>CM074728.1:96959026-97559026 GCA_037306005.1 Rhinophrynus dorsalis | reverse complement strand
CAAACATGCCAGGGGGAGGTGTTTCTGCTGTGAGTCACAAGAATAGCCACTTTGCAACCAGTTAGACCCAGCATGTTTGGTATCCAGATATTCACACAGATATGAGGAATATGATTATTATAACATTATAGAGGTGTGCTGTGTGTTGCATGTAATGTGTTGCAGTAATATCCCTGGCAAGTCTGATTGAGTGGGCTGTAAACTGTCAGGCCAAACCTTCCCCAGGTAACACCCAGGGGGTTTGGCCTCTTAGAAGAAACTGTGGACTCCTATTTAATATGGGTTTGTGGATAAAAAAAAAAAAAAGGTGAATTTCTTTGTAACAACTGAAGGGGGAAATACCATTTAAAGTTCCCAAGGACTCTCAAAATATCAGTAATTGTATTTAAGGATTTCTTGTGTTTCTCCCGTTTTAGTTTATGGACTGTTTTGCTTATGTGTAATCTTTATTTGTGTATGTCCTTTATTTCTGTATTTTTATAACCAGCACTGTGAAGCCTTTTTTCAGATTAAATGTTCAATTAATCAGCTTTGTCTCTGTTCTCTAATATGAACTCACTACTCTGAAGGAAGCTCAGGTAGCACACGTTACTAAAGGTTTAATGATATATGTCTGATTATTAACGTGATTTTATACTGTATTCTGTTGTGTTTGGGGTAACCTAAGAAGCCCATATATAACGTCTTGGTGGTGGCAGCAAATTGTAGTACTGGGGTGATAGTGCAGGAGGGATTTCAGGGGTTAATTTGGTGGTTGAAAGGAATAGTAACAGGTAACCAAGGGGTCTGGTATTGTTAACCCATTCCCTCCCACACTCTCAGCAGGGCCTATAGCCCTCGCTTCTGACACCTACCTTTCTTGTTCAAAAAAATATTGAGAATTACAACAGTTTGGTACAAAGCAGATAGAAAGTTGACCCAGGGAAATATCCAACTGCCATTTGGAGTCAGAAAGTAATTTTTTTACCCACTTGGGGCTTAATAGTAAATGGCGTCAATAGGTTTGGTGACATGGCACTATGGCAGGGGCCATAGTTGATCAGCCTCATCAACTATGTTAATATATATCATGTAAATGGACGTTCCCATTGTCTTTTGATGTTAAAGGGATATTAATGTTTCATAATAAAAGCAGCTCTAATTAATCAGCATAGTATTTGGACTTTGGAGAGTGTTATTTCAATTCTGTCAGAGTTGTAGTTCAAGAGTAATTCAATGACAAAGTATCCCCCTTCCGCCCCTTTTACTGATGTAACACTGCTCAGCCAGATCAGAAGGGAGGTGCCCAGGTAGACTGCAGAGAGGGACAATCTTCAATTAAGATAAGGGAAAAAGCTGAAAAACTTGTCAAGGCGGGCAGGGCTTTCATTGTTTTCACTCTAGGAAGATTGTCCCCTGCTATTATCTATCTGGTCTTACAACCAGATTCCCCATCTGAAAAGAGATGGCTTAAACTAGGTAAAAGGGGCGGGAGGGGGAAACTTTGCTTGTGAATATCTCATAAACCATAAAGGTTTGAGAGATAAGACATATCATTGTTCATGTTTTTTTAATGCCTACAAAATAAAATAAAGTTAAAACGAAGTATTACTATCCCTTTAAGTCTCAAGTCCTTTCTGGTTTCTGCACTGTCAGAAGTTTCCCCGGCCTAAATAAATACCTTTTCCATATTAAGATGTTTCAAGTTCCAGTGCAAACAGTGTATTTACATCATGGTTTAGAAGGAATATCAACAGCAAAACATTAAAATGTACTCAGATATGCTACCTGTGGCCTGAGCACTCGCACAATGACAGCCCTCAGTTGTTCGTGCTGCCGCCTGAATTTCCTCATTTGGTCTAAGCGAGCCTGCAGCTTCCGGTGAGCGGGATTAATTCTCCAGACCATTTTTAAATTTTCTTCTCTTTTTCGCTTGACGATGTCCCTCAGTAGAACTTGAAGCTTTTCGTATTCATCATCCCAAGTTTGGAAAACTTCAAAACAGGCAACCATGACCTAGAACGTATTGGAGAAAAGCAATCAAATACCACTATCTACACAAGTTACATGTATAAGATGATCCAATTTAACCCTTTGGGTGCCAGAGAGGTATGCAACACACTGCTCTGTAATGCGTTGTTTACCCCTCTGGCACTCAAAGAGTTAAGCCTCTGGTGAGAACTGGGCAAAGTAAAAAGTGGAAGGCCCCCTTAACCCCTCGGATGCTATAGATGTACGGAATGCATTGGTTGGAGACCTCTCTAGCACCCAAGGGTTAATTAATAACTACACTTGTTTTCATTCAAAGTACTCAAACTTACAATAAAGTAACAATTTTGAATGTACATTAAATCAGCTTCACAGAATGCAGATCTCACACTGTTAAACACTTACCTACCATAATTTGAGAAATTACGTTTTCACACCTATCTGCATGTAATACCTAGTTTTCACACGTCTTAACACACAGACTATTATACATCCAGATAATAGGGGGAATATCTGACACAAAAAGAGCCCCGGCTGCTGCTCAGATTTATGCTGTACACTTAATCAGCCAGCCACTATATTTTCTGTGGCATTTAAAGAGGCGACATGAGCATCTCGTGCTAATATGGAGGAAGAGATTCTCATGTCGCCCTTTTCACCCGACATGTTGATTGCGGAGTGCAGCTACACAATATTTCCAATGCAACCTTTTAAAAGGATACCCAAAAATGGGCCCAGCACACTAAAGATGGACAAAACAGATCTCAATATACAAATGATGTAGAAATATTTGAAAACTGGCGAGAATATACATATACTTTCTCAAAATTAGTTGTAAGAGCTCGCCAATAATACAGGCTTCCAGGACCCCCTGATGAAATCCTCTATAGTTATCACAGAATCTGTCAATCACTGCGCCACTGTTATCTGTTTCTTTGTTCATCTGAGGAGCCGCTGAACACCAGTGTGGTGGGGTGTGGGTTTTAACTCCTTGAATGCTAGAGAGGTGAGCAGCGTTGGGAGATCTCTCCAGCATTTGTGGGGATTATTATTATTATTATTCTTTATTTATATAGCGCCAACTAATTCCGCAGCGCTGTACAATTGGGGAATAGACATACAGAGGTATTAAATAGTACAATCAGATGTGTAGAACAGGAGGATCAGAGGGCCCTGCTCGTGAGAGCTTACAGTCTAGAGATAAAGCACTTGGGCACAGAAATAAGGTCTTTTACCCTTTGATTACCAGAACGGTACACAACTCAATGCGTTGCACTGCATTGGATACCTCTCTGGTACTCAAAGGGTTAAATCAACGGGAGATTTGTTTCCAACGATGCAACCAGAATTTCTCTTCCTTTCTTAGCTCACCATTTAAGGCCTGGGGTGGAGGGGGTGTAACACTGCTTCATAATGCTTTGCTCATTTGTCTGGTCCTTAAAGGATTTAAAGTAATTGCAGAATAAGAATGCAGCTCCAATTGATCCTTGTATAAACAAGGTCATGTAGTGTTGTATTTCAATAGTTATGTTGTGTAGTTCAAGAGTAAGTCGATTCTAAAGGATTCCCCTCCCAACGGTTTTACCCTTACCTGCCTCCCCTCAAATGTGGAATCCGGTTGTGGGACTGGACAGCGTAGGACGACAATCTTCTCCCAATGAGTAGAAGGAAAACACTGCCTCTCCTTGACGAAGGATAGCAGGATTTTCCCAATGTTCAATGAAGATTGTCCCTCACTGTGCTCCATCCATCCTGCTCAGAGAGGTGGAGTGTGTGTGTGTGTGTGTGTGTGTGTGTGTGTGTGTGTGTGTGTGTTTTAGAATTTATTTACTTTTGAACTACAAAACAAACTACTGAAATACAGAGGTACACGATCCTTGTTATATGAGGATCAATCAGAACTGCATTTTTATTCTGCCATTACTACCCCTTTAATTATAGGATAATAGCATTTCATAAAAATAAGTAAAATACCCTGCACTTTTTTTTCCTAAACTAAAATGAATTAACGAGTGAGATCCCAAGTTTAATGGACATTTAAAACCTGCTTATATTAAAAGGAAATCAAATATATTTGGAACACATTGTCCATGTTCAGGTCCTTACCTTTTCAAATTCCTCATAAGCCACATGCATGAGTTTCCTCGTTCCCAACACTTTGAGAAGCTGGGAGCTGAGATCTCTCGATATGGCCTCCACAAGGCGCAGGGCCCGCTGAATTGGATATTTGGTATTCCTGATCTTTCGGAGGTGAGTGAAGATCGCTACAAGGGCCTGTCTGATTTTATCAAGCTCCGTGGCAGAGAGCAGGTCATTCAGAGGAAAATCTTTCATCAGAGGGTTGTAATCGTTTACAGTTTCCAATGCTTGTTTAAGTCCTAGAAAAAAAATACATTTAAAATTATAGTATGTGTGTGTATAACAAAAACCAAACAGATGGTGCACAGCACACATGTACAGGCAATACAGATAAAGGGGAACATCTAATACTTACCACAAGCAACTCTTATTTAACTTATTATGGTCATTAACCCTTTCAGTCAGTCCTGGGTATCAAAACCATGGAGTGATAATGGCAGTTGCTAGCATTTTTTTTTCCTCTCCAAGTAAAGCAGGCAGAATACATTAACCTACTTAACCTTTAACTCTGAGTGCCAGGGGGCTACTCAACACAATGGAAAGCAATGCATTTCACACCTTTGTAGACCATAAAGGGTTAAAATTACAATAAGCAGTATTTAGCCCTTTGAGCGCCAGTGAGGTATCCAACTCATTGATATCTTTCTGGCACTCAAAAGGTTAAGGTCCTGTGGCCCTGACAGCAACAGTCACGTCTGTCCCCATATAGAACCAGGACTGACTGACAATGTTATGTCTTGAATAAAAAAAAAAAAAAAAAAAAAAAAAAAAAATTCATAAGAGTCAACAGTATTGGGCCAAGAAATGCAAGTGTGCACGGGGTTAATATAAGGAGGGGTTACTTCACTGCCCCCAGTAACAGGATCTCATATTTACCTGTATCTGTATCAAAACTAACAGTGGCATGGAAGCGCTTGCCATGTTTCAAGATGTCCAACGTTAAAAGGACCTCTGGGCTCTCCCGTTTTTCCTGAATGCGGTATAAAGCTCTCTCCAAATTCAGCCAAAAACTGATTTCTTGCAGAGCAGTTCCTGATGCTGGATCTCGGTCCAGTTTAGTCACCTGTAATAGTTTACACATGTAGTGTCTGGATATTATATGGACACTTTAGAAGTGTTTTTTCAGTTGTCTCATTATAGGACCCTTTTAGATACTACAAAATTCCTCTTCCTAAAACAACTTATATTGCAAGCAGTGAAGTTGCTAGGCTCTCAAAAGATAGAAAGTGCAACTCAATAAATTAAAGGGGTAGTAACAATTGATATGTAGTAACTTTTATGTTACAGGGTTTATCTTGCTAAGTAGAACAAGTAAAACACTGCTGAGAGGTATATTTTATTCACAAGTTATTGTAGCTCAACCTGGATTTTTTTTTTTTTTTTTAGATGCAGTAGCACACAGTGGCCTGACATTTCCCAGTGGCGCTGTTGCTACAGCATCCTATGGACATTTATAGTCAATTGACCAGAGCTGTAGATAGGATGATGTAGCAACAGCACCACTAACACTTCAGGCCATTGAGATACTGCACTTAAAACAATTCCAGTTTGAACTGCAATCATTTTTGAATAAAACACCTTTCAGCAGTGGGAGTACCCTTGTTTTCTTAGGAAGATAAACCCAGCAATATTTTTTTTTTTTTTTTTGCTTTTATAATGTATCAAGTATTAATATCCCTTTAAAATAAAGGAGGTGCAATTCTGGCAAACCAATTGCACCACAGGGAAAAAAAATCCTGTGAGCTTAAAAGTGTCCATCTCCTTGAAAGCTCTGATTCACTGGATACATTTTCAGCATTCATGGGGTAAAAAGCCCCATTTGAAATCAATGGGAATTTAATAGTTGTACAGTTGATTTGCTCCAGAATTTCACTTCTAGCTTACTGACTTGAACTTCTTAAGCCCAGACCAACCTAATGCATTATTAGTGCAGAGTGCAGCTCCATGGCACAATACTATTAGGGTGATTAGAATCAATACATGCCCCAAGCTGGCAACAAGAGCTGGGACTTTAAAGTAGACCTGTCAACTTGCTTCAAGTCTGTAAACTTCATTAAAAGCATGGTAGCTAAAAGACCAGCAAAAATACAGTTAAAGAGATAGTCATACTTTGTACTATATGCCAATGATAATGCATGTCAATTAAGCTATTTGATGAAGATTCATATGGCAGTTAAGCTCTGTGATGCATCAGAAGACTCACTAATACAGCCTTTTGAATAACGTTTCATATACTAATGAAGCACTCTGCTGCACCAGGAAATTTTCACTTTCCCCAGAAATAAGTGTGAATATCTCTCAAGCTATATATCTGCTGGACTTTTGGTTAAAGTGACACACGGGCAGTTTTGAATTAAGTTTTCAAATATGCATTAATAAATAAATATTAAAGGCGACAGGTCCACTTTAGCGAGAGACCTCGGTCTTTAACCCCGTAAGCCAGTACCTAGCAATATCCCAGACCATAAGCATAAAACATATGACTACACACAATTTAACTCCATGGATGCATGGGCAAAACACTGCATGTTAAGCCTTTGAGTGCTAGAGGGTAATGCAATGGTACTCGTCTGGCACTCAAAAAGGTTAAAAACAGGGGGAGTCAATCTTAAAGGGATAGTAATACTTGCAAATTACTAATCCCCATATTGTAGCTTTCTTAAAAAGAAACTTATTGTCCCCAGTGTCATCTCTCAAACCCTTATGGTCTGAGAGATGATAGCGCTCCTCTCTCCTCCTTCCCTGACTGAACGCTGACTGCAGGAGAAGCTGTAGTACGACAGTCTTATGTGCATCAGGCGGCACTGCAGCTGAGCCGAGATCGCGTTTATAAAAAAGAATTCTTTCACTGAAATGGTCTACTAAGTGTGCTTGCAAACCAAGCACACGTAGTAGACCATTTTAGTGAAAGAATTCTTTTTTATAAACGCGATCTCGGCTCAGCTGCAGAGCCACCTGATGCAAGTAATACCGGATATCCCTGCAGTCAGCGTTCAGTCAGGGAAGGGGGAGGGAGGTGGGAATTTTGAGCGCTATCATATCTCATACCATAAGGGTTTGAGAGATGACACTGGGGGCAATAAGTTTCTTTTTAACAAAGCTACAATATGGGGATTAGTAATCTGCAAGTATTACTATCCCTTTAAGCCCTACAGCACTGGAAACTACAACTCCCACCAACCCTAACCAGCCAACATCTGAAAATCCAAAGACTGACTTCTCCAAGTTACGGAAATAGGAAATCCAAAGCAGATCTTTTCACCTAGTGCAGCGACTCGACTATGGTGACATGACACCAAATTTGGGTGCCCCATGTTTTCTATGAAGACTGACAAAATTTAAATATTGTACTTTTAAATGTACACATACGGAATTATGTACAGCGTGTTATTTTTACTATTACAATTGTGAGACCTAATAAGATCTGTATTTTTATGAACTGTACAGTTTATTATGCCCTTGCTAAATTACATTCAGCATGTTAGGGGGTGCCCCCAAACGTTCCAGGTTACGTGTTAGGGGTGGCTAGAGCAAAAAAAGGTTGAGAACCACTGACCTAGTGGAACAAAATGTTTCACTCATCTCTTTGTGATAAAGTTGACTAATACCTTTTGAATTTCTCTAATCCAGCGGTTCACTCCAGACTGCAGCTGGTTAAGGAAAGTAGGATCCTCCACTTTGTCACCAAAATCTGTGACCTTGGGTTTTTCACCCCGTTCGTAACACTGCTTTGCAACATTGGTGATGTTTGGATGGATGAGTAAACTAATCTCTGGGATCTCAATATTCTGCTGCAAGTGTAGAAGTCCCATTTCAAGCTCTGCAATCTTTTTCTCAACTGAGGGAGCCATTTTGTCCCCATCCCTGAAATTAGGTAAAGAAAACAAATGGTAAACACCTCAAAGGCCTAATCATGGTTAGAGGAAGAAACTAATGAATTTGTTAATGCTTTGAAAAGTATTATTCACTAGTTAAAAAAATGTTTATTAAAGCAGATCACCCAATTTAATGTTACCCCCAAATAATTATGCACATGACGATATGCATATCCATACTAGTATCAGGGCTTAAAATATGAAGTCCTTTGCTACTAGCCAGACCTGAAAAGTTACTCGCCACTACAAGCCATAACATACCCACCAGGGCTGAATTTCTACTCGCCAGGGCTAAATTTTCACTCGCCATTGGCTAGCAGCGAGTGGAAATTTTGAGCCCTGCTAGTATTATCAATAAGTCCAGCGTTATTGATAAATCCAAGTCGTTCTGAGACTGTCAGGCAGGTACCAGCGCAGACATCTTGCCAAACAGACATCTGTGTGCCTGCTCTGTCTGTCCTAATCTCTTCTAGGTGGAGTTGCATTGTACCTTAAGGTACAGGAAGGGGCTGACTGTGCAGATGCCTCTACAGCAAGATGCCTGCCTGACCATCTCAGAAGGAGTTGAATTTCTCAAAAGCGCCAGACTTATTCCAGATAATACTATTATGGGTATGCTTATCGTTATGTGCATAATTATTTTGGGGTAACTTTAATATCCCTCATTGCATCTCCGGGGAGTGGGGGGGGGGGGAAGTTAACCCTTTAAGGACCAGCGATGTGTGCAACATTACACCTTCTCATTCTGGTCCTTAACCCTTTGAGTGCCAAAGGGGTGTGCAATCAAAGGGTTAACATATTTAAATAATACTACTCCTTTGAGATATATATATATTTATTAATTGGTCTATGCAGCTGACCAAGAGATTACAAATCTGTAGTCCAAGAACAGCTGGAGGGCCTTTGGTGGACTACTAACAGAGTAGTACAGATTGAAATGTAAATACACCGTTTTGTTTTGCATTGTCTGGCCAGGTAAATGCTACAATTTGGTTACAACAAATGTTTTCAAATAAGAACAAGATACACTTTAACAAGTAAGTAAAAATATTACTGTGTCACAGACAAAGCAACTGGAAATGAGACAAAATAAACAAAAAACACTTTAAAACTGCTCAATTCAAAGGATCACCACTTTAAAGCTGTGTTTGAAAAAAACCTAGATTGCCGAGTCTTCTTTATAATAAAAGAAACACATTGCGCTATTTCAAACCACTTACATTTCTGTAGTTCATATCCGTCGCTCGCCCCTTCTGGCCGCCTCCCACTGAATCTCTAATCGTGTTGGGGGTCGACGTGACGGATGCAGCGAGGGAAAAACTTCACAAAGTATAAGGAAGACCCTGTCCCCCCCTTGACGAAGGAGGGTAGGATTTTCCTTTGCTTACTGAAGTTTGTCCCTGATCACATCCATACAGACCTGCATGAGCTGCACCAGTAATAATGGCAAGAAGGGACAGGCAGGGTCCTTCTAGAGTTAATATGTTATGAACTACAGAAATGTAAGAGGTTTGAAATAGCACAATGTGTTTCTTATATTATAAAGAAGACTCTGCGATCTAGGTTTTTTTTTTTTTTGTTTTTTTTTTTTTACATTGCATTCCCTTTAACTACCACAGCAAGCAGACTAAGCAGAGTGAAAGAAATACATTTATCAAGCTGTGAAGACTTAAAAGCATGAAAATGATATACATATCTGTTAAAAAAAATATTTGAGTGCCAAAGGGGTATGCAACGCATTGCAAAGCAATGCACTGCGCAACCGTCTGGCACTCAAAGAGTTAATGCACGACCTACTACACAAGTGCAAGTTAATGTTAAGCATCACTACCACTATAATTTTACCCTCTGAGTGCAGGTGAATGTTAAAGGAATAGTAATACTTCAATTTTACTACCCTCCATCTTGTAGCCCTTAAAAAACCTGAATTAAACGAGCCCAGTGGCAGCTCTCAAACCTTTGTGGTTTGAGAGATATCCGCTTTCAAAGTTCCCTCTCCCCTGACGTCAGCGTTCTAGCTGATAGCAGGGGAATCCAGTCTCAGGACTGGCGGAGGCTCTTCAGCAGAGCCGGGATTGTGTTATGGAAGAAGAAATCCTTCACTGAAATGGTCTTCTGCGCGCGCTTGCAAACCAAGCTATCCTTCACACATCCGTCAAGTCCCCCCTCCTTCCCCTTTTACTCATGTCAGCGCTGTAGCTGACAGATTGTGCCTGGGACCAGAATCTCACTTTGTAGACTGTTTCTTTGTAGATAATGCCATTTTGGCTTTGCTGAAGAGCCCTCCGGTCAAATGAGCAGACTCTCTATTTGTCAGCTAAAGCACTGGAGTAAAAGGGCATGGGGGGGGGGGTGACTTTAAAAGCTTATAAATCTTAAAATATACTTGTTTAAGCAACAAAATGTACTGCGTTTAATTTATTTTTTTCATATGATCAATATTAAACCTTCTTAAAGGGATACATGCTGTGCATTCATTTCAGGTATTTATTTAATTTTCCTCTCCACGCAAATAAGCCATCAGATTGAATCTGCTTAGCCAACAAGAGCCCCACCTCTTCTTTGAATGGCCACGAAAACCTTATCTTTGTAGTAATATATATCTTTGCTCAGTTACTGATTTCAGCAGAAATTAAATGTAAAATAAAACAAAACTAGTATAACCCATTACGGTCTGATGAACAATTTCCTAAGCAAGAGCTTCTTATTCCATGGTACATTTCCCTTTAAGAAGTTACAGTGCGTGCAGTAACACTGAATGCAATTACCTGTCTGCTTTGCCAGATTCTCGGATGTAAGATTTGAAAAAAGGAGCCACGGCATTGCTTATGAAGGAATGCAAGGTTTCATATGGGGAATCTTCGCTGAGCGTAAGAACACGCAGTTGAGATGAGATCGGTTTGTCGGCATCAATGACAGGAGTGCGCTTAATAAAAGCCAAACTGTGGAGAGGGAGAAGAGAAAGAAAAAAAAAAAAAAAAAGTGAAAACTTGCTCAAGTAGAGGAGTGCTTCTATGGCAGGGATTGGGTAACCTGTCCTTCAGCTGTAGCTGAGCTACAATCCCCATTATCCTCAACTGGCCAACAGCTGAGAATTATGGGAGTTACAAGTCCATCAACAAGTGGAGGGCTGCAGGTCATCCTGCCCAGTTTGTTCATAACTAAAAGGGATAGTAATACTTAAAATGTAAAAAAATATATGTTGTAGGGTTTATCCCCCTGAGTAAAACAAGAGTACTCCCACTGCTGCAAGGTGTTTCATTCAAAAGTTATTAATTTTCAAAGTTGAATTTTTTAGGTGCAATATCACAGTGGCCTGAAATTGTACAGTGGCGCTGTTGCTACACCATCCTATGGAGATTTACGGTCCCGGGACCAGAGCTGTCCATAGGATCGTGTAGCAACAGTGCCACTGTACAATTTCAGGCCATTGTGATATTGCACCTAAAAAATTCAACTTTGAAAATTAATACCTTTTGAATGAAACACTTTTCAGAAGTGTGAGTACCCTTGTTTTATTCAGGGGGATAAACCCTACAACATATTTTTTTTTTAGATTTGAAGTATTACTATCCCTTGAAACACTGATTTACAATGTAATTACTAAAAAATAGCACTTAACCTACATAACCTATCACTCCAGCTGTTGGGGAATACAACTCCCACCATCCTCAACCGTTGGCTGGTAAGGGATGATAGCAGTTTTAGACTCCAAAAGAGGGAGGTCCAAAGAATGCCTATTCCTGAGGAAGATGAATAAAAAGAGCTGGAAGATGGCTGGTTCATTGCCTAGCCCTACGCTACAGTCTACATATTAGAGCAAAGTGCTCAATAACTGCTTTTTAACTCAGACTGGAAACATGTTGCCTTAAAGGGGAACTATCACCTCTTATAAAGAAAAAAAAAAAAAAAAAAAAAAAAAGGACAAAGAAGGAAATACGTATTACTTTATAGGAGGCGAGAGCTCAAATTTAAACTGAACTGCTTTAAGTTACACATTCATTTTTTCAGCTGTGAACGTTTATTTTCCTTTTTAAGCCCTAGGACAGTGTTTTTCAACCAGGGTGCAGTGGCATTTTGCTGCTTAGTGTGCCTTGTTTTTCAATATATTTGATGAAAATGTGAATATTGTGCTTTAAATTAATATTTATGGAAATTGTAAGGCACAATATGCTAGTTTTGGTCATTCTGATTGTTAAACCTAAGACCTAGACCTTTATAATATGAATTTTTACTTTCAACACATGCTCGAAAATAAGGTTGAGAAATACAGAACTAGGAAGTCTCCCAAAGAGAAAAGTTCGATTTGCCCTTGGTGCATTGAGAGACCAAACAAACCAGAGTGGTTCCCAGCTCTGGTCATACTTAAAGGGGATCATCCCAGCTCGAGTCCACCCCACCTTATTAGGCATCTAGCGATAAGCAGCTTAAAGGGATAGTAATACTTCATTTTAACTTTATTTTATTTTGTAGGCATTAAAAAAAACATGAAGAATGATATAAGTCTTATCTCTGAAACCTTTATGGTTTAAGAGATATTCACAAACAAAGTATCCCCCCCCCCGTTCAACCAGAGCAGAAGGGAGATGCCCAGGTAGACTGCTGAGAGGGACAATCTTCAATTAAGATAAGGGAAAAAGCTGAAAAACTTGTCAAGGGGGGAAGGGCTTTCATTGTTTTCATACAAAGAAAATTGTCCCCTTCTGTTATCTGTACTGTCATACAACCAGACTCACATCTGAGAAGAGATGGCTTACACTAGGTAAAAGGGGCGGGGAGGGGAACTTTGCTTGTGAATATCTCATAAACCATAAAGGTTTGAGAGATAAGACTTATATCATTCTTCTTGTTTTTTTAATGCCTACAAAATAAAATAAAGTTAAAACGAAGTATTACTATCCCTTTAAAGACTGTGTTGGTCAGAAATCTTTTCTCAGATGACACTGACGGCCAGGCAACAGCACTCTAGAGGAACCTGTGGGCCTGCGCCATCAGTACTTTCCGGTACCTTAAGGTACCACGCAACACCTCCTACAGTAGACCGGGACTGACGGTGCAGGCATCTATAAGCAAAGATGTCTGCGCTGTTGTCTGGCCGTCAGTGTCGGCTGAGGTAGGATTTTTGACCAACAAGGTCTTTATTCTACATAACAGAGAGCTAAACAGAGACACTTGTGAGTGGTGTCTAGCAAAAAAAAAAAAAAAAAAAAAACCCAAGCAAATGCGTTTTTGTCCCCCCACTTCTTCTCAGAGTATTTTCAACTATGTGAATCTTTACATGTGCAATAAAACACAGAATATATGGCATTACCTGTTTGACTTAAGTCCATAGTGGATGTCAATGTTAACATTGTAAGAGATGAATTCTCTCTCCTCTTCCCCTTCATCACCCACATCCTCTGGGAATACAGAACAGAAACAGAGTATTAACTATAGAACGGATAGGGGGGTGGGGTGGGGGTTAAGGGAAAAAAAAAAAAAAAAAAAAAGGTCAAAATTATTCAGTGGTTTTAACCCTTTGAGTGCCAGAGGGTACGGAAAACATTGCTAAGAAATGCAATGCGTACCCCTCTGGCACTCAAAAGGTTAATGCAAAAGACACTAAAATGGATTCAGCTGCAGTGAATTCCAGACCAATGCATTTCACACAACCCTAGCACTCAAAGGATCATGTTATGCACGTTTCTCAAATAAACTAGTTTAGTAATACTTGGTTAATGCACAGCCTGGTAAATAAGTCCCATATTCATACAATTCACTTTTTTCCCCCCACATATTAGGGTTTATGTATAAATGCAAAGTGGAGTTATACAACTGAATTATAGGAAACAAAAAACGATCCAAATTCCAATTGATGTGCAACCGGTTTTTGACACCTCTCTAGTATTTGAGGGATTAAAATCCCCACTGAAATCAAAGGGACGTTATTAGTCGCCTGTGGCGCAGATGGTTTGCTGAAGAAATTCTCCACTTTGGCTTTATACAAAAGGGCCATTATTATCAAGTACAAAATCATGCATTAACTGCAAACCAATTACGATTTCCCCCACCTTTAAAACCCACACGTAGAAAAAATATCCTGTACACTGCAATGCAGCCTTTCCTCCAGCCTGGACACACCCTATGCAGCAAAAGCAAAACTGCAAATCGCAAGACTCCAAGATGCGGTTGCCAAATTATCCGTTAAGAATCAGAGGAGACTGCAATACACTGAAACAATGTCATGTCTTCTCTGGTCCTTAACTCTTTCAGTGCCAGAGGGGTAAGTGCACTGAAAGGGTTAAACAGCTTAAAAAAAAAATGTAATTTTTGAAGTGTAAAATGGTCCTGTGTATAAAAGCAAACATGGAAGAAGAAAGAATAGGGGGGGGGGATGTTAAAGGGATAGTAATACCTGAAAATAAGTTTATTTCATATTGTAGCCCTTAAAAAAACATGAAGAATGATACAAGTCTTATCTCCCAAACCTTTATGGTTTGGGAGATATTCAGAAGTAAAGTTTCCCCTGGAGTGATGTCATTGCTCCACCCTTCAGATTTGGAATCCGGTCCCGTGACCGGCTGTGCCTCTCCAGAAGTGCTGAGATCACCATCTTTAAAAAGAATTTCTTAATTGGAATGGTCTACAAAGTGTGCTTTCAAGCCAGGCATACTTTGTAGATTGTTCCAATTAAGTAGTTCTTTTCAAAGATCGTGATCTCGGCACTGCTAAAGAGCTGACCGCTGATCTGTGGACCGAATTCCAAATCTGTCCACTAGATGGCAGACTTGGTTGAAACAGCCAGGAAAAAGAGCATTTTACTATATTTTACATGTGAATATCTCCCAAACCATAAAGGTTTGGGAGATAAGACTTATATCATGTTTTTTTAAGGGCTATAATATAAAATACAATTATTTTCAAGTATTAGTATACCTTTAAGTACTATGTTATGATAAAGAGGTGACAAAGAGGCGATCACGTCTCCACTCTGATAAACTCTCCAGTTCCTATATTAGTCTATGGAGCCAATGCACTAAGATCTTTAAAATTGGAAAAGTCCTAGTGCATTGGCTCCATAGAATAACATAGGACTTGGAGAGTTTATCAAAATGGATGTCATCTCCACGTCATCCCCCCCAAGGTCTTTGAATGCTACAGGCGTCTTCTGCATATTTCCAAGCAAGCAATGTGCTGGAGACTGCTTGTATAAAAAACTAAAAGGTAAATTCCCAAATATATAAAAAAGCTATTTTTTTTTTCTCCATTGGTTTCATGTGGTGCCCAGGGAAGGTTTCATCTATAATCCAAAAGACATTCATCCATACACAATGAACACAAACCAGAGATATTCAAATGAACCAAAATAAAAAAATCAGAAAAGGGAAAATTTCGGATTTTTACATAAATCGGACCAAACTGTGTCACCCTCAATCTAAGAAGGAATAATAAAGAATGGTAAACAATTAGCTTTTATTACTCATCTTGGAATTGTGAAAGTGATGGAACCAATAACCAGAGGTATGAAATACATTGCAAGTCATTTCCACACAAAAAGCAGACTTAGATCACTGCAGATCTATCAGTCTAGTTTTCCTAAATACGATCCAGACACAAGACTCATTTGCTGCCCGAGATGCCAGCAAGGCAACATGTCCTACAGCAGGGAAATTAGAAAATGGCTGAAGTGTCTAAAGCCTTGGTTCTTATGTTTAAACCTTTGAGTGCCAGAGGTTAAAGTCTTGAGGACTTGAGGGATGCACATTTCCAAGAAATCCATTTTACACCCCTTTGGTACTCAAGAGGTTAAAGGCCTGTTTCTTATTGCCAGCTTGGATCATATAATAGTGCCAATAGCCCTACTAGTAATGGCGCAACTGGACTGCACCATGCGCTAAATGTATTAGGCTGAGCCAAGCTCCTGGTCTTTAGGAATGTAAATACTCCTGTCTTACAGCAAAGCGGTGTTTAAATATGCAAAAATGGGGAAAGATATCTAGATATGTGAAACTGACCTTTGATTGCCAGAGAAAATTGTCAATCTCTGACACTCAAATGGTTAATAGAAGACAGTATCTTGTAATTGTTTATTCTGGTTCTGAAGATCTCAGCCTCTTGGTAGTGGAGACAAGAGAACTGAGGATCAATGACACCATCCTTAGAGAATACATTATATGTGTTAACCCACAGTGCCTGAGTGGTACCCAATGCATTGTGTTGGATACCTGTGGAACGCTAAGTGTTAATACTTGCATTAGGCATAGCAGTTAGTATTACTATTTCAACAGCTGCTACTGTGCAGTTCTGAAAGCAAATCTAAAGTTAACATCATGGGCCTAACCCCTGAGGACATTGAGAAGCAATGCAGTGCATGGGGTTTAACCCGCTGAGTGCCAGAGGGGTACACAGTGCATTGCTTTGCAATGTGGTGCGTGCCCCTCTGGCACTCAAAGGGTTAACAAAAGAAAACTAAAAAAAAAAAAAAAAAAAAAAAAAAGGCAATTCTATAGAATGTCAACTGTATCATAGGGTATGAAGTGAAATTCCCCACGTTCCATTTATTAAAATTGTGCTTTTTAACAGAGAGCTAATGAGGACTTTAACACATTGCAAAGCATTGGCCATCTAGAAGTGAAGGGGTTAAAACCCCTATTGAAATCAGTGGTGTGTATATAGAGATATAGAACACATGTGCCTCTGGTTTGATCCAGAATTGCTCCTAGAGGTGGCTCAAAGTAGTAGACAAAATACTGTAAGTATAGGAGTTTGGGGTAGGAAGGTTGCAGAGAACTTAGTACAGAGAATGGCAACCTTTGGCTCCCCAGCTGTTTGGACAACAACTTGCATTATGTGTCAACTTGTGATTGTGCCTTTATGAAAACTAATGTTAGGATTTTATAGGCCATTCACACGGGTGACTGAAAGTAATTATTACTAGTGTAAAAGCCTGTGTACACAGGCCAAGGTCCAGGTAATGTGAACCCTTTGAGTGCCAGAGGGGTACGCAATGCATTGCTTTGCAATGCGTTGCGTACCCCTCTGGCACTCAAAGGGTTGAGCAGCCACCACCTCACTGCTCCACACGATGCAGTCTTGCGCAGTAGAGACTGTCTGAAAGCGCATAGTCTCTATTGCGCATGGCGGCTTCTGACAAACATCCTAGCAAGTTATTATATAGGATGAAATGCGCTGTATGCCATTACCTTTGTTGCTTTCAAAATAAATATTTTATACCTTTATTAATGAATGAATATGTTTATTTAGACAGAGCCACAAGTATACGCAGTGCTTTATAATTGAGGTTGCCACTTATATTGATTACAGCATGCTTGGGTTATACCCTAGAACTACTCCCTCATGTAGATGGATGGCTAGATATTTATACTAGTTTGGCATCTACGAACTACAAATTCTATATAGGAGAGGAAATGTGGAAAACAGGACAAGCTGAGGTACAATTAGGAGCCAGAGGTTGGGGGTCTGATACACCAATTCGAATGTGTTGGAGGCAAAACTATCCTCCAGAGCAAGTGTTCACCCACCTAAATGGAAAGGATATGGCTGTGTTTGAATGTTTCCCCTTTCGCAACTAGCTGCACTTCAAGGAGATCACACGGTTTCTTTGTGTCTTATGTACAGTGACTCCATAGGCCACTGTGCAGAGTTTGACTGCTGCAACTCCCTGGTGACCACTGACAGCCCCTGGGGAGTGGCACTAGGCTACAATTAGGTCACCCATCACTGGCATGTCAGCATTATTTAAAGATTAATCATAATGACAGGGTCTTCAGGAAAATCACCCATGTGCGTAAGCCCCAAAGTCAGGTTGAGCAATTTAATTGGCTCGAGGGCCACATCTCTGTTCAAAATGCATTGAAGGCCACACATGGGTTGTGTTTCTGCACATTATTACACACATCCCCTGATTAATACCTCCTCCATCGGTAATCATCCTTCCTGATAGAGACAAAAGTGAAAATAAGTGATTTAGCTGGTGTCTGATCATACACTAACTGCTGCACAGCCAGTGTATCAATTCTGTATCTCTCTCTGCTTTCTAGACTGATACATTTCACAATAATTCACACAATTCATACAAGATGTTTTTCATTGCCAGATAACATTTTCTCAGAATAGCAGTTCTGCTGTATATGTAAATCCAGCAAGACACAGGGGCCTTATAAAACTGGCAAGTGGATCATGTTTTGCTAATCTCATAAGGACAGATTGAAACCTTTAAGAGTCAGAGTTATCCAACACAATGCTTTCGATACCTCTCTTGCTTTCAAAGGGTTAATTCCCTTGAGTGTCTGTTTGACAGGCCTCCGGTAATGCATTTTTAGGCCTGTCAAACAATATTTTGCTGTACTTTGGAGAGGACAGTAAGTCAGTCTCTGAGCATTTTGTAGTGTTCCTTTACACAGTATTTTATATGTGGATGCACTAAAGACATGAAATGGTGTGATAGAGACAGTGGGGATGACAGGAGTTATAGTTTCCAAAAGCTGAAGATCCAAAGGTTGCTTATCCATGACCTACACTGTTATTATCCCCGCCTATGACAGGGTTCATTTCCTACCACCCACTCCTAACATTTGAGATACCCATCTAATTTCAACAACACATAAAGAAATACCACACTAACATTATGGACTATAGCTCTTACATGCTAGAGATCCATAAAAAAAACGTGACAGTGCCAAAACAAACAGCTCTATAAAGCAGCACTGAAGTGGCGTATTTACATTATAACAATCAATGTACAGTGAAGGGCAACCCGAGGCTCTCCAGACTTCGGTTGGCAAGGGATCATGGGAGTTGTAGATCACCACAGCTAGCGAGCCTCAGGTTACCCAAACTTATAGGGATATCTGTGAGAGTCACAGTAGACAGACGGCTGGATACAGTAAGGCTGGTGTATTAAGAACTAGTGATGTCCAGAAAAAGCCAACAGCAAAATAAAACCCACACAGAGTTAAATGGGGCATTTAACCCTTTGAATTGTAGGTTTCTAACGTACTGCAAAGCAATGCATCTGGAGGACTACATCTGGAGGACTACAACCCCATCATTCTCGGCAAGTCAACATGGAAGTTGTAATCCTCTACAGCTGGAAGGCCTCGTGTTGCCCATCAGTGGGATTTTTCTGAAAAGAAAGCTGCGAGGTTCGCTCATTCAGTAAAAGGAATCATTGCTCAGCTGATGGCATCACATAATGCCTCTTCTCGTTTAACCCTTTGAGTGCCAGAAGGGTGTGCTTTACACACCCTACTGGCAATCAAAGGGTTAATGTAATGCCAAAGCAACAAGTATGCCAGGTCATCGTCCTGGCAGAAAAAAAACCATCCCCTGATTCCCATCCCTGGAGTGGATGACTGGGCCACAGACAGATGACAATGCAGCCACGCCCGCCCGGCGCCTGCTGACAGCAGCCTCCCAGACAAAGCCTCCTGTCCCTCCCTTCTTCTTCCCCCCGATCAGCCCTCACCCTTCAGGGTGCTTCTCTCCACCAGGATGGTGTGGATCTGCGGGTCCGACAGGAACTTCCTCATCTGCTCCAGCGCGCTCTTCTCCTCCAAGGCGGACTCCAGGGATGCCGGGGCCTCGCCGCCATCTTCCAGCAGAAGCGGCACAAGTTTGCGGATGTGCTTCTGCAGCACAGAGGTGTCCGCCACGTTCTGCACGGCGGCCGACACCTCCATGTTAGCAGAGCTATCCTCCCCACCGCCCGTGTCCGACATGGTCGAGCCGGGTAAACAGCTGCCGCCTCACAATAGAAGAACACAGAGCCGAGTGACAGAGAAATGAACACCTCCTCCTCATACACAGTAATGGGAAGGCAGCGGAGGGTCACCTGACTGAGGCTTGGCGGACTGGGCGGAGTCGCAGGGAATTGTAGTTCTCCCGTTTCCTATCCCTCAGTATTGGACATTAGCGGGAAACTACACATCCCGCCATGCATCGCGGCAGACTAGGAGACAGAATGCTAAACAGGGAGCCAGCATTACACAGCGTATTGTACCAGGGAACATGATCTCATCCCTAATCCACAGTCCATCCTATATCCATAATCTTCCTATCACCTTGTACTGAGTGTCCATAACCAGAAGGGCCATTAGACACAAGGAGGGATCCTTATTAACAATACAGTTATAAATCATGTACCAGGGAACATGGTCTCATTCCTAATCCTCCTATCGCCTTTTACTGAGTGTCCATAACCAGAGGGGCCACTAGACACACACAGAGGGATCCTTATTCACAATACAGTTATAAATCCTGTACCAGGGAACATGGTCTCATCCCTAATCCTCCTATCGCCTTGTACTGAGTGTCCATAACCAGAGGGGCCATTAAACACACAGAGAGGGATCCTCCTTATTCACAATACAGTTATCAAGTCTTCAACTCAGATGGACATAAACTGCATAAATAAGACTTTTCGGTCCATAAAATAGATATTTATCAGTGTGTTACTGTGGCCCTTTGTTTTGCTCCATCCACAAGTTCGACAGCCCCCATAACCTATTGTACAGCATTTTCGGCCCTCCAGCATCTCGTGGGCCGTTTTTGGCTCACTCGCGTGTTGCGGGACATTTTTGGCTCTCTGGCGCCATACGGGCCACTTTTGGCCCGCCGGTATATGGAGGGCCATTTTTGGCCCTTTTGCATATCGCGGGCCGCCTCTGGCCCTCCTATCTTTCGGGGGCCGGTTTTGGCCCTCCTATCTTTCGGGGGCCGGTTTCGATCAGCCTAGTTTCTCCGGGCCACTTCAATTCCGCCCTCACCACCGGTAGGCGGCGGCATCTCCCCTTCTCCCTTCCCCCTTATCACCAGCACTGAGAGGTCTGACCTATCCTCTTTCCCTGTATGGACACTGTCAGTGGCTTCCCCGGGCAGGTCCATCCCCAGTGATGTGCAGGACCTGCAGGGCCATGGGGAGTAGCGGCTGTGGTTCACACTTCCCCCTAGAGAAAAGGACTGTCCGCTTCATCCACTGAGCCGGAGCCTGTGGGATCCAATGACAGAGCAGGTGGCGGAGTTTTGGAGTCCATTATCAACATGAGGACAGTCCGGATGGATGCTGGTGGACATGGGGTAAGTATCAGGGGTAAGTAAAAGCTTTTAACCCTGTAAACACCAGAGGGCAGTGCAAAACACTGTTAAACACTCTTGTTCTTTTAACCCTTGTGAGTTTCAGAGGGGTATGCAACGCATTGTGAATCAATACACGGCAAAACCTTCTGACACTCAGTGGATAAAAGTGGTCAACACTGTACTTTTATATACGCTGTGCACCACTCTTCACCTTCTAGGGTTAAACACAGGAGAGCCCTGTGCAAAATTATTTTGGTTTCCTCCAGCCATCTCCAATTCTCTGCAAACTGCCTGGGTCCCAGTGCCCTGCACCTGCTGCATCATTAGTAGTTTCACCCCCTGGGGTAATAATACTGTTGTGTATATACCCTGCTAATATATCCCTTATCTGTGCTTCTTTACCCTAGGAGGTGTGGTGGGTGTGTGTATAATATATATATATATATATATATATATATATATATATATATATATATATATATATATATATATATATTATCTTACATGATTAAAAAGTAATATTGTAGATAATCCGAAAATAAATCGATCGGTGCAAGTCCTATCTCTTAATCCTTTATGGTTTGAGAGATATAGCCTTTTAAGTTCCCCTCTCACTGATGTCAGCTTTAAAGGGATAGTAATACTTCAGTATTACAAATCCCTATATTAAAGCCCTTGTAAAAAGAAATGTTTTGGCCCAAGTGTCATCTCTCAAACCTTTATGGTTTGAGAGATGAACGCTTCCAAAGTTGCCCTCTCCCACCCCCTTCCCCATAGTCAGCATTTTAGCTGACTCAGGGAAATCCTGTCAGAGATCATCAGGGGGCTCTGCAGCAGAGCCGCAATCTCGTTAACTAAAAAAAAAAACTTTCACTAAAACGGTCTTCTAGGTGTGCTTGCAAGCGCTGTGCTGGAGAGCCGCCTGAAAGTCCTACGACTCTCTTCCCTGCAGTCAGCTAGAACGCTGACTACGGGGAAGGGGGAGGGAGGGAGCAACTTTAGAAGCGTTCATCTCTCAAACCATAAAGGTTTGAGAGATGACACTGGGGGCAAAACGTTTTTTTTTTTTACAAGGGCTTTAATATAGGGATTTGTAATACTGAAGTATTACTATCCCTTTAAAGCTGACAGCAAGAGATTCACATCAGCCAGCTGGAGGCGGCTCTTCAGCAGAGCCAAGATACTGAAATTTAAAAAGAAATACTTAATTGGAACGGTCTAGAAAGTGTGCCAGCACACTTTGTAGACTTCCATTGAAGTATTTCTTTATAAATTTCGGTATCTCAGCTCTGCTGATGAGCCGGCTGCGGTCCTCAGACCAGGATCTCCTGCTGTCAGCTTACAGCTGATGTCAGGGGAAGGAGGGGGGAACTTTAAAATGTTCTATCTCTCAAACCATAAAGGTCTGAGAGATAGGACTTGTAACAATTGATTTCTTTTTGGATTATCTACATTACTTCTTACTCATGTAAGACATTACTAACCCTCTAACAAACTGTGTGCAAATGTACCTAGAAGAATTGATTCTGTTTTGAAGGCAAAGGGTGGTCACACCAAATATTGATTTGATTTAGACTTTTCTTCTGTTCACTCACTGTGCATTATTTTATATATATATATATATATATATATATATACACTACCAGGATATACAGAATGTGGAGAACTGCAACTGGGGTTGACCGGTCAGGAATCCTGCCTTCTTTGCACCTCTCCATTACTTTACCGCATCATGCTGGTGAAGGCCGCTGTGCCATAAATCCGTCTCTATACAGGCTTGAATCCTTGCAACTCCCAGCCCCTTAATGAGGAGTCATGTGATGTGTCACATGGAAACAGGTAATGAAAGCAAAAAGAGGACACTGGCCTGCTACTTACTGGCCAGAGTGCCACAGGATTATGCATCTGGTATATAGCATACCTCCCACCATTTCAAATGGCAAAAGAGGGACACTTTTTTTTTTTTTTTTTTTTTTTAAGGGTGTTGCTGGGAGCATGGCTGTGTGACATTACTGAGAATTTTAAGGTTATTGCGCTAGTATTGAGGGATGGGATAGTTCATTTATCACTGTCTTGACTGTGTGATAATTATCTGCTGCCTTGTACTTTATTCTTCTTCTTTATATAGCTCCAACTAATTCCACAGCAATGTACAATAGGGAATAGATATACAGAGATATTAAATAGTACAAATCAAATGTGGAGAACAGAAGGATCAGAGGGCCCCCTGCTGGTGAGAGCTTACATTCTAGAGCAGTGATTCTCAACCAGGGTGCCGTGGCACTTTGGTGTGCCATGGACATCCACTTAGGGTGCCCCATATTTTCTCTAAAGACTAACTAAAATGGACCTCTAAATAAAGATTTATAGAAATTAATATGTACAATATGTTTAGTTTCGTTATTATGATTATAAGACCTAATAATAACTGTATATTTGTGTATTGTACCCTTCATTATGCCCTTGATAAATCACATTAAATATGTTAGGGGTGCCCCGAATGTTCAAGATTATGTGTTAGGGGTGCCCCAAATAAAAAAAGGTTGAGAACCACTGTTCTAGAGGAAGGAAGGATGGACACTAAAGGAGTAAGTGCAATAGGGTGAAAGTGCCTCCTGCCACATGAACTGCCGGGTCAATGGGTGGGGGAGAGGAGAGTTGTTGAGTGCAGTAGTCCAGGGAAGGGGTGTTTTTTTGGTGATAATGGTTATGGAGGTAGTTAATAGGCTTCCCTGAAGAGGTGAGTTTTCAAGGTGCCCCTGAAGACTGGGTGAGAGCATGATGGGAAGGGGGAGGTAATTCCAGAGCTCAGGTGCAATACAGGAGAAATCCTGTAGGTGGCAGTGGGAGGATGTGATAAGAGCTGTGGAGAGCAGAAGGTCGTGTGCAGAGCGAAGATGGCGGGTGGGAGTGTATTTGGAAATGAGACATAAGATATAAGGGGGTGAGGTGTTAGTAAGGGCTCTGTAAGTTAGCACCAGAATTTTGAATTTAATTCTATATGCTAATGGGATCCAGTGTTGGGATTGGCAGAGGGGAGTGGAGTTAGAGAAGCAGTGAGTGAGGTAGATTAGTCTTACAGCAGAGTTCATTACGGAATGTAGTGGGGTTAGTTTGGTGAGAGGAAGGCCAATTAGTAGTGAGTTACAGTAGTCAAGACATGATTTCATCTCACCCTGTAACATGCCTGATGAAGAGACCTAAATGGTCTTGAAAGCTTGCACTCTATAGATGTGCAATGAGTAAATGAAAAGGTGTCACATTTACTGTAATTTCCTCTCCTGGCATTTTAGTCGATGGGAAGGACATCATAACAACCAGCTACCATGAAACGGCAGAACAGGCACAGCCTAGCAAGAATGAGTTAATATGTCCGCATAGGAGTTTTATTTCCTTAAAACATTTTTCTTTCTTTGACCATCCTCTTTATCTGCCACCTCTTCTCTTTGTCACGTTATCATTTTCTCTTAATACTTTCCTAATTTCTTTTGCTCCCCTCACCATATTCATGTCTGTTCTCCTTTGATCTATGTCCCCCTCATCCTCTTTGTCCCATTTAACCTGGATCTGTAACAACACAAATAGTGGCGCAGGACAAAAAGAAGAGGCCAGTGGAAGTGTAGACAATTTATTTAAAACAATTAAATAAAACCAAGTAAAGTATTGCTCTCACATTTGCCCTGCTTGGGCTTTAACCCTTTGAGTGCCAGAGGGGTACACAAAGGATTGCTTTGCAATGTATTGCATACCCCTCTGGCAATCAAAGGGTTAAGAGTATCACAGGGTCCCCTCTCCCTGTTAGCCAACGATCTGTGTCTTCCCAATTTCCAGCTGAAGCTTCTTACTGTGCTGTGGTCCTGAGTGATGATGTTATTCTCCAGCTGATGAAAAGTACGGCACTTGGAACCAGGGAGCGATGGCACACCAGCTCTCTTTTACAGTGTAGGAGAGGTGTCCGCAAATAAAACACCTTTGTGCCAATATGCTAAGTTGTTTATGACACTGCTGACAATTGCCTTGTGGAAGACTCAGCTGAGATACCTCAGACAAGAGGGATGCTGAAGAGGAAAAGTGGGGAAACTCACAGTGGGAGTGGCGCAGGACCCGGGGTCTGAATCAAACAACAGACTAGCCTGTCTGCCCCCTTAACACTATGTACATTAGCACCATTGTGCTAAGCAGTGATTTATAGAAAATTTAAATTAAAGAAAATTACACCTCTTTATTTTTACCAAATAGGTCTTTATGTGTTACTTGGTAAAATCATGGCATCAGGGTGGGGTGGCCCAGACCAAACATTATCTCCAGGAGGCCCAGTCATTCTCATTTACACCTCAGCCAGGGTTTTCTTGTATCCTCACAGTAGAGTGATTATTTGCTATATGTAATGTAGGACAACACAGAGGAGAAGGGCCAGTACACAGCAGCTGTGTCGGTCAGTTGGGCCAATTGAACTGGTGGTGTTCCAACAGGAACCTTGCGCTTGTTAGGTGCTATGGTAGCAATGAGCACCAGAGCAGGTGAAGGGGAGAATGTTTTTTTTTTTTTTTTTTTTTTTTTTTAATTATTGAAAGTGTCTCTTATCTCCTTGAGTGCCATAGGGATGTGCAATGGATTGGTGTGCACATTGCACACCCCTGTGGCACTCAAAGGATTAAAGTTTCACCTCGTTAAGTTTTCAGTTACCAATGCAGGCAGTTGACATGAAGCTTTGCAATGTGCTGGGGGCCTGTATTGGACTGTAGCCCTTGCATCTGTAGGCCAGGCAGTGTGAAGGAGATATGCAGATCTCCTCCTAGTTGAGCCTCTAGGTGTGTATGTTATGCTCAGGCAGTGTGGAGATCTGCAAATTTCCTCTTAGCTGTCTCCTTAGGGTGTTTGAGGCACAGACATAGAGTTTGTGTTCACATGACCACTTCTTCCTTTATAGTACAGATATAGATATATGTCAAATGAATGTCTATTTCAGTAGGTAACAAAACCTTTTTTATTAGACTAACATTACATTTTATGGAGAGAAGCTTTCAAGAGATATTCTCCCGTTTTCCAGCTTGTGCATTGTGCCATCAACAAAGCATAGTGGTGGTGGGTAATAGTCAGGAGGTTAACCCTTTGAGCACCAGAGGGGTGTGCGCAAAACATTGCTTTGCAATGCGTTGCATACTTCTCTGGCATTCAAGGGGTTAAACTACAACAGTAAATGTACAAAGTTTCCTACAATGTGAGCGCTCTCAATAGTAGTCTATGAACACTGCTAAATTTGATAATATGGTAAATGAACATTCATTTGGATAAGATTAAAAAAAAAAAAAAAAAATGTTTATATATATATATATATATATATATATATATATATATATATATATATATGTATGTATCCTATAATACAATAGTTTATACAATTAGTATTTGCGGATACCTAATTGCAGAAAAGAGATCCGTTCGGTTCTATGAATGCCCTACAGGGTTACATGCAGATTTAAAATTTAAATAAACTTTATTAGTTCTTCATCTAAAAACTGGTGTGTATTTCCCTATAAGTCAAAAATTCGTTCAGTAATTTTAAAATAGTGAGCTAACTTGCCCACTAGAAAATGGCTGGGGATGTGGGAGGTGTAGCCTAAAGTATTTATTTCAAACTAGTGTAAAAGCCCATGTACACGGGCCAACGTCCGGGTGATGTTAACCCTTTGAGTGCCAGAGGGGTATGCAGTGCATTGCTTTTGAGTATAACCATCTTTCTGCTGGCCTTCTGGTTAAAGGGAGAGTATCACTAGATTTGTCTAAAAATTAATATTGTAGACATTAAAACCATGAATAGAAAGAGCTGTCTCCCATCTCTCGAACCTTTATAGTTTCAGAGATCGAAGCATGTAAAGTTTGGGTTTCCCAGAAGTCTGCCATCTAGCTGCGAAAAACACAGTCTGGTCCCGTGACCGTCCTGCGGCTCTTCAGCAGAGCCGAAATCAATGTAAGAAGAAATACTTAATTGGAACGGTCTACAAAGTGTGCCTAGTATTTCTTTTTACATTGCTCTATTTCGGTTCTGCTGAAGAGCTGCAGGACAGTCCCGGGACCAGATTGTGCTTTCCTCAGCTAGATGGCAGACTTCTGGGAACCCCGAACTTTACATGCTTCGATCTCTCAATCTATAAAGGTTTGAGAGATGGGAGACAGCTCTTTCTATTCATGGTTTTAATGTCTACAATATTAATTTTTGTAAAAATCTAGAGCTACTATCCCTTTAACTTGATGCATGCAGTTTTTTTTTCCCTCCATTTTTAACCCTTTGAGTCCAGGGGGTAAGCAACACATTGCAGAGCAATGCCTTGCGTACCTCTGGCACGCAAAGGGTTGATTAATTTTTGACATACAAAAAATTGAATTGAAGATGACAGGTCCACTGTACACCAGAGACCTGTAGCTTTAGTCCCACTCAGCAGCAACTAGCAATGCCCCCTGGTGGCAAATGTAAAGATTTTTTGTTCCCAGGCCCAGCGCATCTTTCCACCTTGCCTCAGGCATTGCAGTTTGCAGTGAACATGTGAGAAGTACTTATGTAGATGTGTAAACAGATTGATGCAGACAGTTGGGATGTGGGAGGACTTGCACTTTCTTCTGTTTAGTGTTCAGCATAACAGAGTATATGTTTGTGTTTTTTTTTTTTTTTTTGTTTTTTTTTAACCCTTTGAGTGCCAGAGAGGTATCAAATGCATTGTAATGTGTTGGATACATCTCTGGCACTCAGAGGGTTAACAATAGACAGAAGAGGTCAGGCAAACAATTGCATAACAAATGTGATTTTCCAGGACCGTCCTTGATTTGAAAAGGTGGCGCTTTTCCGCACCCAAGTGAGAATGAGAAGAGAAGGTCCTGGAATTAGGAAGGGAGGTGAAGGGAATCCTGTACCGTGTAGCCACCACCTGTAAAACCCATGGGTCCTCCACAGAGGCCTCCCAAGCCGAGAGGTAGTGGTGCAAGCGGCCGCCTAACTGCGGGTAGGGACCCGGGTTTGGCGAGTCATGCAGGAGGAGGTTTGGAAGCCTTGGGCGTCGTGGAGGACTTGGCTCTCCATTGCTGCTTAGGCTTGGATGAGGAGCGGGAGCCTGATGGACCTTCTGGGGCGCCTGGCGCGAGTCTGCCTGAAAAGGACAAAAAAGCAGATTCCTTTTGACATTCGCCTTCTTCCTCAGGACCACTGGCAGGTGAGTACTCTTCCCTCCAGTGGCCTCGTTGAGGAGATCCTTGAGCTCAGGTCCAAACAGGGAGGATCCCTGAAAAGGCAAAGACAGGAGAGCCTTCTTTGAGGCCGTGTCAGCAGACCAGATCTTGAGCCAAAGAGCACGTCTGGCTACTACAGACATGGTAGAAGCCCTGGCTACCATACGCACAGCGTCAAACAGGGCAGCAGAGACATAATGCAGAGCCTCAGCAATGTTAGTGAGACTACTGCTAATTTGTTGACGGGTTTATTACTTACAGAGTTGCACGGCAGATCCCGCTGTGTCACCCTAAGACTGCAATAAAACCGCAGGAGAACCACGTCACCCAGTCCTGTTTTAGTGTGGATAATTAGAAATGTGGATGTTCCATTATCATTCTGGGACATCTGTCACGCTGAAACAATATATCTATATTCTTGGGACAGAACCAAACTCCAAAACATTTGCAATAGAAGTGTATTTTATGGTACATCGTGAAATAAAAATATCTATTGCTGTTAAATTGTTAGAAAAGGTACACTGTTTCTATCCCTTATTAACCCTGTGTGTGACAGAGGGGTACGCAACGCATTGCAAAGCAATGCATTGCGTACCCCTCTGGCACTCAAAGGGTTAACTCCTGGAGGCATAGTACTTCTCTCTTCTGCAGGCATGCGAAAAAGACATTTGAAGAAATGTTAGGTGACTGCCTGACAACCACCCAACACACAATAAATGCCACCACCACTCCTGGGAAGCCACATCACATGGCGGTCTTGCAACCTCCTGTTAGTTTGACCACCACTGCTGACCGTCGAAGCTGTATGCTGTGTGTGTTTCTAGGAACCTGTACAGAGGCTGGTGAAGCAGGGAATATCCTATTGAAATGTCGCCCTCTATTTGGCGACATGTAAATTGTGAGCAAGTTGACCCTTAAGTGTGCCACATCAGAATGCCGCCCTTTTGATGCAGGCAACATTCCAATTTTGCCCTTTTGATGCAGGTGATGTCGCCTTTTTTATGGTTGCCAAACAGAGGGCGACATTTCAGTAGGATACCGTATTTTATTCACTGCAAATTATTGAGAGGACTATTGAAGACTACAGTCTCAGAATGCATTTATTCAAACTCTGACCTGCCACTGACCCACACATAAAGTACATATATGTTAGAATGTATCTACATATGATTGGAAACTTCCACTAGTTCATTAGCCTTTGACTAATAGAAAAATCCAGCAGGTTAGTAAGAAATGATGCTGTGCTCTAGGAGTAACATTGGGTCGACTAGTAACATCTAACTCATATGGAGTAGTAACTTTTTTCTCTGACTGGTGGCTATAATTGGTACACACACAGCTAATGATTTGGTCTTTCGCAAGTTATAGGTCCTAGTATTGGCCAAAATGTTGATTAATCCCCTGAGGACCAGAGGGGTGAGAATCACACTGCTTGCAGTCCTCAGGAGTTAAATAACTGCACACCGATCAGCCACAGTAAATGCATCATTCCTACATACTGCATGTATACCAAAATGTGCAACACACACTCCACGGTTAACTCTTTGACTGACAGAGGGGTACGCAACACATTGCTTTGCAATGCGTTGCGTACCCCTCTGGCACTCAAAGGATTAAAGGGATTGTAATATATCAATGAAACTTTAGTTCCGAGTATTAAGTACAAGTTTTTTTTTTTTCTTTAACATATGGAGCTATGTATATTTACATACAGATCTGTAGTTAAAAAGCAACTGAAGCGGAAAGGATCCCCCGCCCGCCCCATCTGGGCGCCTACCCTTAGAGCTGCAATCTAGTTCTATGGCCGCACGGATACAGAAAGGGACAAACTTAAAGGGATACTATTGGTTATTTTTAACAAAATTTAACATTGTAGATATTAAAGGGCTAGATTATATTGCAGGTGCTAAATGTTAACACCCGTTTTATCAAACATTTTCCTACTGAAGTCTATGGGGAAAACTGGAGATAAGAGCAGAGCTAAAATTAGCATCTGTAATAGAATCTAGCCCTAAAAATATTAATGCAATGCGATGTCCCATCTCTCAAACATTTATAGTTTGAGAGATATAAGCATCTAAAGTTCCCCCCCTCCCACCCCTTTCACAGACGTCAATGCTCTGGTTTGCAGGCACACTTTGTAGACCATTCCAGTAAAGTATTACTTTCTATATAACGCTATCTCGGCTCTGCTGAAAAGCCGTCAGCCTGTCCTGGGACCAGGATCTGCTTCTGTCAGCTTGAGCGCTGATGGGGTGGGAGGGGAAACTTTAGATGCTTATATCTCTCAAACTATACATGTTTGAGAGATGGGACATACCTCATTGCTTTACTATTTTTAATATCTACAAGATTAAACTTTGTTAAAACCAATTCTATCCCTTTAAGTCAGTAAGTAAAAGGAAAACCCTGTCCCCACCCTTGACGTAGGAGGGCAGGATTTTCCTTTTGCTTACTGAAGATTGTCCCTCGCCGCACTCCATCCGGACCAGCCAGAGAGAATTGGTGATGCGACCATAAGAGGCAGCAGGGGGATCCTTACAGATCTGTAGTTCAAATGCAATTGAAAAAGTAAATATACACAGCGCAATATGTTAAAAAAAAAAAACAAAACCTTGTACTTAATACTCGGAGCCAAAGGTTAAATGATATATAACTTCCACCTTAGAACAACTTGCTTCTTATGAAAGAGGGTGCAAAAAAACACATAAAAGGTTGTTATTTTATTTATTTATTTTTTTAGAATGACACTTTAATGTGTCCACTATACAACTTGGCCATGGCACCAGCAGCCAGGCCTATGGCATCACCTTCCTATTTTCCTCCAGCAGTGCATCTAAACAGCTGCTTGCAGGTAGCAGCAGCATGAAGGAGCAAGTCGGGCAATGAGTACACAGTTAAATGCAGGACGTTGCTTTTTACTGTGTATTAAAGGGACAGTGATGTCCCATAAAAAATTTTTTGAGAGTTTTGTAGAGCTTAAAAAAAATAAGATAAATGCCACAAATCCTATCTCTCAAACCGCTATGGTTTGAGAGATATCCTCCACTAAAGTTCCTTTTCTCCTTCAGTCAGCTGTAAACTGACATAAGAAGATCTGTGTCAGCTGACACGAGTAGGCTCTTCAACAGAGCCAAAATAGAGCAATTTAAAAATAATTACTTCTTTGGAATGGCCTAAAAAGTGTGCTTGCAAACCAGGCACACTTGGAAGACCGTTCGAAAGAAGTAATTCTTTTTAAATTGCGCTATTGCGGCTCTGCTGAAGAGCCTGTCGGTGTCCGGACCAGGAACTCCTGCTGTCAGCTTACAGCTTATGTCAGGAGAAGGGGAGCTTTAGTGGATGATCTCTCTCAAACCATAGTAGTTTGAGAGATAGGATTTGTGGCATTTGGCTTATTTTTGAAGCTCTACAAAACTTCTAAAAAAAAAAAAAAAAAAAATTTGTGGGACATTACTGTCCCTTTAATTGCCCGGCTTTCATATCATTGCTGCCTGCAGGCAGCTGTTTAGACGCACTGCTGGAAGAAAAGGCAGATGACAGATGAGCACTGTAACACAGGAAAGATGGCAGCCCTCTCTCTCTCATTGCTGCCAACGATGCGGGCTATAGTTTCACCTACAGTGAAATTATTTAGCAGGTGAAACTGCCCACATTGTACTGTTCATCATGTAAATAATTGATTCAGGGGGGAAGGGGGGTTGTGTGGTGACCGTTCCTCTTTAATTCATAATTTCATTGCATAACTCAACACTACAACATAGATTCATTTTCCACGTTTGTTTTTGCAAACCTTCTTTAGCTTTTGTAGACAAAGATGTCTGTCTGAAGAGATGATCGGATGTACGGCGAAAGAAATAAGGCAAATGTAACATTTACAATATTTTCATTCTTACATATTTTACACTTTTATTGTCAAAGCTAAAGGTCACCTTCCTTTAAAATGTGTTCTTTTCATCAATACCTTGTTGGGTCATATTTCACAAATAGCCTCGATGTGCACAACCAGAATAAGCATTAACTGGAAATAGAAATGTGCAGTAAAGTTAGTGGGAATGATATTTGTCAACTGAGAAATCTTTTGACACTGTCTATTTGTTCACTATGTATACAGCTCTATGGATCAGGCTATTATAGAGCAGAAAAAAAAAATGCATAATGCTATATATTCGACAGAAACCTGGAGAAATTCTGAAGCAAACCAACTGCCCAGTAGGCAAAAAAATACAACTTTCACAAGTTACGGGTGATTTAAACTCTTAAAGGGATAGTAATACTTCGTTTTAACTTTATTTTATAGGCATTAAAAAAAACATGAAGAATGATAAGTCTTATCTCTCAAACATTTATGGTTTATGAGATATTCACAAGCAAAGTTTCCCTTCCCGCCCCTTTTACCTAGTGTAAGCCATCTCTTCTCAGATGTGGAATCCAGTCCATAGACCAGACAGATAACAGAAGGGGACAATCTTCTTCCTATGAGAACGATGAAATCCCTGGCCTCCTTGACAAGCTTTTTCAGGTTTTTCCCTTATCTTAATTGAAGATTGTCCCTCTCTGCAGTCTACCTGGGCACCTCCCTTCTGCTCTGGCTGAGCAGTGTTACATCAGTAAAAGGAGCGGGAGGGGGATACTTTATCATTCAATTACTCTTGAACTACAACTCTGACAGAATTGAAATAACACTCTCCAAAGTCCAAATACTATGATGATTAATTTGAGCTGCTTTTATTATGAAACATTACTATCTCTTTAAGGACCTTTGACAGTCCTGGCACGTCATGCATCAGCGAGCCATAAGGACCCATGATGTGCCAAGACCGTCATGGAATTCATGTCTCCCCGTGCTGCTGCATGCCGTTCGGGGAGCCCTGAACCAGATGTGCAAATTTAAAAAAAAAAAGGTCCGAGGTCCTTAAGTGCCGGCCGCATGCACAATTGGCCAGGCCTTGAGGGGTCAAAGGTATAGTAATGTTTTAAAATAAATTCAGCTCCATTTATTCCTTATAGTTTTTGGGCCATGTTGAGTGTTATCATCATTCTCTAGGATGTGTAATTCCAGAGTAATTGAATCATAAAGTGTCCCCCTCCCACCCCTTTTACCTATGTAAAGCTGCACAGCAAGGCCGTCTGGATGGATCACAGCAAGGGACAATCTTCTGTTAGCATAAGAAAAAACCTGCCCTACTCCTTCAAGGGGGCAGAGCTTTCATTGTTCTCACAGTAAGATGACTGTCACTTGCTGTGATCTGTCTGGTCTGTGGACCAGGTTCCTCATCTGAGGGGAGGTGGATTGCACTAGGTAAAAGGGGCGGGAGGGGGACACTTTAAAATTAAATTCTCTGGAACTATACAACGTAGAAGAGGATAATGCAGTATATGGTCCAAAAACTATAAATAATAAATGGAGCTGCATTTATTTTTAAACTCCTAATACTAATCCTTTAAGGAGGCATTTTAATCCTTTGAATTCTCAGTCACTGATCCAGGAGTTAAAATCCCAATTTAAATCAACTGGGTTTTTCTTTGTTTTGTTTGTACCACTTCTATACATATGGGTTGCAGAGTCCCAGTCTTACCAAAATGTTCTCCTAACAATGGGCACACTCCAACTGTTGGAGACTACAACTCCATGGGATGATGGGAATTGTAGTCACCAAATTGTGAAAATCAAAAGGTTGCCAGCCCATGCCCCTGTAGCTATTAAAACTCCTAAGAATAACCGCCACCTACCATAATCTTGGCAGAAAATCCTAATGGCCACTATGAATCCACAGAGGCAGATATTGTGTGTGGCTGCATTCCAGCACCCCAAACTCCTCCCACTGAAATCTTCTTTGGAATGAGGGTTTTGATTGGGACAGGGGTCCTGGGGCAAGAATCGATCATGTCACCCTCTATGGACATTATATCCACTAGTATTAACCCTTTGAGTGCCAGAGGGGTGTGCAATGCATTGCAAAGCAATGTGTTGCACACCCCTCTGGCACTTAAAGGGTTAAAGATTTTCCTCTAGCGTCATTGAGGGATGCAGGGACTATGGTGTCCAGGAGTGAGCCTATAGGAGGCAGGGCACTGTAACAGAAACACCTTCCTCTTCTATGCGTCTATACCTCTCCACCAATCCTATTAAGTCCAGTTGCTTTAGTGCCCCCTCAGGCGGTACAGGGATATTTCCTCAACGAGAAAAGCAAAATTAATTAATATTTATTCATTGTATTTATTCACAAAGTTTTCTAAAGTTAAAATGTTTACATCCCAAGATGACCGTTTTGGCCGCAAAGTTTTGAAGTCCATTGTTCATTAGTTTCGTCCCCCTCACCCCGAGATTTTTGGGACACTGTTTTGGGATTGTCCCTGCATCCCTTAATGACACTACAGAAAAGGGGATTTTTATACTTACAAGTAAATCCTTTTCTCTTTGCCCATTGAGGGATGAGGGCATCCAGCCCATAGAAAACAAACTTGGGTAGGGATGCCTTGCTGTTACTTGGCGGTTTTAGTGTCTATTACCTTCCTGACTTTCTTAGATGAAAACTGACAGCAATTGGATTGATGGAAGTGGGAGGAATCATCTAGAGCGTCCTACCGCCTATAGGCACACTCCTATACTGCATGGCCCCTACACCGATTCACACAGTATATACTCATAGTGGCCATAAGGATTTTTATGCCCAATTTATCAGAACATTAAAATCTCCTAATAATAGCCACCACCACCCTTACCTTAATCCAGTCAGAAAATCCAAGATGGCCACTATGAATCAATTATGTGTGGATGGTCTTCAAAAATAAAATAGCTATTTAGATATCCCGTCCATGGAGGCAGACACAAATTAGATTTAGGAACACCCAAGGGCCACTGGCACAATTGTGAATATAGGTAAACATTTAGGATCTGCTTATATTCCACTGATATCTCCCTTTTCTCCCCTTCCCATTTGTAGGAAAAGCAGAGACATTGACGTGTTGTGCACTCAGAACAAGCTCACTCATACCTGACTACAGGATTAAATTGGGGACTGTTGGGTACCCAAGGGGAGGCCCCCTGTAGGTCCTCAGTGAACTCTAGGTACTCCCATGCATTAACATGCACCTTGGCAGACATGATGCTTTTTTGCAGGACTCACCCTGAAGGCTTCCTAGTGGGAGAAGTTTGAAGTCATGCAGGAAGAATCATGTCAGCCTCCATTAACATTATCTACAGTCCTAATAAAATATTAATTCTGTGTAACCAGTCCACACAGAAATGATTCATAATGGCCATTAGGGGTCTCTGCCCAGATTAAAGGGATAGTCCTACTTCAAATATTTATGTTTTAATATTGAAGGTATTAAAGCATCCATGTCTATTTCTTCTATAACATATAATTTAAGAGTAAGCTCTATGTAAGGTTGACCCCTCCTGTCCCTTTAAGCTATGTCCATGCTCTAGCTGACAGACTTGGATTCTATTCCCGGGACCGGATGGCTCGTCTGGAGAGCCTAAATAGTATTGCATACAAAGAAAATATTCATGCCAACCATCTACTGCCTCAAACCAGGCACACATTGTAGACCATTGTCATGAATATTTTCTTTGTATCCACTGCTATTTAGGCTGTCCGGTCCTGGGAACAGAGTCCAAGCCTGTCAGCTAGAGGGCTGACTTAGCTTAAAAGGGCGGGAGTGGTAAACTATACATAGCAATTACTCAAACTATACAAGTTATAGGAAAAAAAGACACAGTTGCTTTAGTTTATTTAATACCTTCAATATTAAAGCTTAAATATATGAAGTATTACTAACCCTTTAAGGTAAGTGGAGGTTATTAGGTGGTGTTTGTGTTTCTTTAATAATTTCTGTGCCAGAGAGGTGCGTTTGTGGTGGTGGTGGTGTTACTACTCCTTCAAAGGGATAGTAATTGCCATGATAAGTTATGCTTAGTTCACTCGATATAATGTGACAGCAGTGCAGAGTGTTATTACAATGTAATTGGTCTAGTGTATTTGTAATAATATTATAACGTTCACCCCCCGCCCCCTTTTACTGATGAAACTTCTTCACTGCAGAGCAGCAAGCCAGTCCAGATGGATTGCAACGAGGAACAATCGTCTGTCAGTATTAGGAAAAACCGGCTCTTCTTCGTCAAGGGGGGGGGGGCAGGGTCTTCCTTATACCGAGAAAGAGAAGATTGTCCCTCGTTGCGATCTGTCCAGTGACCGGTTTTCACATCTAATTGTAAGAATATATATATATATATATATATATATATATATATATATATTATAAATAAACATTGTAATAACTATCTTCAACGTTGTCACACTATAACGAATGACTGAAAGCTTAACCCTTTGAGTGTGTTGCGTACCCCTCTGACACTCAAAGGGCTAATTTATCAAGACACATTACTCTGGATCAACAGGGGTGATGTGGCATGGGCTGGACATGTGTCTTTTTTCAGCCTCATCAACTAAAATCAGGGGTTGGCAACCTTTGGCTCTCGTGCTGTTGCAGACTACAACTTTCATAATCTCCAACTAGCCATTGCCTAACTGGGGATGATGGGAGGTATATAGTCCCTAACAACTGGAGAGGCAAAGTTTGCCTAACCCTGCTATAGAAGAGGATAACTAAATATTAATGACTACAGTGGTAACCGGCAACTGGTGACTTTCCAGCTGTTGCTGGGCTACAAATCAATGGTCAACAGAGTGATGGGAGCTGTAGACCAACAGCAGCTGGAGAGCCACAAGTTCCCCATGCCTTGGCTATAAGTTTATTAAGTCACAGAGATGTTTGTCACACAGAAGAGGATTGACAGTCCCTGTATTGAGCAAATAAAATTCACATGTTCTTTATTGAGTCCATATAATACACCATATCAGTTTGAAAATCAGGTAACAGCACACTAAATGGCAAGTGCTTCAATGCGTTTCTTCATACACAATGCCTAAACTAAAAGAAAAGACCTACAAATGGCAATCAAATCTGGATAATTCAATTTAACCTAATCATAATGCTGTTAATTGTAGGCTGTATGAAACAAGAAAAAAACTGGAAAAAAAAAAAAAAAAAGTGCCGGCTACCTACGAATTCCTTTCTAGAAACTGTAATTTGTACACAGGACCATTTTGTACAAAATATGAAGTCTAAAGTTTTATTACTTATTACCATAAAACAAAGTACAATGTATGTACAATATTAAAATGAAGCCATACTAAATTCACACTAAAAAGACACTCTTCATAGTACTGTTAACATTCCTCATGTACAGGTAAAGTTTGGGGGCGGGGACATGACACGTGACGGTGTCAAATGGGAACTTTATCAAGAAAAACAAATCACCAAAAGGTCTCGGAATGTTATGTGAGAAGGGGGTTCACGACTCGTGATCCTGAAGGCAGCTGACAGGCTGAGGGTAATGCACATCTAAACGGTTTGCTTAGTGACATAAAACAATGTTAATTGGTTAATTAACAGTTAATATGTGAAGTTGCAGAGGTTCAGCCTGTCAGTGGCCCTAGTAGACTAGGCTGTGTGCCCCTTGATGAAATAGGCTTTTATTGGTTTAGTATAGGGTAGGGGCCAGCAACCATCATCTCTCCAGTTGTTGGAAACTATAACTCCCACGATCGACCAACCAGCCAACGATTGAACATTTTACTGAAGTGAGAAGTAACACCTCCCCCATAAATAACAGCCCCATTTACCTTACTATAGTCAAAAACACTAATGGCCCCTATTTATTTTACGCATGTCTTGTCGTTCAAGAGACACTGTCAGCCAGTGCTGCATGTCATACTGGTGGAGGTGGACATTATAGTGGCTAGCCGACCCAAAGAACACAACCACCAACCAACAATGCACATGATAACGTACACCCATTTTTGTGTGTACGTAACACATTGGTTTGCACACCTCTCTGGTCCTGAATGTTTTAACCCTTTAAGGACCAATGACGTGTATGTGTGTGTGTATATATATATATATACATACACATGTATGTATGTGTTTATTTGTGATGGGAAATCTAACGTTAAAGACCCATGCAGCTGCAAGCTGTTTGGGGACCCCGACTGCATTTCCAGAAAGAAAAAAATAAATGCCCTGTGGTCCTTAAGTGCCGGCTGCAAGGATGGTCTTTAACCCCTTAAAAACCAGTGGTCCAGGGAAGTTACCTTCCCTTAAGGACCACTTTGTTCTTTTCCAAAGCGCAGCAGCACATGGCCTGTTACGTTTGCTGGTGCGCCGCTTAGGGGTCTGAGACAGACTGCTCCAGTCTTGGAGCGGCCAATTTCAGACACCGTTTTTACTCACAGCGCTCCCGGAGAAGTGTTTTAAGTAAAATGTACTAGATCAGGGCTTAAAATTTGAAGTCCTTTGCTACTACCCAGACCTGAAAAGTTACTTGCCACTGCAAGCCATAGCATACCCACCAGGGCTGAATTTCTACTCGCCAGAGCTAAATTTTCACTCACCATTGGCTAGTGGAAATTTTGAGCCCTGTACTACATGTGCTATGACCATCACCGGTTCTTAACTCAAAAATACGTGATGGTCATAGCACTTCACAAAGTTGTTAAGGGCATAAGTAGGCTCATGCATTCTGACCAGTTCAGTTGGGGGGGGGGGGGGGAATGTTCATGTCCGCCTCCGTGGACAGAGCATCTAGGACGGTTTGAAGATGTTATTTCTTGAACAAAGGCACAATGACAACATTCATAGGGCCATGAGTGTTTTCTAGACGTAAGTGGCGGTTTAGATTTATGAAGTGATCCTTATTCTTTAAACACAAACAGATGGGGCTGGATTGTACATGTGAAACCATAGTACCACGGTATAAAATAAAAGGACCATTTTTCTACAGGATAATTCTATTGCAGAAGGACAGTGGGATTGTTTCCCCCATATTGGTGAATGTTTATCTTCAATAAAGAAAAAAATAAACCTAGACAATAATAAGATTCTTATATGCTGAGCAATATACAGTCAACCAAACATGGATATACATGTTTTATGTTGGGTACAAAACAAACAAATATGCCTTCTCCAGCAATGTGTTGCCAGAATATATGAATCAGACTATACAATAGAAAAAATGGGATTTAAAAAAACAAAACAAAACAAAAAAACAGCAAAAGTTGGAAGTTCAAACAATGGTATACCAAATATACATAAAAAAAATACAAGTTCCCATTGTTACCTTTAACCCTTTGGTTGCCAGATGGGTGTATAACAAATTGCAGGGATATTCATTGCAAGCTTCCCTTACAAGCAAAGTTAAAGAGATGAAATTATTAACCCCTACTTTGTACTACTTGGTCATTGTTCCCTCTAAGCGGAGCAGCCTGAAACTGAGAGCGATAAGAGGATTGTTTCATGAAGCAGGGTGATACAACAGATGCTCAGGGCAGCATCTGAATGCATTAGTCATCAGTGTCCTCTTAAAGAAACACACATCTGTGTACTTTAACCCGTTGTGTGCCAGAGGGGTACGCAACGCATTGTGGAGCAATGTGTTGCGTACCCCCTCTGGCACTCAAAGGGTTAATCTGGGCAAAAATTCCTTATGGCCATTATTAACCTAATATGCATGAATTTGTTCTTCAAAATTAATTTTTAATTAGGATTGGATATCATATCCATGGGGGAGGACATGATGCTTTGTTGTAGGATTCCAAGAAAACAGACTCCTCCCACTGAATCGAGAGTCCTTTCTTCTCAAGATGACTTCTGGGGGAGGAGTTTAGCAAACAGAATCATGTCTGTGGGTACCCAGTACTAAGTAAGGATTCATTCTGAGGAACTAATCCACACAGAATTGATTTTTAGTGGTCGTTCTGATTTTCTTCCACAATTAAAACAGGTGATGTTGTTATTAGGGAGGTGTCAATGTTCCTTAACTCGGGGGTACGCAATCTTTGGGAATTCAGCAGGTGGGGTCCACAGCTCCTGTCATCCTTGCTCAGCCAATGGCTGGATGGAAATGTTTGGAGCTGTAGTCCTAGACAGCTGAAGGACCAGAACGGACTGCCTCTCTGCTTAATCAGTTATAGAGCTTTTTCATGAAATACCTCATGTTGGTCTAATATTGCAGGTCCTAGAGTACACCAAAGGTTGCCTACCCAAGATTTAACCCTTTGAGTGCAAGAGGTTTTGTTTCATTGCTCTGCAATGCGTTGCATAGTTCTCTGGCAGTCAAAGGGCTAACAGTCAGTGTTAGGATCACGTAAAGGGATAGTAATGTTTGGGTATTATAGTACGACTGATTCTTCTATATACATTTTTATAACTATGTGTAGCTTTAGAAACATCCATAACTTTGCGGTTTTCATTTTATTCTCTCTAAAGGATCCCCCTCCCGCCCCTTTTACATACGCCACAAATCATCCCCTCAGATCTGGAATCCGGTCAGCACAGATTGCAGAGAGAGATAATCTTCTATCAGTATAAGGAAAACACTGCCCCCTTGATGAAGGAGGGCAGGTTTTTCCTTATGCTATAATAAGATTGTCCCTCGTCGCGATCTGTCCGGAGCGGCTTGCTGATCTTATGGGAGGATTCGTGACATGTAAATGGGCATGAGGGGGGCACCTTATTATACAATAAATTGAAAATGGGAAAGTTATGGATGGTTATAAAGCTAAACATCTTTACATAAAATGTATATAGAAGAATCAATCTTACTGTAATACCTAAACATTACTATCCCTTTAAAAGGAAATGCTGCTATTGGAAAGCGTTAGTTTTCAAGTTTAGCAGGAAGTGTCTCATCACACAGGGAACTTGAAGCTTGGGTTTGCCTTCTAATAAATAGGTTTCTTCTCTCGCCTTCGCTAATATAAACTGCCAGAGGCAGAAAGAAAAACAAAAAAAAAACATCCTAGCTACTTCGTGCAAGTAGCAACAATGCTAGATTCATTTACATTGAATTTTAATGTTAATTTTTTCTTTTTAGCACAAACAACAGGGAGCAACTTTAATATTAAAACTCAACAAGGACTCTTCAGAAGTCAAATTACAATGTACAAGTTTACTTTTACCTCTTGTGCCTAGAATGTGAGGGGGGGGGGAGCCTTACATGAATGCTTTCCAGAACTTCTTGAATACTGGCCACCATGAGACTGATTTACTAAACGAATTCTGTGACAAACCAACTGTGCATCATAGGGGGCAATAAAAAGGGTTTCAAAATTCCCGTTTGATTTAAATGGAACGTTTAACCCTTTGAGTGCCAGATGGGTACGCAACGCACTGCAAAGCGCACCCCTCTGGCAGTCAAAGGGTTAACTCCTTGAGGGCCGCTAAGTCTCTATTGTAGACCTCTAGCATTCAAGGGGTTAAAATGTCCATTTAAAGAGGAACTACCACCCATGAATAAATCTGGCCCAAATAAATACCCATCTGGCGACTAGCGGTATTGATCAGCTAGTCGCCAGAAATATTACCTGGTGTTTGAGAACTGTTCCCGGACTGACAGGCAGGAAACAGCGCAGACATCTTTCCGTAGTGAAGTCTGCACGCCCGTTCTGTCAGTCCCAGCGGCTCTAGGAGGAGTTCGGCTACAAAAAGGACTGACAGCGCAGGCGTCACTATGAAAAGATATCTGTGCTGTTTCCTGCCCGGGAAGAATATACATTTCTCAAACAACAGGTAACATTTCTGGAGACTATCGTTATTCAGCAGCTGGTCGCCAGATGGGTATTTATTTGGGCCAGATTTATTCATGGGTGGTATTTCCGTTTTAAATCAATGGGGGATTTGGGAAATGTGTAATTGCCCCCTCGTGTGCGCAGCTAGATTGCCTCAGAATTGTTCCAGTTCTTTCTAGCGCATCATTCTCACAGAGAGGGAAAAAAAAAAATAATAAAGATGGCCGCCCCACCGTTCAGTCCAGTTTTGCTACCCACAACAAAATGACTGAAAAACCATGAAACCTTATCTAAAAGATAGCAGCATTGGAAATTAAACAGCGACATGGACATATTTACATATTACCTGCGAGGTCTGCTTGTAAGTGTGCTTCTAAAATAGAGATACAGAAAATATGGGTGTCTTCCATTTATCACTGCTGCCTTTAACACCACCCTTTAGTTGCCAGAAGACCTTGCTACCCATGGCATTTTCATGGGGTCACTGGTCATCAGCCTTTAAAGGGTTAAGCCTTTTTTTTTGTGGACACACCACACACAAAAAAAAAACAGTGGATCCACTTTGGGGCAAACTTACTGCACAAAAATAACAAATTAAACATTTCTAATGATTTAAAGGTAAATCATTGTGCAATATGGAATTATTATATATATTTGATATTATATGATTATATAACACTAGAATGACTTTTCCTGCTAAGTAAAACAAGGGTACAAGCCACTACTGGGAGTTGTTTAATTCAATCATTGTTACAGCTACAACTTTTTGGGTGAAGTATTTCCACTTCCTGCAACTTTAGTAACTAAACATTACTATCCCTTTAAAGTACAATTGAGTCGTCTTTATAAATTATTATAACATGTAGCAGCATAACCTTCTAAAAGACTATGCAGTTTTACCTTTATTCTATGATAAAGTTTCCCCCTCCTGTCCCTTTTACACATGTCGAGCAGCCTCCCCACAGATCTGGAATCCGGTCCCAGGACAGATCACAGCGAGGGACAATCTTCTTTCAATCAGTATAAGGAAAACCCTGCAGGTGACAAAGGAGGGTGGGTTTTTCCTTATGCTGAAAGAAGATTGTCCCTTGTCGCAATGCCTCCGGACCAGCTTGCTGAGACTGCTTGAGTAAGTAAAAGGGGGGGGGGGCGCTTTATTATAGAATAAAGGTAAAAAGGTAACGTTTTAGAAGGTGATACTGCTACACATAACAATATATAAAGAAGACTCTATTGTACTTTAGAAACCAAACATTACTATCCCTTTAAGGTGTTGCTGTTTCGGATAACACTAAATAGAATGCTGCAGCAATAGCGCCACCAGAAAAATGACAGACTATAGAAGTACTGCAACCCCCCCCCCTAAAAAACCCCCCCCCATAATGCATGATTGAACTTTAATAACCTTTAAACACATTACTTCCCAACAGTGGCTGAATACCTATTGCTCAGCATGAAAATATAAAAGTACACAGGTGTTTCTATATTTTTTGCAATAAAGTTTTCTCTGAGTGCCAGAAAGGTATCCAATGCGATGAATACCTTTCTGGCACTCTAAGGGTTAAATGGGTATTTTAGCCCCTTGAAGGCTAGGTCTCCAAAGCATTGCTAAGCAATGCACTGGAGGTCTCTTTAACCCTGTGCGTGCCACAGGCTGCGCAAGACTTTGTTTTGCAATGTGGTTTGTACTCTTCTTGCATTCAAAGGGTTAATCAAGTGGGAATTTGGGGAATATTGATTTGCCCCCAACGTTGCATTTGGTTTGCCCCAGACGTGCTCCGTATTACTCTGCACATATATCCCACCAACACAGAAAATAATACATGTTTGTAACCAGCTAAAATGGGATGATTGGATTGGGTGGAAGTTACTGCTGTTAGATACGCCTGTACAGAACACTGATGCTTCAGACCAGAGGGGGGAATACTGTGGCTCTCCAGCTAATGCTGAATTTCAGCACCCATCATCCTCAGGATGGTTGTGTTTGTAGTCCAACAACAACTGAAGAGCAACGTTACCCCATCTCCACTCTGGAAAGTGTGGAATCTGGAAACTGGAAAGAAGGATTAGCAATGAGGGGATTTCATTTTAAGAACAAGAAAACATGTTTTTTGGAACACTGGGAAGCTAAAAAGTGCAATTCTGGAACAAACCAACTGCACCATAAGGAATAAAAATTTCCCCAAATTCCCATGGACTTAAACAGCCCCTTTAAACCCCTGAAAGCTACACAGGGTCCAACAAATGCACTAGAGGCCTCTCTAGCATTCGAGGGGCTAAATTTCAATACGTATTTGCCCACTATGGTTCGGTTAGTTTGCCCTTGAAGCGCACTTCCTTAGCTCTTTGTATGCTGTTTCATTTTAAGGCAATATGCACAAAGTAAATGATGAGCAATTGTGGATCATAATTCCCCTCTTATTTAATGGTGCTTTTAACCCTTTGAAAGCTAGAGGAGGTGTCTAATGGATCCAAATGGTTAAACGCCATGTTTAAATCAATGGTGATTTTTAAACTACACCCATAGTGCAGACGGTATGTTCCAGAATTGATATATTTTGCTTTCTGCATAAGCCCCTTAAAGGGATAGTAATACTTGACTTAAAGTTGAGGTCCGAGTCGTCTTTATATATACTTATTTAAACACACAACGCTATATTTCAATACTTACAGTTTTGAAGTTCAAGCACAGTTCAATCAGAAAGGATCCCCCTTCTGGCTGCCTCCCCCTAAGATCTTGAATCTGGTCCTGGGACCGGATGTATGCAGTGAGGGACAATCTTCAGTCAGTAAGTATAAGGAAAACCCGGCCCCCTTCACAAAGGAGGGCAGGATTTTCCTTTTGTTACTGAAGATCGTCCCTGTCTGCGCTCCATCTGGACCAGACAGAGAGGATCAGTGATGCAGTGAAAAGGGGCAGGAGGGGGATCCTTTCTGATTGAATTGCGCTTGAACTACAAAACTGTCAGTGTTGAAATATAGCGCTACATGTTTAAAAAAAAAAAAAATTATATATATATGTATATAGACTCAGAACTCAACTTTAATTCAAGTATTACTATCCCTTTAAGTCTTACCCCAAGGCAATTCAGGAGCCCCTTAGTGCACTCTACTGTAATACTTTGTTCTGACTGACGAAAATATGGCTTTCAATACACAGAAAGTACTTCAACAGTTTATGAGCTCGTCCAAAGCAAACAAATATACATAACTGAGAAAAGAAACCTAGATGGGATTGTCATAAAAGTTCCCCAATGAACTCTATATAGCACATGCAAGTAAAGCCTATTTTGTTCCCCCTAATCGCAAGAATACAAGACACTCAAGTTAAGAGAGACCAAAGAAAGGTTAGTACTTAAAACTACTAAGCGGATCTTTTTTTTTTTTTTCTTCTTCTTTTTTTTTTTTTTTTTTTTCCTTTTTTTTTTTTTTTTTTCTTTTCATTTAAAGCACCAATTTGTATTTTGCATGGCTGTCATTTTGCTGGAAATTGCAGCAGTGCGTTACTGTAACCAGTGGTAGACCTCTTGACGTAGATTGCTAATTGGAAATCCTGCTTTTCACCAGCCAACTCTGTGGCTATTTACAAACAGAGAACAAAAACACCCTTCCTAATAAGCCCCACCTACCGGTATTACCACTGTCTGAAAACCCATAATGCCCTCGTGAATGTTGCCCTGGTGCCTTCGTTCAAGAGATAACAGCTTCGATCCTGGATGTCATATCCCTGGAGGAGGACATGACAGTTGTGAGCAGGACCACATGACCTCAAAATCTGCTCACTGCATGTTTATCTTAATCCTTTAAAGGGGAACTATCACCCCTATAGAAGTTTGGCTAAAAAGTAAGTTTATAGATCGACTAGCTATTGTCTTTTTTTTTTTTTTTTTTTTTAAATTCGTTGTTTGGCCGAAACTAAACATTTAAAGATGATCCTGTGCCTTTCTTCAGGACAGACTGTGGGTACATGCTCTGTACCGCAGTCCGTCACTCCTCCTTTGCTCCCCTCCCTCAATCCAGCCTCCTCTGATGACAGAGGATTTCTCCTTGTAAGCTGGAGTGGTCTCTGGCCAATGAGAGCGCTCCAGCTTACAAGGAGAAAACCTCTGCCATTGGAGGATGCTGGATTGAGGGAGGGGAGCAGAGGAAGAGTGGTAGACTGCGGTGCCAAACAGTGAATATAAAAAAAAAACAAAAAAAACAATTAAAAAAAAAAAAAAAAAATCATTCCAGCTAGTTGCTCTATAAACTTACTTTTTAGCCAAACTTGTATAGGGTTGATAGTTCCCCTTTAAGCACCAGAAGAGTGTACAATGCAAAGCTTCCCAATGCTTTACGCACCCGGCTGGTCCTTAAAGGGACCGTAATATACTTTTATAGAGCAGAAGAAAATAAGAAGAATGCTCCAAATCCTCTCCCTCTCAAACAGCTATGGTTTGAGAGATATAGGGATTCAAAGTTTCCCCCCTCCCTCCCCTTACCTGATGTCGGCTGTAAAGCTGACAGAAGGAGAACTGCGTCGTACGACTCAAGGAGGCTCTGCAGCAGAGTCAAAATCGCGTTATTAGTATAGAATTCATTCATTGGAAAGGTCTAAAAAGTGTACCTGGTTTGCAAGCACACTTTGTATACATTTCCAATGAAGTAATTATTTTGCAATGACGCAATTTAGGCTCTGCCGCAGAGCCACAGGCTGGTCCCCGGACCGCAATCTCCTGCTGTCAGCTAGACGCTGACGTCAGGAGAAGGAGAGAGAAGGGCGAACTTTCAGTGCAAATATCTCTCATACCATAGCGGTGTGAGAGATTAGGTTTGTGCCATTCTTCTTATTTTCTTGAGCTCTACAAAAATATAAAAGTTTTTATGGGACATTACAGTCCCTTTAAAGATTTAAGTGGTCTCATGCACTCTTGTTTTTGTCTGACTGAAGAGATTATCTCTTGAGCAAAGTCAGAAGGGCAAAATTCAAAATGGACATTCGTATTTTCTGGCTCTAGTAAGATAAGCAGGGGCTTATTATCAGGAAGTGTCACTCATGCTTGAATAGAACTCAACCCAATGTTCTGCATACAGAGAAAGGTAAGTCACCATTGTTTGAACATCTAATCTTGAGCTGTTTTACTGTATGTAGTTATTGCCTACAGAACTGGGTCGAAGAAAGCTTTGAATGCGTTTAACAGATTCGTATGGCACAAAAAAAAAAATAAAAAAATAATAATTAAAAAAAAAAAAAAAAAAAAACTGGGGGGGAAAAAAAAAAAAAAAAGTTAATTGTTTTCTACTGTGTAACTGCTTCCGGAAAAAGAAAATGTAAAGAATCCACAAAGTAAGATGTAATTGTCATAGTCTAATGCCCGTCGTGTGTTATTAATTCGTCGGCTCTGCAGTGGGATTCCAAGGCTTTCATGGTATAGATGTCCTGAGGCAATTCGGACTTACGCCGTACAAGAGGTCTTTCTTTCTTTATATCTTTCTGAGCCTGAAAAAACAAGTCCAAAAGAAAACAAGTGAAAAAATGAAATTCACGAACATCTCCTGCATTAACCCCTTGACCTGAGGGGTGCGTATCGCATTACAAAACAATGCGTTGCGCTACCCTCTTGTTCTCAAGGGGTTGAAGTCGAATGGTCACCTATCCAAATTCTCATCTCAGTGAGGCAGATGTACTAAGTAAAATGGCGCAATTCTGGTTTAACCCTTTGCGTGCCAGAGCAATGTAATGCATTGTGTACGCCACTGGCACTCAACGGTTTAAACCAGCTGCACCGCAACAAATCCTAAGTTGGTCTTTTAACTTCATGAATGCTAAATAGGTCTCCAATGCATTGCTTCTCAATACACTGAGAACTTTCTAGCATTCATGGGGTTAAACGTCCCATTTAAATCAAGCAGACATTTGTTCTCCCACTGATGCACCTGGTTAATCCCAGAATGACTCCCTTTTTCTTTGTACATACACTACTGGTCAAAAGTTTTAGAACACCCTCATTTTTTTTTAGTTTTTATTGAAATTTATGCAGTTTAATGCCTCAATGAAGTAGGAAAATAAAGAATAGAACAAATAAACAATTAGACATTAAAAAGAAATAATCAAATAGTTTTCCTTAAAGGGATAGTAATGTTTCATAATAAAAGCAGCTCTAATTAATCATCATAGTATTTGGACTTTGGAGAGTGTTATTTCAATTCTGTCAGAGCTGTAGTTCAAGAGTAATTCAATAACAAAGTATCCTCCTCCCGCCCCATTTACTGATGTAACACTGCTCAGCCACATCAGAAGGGAGGTGCAGAGAGGGACAATCTTCAATTAAGATAAGGGAAAAACCTAAAAAACTTGTCAAGGGGGGCAGGGCGTTCATTGTTTTCATAGGAAGAAGATTGTCCCCTGCTGTTATCTGTCTGGTCTATGGACTGGATTCCACATCTGAGAAGAGATGGCTTACACTAGGTAAAAGGGGCGGGAGGGGGAAACTTTGCTTGTGAATATCTCTTAAACCATAAATGTTTGAGAGATAAAACTTATATCATTCTTCATATTTTTTTAATGCTTACAAAATAAAAAAGTTAAAACAAAGTATTACTATCCCTTTAACAAAACGTAATCTAAACTTGTGACTCAAAATAGCCACCTTTTGCAGATGTAACAGCCGAACACACTTGTGGCATTCTTTCCACAACGGAAACCAAATATTGTTCTGAAAGTTCTTTCCAACGCTGTTGCAGAAGTTCCCACAAATGTGTGGGGGTGGGGGTGGTCTAAAACTTTTGACCGGTAGTGTATGGTAACAGTGTAATTATAAAATGTTACCAGTTCTGTCTGGTCTTGTATTTCTTTATTAATTTGTAAGTAATCAGAGCAGCAGTGATCTGTGTGTGTGTGTGTGTGTGTGTGTGTGCGTGCGTGCGTGCGTGCGTGATTTAAATGCGGGCTTTGAAATGCGTTGCACGCTCCTATGGCAATCAAAGGGTTAATAGCGGGTGTTCTTTCTGCTTTCAATCCTGACCTGAAGGGGTGCCCTGAGGATTTTGGAAATCGCCCGTTTATAACAAACTCTCCTAGAGTGAATTCTATATAAAATGGCCTTTTGAGCACTAGGCCATGTAAGTAATAGCATTGATAACCCCCATACAACAACTCCGGTAAGCAGAATAAAAAGCACCCAAGAAAGAAGAGGGATCCCCCCCAAGTGTGACTCACCTGAGAAGCCTCTTCTCGCACTGTCTTTTTTAACATCTGTACATCTTCAAGTAAGGGCCCATCTGTTTCCATTGCAACAGGACTGTTCAGAGCAGAGGTGTCAGTATACATAGGGTACTAAAAATGCAAAGTAATTAAAATAGTCATCCGTAATAAGGAACTGCAAATAGCATCAACTGCATTGGATTACTGGGTTACTGTGGGGTACAAGTAGGACATTTAAAAGGTCCTTTTGTTCAAAATAATCATAGAGCAATTCTGGATTTAACACATTGAATCGTGGGGGAAAAAAAAACCCCAAAACATTCCCATCAATTTAAATAGGACTTTTTACAATTTGAATTCTGGGGAAGTTTCAAACACATTGCAGAGCAATGAGTTGGAGACCTCCGTAGCATTTAAGGAGTTAAAAGCCCCTTTTTAACTGAAAGGATTTTTGGCAACGCTGCGGGTCTGCCCGACAATTACTCCAGTTTTCTTTTGGCCACAGGGACTGTATTATGACACAGCGAGTTATTTTATTCAAGAGCAGTGTGCAAGGTAATGGACACCAGTTAACCCTTTGAGAGCCAGAGAGGTATCCAATGCAATGCATTGGATACCTCTCTGGCACGCAAAGGGTTAATCTGAGCGCTGGACCATGGAGATTTATGGTCCCGGGACCAGAGCTGTCCATAGGATTGTGTAGCAACAGCGCCACTGTACAATTTCAGGCCACTGTGATATTGCACCTAAAAAATTAAACTTTGAAAATTAATAACTTTTGAAAGAAACACCTTTCAGCAGTGGGAGTACTCATGTTTTACTCAGGAGGATAAACCCTACAACATATTTTTTTTTTTTTTTACATTTTAAGTATTACTATCCCTTTAACATAGCATCTATATCAAACAGATCTGAACGCTAGATGGCAGCGATCATTTTAGAACACATTATCAAGCAAAAATGTATCCAGTATGTGAGACTGTAATGCAGATTACAAGACTGCACAATATACCCTCATATCTACTGGTAGTCACAGAACTACACATGCACTAATGGTTACCCTAAGGAGAGTAACTAGTCCTGGAGGGCTCTGGTAAACACACACACACACACACACACACACACACACACACACACACACACACACACACACACACACACACACACACACACACACACACACACACACACACACACACACACACACACACACACACACACACACACACACACACACACACTTGGGACATAACTAGAACTTATTGTGTGACCTAAGGCTGATGGGCCCCCATCAAAACATGTTTTAGTAATGCCCTCTCTCACCCTAAGTTTTGTTCCACTTTCCAGTACTGCTTAACCCCTTAACGTCCGGCGGTCCTGGGACGTTTCCGTCCCATAAGGACCGCATTGAACCACGTGGACGCACCGGTACACGTGACCTGTTGCGTGTATCGGCGAGTCACTATGGGGCCTGATAGAGATCGCTCCGATCTTGGAGCGGTCAATTTCAGGCCCTATTTTTACTTACAGCGCTCCCGGTAGAGCGCTGTAAGTAAAAAGTACGTGACGTACTATGACCGTCATCGGTCCTTGAGTATTTCAAGGACGGTGACGGTCATAGTACGGCACATGTCGTTAAGGGGTTAAAGTGGATGTGTCACCTATGGACAACATTCCATAAATAGTTAGGTGACATAGCAAATACAATGAAAAAGTTATTTATTTTTTTATTTAAAGTTTTGATTTTGCTTAAATTTAACTTACAAAGTTTGTGCTGCAGCCACTTCCGTTATGACTGCGGTTCTCGGAGGTTACAGAGCTCCGCCTCTGCTCTCTTCCTTCCTCTGATGACAGAGGATTCTGTCTGTAAGCTGACACGGTCTCATTAGAAGAGATCGATATCTAGCCAATGAGAGAGCTCCATCTTACAGACAGAAGCCTCCGTCATTGGAGGAAGGAGGAGAGCAGAGGCAGAGCTTCGGGCTGCAGTCTATATGGAAGTGGCTGCAGCCCAGACTTTTGTAAGTTAAATTTAAGCCAAATCAAAACTTTAAATAAGAAATAAATAATGTTTTCATTGTATTGGTTATGTCACCTAACTATTTATGGGATGTTGTCCATAGGTGACGCATCCACTTTAAATTTGTTCTGTGGAACCACTTATACTTATTTAAGAAATACACTTGGATGACCACAGATTTTAGCATGGCAGCCTGCAGTAAATGGGAATTAGTGCAAAAAAATCTAAATCTGTAGACTTGGGGGAAAAATAATAAATAAATAACTCCCCATGAACTGGGTAAAACATACAAGAAACTTAGTGCTCTGTAGCTGGTCAAAATATCATAGTACCAAAGAGGACTGAATATTGTAACACAAACATAGGATTTAGAGGGATTGTAATGTCTTAATTACATAAAAAGTCATATTGTACAGCATAAAGTAAGAAATCCATCGGTGCTATTGCTATCTCTCAAACCTTTATGGTTTGAGAGATAGAGAGTTCTAAAGTTCCCCCCTCCCTGATATCAGCTGTAAGCTGACAGAAGGAGATCTGTGTCAGCCGACTTGAGGAGGCTCTTAACCCCTTTGCGTCCTGTGACGTACCCGGACCGTCACGCTGGTCCGGCACTTAAGGACCAGTGACGGTCCTGGTATGTCACGTACTTTTACTTACCAATAATGGGGACTGAAATTGATCACTCCAAGACCGAGGCGATCTCTCTCAGTCCTTCGTTCGACGTGCCACCCCACGTGATCAGTCACGTGGGACGGCACGTCGAACTCGCCTATCTGGTCCTTAAAGGACCAGACACCACAGGACCGCTGGTCCTTAAGGGGTTAAGCAGAGCCGCAATAGCACAATTTAAAAGGAAATACTTCTTTGGAACGGGCTAAAAAGTGTGCTTGCAAACCAAGCACACTTTGTAGACTGTTCCAATGAAGAATTTATATTATATTACATTCTCATGCATTCCTGATAGCCCATGAGGAAGTGTTAAATTGGTACAAAATACAGTGTGAAAAACATACTTTTTTAATGGTTTTTATATTATATAGCATTATAGAACAATAACAAACTTTCATTATTATTCCATTGTCTATCTGGAAGTATTTGTTGACAGAAGAGTTTCAGAAGCCATGAACGGAGAGTTCGGGAAGCCTGATTCTAAGAAGCGGTTCAATGGGAGTCTCCTGAAGAGAAAACTAGCTAGGCCTATGGTAAAAGCCAGCACATACAGCTATTCCATGGAAGCAGGACACAGCCTCAGAGTTTAGTGGTGGGGGAAGAGTTTAGTCCAAGAAAAGCAGGAGCATGATAGATTGCCCCGCTGTTCACAAGATCTTGGCTTGGTAACACCAGCTCTTTGTGGCAGCTGTCAATGCCCAACCCCTGTGATAGAACATTTGCTAAAATTCATGACAGAGACACATCTAATGCTCTATTCACAATCCTCTACTCAAATCATTGGTGTTATCTCTGGTGACCAATGGGTCAATAAAGCAAAGGTTAACCATCACTTTCTGAACAGAGACCTCTACGGTTACAGACTTTGCGAAGCTTTAGAATTGAATGTAATAATAGTTCTGACTCTTTCCTTTTGTGAGTTATAAGGAAAGTATCATGCAATAAGCTTGTTAAAGGGATATGAATAGGCAATATGGCTTACCATATTAGTACCTGTACCTGAAGGATATGTGAAATCAGAATGGTGGTTGACTGTCACGTTAATTTGTTCTTAGGGGAACAAGCGTGTGCAGCAGAAATCTTCATTTCCTTTACCCATCAAAAGGAATGGTGGCAGGAAAACCAAAACTTAAAGGGATAGTAATGTTTCACAAAAACAGCAGCTCATAGTATTTGGGCCAGGTAGAGTGTTATTTCAATGATGTCAGAGTTGTAGTTCAAGAGTAATTGAATGATAAAGTGTCGCCCTCCCACCCCTTTTACTGATGTAACACTGCTCACCTCAGAGCAGCAAGACTGTCTGAATGGATCGCAGAGAGGGACAATCTTCAGTGAGCATAAGGAAAAACATGCTGGGGGAGGGGGGGAGGGTTTTCCTTATGGTCACAGTAAGAAGATTGTCCCTTGCTGTGCCCTGTCCGGTCAAGAGACCAGATTCCACATCTGAGGTGAGCAGTGTTACACTAGGTAAAAGGGACGGGAGGGGGAAACTTTATCATTCAATTACTCTTGTACTACAACTCGGACAGTATTGTAATAATGCTCTCCATGGCCCAAATACTACAAAGTTGCTGTTTATTATGAAACATTACTATCCCTTTAAGTTTTGGTTTTCCTGCCACCATTACTTTTGATGGGCAAAGGAAATGAAGATTTCTGCTGCACAAGCTTGTTCCCCTAAGAACAAATTAAAGTGACAGTCAACCACCATTCTGACTTCACATATCCTTCAGGTACAGGTACTAATATGGTAAGCCATATTGCCTATTCTTTATTATCTTCTCCCACCCCACACTATTATGTCCATGACATGGAGCTTCCTGAATCTGCTTCCATAGAGCTGTTTTTCAGGGATTGAAAAGGCAGGTTTAGTGCAACAACACAGGAAAAAAAAAAGATGCAATGTAAAACAAAAATAATTAGGGCAACAATGTAGAAAAGTCCATCTCTACAACATGCAGAGCACTCTGTGCTGTAGGGATAGTGTTTCATTGCTGCACTATCCCGGGATTCACAGTCCCTAATAGAAAGCTCTCTGGAAATGGAGCCAGGAAGCTCAATGTCAGGGACATTACAGATGGAAAATGTAATTAATAAAAAATACAGACAATTTGGCTGTAAAGGGACACTAATGTCCAATAATAACAATGTTTTGTAGATAAAAAAAAAAAATAATAATGTGGCACAAATCCCATCACTCAGACCTTTATGATTTGAGAGATAATCGCATCTAAAAGTTCCCCTCTCCTGACATCAGCGTTCTACTGACAGAAGGAGATCCCGAACCTGGGACCAGCCGGTGGCTCTTCAGCAGAGCCAAAATAGCGATCTTTGAAAATAATTACTTCATTGGAACGGCCTGCAAAGTGTGCCTGGTTTGCAAGCACACTTTGTAGAACATTCCAGTGAAGTAGTTCTTCTTAAATATCGATATTGCGGCTCTGCTGAAGAGCTACCTCGTGTTGGCCAACATGGATCTCCTTCTGTCAGCTTTACAGCTGACTTCATGTGAGAGGGAGAATATCTCTCAAACTATAAAGGTTTGAGAGATGGGATATATGCCACAATTTATTTTTTTAAATCTACAAAACAAAGTTATCATTGGATCCTAGTGTCCCTTTAAATATTATAGACCTGTAAAGTTAAAATGGTGGTTTACAGCTGCCTTCAGTTAAGAAGCACAGGGACTCCCTGAATTAATGAAGACGAGCATGCATCACAAAGATATGAAACACACCTTGTCACACTTCCAGGACCAGATTTACACTCCAGGCTCCCCTAGGTAAGACACCATAGGCTCGCTTAATGCCACAAACAAATCAGAGATCTGTCTAGCACCCAAGGGGTTAAATAATAGCCTGTAATGGAGTATGAAACTGGTGTAGGGAACTGAAATGGCTCTGGCCACACCTACAACAGAGAACGTGGGTGTGGCCAGCATAGCTGGGGCACCTCCCTTCAAATTCTAGAGCTCTAGGCAGTTACTTAGTTTTCCTATTGGGACATCTGGCCCTGCACACTAATTCAAGCGCCACAAACAGGCCAGTATGTAAGGACGATCTGCCTTCTCCTTCAGAGCTCCAAAAGCCTGAAATAACCAGATCTGCTCTTAGTCTAAAATCTTCAAAACTAAATGTATTATTCTTGGTAAAACATTTTCTAAAAAAAGAGGATTTTAGTCTTACCTGTTAAATCCTTTTCTCTTAGTCCATATAGGTTACTGGTAACTTTGTGTAGGCGATCCGCCCCTTTAATTGTAGGCAGGAACAATTCTAGAATTGTATGCAGGGGGTGGAGCCTACCTTCCCTCCTTGGCTGCAGCTAGCCAACCAGCTCCAGAAAGATTTGAGACACTATTGACTAGATAGTAGAAGGGAAAGAAGACTCCTGTGAGCATAACCCCGAAGGACCCCCATAGTCTGCCACAGGAGAGCCAAGCATGGTCCTTTGACAGGGTGGAAGGCCAATAACCTGTATGGACTAAGAGAAAATGATTTAACAGGCAAGACTAAAATCCTCTTTTCTCTGTCGTCCAATACAGGTTACTGGTAACTATGGGATGTCCAACCATTGATTTTCCCAGAGGTGGGAAAGAAGGCAAGGACCAGACGCAAAGCCCCCCCAGTCACCAGACCAGATATGAACCATCAGATCAGAGACAGCCCAACAATAACAAATGAAGTGTCAATGGACACTGTACCGTGGTAACAACACCCCAACTGTTGCACAGCACGCTGAATTAGAGCCAACGGGGCTCAAAAGTGAAGGAAGCACCAAGAACCGAAGAAGATCCTAGACAGGCAAGACTGCCTCCAGGATCTTCCTCCCAAAGCTGGCGTCAGCCGATGCCAGCAAATCAACTCGGTAGCGCTTCGAAAAGGTGTGCACAGATGACAAAGTGGCAGCCTTGCACAACTGATCAGCAGAGGCCTGATTTTTGTAAGCCCAAGAAGCCCCAATAGGGGACTGGCTTCTTCCTCAGCTCGTAAGCCACGAATAGTGAACTTGATCCAAGAAGCAATAGTCACTTTGGATGCAGGTCTTACTGCCCTGGGACCCTCAGGAATGACGAACAGCGCATCAGATTGCCCGATATACTCAGTGAGATGTACATAAAACTTGAGACAATGCACCACATCAAACAAGTGGAGATCCCTCTCCTTCTCAGAGGTAGGTTCAGGGCAGAAAGAGTGCACCACAAACTCCTAATTGATGTGGAACTCCGAAACCACCTTCAGAAGAAACTCCTGAGGAGTGCGAAGCTCTCTCTTGTCCTTGTGAAACACCAAAAAAGGTGGTTTACAGGACAGAGCATGTAACTCCGCAACACAGCAAATGGACACGATCGCCAGGAGAAAAGCCATTTTCCACATCAACAGGCATAGAGGAATAGTAGCCATGGACTCAAATGGAGGGCGCTGAAGAACGACCAAAACAAAGTTAAGATCCCACGGAGGAGCGGGATTTTTGAAGGCAGGACAAGTATGAGAAACGCCCTGGAAGAAAACCTTGACATCAGGAAGAACGGCAATGCTCCTCTGAAAGACAACAGAGAGAGCAGAAACCTTAACCTTAAGGGAACTCAAACTGAGGCCCTTATCTACACTGTCCTGCAAAAAAGGCCAGGACCGTAAGCAGATCAAATTCCTGAGAAAAGTCCTTATCGTTCCACCAAGATAGGAAGGTCGATCAGACACAATGGTAGATCTTGGAAGAAACAGGTTTGCTGGCACTGAGCACAGTAGCCACCACCCCAGAAGAAAAGACTTTCTTCTTCAATATTGAGGATTCAATTTCCAAGCCGTCAAAGTTAGCCGATGAACATCCTCCTTCCACAGGTAACCCTGTAGAAGATGATCCGGACGACAAGGAAACTGGAATGGCTCCACCACTGACAGATCCAGCAACTCCAAAAACAAAGCTTGGCGAGGCCAGTGCGGAGCAATCAGAATGACTGGACAGCGTTCCAGTCGCAATTTCAGTAACACCCTGTGCAACACTGGGAGGGAAGGAAAGATATAGGCCAGAGGAAACAAACAAGAAATGGACATTGCATCCACCGCCAGAGCTAGAGGATCCCTCCACCAACAGCAGAACCTCGGAACCTTCCTGTTGTGTCTTGTCACCATCAGGTCGATGTAAGGAAGACCCCACTTCTGAACAATGAGGGTAAACACCTCTCTGGGTGCAGTTCCCACTCTCCGCTGTCCACTGTGCGGACTGAGGAAGTCCGCCATGACATTGTCTACGCCAGGGATGTGCACTGCAGATATGGCAGGAACGTGTTGTTCTGCCCAGGACAAAATAGCTTTGACCTCTAACCAAGTGGAGAAACTCTTTGTTCCACCCTGCTTGTTGAGGTAAGCCACGGCTTTGTCGGCCTGTACCGGGAATGGAGTCTTCCAGCTGAAATGACGAAGGGCATGGAATATCGCCCGAAGCTCCAACACGTTGATCAGGAGAGATTCCACCGGAGAACAACGGCCCTGAGCACTCAGGCGATCCAGGACTGCTCCCCAGCCGGAGAGGCTGGCGTCCGTCGTCACCATGGTCCAGAAGGATAACAGGAAGGACTTGCCCTTCAGCAGATTGGAGAGGTCAAGCCACCACAACAAACTCAGTTCCACATGAAGAGGGAGGGACACTGACCCTTGCACACCTGGATCACAAACCTCTGGAGTTCCCTGGTGTGTGCCATGGGAAACGGGACCGCTTCTATGGTGGAGATTAATTTCCCCACTAGAGAGGACAGCTTCTTGGCTGGAACTGATCTTGAGCCGGGACCGCAGAAACCTTGTGGGCGATCTGGTGAGCTACCTCGTCTGAGAGAAACACCATGTTCTTTTGAGTGTGGAAGAGAAGGTTCAGGAAGACCAGACGCTGGGATGGGACAAGATCTGATTTGTCCATGTTGATGATCCACCAGTGATGGGTGAGAGCTTGAATGCATTGCTGAACCTGATGATGAAGAAGTTCTGCAGAAGGGGCTTTCAGAAGCAGGTCGTCCATGTATGGAGTAACTCTGATGCCGTCCCAGTGGAGGAAGGATACTAAGGCTCCCAGGACACAGTTGAAAACTTGAGGAGCTGTAGTAAGACCAATGGGAAGAGCTGAAAACTGAAAGTACCCTCGGTCGCAAGCAAATCTGAGATACTGCCAGCTCTCTGGATGAATGGCAATGTGTAAATACGTGTCCTGAAGATCCAGAGAAGCAAGAAATTCCCCCAGGGACATAGCAGCAATCACCATCCATAGAGACTCCTGGTGAAAATGAGTCCGGATCACAAAGGAATTGAGATCCTTCAAATCCAAAACAACAACCACCGTCCATTTTGGAGACCACAAAGAGGTTTGAGTAAAAACCGATACCTCTGTCCTGAACTGGAACCAGCTCTAGAACATCCTTGTCCAGAAGAGCCAGAATAGCGCAGTTGAACAGCCGGCGTTTCTTCGTGCCCTGAGGCGTATGAGAAGGAAAGAAATGAAAGGGAGGAAGAGAGATGAAAGGGAGGAAGAGAGATGAAAGGGATCCTGTATCCTTTCGCCACCACCTGTAAAACCCATGGGTCCATCACAGAATCCTCCCAGAAGCTGTGGTAGTGACGCAGATGGCCACCCACAGCACAATGGGGACCTGGGTTCGGTGAGTCATGCCGAAGAAGGCTTTGAAGCCTTGGGCTTGGAGGAGACCTTGGGCTTCCATTGCTGTTTGGGCTTGGAGGAGGCATGCGGACCTGAGGGAATCATCTGGTTCGCCGGACGTGTCTCAGTCTGAAAATAACGAAAATGTCTCAGAGAAGGGATGAAGCTTGGCAAATTTCTTGGACACAGAAGGTTTCCTGTGAGGAGATTTCCACTCTTCAGACACAAGGCGGTCAAGAGTGGGGTTAGGTGGAAAGCAAGTAAGGGGCTTTTTAGGCTCCTGAAATACATCAGAGGGATCAGAAGGAACCTCTTGAACTAAAGGAATGTTTTGGGTAGTCCAAACAGCCCTGATCAAAGCTCTCAGCCGAGGGCTCAGGGATCAGCCTCAAAGGGATCCCCCAAAAAACTGAGATGAGCCCACCGCAGAACATTCCTCAACATCTGAATCCACCAGCAGTTCCTCCTCAGAGGAATCTGACACGTCAGGTACTCCCTGTGGTTTTGGCAGGGAAGACTTGACGGAGGAGGGGGTCTGCCAGGAATGGAAGACCCCCTGTAACTGGTATGGAAAGAGTTGCAATGTAGACCTAAGGTCTCTAATAGCAGCCTTGAACTCTTGCACCCAAACTGGCTCTAATATATTGCTGGAGGTCCCTGGGAGACTCTCAGGGACATCAGAACATGCTGGGCATAAATGACCCGAGAATCCTTTAAGTAACCCTGAATGATAGGAAGAGCAATGTGCAATAGGGGACGCCAGCATCCTTACTCTTAGGACTGGCCCCAAGCTCCGGTATAGACATTCTCACAGTGTCAAATAACCTTTTAATAAAAGAAATCACCCAAGTACAATGTGTTGGATTAAAGTTTCACCCCAGAAATCGCTAAACTAGACTTATCTGGCAGGCGAAGGGTTAATCAGCAGAGGAGAGCAAGAGAGTCCAAGCCCTGCGTAGGATACTTGTTCAGGAAAAGGCACAAAATGGCTGCCATGGCGGAAGCCAATCAGAAACCAGCGTGCAAAGGAAGCGCTCATGGGAAATTTAGTTTTCCTAGAAAAAGTACCCAAACAGTGCCCGAAGCCCCCCCCCCCGCTTACAATTAAAGGGGCGGATCACCTACCCAAAGTTACCAGTAACCTGTATTGGACGACAGAGAAATAGCATTTCCCTTATTATACCCAGGTGAGTTAATCAGTGGAACATTCATTGTAACTGACTCACCTGTGATTAATCAGGGAAATCCTTACATCCTGGCCTGTGGGTGGCACTTGATCACTGAACTTGGACAGCCCTGACTAAATATCTAAACAAAATTTACCCTTCCTTTGCTCATGTGAAACTGGGTAGGCCTGATGATCACTATTGCAAACCTCACTATTAAACTAAGGCAGAACTGTCCACGTTCAGTCCTCCGGGGCCACCCACAGGCCAGGATGTAAGGATTTCCCTGATTAATCACAGGTGAGTCAGTTACAATGAATGATCCACTGATTAACTCACCTGTGATTAATCAGGGAAATCCTTACACCCAGCACCGTTGGAGGCCCCTGAAGGCTGAACTTGGACAGCCCTGTTCTAACAGATTTTGAATGAGGCTTTTCAGACCTTGAATGCTAGAGAAGTCTCTGATGAATTGTAAAGAAAAATTCCCATTTAAATAAATTAGAATTTTTTTTTCTTCCCAAAAGGTGCAGATTGTCTGCCATAATTACTCTCTTTTCTCTGACCATAGAGCCCTTAAAGTGTTAGTAATGTCCCATAAAAACTTGTTCTAGTTTTGTAGAGGAGGAAAAAATAAGCTTAATGGTGCAAACCCTATCTTTCAAACCGCTATGGTTTGAGAGCTCCAAGCACTGAAATTTCCCCCTTCTCCTGATGTCAGCGTCTAGCTGACAGCATGAGATCTCGGTCTGGGGATCAGCCTGCGGCTCTGCAGCAGAGCCGAAATCGCATTATTGCAAAAGAATTACTTCATTGGAAAGGTCTACAAAGTGTGCCTGGTTTGTAAGAACACTTTGTAGACCTTTCCAATGTAGCAATTCTTTTGCAATAACGCAATTTCGGCACTGCTGCAGAGCCTTCTCGTGTCGGACGACATGGATCTCCTGCTGACAAAACTATAAGAAGTTTTTATGGGACATTACTAACATTTTAACCCTTTGAGTGCCAGGGAGGTATCCAATGTATTGCAGTGCAACATGCTGTAGGGCTGCAACTAACGATTATTTTGATAATCGATTAGTTGGCCGATTATTTTTTTTGATTAATCGGATAAAAAACCAATATGCTAATTTTTCATTATTTAAAATGATTTAATGAACAAACTGAGTGTTAAAAACAAACAGCAGAATAAAAAACTTTACACATTAACATACATCATTGTTATTATTTTACTATGGGGTCTATGCACCTCTCTTTCTTCCCCTTGCACCTCTATTTCTCCCCCATGTACCTCTTTCTCCCCCCCCTTGCGCCTCTCATTCTCCCCCCTTGCGCCTCTCATTCTCCCCCCTTGCGCCTCTTATTCTCCCCCCTTGCCCTCTCATTATCCCCCCTTGCCCTCTCATTATCCCCCCTTGCACCTCTCATTATCCCCCCTTGCACCTCTCATTATCCCCCCTTGCACCTCTCATTATCCCCCCTTGCACCTCTCATTATCCCCCCTTGCACCTCTCTTCCTCTGCCTAGACTGTCACTCTGTCGCTCTCTGTGTCACTGCTGCACTCCTCTTGCTGTGTTTACTTGGAGAGTTGGCGGACTAGGGGGTAATTTGAGTGACATCCGGTCCCCTGTGGCTGGCTGGCTCTGAGTTCCCTCCTGCCGGCCGCATCATCACGCGCCCCTGCGGGCCGTGATGACATACATACAGAGAAGAGGAAGAGGGCAGAGGCACTGGAAGAGAAGCGCTTGCTGCCAGAGTCCAGACTGATCGTTACTGTCTGGCAGCAAGCTCTTTCGGTGCCTCTGCCCTCTTCCTTTTCTCTGTATGTATGTCATCACGGCCTGCAGGGGCGCATGATGATGCAGGCGGATGGATCTTGTCCCGGTCTCCACATAAAATGGATGGGATTGGGAAGGGTTGGGTTCATGGCCAGTAATAGTGTGAGGCCACAGTGCGGTGGCCGGCGGACATATTGACACTGGCAGCGGGGGCAGTCTGGGGCTGCAACTAAAAGATTATGAGAATTGCTGACAACGATTCTCATAATCGATTTTTATTGATAATATCGATTAGTTGTTGCAGCCCTAACATGCTGCATACCTCCCTGGTTCTCAAAGGGTTGGACAAGCTGTCAGTCTACTCGCAGTTTGTTCATTCTCTACCCATAAACACTCAAGTTAAAGTTGTTTATCTTTGTTTTAAAGCGTCTGGCCTCAGTCAGCAGCTATTTCTGACACTTACAGAGATACCAGCACCACTGATAAAAACACAGCCTTAATATGGTAAGCACCCACAGGCTTGATAGGTGAAAAACAGAACTGCGGTTTCACTTTATGTGACCTTTCACTATGCTAAATACCAGTCAACACACACACATGGGAAAGAATAATGAACGGAATGCTTTATAAATATTAGTCATTGGATATATGAAGAAGTCGGATAGGCCAGTCATTTTATTTAAAGAGACACTGTATTCTTTTCAAATCCTCCCCCTCAGTGGGAGCCTCCATTTTTATTATTCCCTCTCCATTAATTTATTCCAACCCTCTGTTGGGCACTGATAGGACCTAGCAGCCAATAAAGATGGCAAGGTTATTTTCTGTAAATATGTGCTATTAATTATGAAGCATTATCATAAAGATCAGAGAACAACACACTGCCGAAGTCAGATTCCCCAACTACTAAATCAGACATATCTAAAACCATTAAACTTAATGAAAGAAAACAAAATATAGGGAGACTGTATAGATCTCTACTGAATGATCTCTACTCTAAAATGCGTCATTGCAATAAAGATGTGTGCAAAAAGACTCTGATATTAACTAGGCCTTATTCTCCTTAAAGGTGAGTCTTTTTGCCAGATCTTTATTACAATGACACATTTCAGAGTAAAGATCATTGTTTTCCATGGGACGATTCAAACGAGTGACTTTTTCAGCTATGATTCTTTTCAAATTTGTTTTAAAGCAACATCTTGCAACAATTTTGTCAGTGAGAACTAGGCCTAAAATTCTGTAGGCAACGGGTCCAACGTAGTTACAGTGAACCAGCCTAGTGAGTCATAATACCGAAGCACTCTAAAGATGACTTGTTTGACTTCCCCTACTAACACCTTGTAGTTGCACTTACCACCTCCTCCTGTCTCTGTATACTGTCACTATTAGGAATCAGATTATAAACTCTTCAGGGCAGGGTTTCCTTCCTAATGCACAATTCACTTGGTTGCACTTATCTTCTGTAATTAATGCAATGTTCTGTCCTCAAGGGCCACCAGCTGGCCAAGCTTTAAGGTTGTAACTGCGCTGGCACAGGTGGGTTAAGCCTCTGAGTGCCAGATGGGTACGCAAAGCTTTGCTTTGCAATGCTTTGCGTACCTCTCTGGCACTCAAAGGGTTAATCACAATGAATGAGCCATTATTTAACTCACTAGTGCTAAATCAGGGATACACTTTAAAGGGACAGTAATGTCCCATAAAAAAATTCTTCTACTTTTGTAGATGTTAAAAAAAAAAAAAAAAACTATGTACCACAAATCTTATCTCCCAAACCGTTATGGTTCGAGAGATATTCGCACTGAAAGCCCCCCCCCACCTTCTCCTGATGTCAGCTGTAGAGCTGACAGAAGGAGACTCGAGTTGTGCAACTCGAGGAGGCTCTTCAGCAGAGCCGAAATCACGTTATTTCAATACTTCATTGGAAAGGTCTATAAAGCGTGCTTTCAAACCAGACACACTTTGTAGACCTTTCCAATGAAGCCATTCTTTTGAAATAACGAAATTTCGGCTCTGCTGCAGAGCCGCTGGATGGTCCCCGGACTAGGATCTCGTGCTGTCGGCTACATGCCGACATCAGGAGAAGGGGAGGGAAGGGGGAACTTTCACTGCAAATATCTCAAAAACCATAGCGATTTGAGAGAGAGGATTTCTGGCAAGTAGTTTATTATTTTAAGATCTACAAAACTAGAAGACTTTTTTATGGGACATGAGTGTGCCTTTAACCTGCACTGTTGGTAGCCCTTGAGAACTGAACTTAGATGCCTCTTCAATAAACTAAAGATGAGCTATTCTACAGCAAAAAAATATACCAAAGGGGAAACAAAAATGTACATTTATTTAAAGGGTGCTTTTAACTCCTTATAGACTAGAAAAGTCTCTTGCCTGTTACTGTGCAATGAGTTTGAAACATCTGTTTTATTCATGGGCTTAACTTGTTAATTTATATCAAACTACTGTATGGTTTTGCCACCAAGTGGCTCTGTTGTTATTGCCATTTTGGAAGGGATACGTCTGGAGATTAAAATCTCTCCATAGACAACTATATAAATGCAAATCTGCGGACTAGTCACCGAGTCAGTATTGTAATAACTAACTCTTTGCACACCCCTATGGCATTCAATGTCTTGGGAAGCAAGGCGTTGCACACAACTCTGGCATTGAAAGCGTTAATAATCTCCCAGCAGTGAGAATACCCTTGTTTTAACCCATTGAATGCCAGAGGGTTATCGAATGCATTGCTTCACAATGTGTTCGATATGCCCCTGGCACTCAAGGGGGTTAATCACTCAACCATATAAAATATCAACAAAATAAAAAAATAAACTACTTCAAGGTTTTATCACATGAATGTTTATTGGTGACCGACAAATGCCTCATGGTGTATGTAACCATCCTACGCTCTCTGTCTCTCTCTCATGTCACCTGCAACACTGTAATATGTGACGCTCACAGGCTGAGATCCAGGACAAATCCAGTTTGCCTTTCATGTATCTGGGGTCAATGAAATGAATAACATCTGTTACTGGCTAATGAATGTTTCCTACCAGGACTTACGGTACAATATAATCCTACTCACTCCTATTAAAATTCAGCAATTCACAAATCGAAGCACATGTATAAAAGGAAAAAGTGGGCCAAACCAACTACGCCTGTATGTTGTGTGGTCTTTTGTAACCAGATGTGGAAAGTTTACAAATTGCACATATATAATAAAGTGATTTTTTTCCCCAATGAAGCTTTGTGGGCCTATGAACAAATCAATGAAGCAATTCTGGAGCAAACCTTACCGCGGAGGACAAATACAATTCCCCGTTCATTTAAATTGGGCTTTTACTCTCTGAATGCTATAAAGATCTTCAAAATCATTGCAAAGGAATGTGCTACACCGTTCTCTAGCATGCAAGGGGTTAACCCTTTGAGTGCCAGAGTGCTATGCAACACATTGAAAAGAAATGTGTTGAGTACCACTCTGGCATTCAAAGGGTTAAGTGTCTCATATAAATTAAAGGAGATTTTTTTTTTATTTGCCCCCCCCACCCCCCCCATAGTGCAGTTGTCTTGCATAACAGCTGCACTCATTCCATGTGCAAGTGTCTGTTTATAGATTACTGTATTTTATATATAATACACATGGCTCTAGAATACAATGCACAGTCCTCTGACAATCGGAGAAGGACCTAAAAGTATAGTAGCACTTAATCTGGAAATAAATATCTATGGTAGGGTTTATCCTTTTGCGCATAACAAGGGACCTCCCACTGCTGAGAGGTGTTTTATTCAAAACTTATTGCAGCTGTAGACTTAAATTTTGTAGGTGCAATATCAAAATGGCCTGACATTTTAAAGTGGCGATGTTGCTACATCATCCTATGGACAGCTCTATAAACCTCCATAGGATGGTGCAGTAACAAGCACCATGTTAAATTTCAGGCCGTGGAGATATTACACCTAAAAAAAATTATTTTATGCATATTAAGTGTTACTTACTATCCCTTTAATTAGAAAACTAGTTCAGTTTAATGGGAAATAGTTGAAACTGCCAACAATGTTGCAGCAACAAGTTTTACAGAATGGATATAGTTGTTTTCTACGGGTCAGTTCACATAGGTGACTTTCAGCTACAAGGTTTGCTGCAACATCTTACACCACCAAAGTAATCAGTGTGAACCAAGCCCCAAAACTGCGTGTTAGGGGTGCCATGAGCACACCAGGCTGTGTGTGTTCTAGGGGTGCCGTGAGCACCCCAGACTATGTTTGTATGTTAGGGGTGCTGCGGGCACCCCAGGCAGTGTGTGTGTTAGGGGTGCAGCCAGCACCCCGGACAGTGTGTGTGTGTTAGGGGTAAACCGAGCAGCCCAGGCTGTGTGTGTGTTAGGGGTGCCATGTGTACCCCAACTTGTGTGTGTTTGGCATGCCGAAAGCACCCCAGACTGTGTTAGGGGTGCCACAAGCAAGGAAATTATGCTATCAGCGACAGAATTTTAATCCAATATTTAAGGCCACGTCTGACCTGCTCTTTCTTTATGATCAAAACATTGATAAATGTGAATCTGTATAATATAAAGCACTAGGCTGTGCACATCCGCAGTAGAGACTGCCAGAACGATGCAGTCATGCGCAGTAGAGATTGGCCGAATGCTATGATCGGAGCGGGGTGCTCCGAACGGCTCACCACCTGTCTCTGCTCCCAGCTCCAGGGCAGTAGCTGGGGCCGCTGGGTGGCACATTAGCCTATGTGCACGGGCTTTTATACTAGTAACTTATAAATACCAACACTCATAATAAGGAGATTTTTAAGGATTTATTCAGAAAAAAGGAAAAACAACACTTTTTATAAATCTCCCCCTATGGCCCTTTGCTCGTAAGATTGGCACACACAAAATACTTCATGGCCAGGTTTAAATTTCTAAGAAGAATAACAAGCAGTTACTCAGTGTTTTGCTGCAAAATGCCATGCAAAAATGAAGTACTGTACCCCTCTCCCATGTAGCCATATGCAGAGAATTACAGGAGTAACTGTGGGGAAAATCATATACATCCCATGATTTAAAAAGGCTATTTTTACCCACTAAATCCTATAGAGCTCTCCAATCCATTGTAAAATACCAATCTTGCCCAATTTAAAGGGACAGTAATGTCCCAGAAAAAATCTTTATAGTTTTGCAGTACTTAAAAAATGAATCTATATGCAACAAATCCTATGGTTTGAGAGATATTTGCATTACAAGTTTCCAGTTTCCTGCTGTCAGCAGGAGATCCGTGTCGGCCAACATGAGGCGGTTCTTCATCAGAGCCGAAATCGCGTTATTTAAAACAAATTACTTCATTGGAATGGTCTATAAAGTGTGCTTGCAAACCAGGCACACTTTGTAGACCGTTCCAATGACTTCATTATTTTCCAATAACGTGATTGTGGCTCTGCTGCAGAGCTGCCAGTTGGTCCCCAGACAGGATTCCCCTGCAGTCAGCACAGTGCGGACGTCAGTGAAACGGGAGGGAGGGGGGAACTTTGAATACGAATATCTATCAAATCATAGCGGTTTGAGCGATAGGATTTGTTGCATATAGATTATAGTTTTGTAGTGCTTACAAAATTAAAGATATTTTCTGGGACGTTACGGTTTCTTTAACCCTTTGTGTGACAGAGGGGGAATCCAACGTATTGTAACACTAGGGCTCAAAATTTCCACTCGCCACTAGCCAATGGCTAGTGAAAATTCTGCCCTGGCGAGTAGAAACTCAGCCCTGGTGGGTATGTTATGGCTTGCAGTGGTGAGTGGGCTAGTAGCAAAGGACTTCAAACTTTAAGCCCTGGTAACACAATGTGTTGGATACCTCTCTGGCACTCAAATCGTTAAATTTATGGGAATGTTTATCTGGTGCTGTTGATTTGGTCTAGAATTGCTTCTTTTTCTGCACGTGGTCGGGTCCTCAGTTTCTGTTTCCATCATTTGAATGGAGGACAAAACTGAAGCAAAGTCATACATACCTGGGGGTTGGATTTGGCTAGATTTTCAATTTTAACCCATGCTTCTTCTCGTTCTTTCAGCTTTAGCTTCTCCCTGAATCAGAAAAAAGTGTGTGTGTCAATCAAACTAGATCAGGACGAACCTCCTGAATTAGAGCCACGTATTCCCAGGGTACTGTTACCCTGTAAGGATCAGTGGAGTGTGCAACGCATTGGTTTGCATGCTCCACTGGTCCTTAAAGGGATAGTATTACTACAAAATTACTATTCCTCATATTGTAGCCCTTAATAAACTGAGTTAAATGACACCAGCGGCATCTCTCAGACCTTTATGGTTTAAGAGATAGACGCTTTCAACGTTTCCTCTCCCCTGCTGTCAGCGTTCTGCTGCCAGCAGGGGAATCCGGTCCCAGGACAGGCGGAGGCTCTTAAACAGAGCCGATATCTCGTTATGGAAGGAAAAATGATTCATTGAAACAGTCTTATACGTGTGCTTGGTTACATCATTTTTCCTTCCATAACAAGATATCGGCTCTGCTGAAGAGCCTCCTCTTGATTCAGAGACCGGATTCTCCTGCTGGCAGCAGAACGCTGACAGCAGGGGAGAGGAAACTTTGAAAGCGGCTATCTCTTAAACCATAAAGGTTTGAGAGATGCCACTGGTGTCATTTAACTCAGTTTATTAAGGGCTACAATATGAGGGATAGTAATTTTGAAGTAATACTATCCCTTTAAAGGATTAGTTAATTTCAGGCTGGAAGTATTTGGAGAAAACACATTACAGCTTTCAGAACAGTCATTGGAATGCACACAATTACAGTATTTTTTGTATGATGTAAGATAGCTTTCCTTCATCTGAACAGACTGCTTTTGCAATATGTGGTTATCTCGTCATTGCGGACAAGGCTACATACCTCTAGATTTGCAGCTGTACAGAGAGTAAACAAACTGTAGGCTACAGTATCTTAAAGGGATATGAACAAATATATTGTAGGGTTTATCCTGCAGAGTAAAACAAGGATAGCCCCATTACTGAGAGGTGTTTATTAAAGGGTTAGTAATGTCAAACTATAAATGATAATCAGATTATTCCATAAACTTTCTAATAACCCGCCGTACCAATGGCAAATGTTTAGATCAGTATAGTTTTATTGTAATTATATGTTAAAGTTTCCCCCTCCTGCCCCTTTTCCAATGTCACTCTTCTTCCAGTAGGTCTGAAATCCAGTCGCTTAACCAGACAGATCACAAGGGACAATATTGTTTGTGTCTGTACAAGAATAATCCTGCCCCCTTTAACAAAGGGAAGCATGGTTTTCCTTATGCTAACACAATAATGTCCCTCAATGCGGTGCGTCATGACCAGCTTTTTCATCTGATGGAAGAATAGCGTTGTCAAGAAAAGGGGCAAGAGAGGGAAACGTTAAAATATAATTACAAAAAACAAACAAAAAAAACAAAACAACCACCTATACCGAGTAAGGAATAATTTGATCATCATTATAGCTTGACATTACTAACCCTTTAAATAAGTTATTCCAGTGCAAATTTGTATCTTTTGGGTGAAGTATTTCCATGGCCAGAAATGTTATACTATTTATCACAGATCTTATGGAGGTTTATAGTCATTGCTGTCCATAGACTGCTCTAGCAACAGCACCACAATCACATCCCAGGCCATGTTAGTACTGTACCTAAAAAAAAAAATTGAATTCTGAGCTATAATAATGTTTGAATAAAACATATCTCACCAGTGGGAGTACCCTTGCCTTGCTCAGCAGGATAAACTCTGGAATATATATCTATCTCTATCTATCTTTATCTATATCATCTTCAACCGCTGTCGAACCACTGCAGGGTGAAGGCCTCCTCAGCAAGTTTCCAACCACTTCGGTCCTGTGCTTTTGTAGCCACTGTGCACAAACAAACCTGGCAATTTCATCTACCCCACTTGTCTTTGGTCTTCTTCTTGAGCTATTAGTATTGAATGGAATCCATTCCAAAATGTGTTTGGTCCATACACCATCAGGTCTTCTTGCTAGGTGGCCTGCCCATTTACAGTGATGTCAGACATTTGTTTGATGGCGAATCTGTGTACACTTTTTTTTTTTTTTGTATCTTTTTGTTATGTTTAGAATTTGCCGCTCCATAATTCCCTGTGTAACCTTAAGTTTTTGTATGGCTTTGGCATTCAGTGTCCATATTTCACAGCCACATGTAAGGACACACTGGGCAAAAACCTTTCACTTGAGGCAGAGTGGTGAAATAGTCTTAAAGACAGTACTGCTAAGTTTTCCAAATGTTTGTCATCCCAATTGTATTCGTTGCTCAATTTCCATCATAGTGTTTCCATTGGTTGACATTTCCTGTCCACTTCTAGTTCTGGTCCATTGGTATGGTAAATTTGTTAAACGTTGTGGAGAATTTCTTAAGAAGGAAATATAGATTTGGGGAGATTGTGTCTCCTTGTCGGATGTCTTTTTCTATATTGGCCTGTACTGATGCCATTGCATTTTCATATATTGATCTGTGGATATTGATGTAAGCTCTAGCTATTCCCTGGTTGATCAGGGCATCGATTATTGCTTGCTTGTTTTTTTTCTTCTTCTTCACAGAGTTAAAGGCCTTTTCCGAGTCCATGAAGACTATTTATAATGGAAGGTTGGATTCATTCTGCCATTCTATAACTTGTTGCACTGTCTGGATACGGTCAACTTTATTGAAACCACTTCTGAAACCTGCTTCTTCTTTAGGCTGTGCCGCATTAAGTACTGTGTATATTGTTCTTGACAGCACCTTCATGAAAACCTTGCAGATGACTGGCAATAGGCTTATAGGTCAAGTAGTTTTTCTTAAACCCGTCTTATAACCTTTTCTGTTCAGTAGTATGACTCCTGCATCTTTCCATGTTTCAGGCACTTTGCCAAGTAGTAGGTATGAATTATATAGATACTAGTTGAACAGCCCGTTACACGGGCCACAGTGCCACTGCCACCCGGTCGCGGGGCAGTCAAGCGCAGTAGAGACTGCCCGCGCCGCGGCTGATACAGAGGTATCAGCCGCAGCGCGGGCAGTCTCTACTGGGCATGACTGCAGCACGCGCAGCAGTGTCTACTGCGCATGTCGCAGCGTTACACACGTTTTAGCGAATTATTATATAGGATATAGTTCCCCTTCCCCCATATTAAAAATACTATACCTTAAATGGGACAGAACAGATTCATTACAAGGAATTCTCGTTCACAAGCTTTTGTAGCATTCTCTGTCACTAAAATAGGGGTGTCAAACTGCATTCCTAAAGCACCAAAACAGTGCATGTTGTTGGGATATCCCTCTTTATGCACAGGTGTTGCAGTTATTAGCTCAGACTGCATCATATGTGCAAAATCAGGAATAATCCTGTGCACTCACTTTGTCTTTAGGAATGTAGTTTGACATCCCAGCTCTAAGTGCAGTGTTTCAAAACAGCAGACCTCAGTTGAACACTAAGGGCTGTATGTGTGCAACCCAACTACCCACCCTAACTGTATCCAAAATCCTAGCTCAGAGACTACATGTAAACAATATTACTAACACTTAATCATTCAATGCTTGGAGGCATAGACACTGTTTCAATAAGGCAACATTGTAAAAAGCAACATTTTAAAAGTGACCTTTTGATGCAAGCAACATTTTAAGTGTGCCATTTTGACGCAAATGACATTTTCCCGCAAGTGACATTTTAAGATTGCAGGTGTAACTCTGTGTGCCAGAAGGGTACTGAACACATTGTTTTGCAATGTGCTCCGTACCCTTCTGGCACTCAAAGTGTTAACTACTTGCCAATGCAACAGGATACTGACTGAATGTGGGCCAGTGTAACAAAATAAGCTACTCTTGTCATGCACAGTGGTCTAATGAAGCATCATAGTCCTAATCCAGTGTTATGGTTTCTCTAGTGCTGGCAGAGGACAAATATTTTTTGTCACTGATGTCAAAACACCTTGTGTGGTAGAACATGGTAAGATATATTGGGGTGTCAATTGATTTCAGGAACGGTACAGAGAGTATAATATCACATACCACATTGAAGAACTTGGGGAGAAAAAGAAAAGGAGAGGGGGAATAGAGTGAGTAAAAGGAGAGAAGCCGTGAAGTGAGGAAAATAAGTTCATGGGAGGGGTAACATTCTGAAAAACCTAAAATGCTATTCTGAACCAAAATACGGGATCCAAGGTTCATACGTGGCCTGAATGTCTATGAGTTTATTTTTTTGTGTGTAGCCATTACTGTATAATATAAATAGGATTCGTGCACCATTAACCTAACCAGGAAGCTCCGGAGTCATCCAGGACATAATGAACACCTCCCTTTCCAAGATTAGTAGATCCACTAATAAACATCCTGTTGAAGCCAAACAATTGTATCAAGACCATACAGCCAAGAGCAGCAGTTTACGGCAGATCGGTACACCTTCACTTGAGTACAGCTCCTAGTAATCCCTGACACTTCACACTAAAATCAAACCAATGGAAATTCCAGGCTAAGTGAAAGTAACTACCCACCCTATCAAGGCAACTCATACACAAGTCTGAGGTGCGCAATTTTACATGAACAGATAGGTGTGAAGTAAATTGTATGGAGAAGTTTAATTTGAATCAGCTGATGTCCAGCTATGTCCATTTGTAGCTTAGGTGTCTTAAGTGCCTCTGTCCATTCAGAATCTGGACACCCACCAAGATCTCCTTCCCATTTGTTTCTAAGATATGTAACCTTATGTGTGACTTAATAGATTTTTTTAGTAACTTTTTAACAGTAGAAGACAATGCCATGTAAAATCAACTTCTTTAACATAATCTTCAACATGTAAAATCTAAGTTGGAGACGTCGCTACCACCCAAGAAGTTATAAACTTACTTACTTCTGTTTTTCTGCTTTGAACTGTTGAGTGCAGTCGTCAAATAATTTTTGGTTCATCTCCATAAAGAGCTTCAGAGCGTTGTATATTAAACCATGGATGGTCCTAGGGGAAAATGGAAGTAACAATTAAACCAAAACCCTTCAAAATATGAACTTTTCATTTCAGTAGGGCCTTCTGGAAAGGAGTGGGTTAAAAAAAGGGGGAAGATATTTTAAAGGGATAGTAACCCCCCCCCGGTAAACTTTAAGCCAAAAGCTCGTAATAAGCAAATCATACGTAACTCCCTTATTCCCATCTCTCAAACCGTTATGGTTTGAGAGATGTAAGAAAAGAAAAACCTCCGGTCCCTCTCCTTTCTGCCTGATGAGCTGTAAAGCTGTCAGAGGCAGAATCCGGTCGACAGACTTACGGCGTCTCTTCAGGAGTGCTGTCATCTGGATATCTCGGTATAATTACTTCATCGGTATGGTCTACAATGTGTGCTTGCAAGCCAGGCACACGTTTTAGACCATTCCTATGATGTAATTATACCGAGATATGCAGGTGACAGCGCTCCTGAAGAGCCACCGTCTGGTCCGGGAAGCAGGATCTCATGACGTCCGCTGTACAGCGGACGCATGAGAAAGGGGAGGGAAGGGAGGTCTTTATTTTCTTACATCTCTGAAACCATAACAGTTTGAGAGATGGGAATAAGGGAGTTACGTATGATTTGCCTATTACTAGCTTTTGGCTTAAATTTTTCTGGGGGGGGGTTACTATCCCTTTAAGAGAAGGAAGCCACTTCCTATATTTTCTGCAACATGCACCAGTATAGGTCTAAGCAACAAAAAGATACATATTACAATTATTATTATTCAAAGGATGAGTAACACCTCCTCATAATAAACCCCCTTACCTTACTTCGCCTGAACATCCTAATGGCCCCTATGAATTTACTCCCATGTGTCCTTGTGCACTAGATAACATCTTCAAATCAGTCCTGGATGTCAGGTCCATGGAGGTGGACATGACAGCTGCTAGCAGTTTTTTCAGGAGGAAGCAGGAAGACTTCATTAGCCGACTTAATCCCTTTTTGGATCAGAGTGGTGCACAATGCACTGCAAAGCAACACACTGCACAACCCTTTAACCCTTTTGAGTGCAAGAGGGGTACGCAACGCATTGCTTTGCAATGCGTTGCGTACCCCTCTGGCACTCAAAAGGGTTCAGTACCACAGGGGTAAGATTACCATGTGCATTGGGCAGAATCTGATGTTCTGTGGTCCTGCTAACAACTGTAATGTCCGCCTCCATAAACACACCAGGCCAGACTGATTGAAGGTGTTATCTCTTGAAAAAAAATGATAAAGGGGAAAATTCATAGAGGCCAATAGAATTTTATGGCCATAGTAAGTTAAGTGTGGGTTATTATTACAAGCTTGTTACTTCTACTTTAAGGACAAATATCACTTGTTATTTAGTAAACCAATGGATTTTATAATTGAACTCCTCTGATGATAGACATTTCTAGAATAAAAGAAGAACATGTAAACTGTCCTATTAGAAAAACTTGCTGCAGTCTGAGTGCTAGAGAGGTATCCAAAGCATTGAAATGATTTGGATACCTCTCTGGCACTCAACTGGTTAAGACATTTATTCAGCTGCCAAATCCAATGTGCTATGCGGCCAGTAACTGTCCTGCGAAAGGTTTACTGAAGGGGTTAAGTCTATTGTTGTAGTCTCTAACAGCTGGACGTCCGATTCCATTCATCCCCCAACCAGCCAATGATAAGACAGGGAAGGAATATATAGGAAAAAGAATATACATCTCAGGTCTTACTTGTTCCAATGTGTCTTTGAATTTCGGTACAAGGATGGAAACATAATGGGTAAGATCTTCGCTGCGTTGTCACTGATTAGACTCATGATATACTCGTTATTCCAATAGTACAACGCTCGCTCTGCCACCTGAGGAATTAAACAATTATTACTATTATCGCTGGCATTTTGATATCCTGTCCAGAAGCACCCAAAGGGTCACATATACAAAGGAAAGTGGGGCAATTCTGGTGAAAAGCAACTGTGTAAAAAAATCCTTTTTTATTTAAATGGGGCTGTTAAAGGGATAGTAATACTTAAATTTTACTATCTCCCCCCCCCTCCCATTTTGCAGCCCTTAAAAAATGAATTAAATTAGCCCATCGGCATCTCTCAAATCAAGACCATTTCAGTGAAGGATTTCTTCTTCCACAACGCTCTGCTGAAGAGCCTCCGCATACTCAGGGACCGGATTCCCCAGTTGTAAGCTAGAACGCTGACATCAGGGGAGAGGGTACTTTGAAAGAGGATCTCTCTTAAACCATAAAGGTTTGAGAGATGCCGCTGGGCTAATTTAATTCAGTTTTAAGGGCTACAAGATGGGGGACAGTAAAATGTAAATATTACTATCCCTTTAAGTCATGAATACAGAGAAGTCACTAACACATTGCAATAAAGATCTCTCTAGCACCCAGTGGGCTGAAAGCCTCATTAATCAATGCGACACACACTTTGTATACACACACACACACACACACTCACACACACACACACACACACACACACACACACACACACACACACACACACTGTATCTTAGAGACTATTAAAGTCAGGGGTCTCCATAAAGTAGCTCGCAAGCTACTAGTAGCTCTTTTGCTACCAGCAAGTGGCTATTTCCATTACAACCAAGCATCAAACAATATGGCCCACCAGAGATAGGACCAGCAGTTTAAATCTGCCCCCCAATTGTCTGCAGCCAATCTGAGTGTCGCTTTCATCCATGCTACCCAGCAGCAGTTAATCAGAGAGCTGATAGTAATGGTTTTCCTACCTCACCTCTAATACCGCTTACAGATTATCCTGCATGCTTTATAAAAACACACACACATTACTATATTATATATATATATATATATATATATATATATATATATATATATATATATATATATATATATATATATATATATATATATATAAGTCCTGTGTGTGCACTGGTTTCATGGTTATACATACCATTTCTTTTTTCTGACCAGTAAGCACCCGGGCAGAGGAGATATACATACTTGTTTTCCATTAGGAGTGCCTAAAACTTATATATATATATATATATACACACATATATATATAGTGGGAAATATGTGGGGTCAAAGTGTCTCCGTATTCGCTCTCCAAGGATGGGAAGGCACTATCAATTAGAAAATCTGTGACACTGCAGAGCCACACGTTTTGCCTTGTACAGCCAATATGCACTTATTCCGCTAAATTTTTTTTTTTTTTTTTTTTTTTTGTAACAGGATTTTACCACCTTGAGCTTGTTTTTCTGAAGCACTTTGTTACTGGAAAATGTGTCAAGGATCCAAGAGTATGCAAGAGCATCTTGGAGATGGTTTACCAAGTACAGTTATAAATTCATATATCCAATATGTTTTAGAATAGCTTAGTACATTTCATTGATTAAAATAGCTCCAGTTAAATAAGATGCTACAGAGATCCCTGCTCTAAGGTCCCTTTCACACGGGTGACAGAACGGTCACTGCCACCTGTCAGAATTTTGTCATCCATGTTGTTCCACTTACCTTTCTTTTGCATTCCACAGCCAATTTACATACAGAATAGGCGTGTCTGCTGGCCACCACATGTGAGCATCAGACAATATTACTGGCTGCAACCCCTGAGTGTCAGCCATTCATTGGAAGATGTAATCAACAACATTATAGACCTTCCTTACTGAAACTTACATTACGTTCCCTACATGTCCAATAACTTAAAGGGATAGTAATGTTTCACAATAAAAGCAACTCAAATTAATCTTCATAGTATTTGAGCCATAGAGATAATTATTTAAATCCTGTCAGAGTTGTAGTTCAAGAGTAATTGAATGATAAAGTATCCCCCCTCCCGCCCCTTTTACCTAGTGTAACACTGCTCACCACAGATGTGAAATCTGGTTGCTCGACCGCACAGATAACAGCAAGGGACAATCTTTTTACTGTGAGAACATTGAAAACCCTGCCCCCCTTGACAGGTTTTTCAGCTTTTTCCCTTATCTTAATTGAAGACTGTCCCTCTCAGCAATCTTCCTGGACACTCCCTGCTGCTCTGAGGTGAGCAGTGTTATATCAGTAAAAGGGGCGGGAGGGGGATAATTTATCATTCAATTACTCTTGAACTACAACTCTGACATTATTGAAATAACACTCTCCATGGCCCAAATACTATGATGATTAATTAGAGCTGCTTTTATAATGAAACATTACTATCCCTTTAACAGGGCTTTTTACCTATGATTGCCAGAGAGGTAACCAATGCTCTGCTTTACAATGCCTTGGTTACCTCTCTGGCACTCAATGTTAGAAATGTCTTAAAGAATTGCTAGAAATTTCTAGCAATAATAGGGTTAACAGTCCTTTTAATTGGTTTGATCCAGGATGGTCCCTCTTTTTGTTCTGTAGACACATTAGACTCCATTTTAAAAAAAATAAAGTACCTGAAAGTGCGGGCTTGAAACACACTTTGCTAGCTGCCGGAAGAGGGGCTCCATGACCTTTACAAATTCGGAAGGTTCTATGACATCTAAAATCTCCTCTAGCTCATTTAAAAACATGACTTCCTTTGGACTATGAGTTTTCGGCCAGTATTTTAGTAACGCCATCACCACCTATAAACAGAGGACGTTCACAGTCAAAATACAATAGGCAGTGTATCAGTACTCCATCACAAAAAAAAATCTCCAAAAACCAGAATATATCAGGTGAAACTGCCTATATATGTTATTGATTTAAATTTTATTTTCACACTTATGAAATGAGCTCCCTGGAACGGTTTGTAGAGAGCTTTCAGTTGGTTAACATGAAAGCAGGTCTAGATATTAACCATTTGAAGTGCAATGCATTGGATTCCTTTCTGACACTCAAAGGGTTAAGAGCCATATGTTCAAAAGAAAAGTGAAGGAATTCTAGGGTAATCTAATTGCACTACAGTGATAAATACAATTCCCGTCGATTTAAAAGGGGTTTTTAACTGCTTGAATGCTAGAGGTCTTCAAATTCATTGCTTCGCATTCAAGGGATTAAAATATCCTTTGTTTGGAACATACGGCCCAAAAAGTAAACAAGACAGAACATAGACCATTCAGTGTTACAGGAAGAATGCAACATTGTATTTATTACATCATGCCTGCATAGTCTAGTGACCAAAAAACGATTTGCAAACAGAGATCCAGGTAGCTCACATATCAGGGGCAGAAAAGTGCAAAAATCGGGTAAAGTTTTAAAAATAAATAAATAAATAACGCAAGTATAGACCAATTTGACTGCACAATGTATAAATGTAGAAAATGCAGTCAGATTGAAGGGTTAAACAATTTCTTCTAATCTCTTGAATGCATGGATCTCTCCTATACTCGTGAGAAGCAATGGAGATGTATTCAGCATCCAAGTGGTTAACTGGACAAAAAAGTACAGTGAATGTGTAAACTTACTGGTTCAGTTAGGGTGCTGTCCTTCTCTAAAAACTGTACCACACAGTATGCCAGCTAAAGAAAGACAAAACACAAATCAAAATACATAGATTTCATTTTACCAGCTCTTAGTTGTAACAGGAATCGTGAGTAAAGTCCAGTTTATTTAACGGCATATACCAACAAGGAGCAGAGGAAATGGAAATTACCTTACTCCATTCCCTGCTTACATTAACCCCTTAAGGACTACGTGACGTGCTATGACAGTCATGGTTCTTATACCCTTAAGGACCGGTGACGGTCATAGCACATCACATACTTTTTACCTACACAGCTCTACCAGGAGTGCTGTAAGTAAAAACGGGGCCTAAAATTGGTCGCTCCAAGACCGGAGCGATCTTTCTTAGGCCTCAAAGCGGCGCGCCGGTACGCGTAACAGGTCACGTGTCCCGGCATGTCGGCAAGGATCAAAGCGGTCCTTAAGGGAAGGTAACTTCCCTGGACCTCTGGTCCTTAAGGGGTTAAAGCAATGCATTGGACACCCCTTTGGCACACAAAAGTGGTAAAGACAGGGGAAAGTGTGATTATACTTTTTACTGCATACCCTGATTTGGCCAGTGTCTTAAAGGGATAGTAATGTTTCACAAAAACAGTAGCTTCAATTAATCTTCATAGTATTTGGACCATGGAGAGTGTTGTTTCAATACAGTCAGCACTGAAGTTCAAGAATAACTGAATGATAAAGTATCCCCCTCCCGCCCCTTTTACCTAGTGTAAGCCACCTCCCCTCAGATGTGGAATCTGGCCACTTGATCAGACAGATCACAGCAAGGGACAATCTTCTTACTGTGAGAATAATGAAAACCCTGCCCCCTTGAGAGGTTTTTCAGGTTTTTCCCTTATGCTCACTGAAGATTGTCCCTCTCTGTGATCCATCCGGACAGTCTTGCTGCTCTGAGGTGAGCAGTGTTACATCAGTAAAAGGAATGGGAGGGGGATACTTTATCATTCAATTACTCTTGAACTACAACTCTGACAGTATTGAAATAACACTCTCAATGGCCCAAATACTATGAAGATTAATTGGAGCTGCTTTTATTGTGAAACATAACTGTCCCTTTAACACAGGAAATGAACAGCTCTGGTGGACTCGTACATTCCTCACACTGTGTTATTAATGAAGAGCTCACACACTTGGGGTGTATCCTATAGCACAGCAAGTGATAGGTTTGGCCTTCAGCATAACTAATTTGCATTGTGCACAGCAAACTGGCATAAAGTGCCTAACTGTGCCACCAAAACAAAGGTTGATTTCTAAAAAAAAATATTTAACTTATGGAAAAATGGCAAGTGCACCATATAGGCAGATTTTAATTCTCTGTAAAACAAACTAAGCTTGCCTTAAGGTCATATGTTCACTTTAACCCCATGAGGTCCATTCATCTGGTCCTCAAGGAGTTAACTTCCCTAAAATGAATACAGAATAATGAGAATTGAAACTAAAGTATCATCAAGGAGGCAGTGGGGAGCTTGGTTGTATAAATGCCATTCTAAGAGATTTAACCCCTTAACGACCAGCCAATCAGGGGTAGGTAGTCCTAGAGGACCATAGCATTTTTTTTTTTTTTTGCACAGTGCATTCTGGGACGGCAGAGAAGTGTGCAGCCGCACTGCTATCCGATAATTCCATGATGTGCCAGGACTTTCATCGGTGTTTAACGCACATTCACCAATAACAGTCCAGGTGCATCATTGGTCGTTAAGAGGTTAAGAAATTTTGCAACTGCTGATAACACCACAACCATTTCTATTCTGTATCAAAAACAAAATAAAAACTGATAGGTGTTATACTTAGTGAATATGAAACTTAACCCTTTGAGTTCCAGAGGGGTACATAACACAATGTTTTGCAATGCGTTGCGTACCCTTCTGGCCACTCAAAGGGTTAATACACACTTTATATCCAAAATGACCAACAGTCTCTAACATCTCTAACACACAGATGACTTCTTAGATGCCACTTTTGAAGAATAAATACCTACATATCCAGAATCTCCTCCACACTCACAGAGTTTCATTGAGCAGAGCAATATGTGCAGATTTATTACATCAACGTTTCGGCCCTCACAAGTTGCATTGTTGAAAAGGGTGACATAAGAATCTCGCCCTGCATGGAAAGCGCGAGATTCTCGTGTCGCTGGTTTAAAACTCGCTTTAACACGTCATGTGAAATAGTGGTCGCCTCAACTTTTTTTATCCTCCTCTCATCAAAAGTGATTTCTGGTGCTTCACTTTGAGTAATTTTTTTTTTTTTTTTTTTAACACTTATAGCGCTGGAGATGTAGTGTGTTGAACTCTGACAAATCCAGTAACGGTGGCAGCTGTCATGAGCACGAGGAGCCCGTTACAATTCCGTAGTTACTGGATTTGTCAGATTTGTTCATGCAGGGGGAGATTCTCATGTCTCCCTTTTAATCAATGCGACCTGGTGAATGTGCCATTTCGTATCACACACTTTTCTATGTGACATTTTAAAAGTGAACCGTGAGGTCCGTAAAACTGATTTAACCCTTTGAGCGCTAGAGGGGTACGCAACACATTGCTTTGCAATGCATTGCATACCGCTCTGGCACTCCATGGGTTAATAAATCTGCACATAATGCTCTCTTCAAGGAAGTCCCTGAGTGTGGCTGTTCTTCTGGCTATCAGTTTTACACACATTTTGTTTTATTAAAGGAGCAGTAAACTTTCTTTTATGAAAACACATTTTATAGAGCATTTTCTGATGAATAAAACAAGGTCACTCCCATCGCTGTCAGATGTTTTTTTCAAAATTTATATCAGTTCAAATACCAGGAAGTGAATTTACTGTGTTTACTTCCTGATAGTTCTGACAGGAAGTGAATTTACGGTGTTTACTTCCTGATAGTTCTAACTGACAGGAAGTGAATTTACTGTGTTTACTTCCTGGTAGTTCTGACAGGAAGTGACTCAGCAGTTTCTATCATATTCTATGGAGAACTGCAAGTCTCTGACTTTTCTGACTTTTCTCTCCATTCAAATCTAACAGGAAATCTAATTAGAATTTGACCACTAGAGGGCACTGCTAATGTAAAAAACAAAACAAAACATGTGTTTAAACTGTAATAACTCTGGAAATATACATCTCTCGGCAGTGGGAGTACCCTTATTTTACTCAATAGGAAAATCCCTACAATATATATTTTTTCATAAAAAAAAAAAAAGTTTACTGCTCCTTTATGGCATTTTGTTTATAAATCCCACAGTGGGCATAATGTGTAAAGGCGAAATGGAATTTTGGGACTAGCTATATACACCACAGATGACAAAAAAAAAAAATCCCTATTGAGGTTGGGAGATTTTATTTTTTCCTGTATAGTGCAGTTAGCATGCCCCAGAGCAGACATATTTTATCTTTATACATAAGCTTCAATATTCCAGAATTGTCATTTGGAAAGTCTACAGAAGGCAATACCTGCGGATGGTAGACACTGAGAGACTTCACTTTGTGTAAAGGTAATAACACCTTCAGTAAGAAAATTTTGTGCTCTTCTTTTAATGGTAAGGCAAATCCATTAATTATGCTGCAATGACAAAACACACAGACATTGTAATATTAGTTATAAAGAGAGACTATAATTTTGGAAACTTATTTTCATTTAATTAGAAAAACAAGGTTAGCTAAAGATGAGGTGTGCAGTATTTCCTCTTAAAGTATTAGTAATGTCCCATAAAAGAGGATATCAGTCTTACCTGTTAAATCCTTTTCTCTTAGTCCATACAGGTTACTGGTATTTTTGAGTAGGTGATCCACCCCTTTAAGTAGGCAGGAACAATTCTAGAATTGATTGATGGGGGTGGAGCCTACCTTCCCTCCTTGGCTGCAGCTAGCCAACCAGCTCCAGAAAGATATGAAGAAGGAAGAGCGCAAACCACCAAGCCAATATTCAATGTTGATATTAATATGGACTCAATATTATACTCACAATTTGAAGTTCAAATAGCTGGTACTCCAAAACCAGCTATAGCAAACGGGGAATATAGACTGCCCCGTTACAGTCAAACAATCTCAGCTAAAAAACTCAGGATCCTCCAAAATATTGCGTATAGTTTATTAAAATATATCAATAATATGCCATATTCTAAAAAAATTTTAAATCAGCCAAAAAATTTGACATATATGTTGTAACGCGTTTCGGGGACTAGCCCCTTTATCAAACAATAATGGCAAAGATATAATATAAAATAGTAAGCGGTCAATCACCCACCTGTGGCTCACATATCCTTTAAATATACTGACTCAATTGTCCCCATCAGTCAAACCCCAGCTCCAGAAAGGTTTGAGACACTAACTATTGACTAGATAGTGGAAGGGAAAGAAGACTCCTGTGAGCATGACCCCGAAGGACCCCCACGGTCTGCCACAGGAGAGCCAAGCATGGTCTCTTGACACGGTGGGAGACTTGTATGGGATAAGAGAAACGGATATAAAGGGGAACTACCACCCCACAAAATCTTTATCTTAATCCAGTCCCCATCTGGCGACTAGCTGCTTAGTAGCGCTAGTGGCCAGAATTATTACCTGGTTTAACTGATTTTACACTTGGTGGGCAACTGCTGAGGAAAGAACTTGTAACCAAGACCTCCCCCCATGGCTTAAGGTCCATAAAAAGCACTTGGTTACTGAGCTAGCCACATCTAAGGGCATTGTCAGGTATGGTAATCCGCTTAATGGTGGTATTCCATTTCTAACAGAAAAATTAAAAACATTTCTAAAACTACAGCAGAACTGTTCTCTTGCCTGTGTCTTCACCAAGGAAAAAAATCTTTCTGGGGCTGGCTGGCTAGCTGCAGCCAAGGAGGGAAGGTAGGCTCCACCCCTTGGAATCAATTCTAGAATTGTTCCTGCTGACTTAAAGGGGCGGATCGCCTACCCAAAGGTACCAGTAACCTGTACTGCACGACAGAGAAAAACTTGTTATAGTTTTATAGAGAACGACAATACAAGCTTAATGGAGCAAACCCCATTTCTCAAACCGCTATGGTTTGCGAGATAAGCATTGAAAGTTCCCCCTCCCTCCCCTTCTCCTGATGTCAGCTGTAAAGCTGACAGCAGGAGATCCGTGTCAGCCGACTTGAGGAGGCTCTGCAGCAGAGCCGAAATTGTGTTATTGCAAAAGAACTACTTCATTGGAAAGGTCTACAAAGTTTGCTTGCAAACCAGGCACACTTTGCGGACCTTTCCAATGAAGTAATTATTTTGCAATAACGCAAGTTCGGCTTTGCTGCAGAGCCACAGGCTGATCCCCAGACCGGGATCTCTTGCTGTCAGCTAGACACTGATGTCAGGAGAAGGGGAGGGAGGGGGAACTTTCAATTCTTATATCTCTCAAGATATAGCGGTTTGAGAAATAGGATTTATGCCATTAACCCCTTAAGTACCATTGCCGTGCCAGGACCATCACGGCAGTCCGGCACTTAAGGACCAATGACAGTCCTGGCATGGCATTCACGGCTCCTGTCGCGGCTGCACGCCGCTCTGGAAGTCCTGAACCGGAAGCGCTAATTAAAAAAAAATGCCCCGTGGTCCGCAACTGCCGGCCGTGCATGCGCGCGCCGGTCCTTAAGGGGTTAAGGTTATTTTTATTTCTTCCTCTACAAAACTATAACAAGTTTAAATGGGACATTACTGTCCATTTAAAGGGCAATTATGTTTAACCAGGTCTGGTGCTATGGGGATGACTTAGTAAAAAGCCTGGGGTTACACCACGTAATCTCAAAACTGCTCCTTGTCAGGTATTTTCGGGGTCAGAAAACTGACCTCCTCATCTCGCAGAAATGCACCCAGAAAGTCTGTGGCTTGCAGTCAAAAACTTCAGAGCTGTGCAAGCTGCCCTATAGACTGTTATGGTAAGATTTTCATGACTCCCTCCCAATAGCAGTCTATGGGGACTGTCGGAGTGGGCCCTTCATGACTTATTTTTTCACATAGGGCCCTCATGGCCTTTAAGTCCAGAGTTTATCAGTGGCGAAGCAAGGGAACATTGGGGGTCTCTCTTAAGCTTTCTATTCAATCCACCAGGACCCATAATGCAGTGCTGGCATCATCAGCAGGTCTGCTCCTACAGATCTGCCGATACGGTACTATTCAGGTTTAATTCTTTTAGTGCCAGATGCGTGTTAAACATGTTGCGTGTTACTCCCCTCTAGCACTCAAACAGTTAAGGGTGGAGTTGAAGATATTGTTACCTATAGAGAACTTTGGCCAGTGATAAAAGCTCTCCACACAGAACCATCATGTAATGTAAGGATCATGTAACACTGCACTCATTCTAACACAACAATTAAAAGGCTGTTGTGCATTAAAGGGATAGTAATACCTGATTTTCCTAAAACTGAATATTGTTCATATTAAAAAAAAAAATTTTAATGATGCAAGTCCCGTTCCTTAAAGTTTTATAGTTTTTGAGTTATAAAAGTTTATAAAGCCCCCCCTCCCCTTTTACAGACGTCAGAGCTCTATCTGACAGATTGAGATCCTGGTCCCGGGGACTGGACGGCTCTTCAGCAGAGCAGAAATAACATTGTCTACAAAGAAATACATCATTAGAAAGGTCTACAAAGTGTTCCTGGAAGGCAAGCACACTTTGTAGATTGTTCCAATGAAGAATTTATTTGTAGATGAAACTACTTCGGCTCTGCTGAAGAGCCGTACAGGCCCGGGACCAGGATCTCAATCTGTCAGTTAGAGCTCTGACGTCTGTAAAAGGGGAGGGGGGGGGGGACTGTATAAACTTATAACTCAAAAACTATAAAACTTTAAGGAACGGGACTTGTATCATAGATTTTTTTTATAGGAATATTAAACTTTAGGGAAATCAGGTATTACTATCCCTTTAACATGGAAGATGTTACAGATCTGTGGGTGTTGTAGACTTACCTTCCGAGGATTTCCAGTAGCTCTGCTATGCCATTGTGGTGTTCCGTTTCATAAATAAACCTAAAAACCAAGAAAACAGATTAACAGAGGCCTCTTGTATAGATCCTGGATAAACGTTCAATATAATCAAACTACCCTTTATATTTAAAGGGACAGTAATACTTTAATATTACTAATACCCATAGTATAGCTATTTAACCCTTTGAGTGCCAGAGGGGTACACAACGCATTGTTTTGCAAAGTGCTGTGTACCCCTCTGGCACCCAAAGGGTTAACAAAGAATTCAATTGCCCCCAGGTTCATCTCTCATTCCTTATGGTTTGAGAGAAAACTGTAACCAAAGTTCCCCCCTCCCTCACGGGGAGATATCCGGTTTTATTTTTCATCAGGCAGCTCTGCAGCAGAGCCGCGATACCATTACTAAAAAATAATTATTTCACTGAAACGGTCTTCTACGTGTGCCTGCAAACCAAGCACATGTAGAAGACAGCTTCAGTGTCCAGTCAAACGACCGGATTCCACATCTGAGGGGAGGCGGCTTACACTAGGTAAAAGGGGTGGGAGGGGGATACTTTATCCTTCAATTACTCTTGAACTACAACTCTGACAGTACTGAAATAACACTCTGCAAGGTCCAAATACTATGATGATTAATTAGAGCTGCTTTTATTATGAAACATTACTATCCCTTTAAATAACTTATGTGAGCTATATAGGTTTTCTTTTTAAAATCAGGATTCAAGTCTATGCTTCACAGCTAATCTAAACACAATCGAACATTGTTTTTGGCTACTTAAATAAAAAACAAGCAAACCAGGTACTAAATTTTAATATGTAGCTTTACCACGCTAGGTGTGCACCTGAAACACATCTAGGCTTTTCTGTCACTTTAACCCCTTAAGGATGGCCGATCACGCATGTGGCTGTCACTTAAAGGGATAGTAATGTTTCATAATAAAAGCAGCTCTAATTAATCATCATAGTATTTGAACCTTGGAAAGTGTTATTTCAATTCTGTCAGAGCTGTAGTTCAAGAGTAATTCAATGATAAAGTATCCCCTCCCGCCCCTTTTACTGATATAACACTGTTCACCTCAGAGCAGCAGGGTGGTGCCCAGGTAGACTGCAGAGAGGGACAATCTTCAATTAAGATCAGGGAAAAAAGCTGAACAAACTGTCAAGGGGGGCAGGGCTTTCATTGTTCTCATAAGAAGAAGATTGTCCCCTTCTGTTATCTGTCTGGTCTATGGACTGGATTCCACATCTGAGAAGAGATGGCTTACACTAGGTAAAAGGGACGGGAGGGGAAACATTGCTTGTGAATATCTCTTAAACCGTAAAGGTTTGAGAGATAAGACTTATATCATTCTTCATGTGTTTTTAATGCCTACAAAATAAAGATAAAACTAAGTATTACTATCCCTTTAAGGACCATGGACCTTGGTCCCTAGAAATGCGTGCAGCTGTACGGGTTGCCCAGTATTCCATGACGGGCCTGGACCATCATGGTTCCTTAATGCGATTTTACCCAAGATGGTCCTAGACTGTCATGGGTCGTTAAGGGGTTAAACATAATAATGCAATCTGGGGATACGGTACCCAAAGCATTGCAAAGCAATGTGCTGCATACCCCTCTGGCACAAAGTACTAATGCCTGTAATTTGAAATAAACATCTTCGGACCATATCAATTCAGGAGCAAACAAAGTTAACCATCAACTCGATGACATGAATGGCACATTTAACCACTTGAATGCCAGAGAAGTCTACAATGCACTGAGAAGATACGCACTGGATATACTCCTAGAATTAAACAAGTTAAAAGCCCTATTTAGATCATCTGGAAATTTGAGGATTTCTACCCCCCCATGATGTTAGCTTGCTCATGAATTGCTTCTCTTTAGAATCACACTGGCTGTCAGTTTTGAATACAGACAGATGAAATATACTTAAGGAGGTGGCAGTGTCATGCCATGGGTTGGTATACAAGCAAAGCTCTTTCACCAGTGGTGGGGAAAAGAGGATTTTAGTCTTACCTGTTATAAATCCTTTTCTCTTAGTCCATACAGGTTACTGGTAACTCTGAGTAGGCGATCAGCCCCTTTAAGTAGGAAGGAACAATTCTAGAATCGCATGCAGGGGGCGGAGCCTACATTCCCTCCTTGGCTGCAGCTAGCCAACCAGCTCCAGAAAAATTTGAGACACTATCAACTGAGTGCAAGGGAAAGAAGACTCCTGTGAGCATGACCCAGAAGGACCCCCACTGCTGCCACAGGAGAGCCAAGCATGGTCCCTTGATAGGGTGGGAGACCAGTAACCTGTATGGACTAAGAGAAAATGATTTAACAGGCAAGACTAAAATCCTCTTTTCTCTGTCGTCCAATACAGGTTACTGGTAACTCTGGGATGTCCAACCTTTGAGTTTCCCAGAGGCGGGAAGTAAGGCAAGGACCAGGCGCAAGGCCCCCAAAGTCACCAGAGCAGATATGAACCATCAGATCAGAGACAGCCCAACAAAACAAATGAAGTGTGAAAGGACACTGAGCAGGGGTAACAACACCCCAACTGTTACACAGCACACTGAACTAGAGTCAACAGGGCTCAAAAGTGAAGGAAGCACCAAAAACTGAAGAAAATTCCAGACAGGCAAAACTGCCTCCAGGATTTTCCTCCCAAAGCTGGTGTCAGTTGATGCCAGCACATCAACACGGTAATGCTTCGAAAAGGTGTGCGCAGACGACCAAGTGGCCACCTTACACAACTGATCAGCAGAGGCCTGATTCTTGTAAGCCCAAGAGGCCCCAAAAGATCAAGTAGAATGAGCAGTGACCCTGAAAGGGACAGGCTTCTTCCTCAGCTCATAAGCCTTACGAATAGTGGACTTGATCCAAGAAGCAATAGTCACTTTGGACGCAGGTCTTCCTGCCCTAGGACCCTCAGGAATGACGAACAGCACATCTGATTGCCTGAGAGAGTGCAATGTACATAAAACTTGAGACAACGCACCACGTCTAACAAGTGGAGATCCCTCTCATTGTCAGAGGTGGGGTCAGGGCAGAAAGAGGGCACCACAATCTCCGAAACCATCTTCGGGAGAAACTCATGAGAGGTGCGAAGCACCGCCTTGTCCTTGTGAAAAACCAAATAGGGCTGTTTACAGGACAGAGCATGTAACTCCGTGACACGACGGACAGAAACAATCGCCAGGAGAAAAGGCTTTTTCCGCGTCAACAGGCGTAGAGGAATAATAGCCAAAGACTCAAATGGAGAGCACTGAAGAACATCCAAAACAAAGTTAAGATCCCACGGAGGAGCAGGAATCTTGAAGGCAAGACGAGTATGAGCAACGCCCTGGAAGAAAACCTTGACATCAGGAAGGACGGCAATGCACCTGAAAGAAAACAGAGCACACGTCTGAACTTTAAGGGAACTCAAACTGAGGCCCTTATCCACACTGTCCTGCAAAAAGGCCAGGAGCGTAGGCAGATCAAATTCCTGAGACAGGTCCCTGTCAGCACACTAAGAGAGAAAGGTTGACCAGACATGACGATAGATCTTGGAAGACACAGGTTTGCGGGCACTGAGCATAGTAGCCACCACACCAGAAGAGAACCCTTTCTTCCTCAATACTGACAATTCAATTTCCAAGCCGTCAAGGCTAGACGATGAACATCCTCCTTCCACAGGTAACCCTGTAGAAGAAGATCCGGACAGCAAGGAAGCCGGAATGGCTCCGCCACTGACAGATCCAGAAGCTCTGGAAACAAAGCCTGGCTAGGCCAGTTCGGAGCAATCAAAATGGCTGGACAACGCTCCAGTCATAATTTCCGTAACACCCTGTGCAACATGGGGAGGGGGAGGAAAGATGTAGGCCAGAGGTAATAACTAAGGAATGGACACTGCATCCACTGCCACAGCTAGAGGGTCCCTCCATCGAGAGCAGAACCTCGGAACCTTCCTGTTGAGTCTTGTCTTCATCAGGTCGATGTAAGGAAGACCCCATTTCTAAACAATGAGGGTGTAGCTCCAACTCTCCGCTGTCCACTGTGCGTCGAGTGAGGAAGTCCGCCATGATGTTGTCTATGCCAGTAATGTGCACTGCAGATATGGCAGGAACGTGTTCTTCTGCCCAGGACAAAATAGACTTGACCTCTAACCAAGTGGCGAGACTTCTTGTTCCGCCCTGCTTGTTGATGTAAGCCATAGCCGTGGTGCTCCAATATGTTGATGGGAAGGAGAGGTTCTTCCCGAGACCACCGACCCTGTGCACTCAAGCGACCCAGGACCACTCCTCATCCAGAGAGGCTGGCATCCATCGTCACTGTGGTCCAGAAGGAAACTAAGAAGGACTTGCCCTACAGCAGATTGGGGCGGTCGAGCCACCAGGACAAACTCAGTTCCACATGAAGAGGAAGTGACACAGACGTCTACAGAAGGTCCGGCTGACCCCTGAACACCTGGATCACAAACCGCTAGAGCTCCCTGGTGCGTATCATGGCAAACGATACCGCCTCTATGGCGGAAATGAATTCCCCCATGAGAGATGACAGCTTCTTGGCTGGAACTGGATCTTGAGCCAGTATTGCAGAAACCCTGTGGGCGATCTGGTGAGCCACCTCATCCATGAAAAACACCATGTTCTTCTGAGTGTCGAAGAAGCGGCCCAGGAAGACCAGACGCTGGGATGGGAACAAGATCTGATTTGTCCAAGTTGATGATCCACCTGTGATGGGCGGGAGCATGAATGCATTGCTGAACCTACTGATGAAGAAGTTCTGCAGAAGAGGCTTTCAGAAGCAGGTCATCCATGTATGGAGTAACTCCGATGCCGTCTCGGTGGAGGACGGAGACTAAGGTTCCCAGGACACGGTTAAGACCTGAAAACCTGTCGTCAGACCAAATGGAAGAGCTGAGAACTGAAAATGTCCCCTATTGAAGGCAAACCGGAGGTACTGCCAGCTCTCTGGAAGAAAGGCAATGTGTAAGTACACGTCCTGAAGATCCAGGGATGCAAGGAATTCCCCCGGGGACATGGAAGCAATCACCATCCGTAGAGACTCCTGGTGATAATGAGTCCAAATCACAAAGGAATTGAGATCCTTTAAATCCAAAATAGGACGACAACCGCTGTCCTTCTTGGAGACCACAAAGAGGTTTGAGTAAAAACCCACACCTCTGTCCTGAACTGGAACCGGCTCAAAAACGATATTGTCCAGAAGAGCCTGAACAGCGCACCGTCGAACAGATGGCGTTTCTCTGCACCCTGAGGTGTAGGAGAAGGAAGAAAGTGAAAGGGAGGAAGAGAGAGATGAAAAGGATCCTGCACCATTCCGTCACTACCTGCAAAACCCATGGGTCCGTCACTGAATCCTCCCAAATGCTGTGATAATGATGCAGACGACCACCCACAGCAGAGTGTGGACCCAGTTCAGTGGGTCATGCCGAAGGCGGCCTGGAGAAGACCTTGGGCTTCCATTGCTGTTTGGGCTTGGAGGAGGTACGCGGAGCTAAAGGAACTGTCTGGTTCGCCGGACGTGTATCATTCTGAAAGGGAAGAAAACACTGGTTAGGCTTAAGCTGTGTATTCTTACTAGGAACTAAGGGTAGACGTGTACTCTTACACCCTGTAGCCTCACTGATCAGATCCTTGAGATCTGGCCCAAACAAAGAAGTGCTTTGAAATGGCAAGAAGAGCAATGCATTCTTAGAAGCAGTATCAGCAGAAAAGAAACGGGATGTCTGCACTCGGAATTGTGGTTTCAGCTCTACTGAGCATTATATTATTATTAATCACCATTTGCACGTCACGAAGAGAAGATTTCCCCGATACGTTGTGCAAATGGTAATTATTAAATATGCTCAGTAGAGCTTAAACCACAATTCCGAGGGCAGAATCATCTTTCTTTTTTGCCGTTGCCGTGGGTCACAACGTGGCACTGACCCTTCTGATATCTTGCACCGGATACAGAACCTGGTGTGCTGGGGTAAAGAACTTTCTTCTACATGCAGTATCAGCAGACCAGATCTTCAGCCAAAGAGCCCGTCTGGCAACCACAGACATCAAATAAGGCAGCGGAAACATAGTGCTGTGCCTCAAAAATGTTGGCAAGGAGGCGCAACTCATCCGAAGTAGGAGCATCCTGACAGACAGCAAGAGTGAGCTGTTCAGTCCAGACCACAATGGCCTGGTTCACCCATGCTGCTGCGAATGCTGGACGCATGGCAGAAATGGCAATGGCAAAGATGGACTTGAGGGAGACCTCAAGTTTCTTGTCAGTTCAGTCCTTTAGAGCAGACGCATCAGACACTGGCAAAGCAGTAGACTTGGATAGCCTGGAGATCATCCACTTTAGGAGGATGAACCCACTGAGCAAACGCTGCCTCAGTAAAGGGATAAAAGCTTAGCAAATTTCTTGGAGACAGAAGGTTTCCTGTCCGGAGACTTCCACTCATCAGACACAAGGTGGTCAGGAGTGAGGTTAGGTGGAAAGCAAGTAAGGGGCTTTTTAGGCTCCTGAAAGACATCAGAAGGATCAGAAGGAACCTCCTGCACTAAGGGAATGTTTAGGGTATTAAAACAGCCCTGATCAGGCCCCTCAACCGAGGGCTCAGGATCAGCCTCAAAAAGGTCCCCAAAAAACTGAGAGGAGCCCACCGCAGAATATTCCTCAACATCTGAATCCACCAGCAGTTTCTCCTCAGAGGAATCTGACACGCCAGGTACACCCTGAGGCTTTGGCAGGGAAGACTTGATGAAGGAGGGGGTCTGCGAAGAATGAAAGACCCCCTGTAACTGGGATGGAAAGAGTTGCAAAGTGGACCTAAGGACCCTAGTAGCAGCCTTGAACTCGTGCACCCAAACTGGCTCTAATGCATGGCTGGAGGTCCCTGGGAGACTCCCAGGGACATCAGAACATGCTTGGCATAAATGACCTGAGAATTCTCTAGGTAACCCTGAATGACAGGAAGAGAAATGCGCAATAGGGGATACAGAGACCCCAGCATCCATTGTCTTAAGTCTGGCCCCAAGCTCCAATGGTATGGACATTCTCACAGTGTCAATAACCTTATTGTATAAGAAATCACCTAATTACAGTGTGTGGGATTAAAGTTTTAACCCAGAGATCGCTAAAATACTTATCTGGCAGGCGAAGGGTTAATCGGCAGAGGAGAGAAGGAGACTCCAAGCCCTGTGTAGGATACTCGTTCTGGAAAGAGTACAAAATGGCTGCCGCGGTGGGAGTCAATCAGAAATGAGCGTGCAAAGCAAGCATTTATGGGAAATGTAGTTTTCCCAGAAAAAGTACCCCAAACAGTGCCAGAAGCCCCCTGAGCTCCCAACACACTAGAAATATGAACCAGATGATAGAGCAAGGGCAGACAAGTAAAATGAGCCATCTCTGAAGTCGCTAGGTTAAACGGTTGCAAAGATATGTCCCAAACTGTATAGTCCCATAGGAGTGAATGGACCAATGGTGCCTATGCGGTAAAGCACGCCTTAAAGGCACGGAACTCAAATTTTACAAAATTGAAGGTGTACTATTAAAAGACATGCAACATCACTAAAACATGTTAGGATACCCAAAAAACACTGAACCAGTAGGAAAAGTGTCAGAATATCCCCCAAATGAATGCCAAACCAGCAGCTAAAGGGTTAAATACCACATAAACCTGCTCCAAACACCCACCAGACATACAGATAGACCCAATGGGTGAAGAAGTGTGCAATAGGAACTCCAAATGAAAAACCCCTGTGCGGAGGGGCACTGTGGGACATGTGGACCTGCAGCACTCAAACGGTTGCTCACCTTTCCTGCAGATCTTGTGTCTTCAGATTACCATGTTTAAAGAAGAAGCCTATGTGGGCAATTCCTGGGGAAAGAACTTGTAGCCAAGATTTTTCCTCCAGGGCTTAAGGTCCACAAAAAGGACCTGGTCACTGAGCTAGCCACATCAAAAGCATTGTCAGTTGTGGTAATCCGCCCAATGGTGGTATTTCATTTCTAAGAGAAAAATTATCAACTAAAGCTATAGCATAACTGTTCTCTTGCCTGTGTTATCTTCACCAAGGAACAAATCTTTCTGGAGCTGGTTGGCTAGCTGCAGCCAAGGAGGGAAGGTAGGTTCCACCCCCTGCATACAATTCTAGAATTGTTCCTGCCTACAATTAAAGGGGTGGATCGCCTACTCAGAGTTACCAGTAACTTGTTGGACGACAGAGAAAAGCACATACTGTATTTACATTAAAATACATAAGGTCAAATCCATAGCAGAACTATTAACCCTTTGAGTGCAAAAGGGGTACGCAACGCATTGCTTTGCAATGTGTTGTGTACCCCTCTGGCGCTCAAAGGGTTATACATAATTTTTGACAGTCTTACCTATAACAAAGAGTGCTGCTATTTTATGCACTGTGATAAAAAGGACAGAAGTTGGAAAGGTAAGGACCACAAGTAGAAATTTCAGTTGTAAAGCAAAAGAATAATAGAAAATCCTGATTGCCTAAAAACACTCAAAATTATACTTCAAGATCAGGGGCTCTACGATTGTTGCTGAACTACACTGACCGGGAACCACATAGATATCATCTAACCCTCCAACCCTGTTCCTGTCCGTCAATCTTTAACAAAATGGATACTAGACACACTCAACATTTTGTTACGTTTCCAGCATTGAAGGGATAAATATGTTCGGTAGAACCACTTCTATTTCCTCAAGGAGCCATGGGGTTCCAAAGAACACAGGCCTGGTATACACTTGAGCCAAAACAGCCTCCTTGTGAATGTTTTTCAGATTTTGAAGCCTCTGATGAATACAACTTTGAGCAGTTACATTGCCACACACATCTGCAATTACACGCCCGAAACTATCAACCTCTGACACAATCTCTCATCAGAACATCTGGAACATGTTACCAATAGCAGAAAAGACTCTAAAAGAACAAACAACCCAGATACCAAATCTCTGGTTGGCTTGAAATGAGGATTTTAGTCTTACCTGTTAAATCCTTTTCTCTTAGTCCATACAGGTTACTGGTAACTTTGGGTAGGCGATCAGCCCCTTTAAGTAGGCAGGAATAATTCTGAGAAGAGACTGCTGGGTGGAGCCTACCTCCTCTCCTTAGCTTGCAGCTAGCCAATCCCCATCCAGTAAGATTTGCAGACTAACTATTGACTAGGTAGTAAGAAGGTAAAGGAAGACTCCTGTGAGCATGAACCCAAAAGGACCCCCACTCAGAGGAAGACTGCAATTTACAGCACTCTCCTCTTCCATTGACTGATCATAGAACCAGAGTCTGAACTAATCCTCCTTATCTGATTTCCATTCTAAACAATGCAATGTGTACTTGTATATAAGAGAGATGTTTTCTTATTTATCTGTATAACATGCCTGAGGAAGAGACCTGAAATATCTTGAAAGCTTGCATTCTAAATTTAATTAGTTAGCCAATAAAGGTATCAACGACTAGATTTGCCCCTTGGCGGCTCTAACGCACTGTAAAGAGATCAGACATCTGCAGCATTTAACATAGGAATAGAAAAACTGAGTCAATCCAGCTACTGAGGACTACAATTCCAATCATCCCTGGACTACCACCAATTGGGAGGTAATAACAGGAAATGTAGTCCTTAACCGCTGGAGGCCCTCAGGGTACCCACTCCTGATTTAAAGGGATAGTAATACTTTGTTTTAACTTTATTTTATTTTGTAGGCATTAAAAAAAACATGAAGAATGATATAAGTCTTATCTCTCAAACCTGTATGGTTTATGAGATATTCACAAGCAAAGTTCCCCCTCCCGCCCCTTTTTCCTAGTGTAAGCCATCTCTTCTCAGATGTGAATCTGGTTGTAAGACCAGACAGATAACAGACGGGGACAATCTTCTTTGTATGAAAAGAATGAAAGCCCTTACCCCCCTTGACAAGTTTTTCAGCTTTTTCCCTTATCTTAATTGAAGATTGTCCCTCTCTGCAGTCTACTTGGGCACCTCCCTTCTGATTTGGCTGAACGGGGAGGGGGGGGTACTTTGCTTGTGAACATCTCTTAAACCATAAAGGTTTGAGAGATAAGACTTATATCGTTCATGTTTTTTTTAATGCCTACAAAATAAAATAAAGATAAAACAAAGTATTACTATCCCTTTAAGAGGTTAAAAGCCCCTTTTAAGTCAATGTGAATTGTGGTTTGTTAACCGCATTGCAGTTGATGTGCCAAAAAATTGTTCCAGATTTCATCTGTACATATAGCATTTATTAACTGCCCTACAGATTAGCATAACAGGTGTCGGTAATGAATGCTTTCAAGCCAACAAAATATAACAGACTCCCGACTGGCTAAATCCAGACGCTTTAACAAGCTAAAGATGCTGAAGTAGAAATTGTGTGCAGTCTGAAGCCCTCCAGCTGATGAGGACTAAAATTTCCATCATACCCCACAGTATGATGGGATCTATAGCTCATCAACTGGAAAATCTCAGGTTGTCCATCCCTGTATGGATTACATGGCCATTAAAATGAACAGAGGTTAGAGGAGAGTAATCCTACCTATAAAATATATTATTGATCTGTTTCCTGATGTACGCTCTCAGGCCTAAGAATTTCCCATAGATTCTGTGAAGCGTTGTTTTCAGGAAATCTCGCTCCCGTGGGTCTTCGCTGTCAAAGAGCTCCAATAGCTGTGGATCAAACAAAAATACTTGAGCAGAAAAAAAATGATACAGTTTAGGGTGTTATGTTCAAATAAAAAGTGCAGGAATCCTGAATCCTAGGGCAAACAGACTGTACCATAGAGGACAAATAAAAACACACACTAAATGACATTAAGATGTTACAATCAAGGGGTTAAAAGATGCGTTTAAAAGGGAACTTTCATCAAGACACAAACTGCATTTATTTTAATAAACGTGCTGAAACAACTATAGTAGTTTTTTTTTTTTCCTGTGTCTTGTAGTGATCTGTGGGTCTTTGGCTCTTATGCAAATTAAGTACACACACACACACACACACACAGTGAGACTGTAGGTTATTTTTATTATTATTTTCTTCATCATCATCATCATCATTTCTTAGGCATTGCAGCAGGGAGAGGGGGGAGGAGAAGAACACACTTCCCAACATTCAAATGGCCAAAGAGGGACATTTCTGTATTAGGTGTTATTGCAGGGGAAGCGATCAGTGAGCGGGGCATTTTTGTGAATTTTAGGTTATGTCATTACCTGGTGACAGCTCCTTATGTAACTAAATAAATGATTTAGAGCAAGACCAGGGAATTTAATTTATAATCACATATACTGAAGGTTGAGCAAACAATATTGTGAGTTTTATTGCTGTGGAGCAATGTGATACACTTCTATACACACCACACAGTCTGATCTCCTAAACACAGGGACATCAGGGTGATACACTTATATATACACCACACAGTCTGATCTCCTAAACACAGGGACACCAGGGTGACACACTTATATATACACCACACAGTCTGATCTCCTAAACACAGGGACACCAGGGTGATACACTTATATACACACCACACAGTCTGATCTCCTAAACACAGGGACACCAGGGTGATACACTTATATACACACCACACAGTCTGATCTCCTAAACACAGGGACACCAGGGTGATACACTTATATACACACCACACAGTCTGATCTCCTAAACACAGGGACACCAGGGTGATACACTTATATACACACCACACAGTCTGATCTCCTAAACACAGGGACACCAGGGTGATACACTTCTATACACATCACACAGTCTGATCTCCTAAACACAGGGACACCAGGGTGATACACTTCTATACACACCATACAGTCTGATCTCCTAAACACAGTGACACCAGGGTGATACACTTATATACACACCGCACAGTCTGATCTCCTAAACACAGGGACACCAGGGTGATACACTTCTATACACACCACACAGTCTGATCTCCTAAACACAGGGACACCAGGGTGATACACTTCTATACACATCACACAGTGTGATCCCCTAAACACAGGGACACCAGGGTGATACACTTCTATACACACCACACAGTCTGATCTCCTAAACACAGGGACATCAGGGTGATACACTTACATACACACCACAAAGTCTGATCTCATAAAAAGTGGGACAGGGGGATTTGGGTCTCAAAGAGGGACTGTCCGTACTTGGGAGGTATGGGAAAGTGTATGAATACTGAACTGAATAAGAAGATAGGAATAAATAACAAATAAATAACGAAGTTGATTACCAGTATTGACAATGGTGTATTACAGTTCAATACAACATTTGCACAATGAGTGCCAGATGGGTGTGCAATGCAGCACCCCCTGACACGCAAAGCGTTAATTTCTTAAAGAAGTTCTCCCTTTAAATGAGCAGTTTACCCCGAGAACAGCTCCGCTTTTCTTTTCAGCACAGTGCCCTTTGAACTTCAGATGGTTTGCCTTATATTTACCTGCAGAACAAACTTCTGATCAATGTATTTCTTTGCTACATTGGGTTGGAAATCAGGAGACTCCAAGAACCGCAGGAAAAACTCATAAACAAGCTGAAAAAGAGAAGAAAGAAAACAACATTTAGAGCACTTAGGACTGGAATTTCCAACAAATAGATTCCTCTAGGAAATGAAAGATTTGAATGCCAGACTAACCATACAAACCGCCTAAATAATTTATTATACAGCGTAAAACAAGAAAAACACAGGTCTGTATGCGCACAGCAAAATAACAACAATTCTAGAACTCCTCAACTGTACCACAGGGCACAGATAAAAACACCCACTGAATTAACTGACTTAACCCTTTAAGTGCCAGAGGTCTCCAATGAAAAATGGTCAACACGGAGTGCCAGAGAGATATCCAACACATTGCAATGCGATGGATACCTCTCTGGCACTCGAAGGGTTAAACGTCCCATTATCATCATAAAAAAAAGGGGATCGGTGTAATATTAATTTGCCCTATATGATGCAAGTAGATTTGCTCCAGATTTGATACTTGCATATGGCCCTAAGTAAGATTTATTTAAAGGGATAGTAATGGTAGATATTAAAAAAATAAATGAATTGATGTACGTCTGGTCTCTCAAACATGTATAATATGAGAAATATATGTTTCTAAAGTTCCCCCCCTCCCTCCCCTTTTACTGACTTCAGCGCTCTAACAGGCAGATTGAGAATCTGGTCATTTGACCGGCCGGTGGCTCTTCAGCAGAGCCGAAATAGCTCCATTTAGAAATAAATACTTCACTGGAACGGTTTACAAAATGTGTCTGGTTTGAAAGCACAGTTTGTAGACCGTTCCAATGAAGTATTCCTTTTCAGATAGCGCTATTTCGGATCTGCTGAAGAGCTGCTGGCTGGTCAAGTGAACAGAATCTCAATCTGTCAGCTTACAGAGCTGATGTCTGTGAAAGGGGTGGGAGGGGGGAACTTTAGAAGTGTGTATCTGTCAAACTATACATGTTTGAGAGACCAGACTTGCGTCAAATTATTTTTTTTTTTTTTTAATATCTACAATATTAAATGTTGTTAAAAGCAACCATTACTATCCCTTTAACATTAGTCAGTTAAGGACCATGAGGCTTTTTTTTGCCCAATGGATTCAAGAGTCCCTGATCGGCGCACAGCTGTGCAGAGACCCCTGGATTCCATGACGTGCCAGGACCATCACTGGTCCTTAACACAAGTTTACCCATGACGTCCTGGAACGTCATGGTCCTTAACCCCTTCGTTGCTAGAGATGTATCCAATAATTTTTCTCTCTTTTTGTCTGTGGATGGAATTGCATTACAAATATACCTGGGAACTCTGCGAATCTGCCCTGGAGACTCCAGTTTTCACACTCCCAGGTCAGTGCAAGCTCCACCTTTCTGCCAACCAACCTTTCCCACCCACATTGTGGAGCAAATTACATCATTTGGACACTCCCATCACCAGTTTGAAGGTTCCCAGGTACGACTAAAAAAATCTTATCATCCATACCTCACAGACGATGGTGGAAGCTGTAGCCCAATAACAGCTGATAAGCCAAAAAATGCTCACCCAAGGTTGGATTTCCTATTAACCCTTTAAGAGCAAAGCAATGAGTTACACGCCCCTCTGGGACTCAAAGGGTTAATTAAAGTGCACAAGTGCCGAGAGAGTCAAGTTTTGAGGGGAGGAGCTTCAGTTGAGCTGCCCACGCCTACATCTAAATTGTGGGAGCGGCTAGAGCAATACCAGTGCCTTGCAACACACAACCCTTACACTTGCTGGTTTGTTGCTACAAACCCCTTTTTTGCCCTATGCTCATCCCTATAATAAGAATTGGTAAACTGTTTTATTGAACACAAAAATTTTTTTTTTTTTTTTTTTTACAGAGCTAAAAAGTAAGATCTGTCAAATGAATATTCCACCAAGACGGTTTGCCAAGACAAATGTAATGTTGTATATACAGTGCAGTTCTTAACCACACTTTTTTGGCCAACTGGTGAAAATGAACCGCAGGAATGTTTAAGGGCAGGCAAGAGCTGAAAGACAGACACACACAGGGAAACAGCTGTACACAATTTACTGTATTAATTCTTTTAAGTGGACCTGTCACCTTACAGGGTTAGTAATCTTTCAAAAATAAATGCAGCTCCGATTATTCTTATAGTTTTTGGGCCATGCAAAGAATTATCACCATGCTCTACTTTGTCTAGTTCCAGAGTAATTGACTTATAAATTGTCCCCCCCTTCCTCCCCTTTCATCTACGTAACGCTGCACAGCAAGTCCATCCGGATGGATTGCAGCAAGGGACAATCTTCTGTGAGCATAAGGTATAACCTACCTTCCTCCTTCATCGGGGGTAGGAAGGCAGAGTTTTCCTTATGCTCACAGACAGAAGACTGTCCCTCACTTGCAGCTGTCTGGTCAAGTGACCGGATTCCATATCTGAGAGCAGGTGGCTTACAATAGATAATTGGTAGAGAATGATAACCACTCTCTACATGGCCGAAAAACAATAAAGAATAATTGGAGCTGCATTTATTTTGAAACATTACTATCCCTTTAAAGTTATAGTAATTCTTGAAAACATGTAAATTTAATTCTGTAGATAATTTAAAAAAACAAACATTAATTGTGCCATTTTCGATCTCCCAAACCTTTCCCTTCCCTCCCCTTGTGTTGACATCTGCTTTAAAACTTACAGACGGAGATCGCAGTCCACAGACCGTCCTGCGGCTCTTCAGCAGAACCGTGATCTCGGTAGTTACAAAGAAATACTTCATTTGAATGGTCTACAACGTGTGCCTGGTTTGCAAGCACATGCTGTAGACCATTCAAATGAAGCACAGCATGGTACGCCACGCCACGCCACTTAAAAAAATAAAATATAATCGATTGCAATGGCAGACGCCCTTCTGTAGGGTGCACCTGTAGGCAGATGCCTACTCTGCCTTACGGCAATTTCCGGCCCTGCCAAGGTCCGGGTGATGTTAACCCTTTGAGTGTCAGAGGGGTATGCAACTTATTGCAAAGCAATGCGTTGCGTACCCCTCTGGCACTCAAAGGGTTAAGAGGCCGGTCCTGCTCTGCGTCCTACCCCTGACGCAGTCATGCACTGTAGAGACTGCCTGAAAGCACAGAATGCTCCCAGCACAGAACTCCCAGAATTCTGTGTGTTCGGGCAGTCTCTACTGCGCATGATGGCTTCTGACAAACATCCTAGCGAATTATTATATAGGATAAGTAAAAATTACAGAGCAGGACCTCAATAGGCCATTGTAACATCACGCTTGTACAGAAAGACATAAATAACAGGTTCATTAACCCCTTAAGGACCATTGACGGTTCTGGCACGACATTGGTCGGCTAGCCATAAGGACCCATGACAGTCATGGAATACAGGGAGCCCTGAAATTGCTACGCAAAAAAAAAAAAAAAAAAAATTAATTATATATATATATATATATATATATATATATATATATATATATATATATATATATATATATAAAAAATAAAAATCGGTGGTCCTTAAGGAGTTAATAGGATGTTTGTTTTTTTTCTAAATTATTAATAAAATTCAAAAGCCTGCCTACGTGTTCTGTTAGCCACGGGTTTGTAATATAAATCGTCTTTGAGAAATTAACCTTTGTTAGTGCCACTTCATAGTATTTAATTCCTTTACTGTGCCAATGGTGACACACACTAGGCTACGAATTAATTTAGGAAGAGGTCACAGACTGTGGGCATTTGGTCTGAAGCAGGGAATTAGCATAAACTGCCACACCGGCACCAATTCTAAAGGTTAACCCCTTAAACAGCTGAGCGGCTGGAAGATAAGGACCACAGGGGTCCCCGAACGGCATGCAGCAACGTGGCGAGCCCTGAATTCCATGATGTGCCAGGACCGTCACGAGTCCTTAAAGGAAGTTTTCCCATGACGGTCATCGCACGTCATGGGTCCTTAAGGGGTTAATTTCTCAAAAACTATTTTACAGAAAAATGCTTATTATAACACATACAAGCAGATTTTAATTGTCTATTAAAGAAATAAACGTCTCTTATGTTGACAGTTCTACTTTAACTCCTCTAGCACTCAAAGGGTTAAACACATTATGACACTTTTTTTTTAATGAAAAAAAGAAAAAAAAAAAAAAAACTGTACAGGAGACACAAAACCTAGTATTTCAGAGAGATGTAAAGTAGTTTGTTAGGCTAGGTTCACTTGGGTCTGAATGTGCTGATCAAGCCATCCGCGCTATCTCGCCTCTGATTTCCTTACTCTCTCTGGAAGATCCCATTGCTGGGAGAGGCTCACCTGAAGTGCGACCAATAGGTGGCCCACATCAGCATCGACCAAAATGGATTTGCTGAGACTCCATGGATTGGATCTTTGCTGTGAGCAGGGCAATGATACAAAGTAAAGTTGCAGCAGAGTGGATCTGCATGGTGGCCTATTAGGCTGTTTATATAGTTAATTCCCACAGGCAGTTGTATACTGTCTGTGGGAATTAACTATATAAACAGCCTAATAGGCCACCATGCAGATCCACTCTGCTGCAACTTTACTGCTTTCCACGCAGTACACAGTGAAGATGCAGTATGCTTCTTCAGTGCTGCATTAAGTGAGGTGTCAAACGAATCTGTAGCCCCATAGACAGCAAGCTGCTATATTTTTGGGTGCTTATTGAAGTGTTACAAATGTTGCGCAAATATCACCCTTAACGGTCATAGTACGTCATGGGTCGATCTGAGTTAACGACCCATGACGTACTATGACATTCATGGAATTCCAGGCTCCCCCCACGGCTGCACGCCATTCGGTAAGTCCGGAATCGAAAAAAAGCTCTGTGGTTCTTTAGTGACCGCCGCGTGCCTACGAGGCCGGTCGTTAATGGGTTAAGAACATGATCTTATGACAAGTTGCAAGAGCAAAACCATGTTTGCAAAAGAGTAAACGTATTTACTGTTGCAAACGGCCAATTTCTAAGAATATAAAAACATTTCAACAACTTTGTTTACATCTGAAACAACTTCCCCATTCTATTACCAGCGTGCCCCAACCCAGGGCTCACAAGTGAGGTCATACAGCCCTTGTGTAATGTTGTATTGTTCAAGGTTCTGAAGACAGGTCCAACTGCACAAAGGAAAACAGGAGCAAAAGATTCTGAGAAAAAGATTACACAAATCACATGAGGTCTGTAAAACATACAGTAATAACTTAAGAATCTCACGGAGGAAGCGTGGATCATCATCTTTTTGTTACCCCACTGGTGGGGGTACCATTAAAGGGACACTAATGTCCCATTAAAAATTATTCTCGTTTTGTAGATGAAGAAAAAAAATTATTTGAAGCAACTCCCATCTCTCAAACCGCTATGGTTGGAGAGATATTTGCATTGAAACCGCCCCCCTCCCTCCCCTTCTCCTGATGTCAGTGCTGTGCTGACAGCAGGAGATCCCGGTCCGGGGACCTGCCAGAGGCTCTGCAGCAGAGCCAAAATAGTGTTATTTAAAAATAATTACGTCACTTGAAAGGTCTACAAAGTGTGCTGGTTTGTAAGCACACTTTGTAGACTGTTCCAAAAGTATTTCTTTCAATAATGCAATTTCAGCTCTGCTAAAGAGCCTCCTCGAGCTGGCTGACATCAGGAAAAGGGGAGGGAGGGGGAACTTTCAATGCGAATATCTCTCAAACCATAATGTTTTGAGAGATGGGATTTGCGTCAAATAATTTATTTTTTGTCATCTACAAAACAAGAATTTTTTTTTTTATGGGACAAAAAGTATGATACCCATAATGAAAAGGAAAGTAGGGAGAAGAACTGGCAGGGGGAAACGGAAAAGAAATAATAAAAGGTTTTTTGTTGCTTTTTTTTTTTTTTTTTTTTTTTTTTTTTTTTTTTTTTTTTTTTTTTTTTTTTAAACCTTTTGAGTGCTAGAGGGGTATGCAATGCATTGCTTTGCAATGTGTACCCCTCTGGCACTCAAAGGGTTAAATAAAAGCAGTGGAGGGCCTAACATTGCCCTTCCACAGTATAGAACAATGATTGTATACCCTCTCCTCTAGGGGGCGCATAACAGTCCACGTATTTAGGATTTTCCTTCTTGTACACAGGTGAGTTAATCAGAGGCTCAGTCATTTAATTACCTCACCTGTATAAAAGGAGGGAAACCCTTAAGTTACGCCCTGTTAGAGGTCCCAGGGGAGAGCGCTGGGAACCACTGTTCTATACTGGGGAATAGGCAATCTGAGGTCCTCTAGCAGTTCAGGACTACAATTTTGGCTGGGGATGATAGGAATTAATAGTCCTGAACAGCTGGAGGGCCTCAGATTACTCACCACTACTTTATACCAGTGATTCCTAACCCTCTCCTCTAGTGGGCGCCTAACAGGCCATGTGTTTAGCATTTCCCAGCTTGTACACAGGTGAGGTAATTAAATGACTGAGCCTCTGATTAACTCACCTGTTCACAAGCACATATGGACCGTTCAGCTCCCCCTAGAGGAGAAGGCAGAGAATCATTGGTAATAAAGGATTGGTGGAAACACAAGGCCCACCAGCTGTTCTGAACTACAATTCCCATCATCCCCAGCCACTCACTAGCTGCAGATGATGTAATCTGTAGTACTGAACAGATGGAAGCCTTCAAGTAGCCCATCTCTGTAGGCCTGTGACTTCAGCATTTCCCTGCTTGTGCACAGGTGAGGTAATTAAATGACTGAGCATCTGATTAACTCACCTGTGCACAAGCTAGAAAAACCTAAAGTCCTGGCCTGATAGGTGGCCTCTAGAGGAGAGGGTTGAAAACCACTGCTCTATAGAGTATAAAAGGGGTTAAACTCATTGGCGAGAGACCGCTCCAGCTCACATGGAGGAATCCTCAGTCATCGGAGAAGGTTGGAACGAGCCGCTACTTGGAGAGGGGAACAGGTGAAGATCGACAGGCTGCGGGAAAGAGTTGACCCACAGTCTGTCCTGAAGTGACATCACCAGATTAACGTTAAAAGCAAATAATCTCTCTGAGAATACTGCATTTTATAAAAAAAAAAGAAAGATTACAGATTCAGTGCAAAGGATCATTCAGATCGAGGCAACATTAATACAAGTGAGAGTTCCCCTTAAAGGATAATGATGTCACCACTAGCATTTGGATTCCCACCCTTCATCCCACAAGGATACCACTGAGCATACCTGCAGGTGCGGCCATGCTGCTTCTAACGTTGGTTCATCTTCCTCTGGATCGAATTCTGCCCCCGTTGGATTTGAGGATGGTGGTAATGTCCGAAACATATTCACAGCAAACTAAATAAGTGAAATAAAAAATTACTAATTATACTTGTGATTTAATTTCACCAAATCTAAGTCTGGCCCGTTTTACCAGAGCTCCTAAAAGCCTTTGTTAAGGTTCAACTGTCACATTGTAACTAGGTGGTTTTGAAAGAGCTTTCAGAAGCAAAATATATTTATACTAGGCATTCTTTATTTAAAACAATAGTTTCTAAGATATTTAGCTCTATTTCTTTGTTTTTTAGTGCAAGCCCTTCAGATATGCCTGGTGGACGCAAAACATTCCACATAGCTATACATTACCAACTGTCACGTCCTACCAGGAAATACTAGCTGTTACATAAACTGACACAAAGATAAATATGTCCATAACTATTGTTTGATATTAAAAATTACTAGTATAAATGTGTGATTTCGGACTCTCAATCAGCCATTAATTACACAATGGCAGTTCTACTTTAGACATTAATGACAGGTTTCTTTTGAAGTTCAAAAACACGATATATATGAGTGAAAAAAAAAATTTAAGAGTTTAGTTTTACCTGTTAAATCCTTTTCTCTTAGTCCATACAGGTTACTGGTAACTTTGGGTAGGTGATCAGCCCCTTTAAGTAGGCAGGAACAATTCTGAGGAGTGAGTGCAGGGGTGGAGCCTACCCCCTAACCTTAGCTGCAGCTGCCTGTTAACTTCAGTAAGATTTGGAACTACCTACAACAAGTAGTCAGTGGGGAAACAGAAGACTCCTGTGAGCATGAACCCAAAAGTGGTCCCCCACGATCTGCCACAGGAGAGCCAAGCATGGTCCCTTGACAGGGTGGGAGACCAGTAACCTGTATGGACTAAGATAAAAGGATTTACAGGTAAGACTCAAATCCTCTTTTCTCTATCGTCCAATACAGGTTACTGGTAGCATAGGGATGTCCAACCATTAAGTTCCCCAGGGCAGGAAGAAAGGCAAGGACCAGACGCAGGCCCCCAAAGTCACCAGAGCACCAGTGAACCTACAGATCAGAAATAGCTCACTAGAGCCAACAGGACTCAAAAGTGAGAGAGTACTGAGAGACCAAAGAGATCCTAGACAGACAAGGCCACCTCCAGGACCTTCCTCCCAAAACTCGCATCACCCAATGCAACCACATCCAAACGACAGTGTTTAGAAAAGAAAAGAAAAGAAAAAAAAAAAAAAGTGCACAGACTACCAAGTGACCACCTTACACAGCTGATCAGCTGAGGCCTGGTTCTTGTAGGCCCAAGAAGCCCCAATAGACCTTGCAGAATGAGCCGTGACCCTGAAGGACATGGGCTTCTTCCGAGTTTGTAAGCCTTACAAATAGTTGACTTAATCCAAGAAGCAATGGTCATCTTAGATGCTGGCTTCCCTGCCCTGGGGCCCTCTGGAATGATGAAAAGAGCATCAGACTGACGCAAGGACTCAGTACTGTGCACATGGAACTTGAGGCAGCTCACAACATCCAACAAGTGAAGATCCCTTTCCTTGTCAGAAGAAGGGTCAGGGCAGAGGGAAGGAACCACAATTTCCTTATTGCTATGGAACTCCGATACAACCTTCAGAAGAAAAGCCTGTGAAGAGCAAATCTGACAAATCAGGGACACCCGGCAGTTTAGGCAGGGAAGACCTGATGGAAGCGGGGGCTTGCCATGAGCGAAAGACCCCCTGTAAAGTGTATGGGAGGAGTTGTAAGGTGGAGAGGGTCCCTGTAGCCTTAAACTCTTGCATCCAGTTTGGCTCTATCTAGTGCATGGCTGGAGGTCCCTGCAGGAGACTCAGGGGCAGCAGCACATGCTGGGCAAACATGACCTGAGAATTCTCTAGTTAACCCTGCATGACATGAGCAGCAATGAGCAATGGGGGACCCCAGATTCCTTAGTCTTAGGTCTAGCCCCAGTCTCTAGTGGAATAGACATTCTCACAGAAGTCAACTGGTCAATAAATACACTAAATCATGCACGCTTTTACCGCATAGACACCACTGCTCAATTTACTTCAATGGGGCTGCACAGTTTGGGACATATTTATGCAACTGCTTATCGAAGCGAGGTCACAGATGGCTCATTTTACTTGTCTGCCCTTGCTCTGTCATCCGGTCAAAGGTTCTGAACATGCTGGGGGGCTTCTGGGCAATGTTGAAGTACTATATACAGAAAAACTATGAGCTATCCACATTTGGGTGATGGGAATGGTCAGTGATGGTAATCCGCCTAATGGTGGTATCCCATATCTAACAGAAAATAATAAAAATCTAAAACTAAACAGAACTGTTCTCTTGCTTTGTTGCTTGGAATGAGGAACAAATCTTACTGAAGTTAAAAGGAAGCTGCAGCCAAGGTTAGAGGGTAGGTTCTCACTTCTCAGAATTGTTCCTGCCTACTTAAAGGGGCAGATTGCCTACCCAAATTACCATTAACCTGTACTGGACGACAGAGAAATAAGGCTTTTAACCCCTTGAATGGCAGAGGTCAAAAACCCATCACTACGCAATGCTTTGGAGCCCTCTCTAGCATTCAATACATTAACCCTTTGAGTGCCAGAGGGGTACGCAACGCATTGCAATGTATCGCGTACCCCTCTTGCACTCAAAGTGTTAAAATCCTTATTTAAACCCCTTAAGGATGAGCCGCGTGACTGGCACTTAAGGGCCACAGAGCATTTTTTCCCCCGGAAATTGAACCAGGGGTCCCCACCATGAGGCCATCAGAGCTCAGATCAACAAGTCTTCACGGCATGCAGTTGGACACGCCCCCAGAATGGCACACATGTATTAGCAGGCCAGTAAGCCCTAATCACCTGTCTATCAGTATGATACAGTTCAAGAATAGATGTTAGTTAAATATCAGTATTGTCACAGAGTGACTCATTAAATTAATCCATAGTTTTGAATAGCTGACAGGCTATACTTTACCATAATTATCAATGAAAAAAATAAATAAATATTGCGGCCCTTACACTTATGACTTTTTGATCCTATGGCCCACAAGTGAAAAAACTTGGACACCCCTGAGGTACAGTGCCCATTTCAAAGCTTTCAACCGTCAAAGTGCAATGATCACATATTACCAAGTCTGCTCAACTAAAAGCATATGTTAAATACAGCATTGGGCTCTTTTCAGCCCCAACATGTCTCCTATTATCCATTAAGGGTATCAGAAAACAGACACACTCCCCAGGAACTCAAACTGAAGAACACTGGGGTTCACATTTCAGACCGTGATTTTACTCCAACACTGGTGACCCATGGATAACAGAGCAGCCCCTGGAATAATCAGCAGACCTGCTCCCAAGGAAGCATATCTGCTAGCAGGGCAAAATCTGATAACAGAAGACAAAAGAAAGGTGCCCACCAACCAAGAGTACCACTACCTGGCACATTGACAAGAACCATCCAATCAACAGGATTCTTACTCACGTGTGATATAGGCTATACTAGTTGCTAGGAAAGGCCTCTGGGGAGAAGAGGCCTTTGTTTTCAGATCCTTGGAGCCTAGGGGGAAGCAAATATCTAGCCCAGCATCTGGATGTTGTTTTAACCCCTACAACATGTGATTAAGACACCTGTTGAATGGGTGTTTCTGGTAAAAGGGGCCTCATTTTTGAAACCTGGGACTCTGACTTAAAGTGTGTAAACTACTCTACTTTTGGAGTCTCTGTTTGGCAAATCATGCCTTCTATTAGAATAAGCTGCATCACCCTTTGGAACCCAAAAGACCGATTGGTATTATAAGACTGATTACTTTATTCTCTTTTTTCGAAAGCTAGTACTTTACACTGTCCGTACCTGTAGTTCTGAGCAGTACTGTTCGTCGTTTTTTTTTAGATAATCTATTATTGATAGTTGCCCTTTAAAGGGGAACTCTCACCTCTGTTAAAGTACTGCTTATCTTACCAAGTGCTATCAGAGTTGATTTCAATCTGTTTTTTTGTTTTTAATGTAATGCAATATAGCCCGAGATTTTACCTTTTAAAAATAAGCCGGTGAAGTCCGTTAAGGACAGGCTGCAGTAAAGCTCTGCACCGCAGCCTGTCAATCTTTGCCTTTTCCCCTCCCCAGTAGTGCCTCCTTCCCACCTCTTCTGATGACGGAGGAGTTCTCCATGTGTACTGGAGCTGTGTCTTGCCAATGAGAGCGCTCCAGCTCACAAGAAGGAAGCCTCTGTCAGAGTAGGAGGTGAGAATGAGGTGCTACTGGGGAGGAGAAGAGAGAAGATTGACAGGCTGCTGTGCAGAGCTTTACCATAGCCTGTCCTTAACGACGCAGGACGTACATGTACGTCGTGGGTGGATGCCCATAAAGGACCCATGACATACATGTACGTCATCAATTTCAGGGCTCCCCACTCGGCTGCACACCGTTCAGGGAGCCCTGAATCTGAATAAAAAGAAGCTTCGTGGTCCTTAAGTGCCGGCTGCATGAGTGCGGGCCGGTCCTTAAGGGGTTAATGAACGTCACCAGCTTCAAAACGGGTGGAAGATGAACTCAGATAGCACCTTAAAATAAGAAGTACTTAAAAAGAGGTGAGAGTTCCCCTTTAACATAAGAAAGCCAGAATTTTCAGATAAGGGTTTGGCTGTCTAAAGCTGATGGCCATTATAGTTCATTGTAGCTACTGAACCACTGGTTTCCAAGCTCTTGTTTAGGCCAACAGAAGCCATGCAACTTACCATGTGGACCACTTCTGGGTAAATGGGTTCCGTGATCACATTTCGATTGTGTGTTATGTACTCCACCATCTCACTTAGGGCGGCTCTTTTTACTTCCTTCCATTTGAGGTCACTTAAGGGATCAGAAACGAAGTCGAATAAAACGCAACATTGGCGCAACTTCTGAACAAACAGCTTTTCTTGTTCTGCTGGGGGCACATCTGGAAATAGAGGTAAAGCAGAAAAAAAAAAAATCAATATTCCTTCAGTGCAAGGTGCGATTTTGTTTTATACATGAAAGACATTAAATGCAGAGGTCAATAACCCCTTAACGACTGGCTGATCGTTGCGGTCAGTTAAGGACCACGGAGCATTTTTTTTTTTTTTCCAAATTCTGGTTCCGGACTCCCCTAACGGTGTGCAACTGCAGGGGGAGCCTGGAATTCCATGAAGTCCTATGACCGTCAAGGGTCGTTAAGGGGTTAAAAGGTTTTCTGTGAAACCCCATGTCCCTAAAGTACAAGGAATTCCATGGAACAAATGAAAGTAATGGCAGACAATGGGTCATGTCTGGGGTATCAGTAGGTATGTGTTTCTGTGACTACCAGTGGAACAAGACTAGGTTGGCCATTAATATGTATGTGGTTCAGTGATGAATACCACCTGATAAACGGAAGGTTGAAAAAAAAATTAATAAAATGCAGTTTAATTCTTTGAATTCACTATAATCTGACCCTCTACAAGAAAAAGAAAATGAACAGTCCGCTACCTGGTAATTGTTACCAGATACATTTTTGCTTATGAATGATATTTTGTTTTAAAAATAAAGTTGGAACTAGAAAAACATTTGAATTAAAGATATATCATACTGAGACTACCCTTGTTTTACTCAGCAGATAAATACCTAGTATTATTATTATTTATTTTCTTTTTTTTTTAAACAAAAAAAGAAAATAGCTTACTGCTCCTATCAGTATGGTTTAATGAAACAGTCTCAACAGAATGCAGATTAGCATTTGTAGGCAAATCAGCTGTGCGCAGGGAAAGGTTCTCCTGTTAATAAGTAAACTATTTGCCTACTCAATCACTGACTTTAAAGGGATAGTAATACTTAAAATGCAAAAAAACATATGTTGTAGGGTTTATCCCCCTGAGTAAAACAAGTGTACTCCCACCGCTGAGAGATATTTTATCAAAAAATTATAACAGCTCCAACTTGAATTTTTTAGGTGCAATATCACAGTGGCGTTGCTGTTACACCATCCTATGGAGATTTATGGTCTACAGACCAGAGCTGTTCCACAGGATGGTGTAGCAACAGCGCCACTGTAAATTTTCAGGCCACTGTGATATCGCACCTAAAAAATTCAAGATTGAGCCGTTATAATTTTTTAATAAAATATCCCTCAGCAGTGGGTGTACACTTGTTTTACTCAGGGGGATAAACCCTACAACATATATTTTTTTACATTTTAAGTATTACTATCCCTTAAATGAACAAAAGCCATAAATGCACCTTAAGTATTGGTGTCATCAGAAAACGTCAACACACAAAAACAAATAGGAAGGAGGACAATTGCTACCATCCAAAGACTGGCTGGGGATGATGGGAGTTGCAGTCCCCCAAAAGCTAGAGAATAAAATGTTGCCAAACCCAGATGTGGTGGCACTGAATGAGGAGCAATTGATCAGGAACCATTACTGACATTCCATGCAGCTACAGGACAGCAGGTGAAATACCTGTGATACTGTATTACTGAACTAGGATCTCTATCATCACAGCAGGCTAATGCTCAGCTAAGGATGATGGGAGTCACAGTGCAGCAACAGATGGAAAGCCAAACATTGAATCATCAACACTATAGGGTTAGGCACCTTAGGACACAAGCAGAAAGCCAGAAGTAGACCAATACGGGAGTAAACCAGATGCACCACAGGGAACGAATATACATCCCATTGAATAAAAAGGGCTCCTGAAAGCTAAACATCTCCAATGTATGTCTATAGGCATGCTAAAATCTTACTGGACTCTTTCATTATCTTCTTAACCCTCTGAGCGCTAAAGAGATATCCAAAGCATTGTAACGTAATGCACAGCATACTTCTCTGGCACTCAAAGAGTTTTAAAGAGATAGTAATGATTAGCTATTACTGCACGCTTGATTCTTCAATATAAGTTTTTTTTAATAATAAAACGTCCCTTTCTAAATGCTCATAACACTATAGTTTTCGTGTTATTTTAAGTGTCTTCCTCCTGACAATTTCCTCACGTGACACTGCCCCCCCCCCCACCCCCAAAGAGCAAGCGGCCCAGACTGACTGTGACGAGGGACAATCTTCTGTCAGCATAAGGAAAAACCTGTCCTTCATCAAGGGAGCTAGCGTTTTCTTTATACAGATAGAAGATTGTTCACAAACCATCCGGTCTGGATTTCAGATCTGACAGAAGGTAGTGTTACTTATGGAAAAGGGGTGGGGGGGGGGGATAATTAAAGGGGATCTCTCACCTAACTACATGTAATGCTCATTAGTTAGAGCATTTCTCTAAACCACTGAAAATAGTGTTAATTATATGTAAAAAGCAGTTACATTCGCGAGAATTAATCTTTAAAAAGTGTCCGGCAGCCTACTTCCGGCTTAGCGAACTTGGCCGACCAGAGACAGCTCCGCCCCACTACCCATCATCCTCCCATGACGGAGGCTGTCTGTCACTAAAGTGGAGCGATCGCATTGGCTAGATATCGATCTCTGCCAATGCGATCGCTCCACTTTAGTGACAGACAGCCTCCGTCATGGGAGGATGATGGGTAGTGGGGCGGAGCTGTCTCTGGTCGGCAAAGTTCGGCAAGCCGGAAGTAGGCTGCCAGACACTTTTTAAAGATTAATTCTCGCGAATGTAACTGCTTTTTACATATAATGAACACTATTTTCAGCGGTTTAGAGAAATGCTCTAACTAATGAGCATTACATGTAGTTAGGTGAGAGATCCCCTTTAAATAATTCAAGGACCACGACTTTATGAGCAGTTAGAAAGGTATGATTAGTTACTAAAACCTATACTGAAGAATTGAGCTTGAAGTAACAACTAAATACCATTTCTTTTCAGGGCTCACCGAACAGCGTGCAGCCGCGCAGGGAGCCCTGAAATACATAACGGTCCTGGTACGTCATGGGTCTTTAGACACTTTTACCTGTGACATACCAGGACTGTCAAGGGTCGTTAATGGGTTAATAGCAACATTTAAAACAACTGAAAATTTTAAACTTGTCCCCTTTATTGTTCCGCTTCTTTCCATGGATGACCACTTGATGCCATAGTACAGTGTTCTTCACCGTTATTCCTCGGGACAAACCAATAGTTCAGGTTTTCATTAAATCCCTGCTTGTTCACAGGTGGGTAATCAGTGGTTCATTTATTTTTATCTTTTCATTTGTGCTTAATCATGGACATCTTTATATTCTGACCTGTTAACCCTTGGCGTGCACAGAATGCATTGCATAACCCCCTGGCACTCAAAGGGTTAAGTGTGGCCCAAGGACAGGGGCCGAGAACCATTGTCAAAGGAACCTGAATCACTGCAGCAAGTAGTTCAAGCAAGTGAACATGGATTCACCTGTGGTATACAGGAGACGTGCGCTTAAAGGGATAGTAATACTTAAAATGTAAAAAAATATATGTTGTAGGGTTGATCCCCCTGAGTAAAACAAGAGTACTCCCACTGCTGAAAGGTGTTTCATTCAAAAGTTATTAATTTTCAAAGTTGAATTTTTCAGGTGCAATATCACAGTGGCCTGAACTTGTACAGTGACGCTGTTGCTACACCATCCTATGGAGATTTATGGTCCCGGGACCAGAGCTGTCCATAGGATCGTGTAGCAACAGCGCCACTGTACAATTTCAGGCCATTGTGATATTGCACCTAAAAAATTCAACATTGAAAATTAATAACTTTTGAATGAAACACCTTTCAGCAGTGGGAATACTCTTGTTTTACCCAGGGGGGTAAACCCTACAAAATATTTTTTTTTTTTACATTTTAAGTATTATTATTATCCCTTTAAAACACCAGCTTGCTACAGGATCTATTTAGCGGTTCTGCGATCACATAAATACCCACATAATACTGGCCACAAACTATTTAAGAAATATTAGAATTCCTTTCATCCCTCCACAAAGGAAACTATGGTCATATCCTATGTGTTTTATTAAAAATCTGTTAATTACAAATGCTTAAAATTAATGTCAAATCTACTTTAATAATCATTACAATGGAAAGTTATTTTTATTAAACAATAGGTAACCTTTTGTCCTGTCAAGCTGCCTATACGTTTTATATTTTTTCCCCATCTACTCCTTTTTGTATACACTTTGTGTCCCTGAGAGGAAACGGTGTATTTCTGAATCCAGGGAAGTCGGGATATTTATACAATGTTGCAAGTCTCCCTGCAGTACTGATTGATCTGTATGATGTAGCGGTAGAGTCTTTCTACAATGTGTTTTTTTCATTGTATCTCTTTTACATTGTTGCACTCTGTCCACTTTCCCAGCCCCACTCAGAATGCTTCCTGGGGGGGCTCTATCAGGGACACAGAAGTATAAAATAAATAAATACAAAAAATAAAAAAATAGGTGAACATGAAAAAAATAATAAAAAGCATTGGAAATTTGGCTTTGTAACACATTACATAAAGGGTCACTTATCTGTTACTTCATTTTTTCTTCTTGTAAATAGATTGTCAGTAACCAAAGATCTACTACAAATTCCAAGTCCCTGAAAACTGCTGTACACAACACAAGGCATTATCAGATAACATTTGAATGATTCATCATTCAGAAGTGAGAATGCCCTTGTTTAACTCAGCAGCAGAAGTCCAGTGAGGGGCAAATTGTCCTATTGAGGGACTGGGCATCCCCTCCCCCCAGTCGGCCACACGGTCATGGGCCAGTTGGGGAGAACAAAGGATCTCCCCTGCCATTCCTACAGTGTCTGATGCACGAGGAAGTGGGAAGACTGAGCACACTGTAACACAGAGTGACAGTGTGGGGCTCTGTGCGTGTGTATAAGAGTGACAGTGGGTATATAAGAGTGACATTGTGAGGGTCTGTGCGTAAGAGTGAGTGTGCACATGTTTTTGTAAGAGTGACAGTGTGTGCATGGGGGTGGGAGTCTGGCATCAGTCGTCACTGTGGGCCAGAAGAATACCAGGAAGGACTTGCCTTTCAGCAGACTGAAGAGGACGAGCCACCATGACAAACTCAGTTCCACATGAAGAGGGAGGGACACAGACATCTTCAGAAGATCCGGCTGACCCCTGCACACCTGGATCACAAACCTCTGGAGTTCCCTGGGGTGCACCATGGCAAACAGGACCGCTTCTATGGTGGATATGAATTTCCCCACTAGAGAGGACAGCTTCTTAGCTGGAACTGGATCTTGAGCCAGAACCGCAGAAACCCTGTAGGTGATGTGGTGAGCTACCTCGTCCATGAGAAACACCATGTTCTTCTGAGTGTCGAAGAGAAGGCATAGGAAGACCAGATGCTGGGATGGGACAATATCTGACTTGTCCATGTTGATGATCCACCCGTGATGGGTGAGAGCGTGAATGCATTGCTGAACCTGCTGAAGTTCTGCAGAGGGGCTTTCAGAAGCAGGTCATCCATGTATGGAGTAAATCTGATGCAGTCCCGGTGGAGGACGGACACTAAGGCTCCCAGGACCTGGGTTCAGTGAGTCATGCCAAAGTCGGCTTGGAAGCCTTGGAGGAGACCTTGGGCTTCCATTGCTGTTTGGGCTTAAAGGAGGCACGCGGAGCTGAGAACTGGGAACTGTCTGGTTCGCCGGACATGTCTCAGTCTGAAAGGAACAAAAATACAGATTATGCTTAAGCAGCGTTTTCTTCCTGGGGACCAAGGGTAGAAGTGTACTCTTACCCCCCCCCCCCCCCCCGATGCCTCACTGATCAGACCTTCAAGATCTGGCCCAAACAAAGAAGTACCTTGAAAAGGAAAGGAGAACAATGCTTTTTTGGAAGCAGTGTCAGCAGACCAGATCTTGAGCCAAAGAGCCCACCTGGGCAACGACAGACATGGTGGAAACCCTAGACACTAAACGGATGGCATCAAATAAGGCAGCAGAAACATAGTGCTGTGCCTCAGAAATGTTGGCAAGAAGGCGCAACATATCCGAAGTAGGAGCACCCTGACGGACAGCCAGGGTGAGATGTTCAGTCCAGACCGCAATGGCCCGGTTCACCCATGCCGGAGCAAATGCTGAATGCATGGCAGTACCAGCAGTGGCAAAAATGGAGTTGAGGAAGACCTCAAGTTTCTTGTCAGTCCAGTCCTTCAGAGCTGACGCATCAGAAACTGGCAAGGCAGTAGACTTAGATAGCCTGGAGATAGGAGCATCCACTTTGGGAGGATAAACCCACTGAGCAAGCGCTGCCTCAGAGAAGGGATAAAGCTTGGCTCAGGACCAGCATCAATGGGGTCACCCAAAAACTGAGAGGAGCCCACCGCAGAACATTCCTCAACATCTGAATCCACCAGCAGTTCCTCCTCAGAGAAATCTGACACGTCAGGTACTCCCTGAGGTTTGGGCAGGGAAGAATTCACAGAGGAAGGGGTCTGCCAGGAATGGAAGACGCCCTGTAACTGGGATTGAAAGAGTTGCAATGTAGACCTAAGGTCCCTGGTAGCAGCCTTGAACTCTTGCCCCCCCCCCCCCAAAGTGGCTCCAATGCATGGCTGGAGGTCCCCGGGAGAGACCCAGGGACATCAGAACATGCTGGGCAATTCTCTAGGTAACCCTGAATGACAGGAAAAGCAATGGGGGATACAGAGACCCCAGCATCCTTAGTCTGGCCCCAAGCTCCAACGGTATAGACATTCTCACAGTGTAAATAACTTACAGTATAAGAAATCGCCCAAGTACAGTGTGTAGGTTTAAGGCTTCACCCCAGAAATCACTAAAATAGACTTATCTGGCAGGTGAAGGGTTAATCAGCAGAGGAGAGAAGGAGAGTTCAAGCCCTGAGTAGGATACTTGTTTTGGAAATGGCCCAAAATGGCTGTTGCAGTGGGAGCCAATCAGAAACTAGCGTGCAAAGCAAGTGCTCATGAGAAATGTATTTTTCCCAGACAAAGTACCCAAACAGTGCCTGAAGCCCCCTGAGCCCCCCTACACACTAGAAACATGAACCAGATGATAGAGCAAGGGCAGACAAGAAAATGAGCCATCTCTGAAGTCGCTAGGTTAAGCACTTGCAGAGATATGTCCCAGACTGTATAGTCCCATAGGAGTGAATGGAGCAATGGCGCTCATGCGGTAAATCGCGTCTGAACTCAAATTTTACAAAATTTAAATAGTAAAATAAAAAATCATGAAACATCACTAGAACATGTTAGGATACCCAAAAACCACTGAACCAATAGAAGTGTCAGAAACCCCTCAAAAGATGCTAAACCAGCAGCTAAAGGGTTAAAGTAGCACATAAACCTGCTCCAAAACACCCAACAGACATACAGATAGACCCAATGAGTGCAGGAGTGTGCAACGGGAACGCCAAAGGAAAAACCCTGTGCGGAGGGGCACTGTGGGACATGTGGACCTGTAGCACTCAAAGGGTTGCTCACCTTTCCTGCAGATCTTTTGTCTTCAGACTACCATGTATTAAGAAAAAGCCTCGGTGGGCAACTCCTGAGGAAAGAACTTGTATCCAAGATTTCACCCCCAGGGCTTAAGGTTCACAAAAAGCACCTGGATACTGAGCTAGCCACATCTAAGGGCACGGACACTTATGGTAATCCGCCTAATGGTGGTATTCCATATCTAACAGAAAAATAAAAAAACTTCTAAAGCTATAGCAGAACTGTTCTCTTGCCTGTGTCTTCACCAAGGAACAAATATTTCTGGAGCTGGTTGGCTAGCTGCAGCCAAAGAGGGAAGCTAGGCTCCATCCCCTGCATACAATTCTAGAATTGTTCCTGCCTACAATTAAAGGGGCAGATCGCCTACCCAGAGTTACCAGTAACCTGTATTGGATGACAGAGAAAGAAGTTAGGAGGAGATGAAATTTACTAAACCACCCAATATTAAACACAGAGTGTGTCTTCCGGTGTAAGGTACTCTGTACTCTGCTAGGTAATTTTTTATTTTTTCTTAATACACTGGTCACAGACTAGAGGAAACTTCCAGCCAACATAAACGTTCACTCAGCCTTGCTGAAGCAACTTTCTTGAGGAGCAATATGGGTGTATGATCTCAACAACAAGGATGTGCCAGCCAAACAATGACACAACTCAATGGGACAAGAACAAGTGCTAGTCACGAGAGCCTGGGGTGCCCTTCATTGAATGGGGACATTCATAACCACTCTCACTCTCCTTTTCCTTAATGAAACTGCCTCGCTGCCACTAGTTTATTCCTTTTGCATTTATTACACAGACATTTTGTAGGAATTAATTTGTGTCACAAAGAGAGACATTTTGGCTGTTTCTTTATGCGGCGTATGAGATCCTATTATATAAAAGGCCACTTGTGCCAATGCAGTCATGGGCAGTCTCTACTGTGCATGATTGCATTGCGTGAGTGAGACGACAAGACTGCATCGCGTGGAGCATCGAGGTAGCGGCCTCTTAACCCTTTGATTACCAGAGGGGTACGCAACGCATTGCAAAGCAATGTGTTGCGTACCCCCTGGCACTCAAAGGGTTAACATTACCAGAACCTTGGCCCGTGCACATGGGCTTTTACACTAGTTTATTTATAATCAAGCATTTTTCTCTATTCCCCAGCATTCCTTGTTCTTACTACAAACAAATGATGACAATGCACTGATAACATCAACTTGTTCTTGGGGGCAATCCCATAGAGACCCATATAAGAAATTTGACTCAGCTAATGTCACTGTTGGGACAAAGTTACAGAAAGTTGCACTGACGTGGCAATGAGGAAACTACCCATGTGAACAGCATCATACAATATCTAAGCAAATCTCAATGGGTTCTTGTTTGCGGATGTGCTGGATGAAATGTATAAAGATGCTTGCACAGTTCTTAAATGCACACTGAGTACAATAAAAAGTTTAAAGGGATAGTAATACTTCGTTTTATCTTTATTTTATTTTGTAGGCATTAAAAAAACATGAAGAACGATAAAAGTCTTATCTCTCAAACCTTTATGGTTTGAGAGATATTCACAAGCAAAGTTTGCCCTCCCGCCCCTTTTACCTAGTATAAGCCATCTCTTCTCAGATGTGGAATCCAGTCCATAGACCAGACTGCTTTATTAGGTACAAATATCTAACACAGAGCAGGACCCTGTTTCACGCCATGGATTCAACCGTGCTGGGAACATTCCTTAGGGATTTTGATCCATGCTGACTCAATAGCATTACGCAGTTCCTGCAGATTTGACAGCCACCTATTCGTGCTGCAAACCTCCATCCGTCATCCCAAAGGTGCTCTACCGGACTGAGACCTGGGGAATGTGCAGGCCATTGGAGTAAACTGAAGTCACTGTCATGTTCGAGGAACTAACTTCACAAAAGTATGCATCTTCACGCAGGACATATCCATTTGGAAAAGGACAGACTGTAGCCATAGAGGGATGCATAAGGTCAGCAACAATGCTAAGATATACTGTGGCATACAAATGATTGTCAGGTGGTATTAAGTGGCCTAATAAGTAGGCATTCCCCATATCTTCAAATATTTAAAATTATAACAAAACCTTGTCTCCGTAAATCTGCAATATGATGCAACTTCAGTTTTGTATAAATATCTGAAGGGGGACAGAGAAATGAAGGAGGAGAGAGAAAGAGGGATGGAGGCAAGACAGAGGACAATATAATACAGGGGTGGAAACGATGCGAAATGGAAAAGATGGAGAGGGTGAGAGTATGGGAGTAGGGGAGAGGAAGAAAGAATCAAAGTGTGTGTGTGTGTGTGTGTGTGTGTGTGTGTGTGTGTGTGTGTGTGTGTGTGTGTGTGTGTGTGTGTGTGTAAGTGTAACTAGCAACAAACAAGGGAGAAAAAAAAAAAAAAAAAAAAAGAAAAGTACAGAAGTAAATAGGCAGCACTACACGGGCAAACTCAATTACAGCCTTCGTCATTGTTGCCAGGAAACCATTGATGGCTAAGAGCTCTGTAACTGGAAAGGTGCTAAATGACAGCAGCTCATGAACACAGCTCCTTAGTGCTATAAATAAGCCCCAAGAACAGATTAAAAATTGTATTCATGGTCAAGTACAAGATAAAAAAAAAAAAAAAAACACGATATTAAGAAAATATAGGAAAAAATCAACTCTTGCGGTCAGTGGATTATAAATATCCCGAAACTAGTGCCAATTTATGCTTTGGTAATTAAAGAATCTTATTTAATAAACACAGTGCTAATACCAAGGAAGCCGCCGTATAATTATGACTGCTGACTGCACGTCTGTTACCAGTATCCTCTAATCACTGATATAAGGAAGGACAAGCCCAGGACTGCTACTGCGTACGAGCAGTCAGAAGGATGAGTTCTCAACATGGCACGACAAACAAGTGCGATTAATATAGGGCTTGAAGACATTCAGCTTTTCATGCCAAGACATGAGCTGGCCTTTGCAGGGCCTCTGGTTTGTATAATTCATTTGTTTATTTTGTATTTGTATGTTATTCAAAGTGCACCAGTCCTAGGTCATTAAATTAGATGAGTAGATAAACATTCACCAGAAACTGAATGAGCAATCACCAGAGCAGGACATATAAAGTGCCATTGGGCCCTCTGCTCTGATGGGGTTTATCCAGGGGACAGTCACATATTATGAAATATGGAGAACATGTATATATAATGTAAAATTGTACAATAAAAGTATATATTTAAAATGCCCAGGCTTTATCCTTTTGGTGGGTACCAAACATGCCAGGGGAAGGTGTTCCTGCTATGAGTTACAAGAATAGCCACATTGCAACCAGTTAGACCCAGCATGTTTGGTGTCCAGATATTCACACAGATATGAGGAATATGATTATTATAACATTATTGAGGTGTGCTGTGGATTGCATGTTTTGGGAAGCCTTATGACTTTTTAGGTAGAACTCTGCAGTAACATTCCTGACAGGTCTGATTGAGTGGGCCGTAAACTTTCAGGCCAAACCCCTGACCCTCCCAGGTAACAGTCAGGGGGTCTGGCCTCTTAGAAGGAAATGTGGAAAGTATTTAATATGGGTTTTTGGATAAAAACAGGGAATTTCGATGAAACAACTGAAGGGGGAAATACCTACTGAAGTTCCAGCAAGGGCTCTTAAAATATCAGTAATTGTATTTAAGTATTTCTTGTATTTTTTCCATTTTATTTTATGGACTGTTTTGCTTATGTGTAATCTTTATTTCTATATGTCCTTTATTTTTGTAATCAGTACTGTGAAGCCTTTTTTCAGATTAAATGTACAAATAATCAGCTCTTGTTTATTATATTTATTAATTATATATGTCTGATTATTAACATGATTTTATACTGTATTCTGTTGTGTCTGGGGGTAACCCAAGACGCCCATTTATAAAGTCTTTGTTGTGGCAGCAAACTGTAGTGCTGGGGTGATAGTGCAGGAGGGATTTCAGGGGTTAATCTGGTGGTTGCTAGGAACAGTAACAGGTAACCAGGGGTCTGGTATTGTTAACACTTTCCCTCGCAACACTGTCCCCACTGTCTCAGCAGGGCCTATAGCCTTTGCTTGTGACACAGCTCTTTAGCTGCAAACACTTATTACCAGAGGTATCAACACAATGAAAATCTATGCATTTTATACCTCTCTGGCATGTAAATGTTTCACAATAATATCAGCTCCAATTATTTAGGCCATGGAGAGTGTTATTTCAAAACTGTCAGTGTTGTAGTACAAGAGTAACTGAACGATAAAGTATCCCCCTCCCACACCTTTTACCTACTGCAAGCGGCCTCCCCTCAGAGCAGCAGGGAGTGTCCAGGTAGATTGAAGAGAGGGACAATCTTCAATTAAGATAAGGGAAAACCCTGAAAAAGCTGTCAAGGGGGGGCAGGGTTTTCAATGTTCTCACAGTAAGAAGATTGTCCCCTGCTGTTATCTGTGCGGTCAAGCAACCAGATTCCACATCTGAGCTGAGCAGGGTTACACTATGTAAAAGGGGTGGGAGGGGGATCCTTTATCATTCAGTTACTCTTGAACTACAACTCTCTCAGCTGTTGAAAACCATTACTAAAATAGTGTTGCATACCTATGTGGCACTCAAACAGTTACAACCAGTCCAGGTTCTTGGACTTTAATATGGTTTAAATGACCCAAGCAAAAAAGTCTTTCCATTCATCACACACAAAAAATAAAATAGAAACCTTTAAAGGACAACAGAAATAGCATTTTGTTTCTGAAGAAAGAAATGCATAGGAGTTGAACAAGCATATACTTGCACAATGACGGAACCACCAGCCTCCCACAATGCTGTTAGCAGTAAGTGAACACAGTGAGGAAGGTGGTGTGCAATCAATCACAGGTGCCTGGTATGCAGTCAGATTCACACTGTATAGAAGCTGATTTGCAGCTAGTCAAGTCTGAACTTGGATACAAAATCTGAAATACCTGCATAAGAAAAAGAATGTAGCAAAAACAAATAAGTGAGACTTCTGTAGTTTAGTGCAAATGAAGTACGGGGGCATAATGTGAAAAAAGTTAAGGAACCACTGCTATCTTCAGTACGAGACCTAAAAATCCAGTCATACATATGCTGTGTTTAGAAATGCATTCATGCTCTATGCAGGACCCTAGGATCCCATCAGCATGACATTATTAATAGGTTCCCACAAACGATGATGCAGTATTGTCTGTAAACTGTCAAAGTACAAGATGCACAACACTGAATAGTTTGCAAAAACATACTTGGCGTTCAATATTAGGGATCCGGAATATATATTTTTTTAAATGAATGCTCTTCATAAAAGGATTTTAGTCTTACCTAATAAATCCTTTTCTCTTAGTCCATACAGGTTACTGATAACTTTGGGTAGGCAACCCGCCCCTTTAAGTAGGTAGGAACAATTCTAGAAGTGAACGCAGGGGGTGGAGACTACCTTCCCTCCTTGGCTGCACTAGCTAACCAGCTCCAGTAAGATCTGAGACACTAACTATTAACTAGGTAGTAAGAAGGTAAAGGAAGACTCCTGTGAGCATGACCCCAAAGGACCCCCACGGTCTGCCACAGAAAAGCCAAGCATGGTCCCTTGACAGGGTGGGAGACCAGTAACCTGTATGGACTAAGAGAAAAGGATTTAACAGGCTAGACTAAAATCCTCTTTTCTCTGTCATCCAATACAGGTTACTGGTAACTTTGGGATGTCCAAACATTGAGTTTCCCAGAGGCCGTAAGTAAGGTAAGGACCAGGCACAAGGACCTCAAAGTCACCAGAACAGATATGAACCATCAGAACAGAGATAGCCCAACAAAAACGATGAAGTGTTAACAGACACTGAGCAGAGGTAACACCACCCCAGGAACTGTTACACAACACACTGAACTAGAGCCAAAAGGGCTAAAAAGTGAAGGAAGCACCAAAAACACCAAAGAACATCCTAGACAGGCAAGACTGCCTCCAGGGTCTTCCTCCCAAAACTGGCATCAGCCAATGCCAGCACATCAACACGGTAGTGCTTCAAAAAGGTGTGCACAGATGACCAAGTGGCAGCCTAGCACAACTGATCAGAGGAGGCTTGATTCTTGTAAGTCCAATAATGAGCTGTGACCCTAAAGGGAACAGGCTTCTTCCTTAGCTCGTAAGCCTTACAAATAGTAGACTCGATCCAAGATGCAATAGTCACTTTGGATGCAGGTCTCCCTGCCCTGGGGCCCTCAGGAATGATGAACAGCATGTCAGATTGTCTAACGGACTCAGTGTGATGTATATAAAACTTGAGACATCACATCACATCTAACAAGTGCAGATCCCTCTTCTTGTCACAGGTAGGGTCAGGGCAGAAAGAAGGCACCACAACCTACTGAGAAGTGCGAAGCACTGCCTTGTCTTTGTGAAACACCAAAGAGGGTGGTCTACAAGACAGAGCATGCAACTCCACGACACGGTGAACAGACAGGATCTCCAGGAGAAAGGCCATTTTCCATATCAGCAGGCATAGAGGAATAGTAACCAGAGACTCAAATGGAGGGAGCTGAAGGACGCCCAAAACCAAGTTAAGATCCCACTGAGGAGGGAGTCTTGAAAACAGGACGAGTATGAGCAACGCCCTGGAAGAAAACCTTGACATCAGGAAGAATTGCAATGCGCCTCTGAAAGAAAACAGAGAGAGCAGACGTCTGACCCTTAAGGGAACTCAGACTGAGGCCCTTATCCACACAGTCCTGCAAGAAAGCCAGAACCGTAGGCAGATCAAAATCCTGAGAAAGGTCCCTATAAGCACACCAAGAGAGAAAAATCGACCAGACACAATGGTAGGGTACGGCACTAAGCATAGTAGTCACCACACCAGAAGATAAACCTTTCTTCTTCAGTATTGAGGATTCAATTTCCAAGCCGTCAAAGCTAGACGATGAACATCCTCCTTCCACAGGTAACCCTGTAGAAGATCTGGATGGAAAGCCGGAATGGCTCAGCCACTGACAGATCTAGAAGCTCCAGAAACCAAGCCTGTCAAGGCCAGTACGGAGCAATCAGAATGACTGGACATCGCTCCAGTCTCAATTTCCGTAACACCCTGTGCAACATGGGAAGGGGAAGAAAGATGTAAGCCAAAGGAAATAACCAAGGAATGGACATAGCATCCACCGCTAGAGCTAGAGGGTCCCTCCAGCGAGAGCAGAATATCAGAACCTTTCCGATTGTGTCTTGTCGCCATCAGGTCGATGCAAGGAAGACCCCACTTCTGAACAATGAGGTTGAACACCTCTGGATGCAGTTCCCACCTCTCTGCTGTCCACCGTGTGTCGACTGAGGAAGTCTGCCATTACATTGTCTACGCCGGGAATGTGCACTGCGGATATAGTAGGAACATGTTCTTCTGCCAAGGACAAAATAGCCTTGACCTCTAACCAAGCGGCGAGACTTCTTGTTCCGCCCTGCTTGTTGATATAAGCCACAGCCGTGGTGTTGTCAGACTGGACTTTCTTCCAGTTGGGGTGTCCAATGGCGAAGGGCATGAAATATCGCCCAAAGCTCCAACATGTTGATGGGAAGGAGAGACTCCTCCAGAGGCCAATGACCTTGAGTACTCAGGCGACCCAGGACTGCTCCCCATCCGGAAAGGCTGGCAGCAGTCATCACCGTGGTCCAGAAGGATACCAGGAAAGACTTGTCCTTCAGCAGATTGGAGAGGACGAGCCACCACAACAAACTCAGTTCCACATGAAGAGGGAGGGACACCGACATCTTCAGAAGGTCCGGCTGATCCCTGCACACCTGGATCACAAACCTCTGGAGTTCCCTGGTGTGAGCCATGGCAAATGGGACCGCTTCTATGGTGGAGATTAATTTTCCCACTAGACAGGACAGCTTCTTGGCTGGAACTGGATAGTGAGCCAGAACAGCAGAAACCCTGTAGGCGATCTGGTGAGCCTCCTCGTCCGTGAGAAACACCATGCTCTGCTGAGTATCGAAGAGAAGGCCCAGGAAGACCAGACGTTGGGATGGGACAAAATCTGACTTGTCCATGTTGATGATCCACCCGTGATGGGTGACAGCATGAATGTAATCCTGAACCTGCTGATGAAGTTCTGCAGAAGGGGCTTTCAGAAGCAGGTCATCCATGTATGGAGTAACTCTGATGCCGTCCAATTGAAAGGAGGATACTAAAGCTCCCAGGACACAGTTGAAGACTTGAGGAGCTGTAGTCAGACCAAAGGGAAGAGCTGAAAACTGAAAGTACCCTCGGTCGCAGGCAAATCTGAGATACTGCCGACTCTCTGGATGAATGGCAATGTGTAGATATGCGTCCTGAAGAACCAGACAGGCAAGGAATTCCACCGGGGACATATCAGCAATCACCGTCCTTAAAGACTCCTGGTGATGAGTCTTGATCACAAAGGAATTGAGATCCTTCAAATCCAAAATGGGATGACAGCCGCTGTCCTTCTTAGAGACCACAAAGAGGTTTCAGTAAAAACTCATACCTCTGTCCTAAACTGGAACAGGCTCCAGAACATCCTAGTCTAGAAGGGCCTGGATAGCGCCATTGAATAGACGGCATTTCTCTACACCCTGGGGCATATAAGAGGGGAAAAAACGAAAGGAGAAAGAGAAACAAAAGGGATCCTGTACCCTTCCGCCACCACCTGAAAAACCCAGGGTTGCTCCACTGAATCCTCACAGATGTTGTGGTAGTGACGCAGACGGCCACACACAGCCGAGTGGGGACCTGGGTCTGGTGAGTCATGCCGAAGGAGGCTCGGAAGTCTTAGTCTTGGGGGGGACCTTGGGCTTCCATTGTTGTTTGGGCTTGGAGGAGGAACGCAGAGCTCAGGGAACCGTCTTGTTCGCCGGACATGTCTCAGTCTGGAAGGGACGAGAAAGCTGATAACGCTTGATAGGTGTCTTCTTCCTAGGGACCCCTGTGCCTCACTAATCAGATCCTTAAGATCTGGCCCAAACAAAGAGGTGCCTTGAAAAGACAATGAGAGCAAAGCTTTCTTAGAAGCAGTGTCTGCAGACCAGATCTTGAGCCAAAGTGCTCGTCTGGCAACCACAGACATGGTGGAAACCCTTGCCACCAAATGGACGGCATCAAATAAGGAAGTAGAAACATAGTGCTGGGCCTCAGGAATGCTGGCAAGAAGCTGCAACATATCCGAAGTAGGAGTACCCTGGCGGACAGCCAGGGTGAGCTGTTCAGTTCAGACTGCAATGGCCTGGTTCACCCATGCTGCAGCAAACAATGGACGCATGGTAGTACCAGCAATGGCAAAAAATGGACTTGAGGGAGATCTCAAGTTTCTTGTCAGTCCAGTCTTTCAGAGCGGACGCATCAGCAACTTGAAAGGCAGCAGACTTAGACAGCCTGGAAACAGGAGCATCTACTTTGGGGGGCGGATGAACTCACTGAGTATGCACCACCTCAGAGAAGGGATAAAGCTTGGCAAAGTTATTGGAAACAGAAGGTTTCCTGTCCAGAGATTTCCACTCAGACACAAGGCGGTCAAGAGTGGGGTTAGGTGGAAAACAAGTATGGGGCCTTTTAGGCTCCTGAAACACATCAGAAGGATCTGAAGAAACCTTCTGAACTAAGGGAATGTTTAGGGTAGTCAAGACCGCCCTGATCAGGCCCTCTGCCGAGGGCTCAGGACCACCTTCAAAGGGGTCACCCAAAAACTGAAAGGAGCCCAGCGCAGAACATTCCTCAACATCTGAATCCACCAGCAGTTCCTCCTCAGAGGAATCTGACACATCAGGTACTCCCCTGAGGTTTTGGCAGGGAAGACTTGATGAAGGAGGGGGTCTGCCAAGAATGAAAGATCCCCTTTAACTGGGATGGAAAGAGTTGCAATGTAGAACGGAGGTCTCTAGTAGCAGCCTTGAACTCTTGCACCCAAGCTGGCTCTATTGCATGGCTGGAGGTCCATGGGAGAGACCTAGGGACATCAGAACATGCTGGGCATAAATGACCTGAGAGTTCTCTAGGTAACCCTGAATGACATGAGGAGCAATGAACAATAGGGGACACAGAGACCCCAGCGTCCTTAGTCTTAGGCCTGGCCCCAAGCTATAAGGAATCACCCAAATACAGTGTGCAAGATTAAAATTTCACCCAAGAAAATTGCTAAAATGCACTTATCTGGCAGGCGAAGGGTTAATCTGCAGAAAAGAGAAGGACAGTCCAAGCCCTGAGTAGGATACTCATTCAGGAAAAGGCACAAAATGGCTGCCGCTGCGCGAGCCAATCAGAAAAGAGCACGCAAAGCAGGCACTCATTGGAAATGTAGTTTTCCCAGAAAAAGTACACCAACAGTGCTCGACGCCCCTGAGCCCCCCAACACACAAAAGTTAACCGGATAACAGAGCAAGGGCAGACAAACAAAATAAGCCATCTCTGAAATTGCTACGATAAGCTGTTGCAGAGATATGTCCCAAACTGTACAGTCCCATAGGAGTGAATGGCGCCTATGCAGTAAAAGCACGCCTTTCCACAAATATTGCAAAGTTACAACTGAGAAATAAGTGTGCACCAAACATTACTAAAACATGTCACTAAACACAAACATTGAACCCAGAAGGGAAAGTGCCAACCACCCCCCAAAATATGCTAAACCAGCAACAAAAGGGTTAAGTTACCACAGAAACTTGCTCAAAAACACCCAACAGACATACAGATAGACCCAATGAGTGCAGGAGTGTGCAACAGGAACTCCAAAGGAAAAAACTCTGTGCGGAGGGGCACTGTGGGACCTGCAGCACTCAAAGGGTTGCTCACCTTTCCTGCAGATCTTCTGTCTTCAGATTACCATGTATTAAGAAGAAGCCTCAGTGGGCAACTCCTGGGGAAAGAACTTGAACCCAAGACTTCCCCCCAGAGCTTAAGGTCCACACAAGAACCTGGATACTGAGCTATCCACATCTAAGGGCACTGTCAGTTATGGTAAGCCGCCCAATGGTGGTATTTCATTTCTAACAGAAAAATAAAAAAAATTAGCTAAAACTATAGCAGAACTGTTCTCTTGCCTGTATCTTCACCAAGGAACAAATCTTTCTGGAGCTGGTTGGCTAGCTGCAGCCAAGGAGGGAAGGTAGGCTCCACCCCCTGCATTAACTTCTAGAATTGTTCCTGCCTACTTAAAGGGGCAGATCGCCTACCCAAAGTTACTAGTAACCTGTATTGGATGACAGAGAAAATAGGATTTTAGTCTTACCTGTTAAATCCTTTTCACTTAGTCCATACAGGTCACTGGTACTCTGGGAGGCGTAAGTCCCCTTTAATAGGCAGGAACAACTATGCAAATGATTTGCAAGGGGCGGAGCCTCCCCTCCTACTTAAGCCACCTTCTGGCCAGAGCCACTTAGATTGATTTGAGACCCTAAAACTGACCTCAGGTAAGCAAAAAGAAAGACTCCTGTGAGCATGCCCGAACGGTCTCCCACTGAATGCCACAGGAGAGCCAAGACTGGTCCCTTGACAGGGTGGGAGACCAGTGACCTGTATGGACTAAGTGAAAAGGATTTAACAGGTAAGACTAAAATCCTATTTTCACTGTCGTCCAATACAGGTCACTGGTACTCTGGGATGTACAAACATTGAGCTGACCCAGAGGTGGGAAGTAAGGCAAGGACCAGGCGCAAGGCCCAAGTCACTAGAACTGCTATGACCCAGTTAATAACATAGCCCAAACTGTAAGTGTCAACGGACACCAACCAAGGGAAACAATCCCTGAACTAACACAGCACACGGAACCAGAGCCAACCGGGCTCAACAGTAAGGAAGCACTAAGGAACACAGAGCGGAAGACCTACACAGGCAAGACTGCCTCCAGGACCTTCCTTCCAAAACTGGCATCAGCCGAAGCCAGTACATCAACTCGATAGTGCTTAGAAAAACTGTGCACAGAGGACCAAGTGGCCGCTCTGCACAGTTGATCAGCAGAAGCCTGATTCTTGTAGGCCCAAGAGGCCCCAATAGATCTGGTGGAATGGGCAGTCACCCGGAAGGGAACATGCTTATTTCTCAACTTATAGGCTTCACGGATGGTAGCTTTAATCCAAGATGCAATAGTAACTTTGGCAGCCGGTCTCCCCGCCCTAGGTCCCTCAGGAATGACGAATAGAGCGTCAGACTTCCTGATAGACTCGGTGCGATGAACATAAAACTTGAGGCAACGCACCACATCCAACAAATGGAGATCTCGTTCCTTGTCAGATGAAGGATTAGGGCAGAAAGAGGGAACCACAATCTCCTGATTGATGTGAAACTCGGACACAACCTTGGGTAAGAATTCCTTGGTAGTGCGAAGCACAGCCTTATCCTTGTGGAACACCAGGTAAGGAGGTTTACAAGACAGAGCTTGTAACTCTGCTACCCGGCGAACTGAAACAATAGCCAAAAGGAAGGCCATCTTCCAAGTCAAGAGACGTAATGGAATGGAAGCCAAGGATTCAAACGGTGGTCGCTGGAGAACTCCCAGCACCAAATTGAGGTCCCACTGGGGAGCAGGACTCTTGAAGGCAGGTCGAACACGAGTCACACCTTGGAAGAAAACTTTCACATCAGGAAGGATAGCAATCCTTTCCTGGAAAAACACAGACAAGGCAGAAGTCTGAACTTTGAGGGAACTCAGACTGAGCCCCTTATCCACACCGTCCTGCAAGAAGGCCAGGACAGTGGGGAGATGAAACTCAAGGGATAACTTCTTATCAGTGCACCATGCAACGAAGGTTGACCATATGCGATGATAGATCTTGGAGGACACAGGCTTACGAGCACTAAGCATAGTCGACACCACAGAAGGAGAAAATCCTTTCTTTGCTAGAATCGAGGATTCAACCGCCATGCCATCAAATGGAGAGAGTGAACATCCTCCTTCCACAGATAACCCTGGAGAAGTAGGTCCGGATGGGCAGGGAGCGGAATCGGATCCGACACTGACATGGCCATCAACTCCGGATACCAGGACTGGCGAGGCCAGTTTGGAGCGATCAGGATGACAGGACAACGCTCCTGCTTCAACTTCTGGATAACTCTGATCAATAGAGGAAGAGGAGGGAAGATGTAAGTCAGGGAGAAATCCCAAGGGATCGACAAGGCATCCACTGCTAGAGCAAGGGAGTCCCTCAACCGGGAGCAAAACACCGGAACCTTCCTGTTGTGCCTGGTAGCCATCAGGTCCACCACAGGCATCCCCCACCGCTGGGTGAGCATGTGAAACACCTCTGGATGAAGAGCCCATTCTCCGCTGTCGACGGTGTGACGACTGAGGAAGTCAGCCATGACGTTGTCCACGCCTGGAATATGAACTGCAGAGATGACAGGCACGTGATCTTCTGCCCAAGACAAAATATCCTTGACCTCCCACCAGGCGGAACCACTTCTTGTGCCGCCTTGCCTGTTCATGTAAGCCACCGCCGTGGCGTTGCCGGAAGACCGGTCAGTTGAGACTCCCAGTGCCTCAGGGCAAGCCGGACAGCTCGAAGTTCCAGAACATTGATGGAGAGAAGGGATTCCTCCAGACCCCATTTCCCCTGAGCACTGAAGCGACCCCAGACTGCACCCCAGCCCCGAAGGCTGGCATCCGTAGTGACTGTGGTCCAAGGAGGAACTAGAAAGGATTTCCCTTTCAGGAGATGAGAGCGATCTAACCACCAGTGCAGACTCGACTCGACATGAGGAGGAAGAGAAACGGACAGATGTTGATGATCTGGATGATTCCTGCACGTCTGGATCACAAATCTCTGAAGTTCCCTGGAGTGGGCCATGGCAAATGGGACTGCTTCGATCGTGGAAATGAACTTCCCCACTAAAGACGACAACTTCGGTACCGGAATTTCGTCCATGTCCAGAATCCCAGCCACTCTGACGGCTATCTGGTGAGCCACATCCTCTGGAAGAAACACCATGCATTGGCGAGTGGTGAACAGGAGACCCAGGAACAGAAGCCTCTGAGATGGAATCAAGTCCGACTTGTCCAGATTCAGGATCCAGCCATGACGGTTCAGAGTGTGCATGCACTTCTGTAATTGCTGACGGAGAAGTTCCGCTGAGGAGGCTTTCAGAAGGAGATCGTCCATGTATGGGGTCACTCTGACCCCATCCTGATGAAGCACCGCTATCAAGGAGCCTAACACCCTCTGGAAGACCTGAGGGGCTGAAGTCAGCCCAAAGGGGAGCGCTGCAAACTGAAAGTGTCCCCTGTGGCAGGCAATCCTGAGATACCGCCTGCTCTCTGGATGAATAGGGATGTGAAGATAAGCATCCTGAAGGTCCAGGGAGGCAAGGAACTCCCCTGGAGACATAGCTGCAATCACAGAGCGCAGGGACTCCTGGCGGAAGTGGGAAGTCACCACATAGGCATTGAGATCTTTGAAATCCAAAATGGGACGAGCCCCTCCGTCCTTTTTGGCTACCACAAACAGGTTGGAATAGAATCCTGAACCTGTGTCCCCCTGAGGAACCGCCTCCAGGACCTCTTTGTCCAAGAGATCCTGAATAGCGTCGTCGAACAGACGCCTTTTTGTGGGTTCCTGAGAAGGACGAGTAAAATGGAACCGAAAAGGAGGAAGGGAGGAGAAAGGGATCCTGTATCCCTCTGACACCACCTGAAGAACCCATGGGTCCGCCACTGACTCCTCCCAAGTCCGGCGAAAGAAGCGGAGACGTCCACCTACAGCCGGATGCGGACCCGGGTCCGGCGAGTCATGCCGAAGCAGTCTTGGAGGTCTTGGCCTTGGGGGCAACTTTGGGCTTCCAGGACTGTTTGGGCTTGGAGGAGGAACGCGTAGTGGGAGGACCCGTTTGGGCCGAGGAGCGTGTCTCAGTCTGAAAGGAACGAAAGGACCAATTGCGTTTGGCTGGAAACTTTTTCTTAAAGACTGAGGGTAGAAGAGTACTTTTACCGCCAGTAGCCTCACTGATCATTTCTTTGAGTTCAGACCCAAAGAGCAAATTCCCCTGAAAGGGCAAGGAAAGCAAGGCTTTCTTAGAGGCTGTATCAGCAGACCAAATTTTCAGCCAAAGGGCGCGTCTAGCCACCACAGAGGAAGTGGAGGCCCTCGCCATCATGCGCACAGCATCAAAAGCAGCGTCAGCAACATAGTTCTGAGCTTCAGTGATATTAGCAAGAAGCTGCAACTGTTCAGATACTGGCGCATCCTGGCGAACTGCTTCAGTCAGTCGTTCAGTCCAGGCCGCAATGGCTCTATTAACCCATGCTACAGCAAAGGTTGGACGCATGGCAGTGCCAATGGAGGCAAAAATAGATTTAAGAGAAAGCTCTAGCTTTTTAACCGTCCAATCCTGCAAGGCAGAGGCATCAGAGACAGCCAAGGCGGTAGACTTGGAGAGTCTAGAAACAGGAGCATCCACCTTGGGAGGATGAACCCATTTCGCCAGCTCAGCCTCAGGAAAAGGGTATAGTTTAGCAAACTTTTTAGAGACAGAGGAGGATCTATCAGGATTCTTCCATGCCTCAGAGACCAGACGGGCAAGAGTAGGGTTAGTTGGAAAAAAAACCACTGGCTTAGATGGCTTTTTCTGAAAAACATCAGTAGGATCATAAGTGGATTCCTGAGTCAGAGGAAGGTTGAGCGTATTCAGAACCGCTCTGATCGGACCCTCAGTCGAGACTTCAGGGTCACACTCATAGGGGTCCCCAATGGATCTGTTAGATTCAATAACAGTACGTTCCTCAGCATCAGAATCCTGCAAGAGTTCTTCTTCAGAAGAATCAGTTACATCAGGAGCCCCCTGTGGCTTAGGCAGGGAGGTCCTGATGGTAGAAGGGGTCTGCCAGACCTGGAGAGCCCCCTGTATCTGAGAGGGAAAGAGTTGAAGCGTGGATCTGAGATCCCTAGTGGCAGCTTTAAACTCCCTCACCCAAGATGGCTCAATAGCGTGGCTGGAAAGCCCAGGGTTGCTATCTTGATCAGTACACTTAGGGCATAGATCCCCCACATTATCGCTAGACAGTCCAATGTGGCAAGAGGAGCAAAACGCCATGGGGGTAGCAGACCCCCCATCCTCCTTAGACTTGGGTCTAGCCCCTAGCTCCAGTGAAGTAGACATGCTCACAGCGTCAATATACCCCACTAATAACACTATCACCCAGAAAAAGTATAAAGGATTAAAGTTTCACCCCAGAAATGTCTAAATCCGGACTTATCTGGCCAGCGAAGGGTTAATCTGTAGAGGAGAGAGAAGGCTCGTCCCTGCGTAGTGTACTCGCATAGGAAAAGTACCACAAAATGGCGGCCGTCATGACAGCCAATCAGAAACGAGCGCGAACCAGGCGCTCATGGGAAATGTAGTTTTCCCTCTACAAGTACCCCAAACAGTGCCCGAAGCCCCCCTGAACACCCCACATAAATAAAACACAATCCGGATGATAGAGCAGGAGCCTAGCAGTAAAATGAGCCCTCTCTGGAGATGCTGTGACAAGCGGTTCCAAAGATATGTCCCACACTGTGAATTCCCATAGAGAGTAAATGAGCCATTGCGTCTGAGCGGGAAAAGCCGCGCTTAAAGGCGCGGAACTCAATTTTTAATAAAGTTTAAGAAAACATTAAAAAGTGCTCAAACAAGAATAAAACACATAAGAAACATAAGTAAACGAATATCCCAAGCTCCAAAACCCAGAGAATATCACAGAAATTGCATAAACATTAAGAATGCAATAAAAACACCCTATGAGTGCTGGAGTGCATTGAAAACTCCCAAATACAAGCCCAACAAAGGGACACTGTGGGGACAAGTGGACCTTCAGCACTCAATGGGTGACTCACCTTTCTTGCAGGACTTCTGTCTTCAGGTGACCATGATGAATAAGGAATAACCCAGAGGTAAATTCCTCAGTAGGGAAGCTGCTCAACACAAGCTGTTCCCTCTTCAGGGCATAAGGTCCACAGAAATCCCTGGAAGCTGCACCAGCCACTTTAGAGAGGGCAATTCACAGCCATGGTCACCCTCCTAATGGTGGTATTCCATATTTGAATAAAAATAATAAAACACTAAGATGCATAGATGTTCTTCTACCTGGTGTGCAAGGCACTCCAGGAACAAATCAATCTGAGTGGCTCTGGCCAGAAGGTGGCTTAAGTAAGAGGGGAGGCTCCGCCCCTTGCAAATCATTTGCATAGTTGTTCCTGCCTATTAAAGGGGACTTACGCCTCCCAGAGTACCAGTGACCTGTATTGGACGACAGTGAAAATGTGTTTGAGACATCCTTAAGACCCATTTGAATTTTGGGAATTCTTATTTGCCCCTGGGGAGGGAAAACAGACTTCCTTCTGAGAGAAACATGGGTACTACCACTGCTTTATAGTCAATTACCGAAATTCTCTGTAGGGTCTATTGAAACAGCAGCACCTAGTTGTCCACTTAGTTAAAGGGAAAAAATGTATATAATAGAGAGAGAGAGATATATAATATTATACATACATAAATATTTATACACACACACACACACACACACACTAACAAGGTTCCTGATTCTCTGGTAGCCACTCCCCAGGCCATTAGAAAGAAGGAATTATGTGCAACTCCTCTATGGCGATTGGCTGAGGATGAACACCTCACCCAAAAACACACTGAAATTTCTCCAACTCAACTTTCACCACAGCGAAGGAGGGGGGGGGGGGGCACCCTGTTCTCTTTGGCAAAAAGGAGGGGCTATCCTGTTCACTCTGGCAAAGGGGATGGTCCACCGATGCACATTCCCCTTCACTATGGAGAAGGGGACATGGTGGACCCTCCACTTCGTCAAGAGGAACAGGATCCATCCCTCCACTTCGCCGCGGGGAAATGTAAGGAGGAGAGAAAAAAAAAAAAAGAAAAAAAACCCCCCCAGACCTCATGGTAGTGCATCGGGACCCCTCTTGATGTCCCCTAGCTACTTATCTCCCAGCCAATTTGTCTGGGAGTTCAGAAGAGGCAACCCAGGGGAGTAAGAGGGCTCCTTGCTTCTATCCTACCTGGACTACCAAGTAGGAGTGAACGGGATCGGGAAAACATCTGACGTCAGTGAGGGAAAGTCTCGCACATTGATGTAAAAGGGTTTCCCGATCCCACCCACACCTACCGGGTAGTTCGGGTAGAATGGGAGCCCTGTATTGCCTCTAATGATCTCCCAGCCGATGCCCCACCATGAAGTCCGATTTAAAAAATAAAACGGTAATAAAATAAACAAATTAATAAATAAATAAAACAAGACTGTAAAAACAATGAATTGGTGAGCTCTTTAGCCGTAAAATACCATTAGTCAAAATTCACATCAAATATATTATTTAAGGTCTAGAGGGATCCCATGTCAATCCAAAAATTTTACAAAGGATTAAACTATTTTGTAGTGAAAACATTTTGTAATATAAGCCAAGGCATTCTCCGTATATTAGAAAACTGTAGAACTCAACATGTTAATGTATGGACAACGTCAGGCAACAATTGCTACTACATATCATAACTCTCACGGGTTGATATCTTATTGTGGCGGGAGTGTTTGCATAGGAGAACTCTGCCACTGGGAGCATATACTCCTGGCTGAGTCACTCAAGGTGGACAGACCAAAGCTAAGACACCAGACTAAATCAATCCAAAATCTGTCAACCCGCACTGGTCCATTCCTTCAGCATGGCTTCACAACAAAAACAATGGCCCTCATTCTCTGGAGGCTTGCAAGCTACTTCCTATGGCAGTGGGAAGACCAGCTCAATTGCAGAGGGTGCCAACAATTACCAATTAACAGATGGAAACACTATGATGCAAATTAAGGGATGAATGAAATTGGGATGGCAAGCATTTGGTAAACTTAGTAGTACTGTTTTTAAGATAAATTTAACACTGACTCAGTTGAAAGGTTTTTGACCAATGTGACCTCCCAGTCTGTACCCAGTCTGTACATATGGCTGTGAAACATTGACATTCAATGCCAAAGCTAAGGTTACACAGAGACGTATGGAATGGTAAATTCCTAACAAAACAAGAGACAAAAACTGGTAGATGGACTTGTCAGTAAACAAAGGTCTATGACAATTACACACACAAACCACTTTTCCAAGTGCTATTTCAACAGACTGTAAAGCACAAAAGTCCTACACCCATACCATACAGGATGATTATAACTTGATATCAAAAATGGAGTTCCTTCACCCAGCACTGCTGCCATTTCTAAATAAGCTTTCAGTACAGAAGCTTCTCCAATACATGTAAAAAAAAAAAAAACACAAAGAGAGAAAGATGCATACTTATTGCAGACTGAAGAGAATTCACCCACGCCATGCTGTAAAACGTTCTTATATAGGGTACTATTACTCACATTTTGTGAAGGCAATTACCAGTCTCCCAGCATGCAGGCATTGATTGGGTCATCCCCTGTGCAGGTATCTCAATGGTCTGAATCCTCCGCTTCTTATTGGTGTTCTCCCTTAAAGCTAATTCCACCTTGGTAAACTGTAGAACTCCACTTACCGGGTCTATTGTTCATCAGATAGGTGCGTATGCTTGAAAAAAACTCTGGGAGGGACCTACTGGTAATAGTATTTGTTGCTACTGAATAAACAGGCTTGATAGCCCCTGACAGAATAGCTTCACACTAAGAAACACATAGGGCAAGTATTACAAAGTTGACATAGTGCATTTTATTATATTTTAACTGCTTTGTTGTACCACTGCATAGCAATTGTTTAAAATGGTTTATCTTTATTAAAAATGTGTGATAATAAAGAAGATCAAGCCTGTTTAACCACGAGCAACAAATAATGCTACCAATAGGTCCCTCCCAGAGTGTTTTCAAGTATATACACCTATCTGATAGAGTAGTAATAGACCAGTAAGCAGAGTTCTACAGGTTATCAAGGTGAAATATAGTTTAACCCCTTAGGGACCCTTGACGTACCAGGACCGTCACGGTCCTTGAACTACTCAAGGACCGATGACGGTCATGGTACGTCACGTACTTTTTACTTACAGCGCTCTACCGGGAGCGCTGTAAGTAAAAATAGGGCATGAAACAGACCGCTCCAAGATCGGAGCGATCTCTTTCAAGCCCCATAGTGACGCACCGATACACGTGACAAGTCACGAGTACCGGCGCGTCAAAGTGCCCCTATGCGGTCATTATGGGACGGAAATGTCCAGTGACCGCCGGTCCTTAAAGGGATAGTAATACTTCGTTTTAACTTTATTTTATTTTGTAGGCATTAAAAAAACATGAAGAATGATATAAGTCTTATCTCTCAAACCTTTATGGTTTATGAGATATTCAAAAGCAAATTTTCCCCCTCCCGCCCCTTTTTCCTACTGTAAACAATCTCTTCTCAGATGTGGAATGCAGTCCATAGACTGGACAGATAACAGAAGGGGACACTCTTATTCCTATGAAAACAATGAAATCCCTGCCCCCCTTGACAAGCTTTTCAGGTTTTTCTGTTATCTTAATTGAAGATTGTCCCTCTCTGCAGTCTACCTGGGCAGCTCCCTTCTGCCCTGGCTGAAAAGTGTTACATCAGTAAAAGGGGCGGGAGGGGGACACTTTGCTTGTGAATATCTCTTAAACCATAAAGGTTTGAGAGATAAGACTTATATCATTCTTCATGTTTTTTTAATGCCTACAAAATAAAATAAAGTTAAAATGAAGTATTACTATCCCTTTAAGGGGGGACAAGTTTTTCAGCTTTTTCCCTTATCTTAATTAAAGATTGTCCCTCTCTGCAGTCTACCTGGGCATCTCCCTTTTGATCTGGTTGAACAGGGGGGGATACTTTGTTTGTGAATATCTCTTAAACCATAAAGGTTTCAGAGATAAGACTTATATCATTCTTCATGTTTTTTTAATGCCTACAAAATAAAATAAAGTTAAAACGAAGTATTACTATCCCTTTAAGAAAGAACACACTAAGAAGCGGAGTAGTGATACCATTCAGATACCTGTACTGGGGGTGGTCCAGTGAATGACTGCACATCAGGAGGCTGTCAATTTCCTCCCCCAAATCTATGACATACCTGAAAGAGTAAAGCGCCTGAAATGGAAATGGGCAGGCCACATTGCAAGATGAAGACCCAAGAAGACCAGAGACAAAATGGATAGATGAAATTACCAAGTTTATTGGCCCACAGTGGCAACAAAAGCCACAGTACCAAAGTTGTTGTAGGCTTGCTGAGGACGTCTTCATCCTGAAGTGGATCATCAATAGCTGATGATGATGATTATATTATATATATGACAGATAGATAGACAGATTTGTATAGAGTAGGAGGTGGAAGCACTCCTTCCAATTTGCAATTCTTTGCACAACCCACTGGATCTCAAAGGGTTAACATCAAGGACCCCTTAGCATTGACTTCCAGTGGACAGTGAATAAAGTTTGAGATGTTAGTGTATGTGTCGTTCTGTGACATCACAGTGCATGTATTGTTCTTTGGCTGCCACTGGGGAAAGTGAAACAAGGCTGGGTTATCACATGCTCATATGCTGTTCTGTGGATACCAGTGGAACAAGATAGTGTGTCACACAGTGCATATGTTCTGCGAGGACCTGTGGGACAGTGGAAAAAAGGCTGGGGCTCTTTAGCTGCCAGTGTTCAGAGGCGCAAGGCTGGAGTATCACAAAGTGAATGTGCTGTTCTCTGGATACCAGGCTGAGTGTGACACATTGCATGTGTTGTTCTGTGCGCACCTACGGGACAGTGGAACAAGGCTGGTGTTCTTTGGCTATCAGCGTACAGAGGAACAAGGCTGAAGTGTCGCACAGTGTCTGTGTTCTTCTGTGGATGGAGTGGAACAAGGCTGGAGTATCACACAGCAAATGTGTTCTGTTGGTGCCTGTTGGACAGCAGAACAAGGCTGAAGAGTCACACAGTGCCTGTGTTGCTCTGTGGATCACACAGTAAATGTGTTGTGCTGTTGGTGAATGTGGGACAGTAGAACAAGGCTGTGGTATCACAGTGCATGTGGTGTTCTACTGATACCAGTGGGACAAGGCTGGAGTGTCACACACTGCCTGTGTTCTTCTGTGGACACCAGTGGAACAAGACTTACTTCACACAGTGCCTCTCTGACACTGTGTATGTGTAAATACACGTGACTGTGTCTAACCACAAGGCAGATGTTCTTTATAAACAAAAACAAAAAAAAGCCAACGTGGTGCAATTTTAGGACAAACCAAAGCCCCTTAGGGAACAAATTAAAACAGCCATAGATTTTTAAGATGGGTTTTAACACCTTCAATGTTAGAGAGGTGCAGACCTCATTGCAATGCATTTGACAAGTCTATCATTCATGGTTTTAAAATCAACATTTAATTCAACATCAATTTCAGGGTTTTTTTTCTCCTCCTCATGGTGCAATTGGTTTGCTCCAGAATGGCATGACTTTTCCTTAGCACATCAGCCTCACCGAGCATGTACGGGAGAAGGTGCTTTTTTGGGCAATGCCTTAGTTTATTCTATATACCCCCCCCACCCCTTCAATAAACCATTTTCTATACTCTCTGTACTTTTACGCCTCCACTTGCTATTATGTAACAATGTGTGGAGAGGCGGGTTGTTGAAGGTTCATATACTATTGATTTTGCTAGTGATTGCTTCCCGTGTTTTACGGTGATGCATTGTTATGCAGTATCACCATAATGGGGTACAAAACATGTTATTTTTGCAGACAATAGGACACACCTCACCTCTTCTCAAAAACCAATGCAGAAAAACATATGTCAGACAGGAAGCAAATCCATTTAAAAGATATGACTATTGTTTTTGTGTGAGAAACTGGTTCACCGTTTACAACTGAATAAAGACAGACTCTCCTATTAATTTTAGGCTAGGTTCATAAGGGTGACTGAAATATTGCTAAGATGTAGCACTGCTCTCTCCACAGTTTACTTATCTCTGATCTCCCGCAGTCCCATGGAGATACTGTCGCACTGGGAACATGGCTGAGGTATGCCATGGGCTTGGGACACAGGCCTATATGTAGTTAAGACACGCTGCTGTTGGGATGCGTTCTGTGATAATCTCACTAAAGCGGACGCAAATTGCGTTCGGCGCTGGATTAATCGCCTGTGAGAACAGCACCATAGGGACTATAAAGTACAACACAGGAATACGGTTGTTGGTGTGAACAGGAGTCCAGCTTTGTGTTAGTATATCAACTTTACGGTTATATTTTAGAGACCCAGAATCAGATTTCACAGAGACTAGATTGAAGTACCATATTTATGTTGTATTTTCTGTGTAAATCTATATTTTAACGCAGCTCTAAATACCTTTAGCCTAAATGCCAGAAAAATCTTAGTTTTTGTGCGAGGCACAGACCCCTTTCAACCCTCTGAATGCGAGTAGCATATGCAATGCATTGCTTTGTAATGCGTTTGTGTTTCTCTGGCACTTAGGTTAAATAGGGGGTATTTGAAGAATTTGAATCTGCCCTCTAGGATGGCATTGGTATACACCAGAGTTCCTCCTCTTTTGCGTCATACATACGGGTCAGTGATTGGTAATGTGAGGCCCTCCAGATGACCAATGATGGGAGCCCTGAGGAAGCGGAAAGTCTGATCAGCGATACTCGTCAGCTATATTATATGCCACTGTGGTTGTTTTTAAAGTGGATCTATCACCCCTATACAAGTTTCTTAAAAGTAAGGTTATATGTGAAATATCATATTAATTTTTTAAAAATCACTATTTGGACAAAATTTAATGAGTAAAGATTGCCCTGCACCCTACTTCCAGACAGACTGTGGTTACCAGCTCAGTACTGCAGTCCGTCACTCTTCCTCGGCTCCCCTCCCTCTATCCAGCCTCCTCCGATGTAAGCTGGAGCGGTCTCTAACCAATGAGAGAGCCTCCAGCTTACACACAGAAATCCTCCGTCATAGGAGGAGGCTGGAGAGAGGGAGGGGAGAGGGAGGGGAGCCGAGGAAGAGTGACGGACTGCTGTACTGAGCTGGGTACCACAGTCTGTCTGGAAGTAGGGTGCAGGGCAATCCTTACTCATTAAATTTAGGCCAAATAGCAATTTAAAAAATAAATTAATGCAGTATTCAACATATTTGCTACATAACCTAACTTTTAGGATACACTTGTATAGGGGTGATAGATCCCCTTTAAGAGTATGTGCTTTTACTCCCAGTATAATCCCGGTTGGTGCCGATCCTTTGAGGTGGTTTCCAGTGGAAGAACGGCACGGTGGTAGATATATGACAACACACTAGTGTGCAAAGACGGTACAGCAATCACTATTAGTGGCAGGTTGTGCTCTCTTCACCAGCGGAGATTGTCTGATATATTGTCTGTTTCTGGAGACATTTGACATAAGAGAAGAGGAAGGCAGATATTTCTGTGGGGGTAACAATCTGGAGAGTGATACGCTTTTATTATGCTGATATTCTGTAAGGGATATTTCACTTTGCACATGAAATTTTAAAATAAACTCTACTATTAGATCTATTTCCTTTGCGCGTCCTTTTTTTCTGTATATTCATGATGGGAGCTGTAGTGTGGTGGCAGCTGGAGGGCCCCGTGTTGCTCACCACTGTCCTTGGTACTGCTTTAGTGAACATTCCATAGCCTGCCCTTCCTGTCCTATTCTGCTGGACAGGCTGCCCAGCTGTCTGCTGTTGTGTTCTTTTCCCCTACTGACAGCGGTTGGAATTTATGTCTGTGCTAACTCTTTTGTTCAGGTCTCTGCACTATTTTTGGCAAAACCACTTGGAGACACTGACATCCTTTATTTTCCTGCTTTCCATACCTACTGGCTTACTGCTATTCTATTTTCTTTATAGGCTATGATAATTAGCCTGGACTCTGCTGTAGACATGTTAACCCTTTGAGCGTCAGAGGGGTAAGCAACGCAACCCCTCTGGCACTCAGAATTAAAGGGGCAGTGCAACTTGGCTGAAGAAAAAAAAAATTCTTAATAAACCGAGCATTTGGGACTTTGGCCCAGACATTAACTGACCCCATAGACATAGATTGCACTACTTAAAATGTAGAGAAAAAAACAAAACAAAACATATGTTGTAGGGTTTATCCCCCTGAGTAAAACAAGAGTACTCCCACTGCTGAGAGATGTTTTATTCAAGAGTTATTACAGCTAAAATTTTATTTTTTTTTAGGTGCAATATCACAGTGGCCTGAAATTGTACAGTGGCTCTGTTGCTACACCATTCTATGGAGATTTATGGTCCTGGGACTAGAGCTGTCCATAGGATGGTGTAACAACAGCACCACTGAACAATTTCAGGCCACTGTAATATTGCACCTACAAAATTCAACTTTGAGCTGTAATAATGTTTGAATAAAACAGCTTTCAGCAGTGAGAATACCCCTTTTTTTTTTTTTTTTATTACTCAGGGGGATAAAACAAGTACAATATATATATTTTTTTACATATTATATATTACTGTCCCTTTAAAATGGGCAGTTAGTTTTAAATGTTCTTCTCTTTCTGAATTTCTCAGAGTCAAGTAAATTCATCTGGTCTCTTCTTTCTCCCATCCCCTTCATTTAACAGCTTGAGGACCAGAGGGGCAAGCAATGCATTGCAAAAAAAATAAAAAAAAAAATAAAAAAAAATGCTGCACAATTCTTTGGTACTCAAGGGGTTAACCATCTTACAGATGATCACAGTCCATCCACGGTGAAAGCTAGTGAAGCAGCACGAGTGGGGAGGACTGGGTGGGATTTGCAGTCACCACAATAACCCTTTGAGTGCCAGAGGGGTACTCAACGCATTGCAAAGCAATGCGTTGCATACCCCTCTGGCACTCAAATGGTTAATAAAACTGAAAGTAAGGACTCTCCCCATCACCACAGCAACGCAAGAAGCTTGGTAAATAATGTGGCTTTTTTATATATATCTTTATGAGAGTAAGAGTTTTTTTTTTTAGGACAAACGTATTTACATTTCTGTGTGTGCGGTGACGTTAAACTAAGATGCTTTTTTGCCTTTTACATGAATATTTAACAATCTGAGTGCCAGAGAGTTATCAATTGCTACCTCTCTGGCATTCAAAGGATTAAAGGATGACCCTGACACACAAAAGAAAAGAAGTGCAATTCCGAGGCTAGCCAACTGCACCACTGGGGAGAAATTTAACTCCCAGAAATGTAAATGGGGCTTTTAATCATCTGAATGCTAGATGGGTCTCAAGCACATTGTAAAGCAATGTTTCGGCGACCTCTCTCGCATGCAAGGGGTTAAATGTCCCCATTTAAAAATCAACGGGAGCTTTGGAAATGTTTATTCCTTTCCTATGGTGCAGTTGGTTTGCTCCAGCATTGCTGCAATAATTTTATCACAAAATGTCAGTGCTATTTTCAAAGAGCTTTTAAAATCACCTAGATTTAGGTTAGCCATTTTTGCTTTCAAAATAAATGTTTAACCCCTTTCACGTCCAGTGACGTGCCAGGACCGTCACGGCTGTCCAGCACTTAAGGACCAGTGACTGTCCTGGCACGTCACGTACTTTTTATAGCACGGACTGAAATTGACACTCCAAGATCGGAGCGTTGTATTTCAGTCCCCCGTTCGGCATTCCGGCACACATGATCAGTCACGTGGGACGGCACTTCAAACCCACCGACGGCACGTCAAACCCCAGGACCGCTGGTCCTTAAGGGGTTAAGCTATTTAGGTTTGTTAGTTTATGCAAATGAGCTAGTATCTGGCTAGCAGGGAGCACCAATTGGGAGGAGAGCATTGTGGAATGTTCCTATCTGGGTGGCAGGGAGGAGGGAGAGTAGTGTGGAATGTTCCTATCTGGGTGGCAGGGAGGAGGGAGAGTAGTGTGGAATGTTCCTATCTGGGTGGCAGGGAGGAGGGAGAGTAGTGTGGAATGTTCCTATCTGGGTGGCAGGGAGGAGGGAGAGTAGTGTGGAATGTTCCTATCTGGGTGGCAGGGAGGAGGGAGAGTAGTGTGGAATGTTCCTATCTGGGTGGCAGGGAGGAGGGAGAGTAGTGTGGAATGTTCCTATCTGGGTGGCAGGGAGGAGGGAGAGTAGTGTGGAATGTTCCTATCTGGGTGGCAGGGAGGAGGGAGAGTAGTGTGGAATGTTCCTATCTGGGTGGCAGGGAGGAGGGAGAGTAGTGTGGAATGTTCCTATCTGGGTGGCAGGGAGGAGGGAGAGTAGTGTGGAATGTTCCTATCTGGGTGGCAGGGAGGAGGGAGAGTAGTGTGGAATGTTCCTATCTGGGTGGCAGGGGGGAGGGAGAGTAGTGTGGAATGTTCCTATCTGGGTGGCAGGGGGGAGGGAGAGTAGTGTGGAATGTTCCTATCTGGGTGGCAGGGGGGAGGGAGAGTAGTGTGGAATGTTAGTATCTGGCTGGCAGGGGGAGGGAGAATAGTGTCTAATGATACTATCTGGCTGGCAGGGGGGAGGAAGAGTAGTGTGGAATGTTACTATCTGGCTGGCAGGGGGGAGGGAGAGTAGTGTGGAATGTTACTATCTGGCTGGCAGGGAAGAGGGAGAGTAGTGTGGAATGTTAATATTTGGGTGGCAGGGGGAGGGAGAGTAGTGTGGAATGTTACTATCTGGCTGGCAGGGAGGAGGGAGAGTAGTGTGGAATGTTACTATCTGGCTGGCAGGGAGGAGGGAGAGTAGTGTGGAATGTTAATATCTGGGTGGCAGGGAGGAGGGAGAGTAGTGTGGAATGTTAATATTTGGGTGGCACTATTGACAAGAGAGAGAATAGTATAATGTTAGCATCTGTCTGGAATGCCAGTGAGTACTGTTTAATGTGGATGAATTGACAAAGTTAAATATCTCAAACTTACTTGTTTTAAAGAAAAAATGGATAACCAATATAAAGGATTTTGAACGCTCTTTCAAAAACCGGTTAAAATATGGCAGTTCCACTTTAAGGTCCTTTCTGTGGGACAACACACTGCTGTTACAGAGAACAAAAGCAATTTTAAAACAGTTGTCTTGTGGTGACAGTTGCCCTTTAAGCACAGCAACATGTCAGAAATAGGACACAGCATTACCAGTGAACGACTGCATACCAGATAATAAAGCAAGCCTAAGGGCACACACATAACAGAGCAAACAGTGTGCCACAATGCACAATGGAACCACGAGTACCCTTCTTACTGCCGCAAAAGCAATATTTAGAGAGCTCACGTGCTGGTAAATTATCCGTACCTGGCAGATTCAGCAACAACACCACCACAGAGAACAATGGAATCACCACTTGCAGACCAAGCCAGGGGAACAATATCCTGCTAACCCATTAAGGACCAGATGAGTGTGTGCAGTTTTTATTCATAAGTTATTACAGTTCAAAACTAATCAACAGCAAGTGGTGTTCAAACGGTACATTTTTCTAATGCAGCCTCTGGTAAAGCCAGTCATGTTTCCTGAGGACTACAGGAAAAAAAAAGCACAAATTTTGATCTGTAATAACTTTGAATTAAAAATCTGTCATTCTTGTTTTATCCTTGTACTCCAAGGGTCAGAGTTCACAAAGACACAAGATGCAATTCTGAAGCAAAACCAGCTGCCCTATAAGGGACAAGTCAAAACTGCCATTGCCCTTTTTCATGCCAGCTTTATCAAAATGCCTAACCCATATGGGATCTGCTTGAGAAAGGGCTGTATAGCCCAAAATGCGGCACTGGCCTTCCTGTTTGGAGACACAGCTGGTTACATGGGACGCTATGTACAGTACCACTACCAGGACTTTCCTTCTCTATTCTACTTTGGATACCAGAGCCAGATAATCCATTAAAGCAACCTAAGCTACCGGCTATGGCACATGGCAAAATGATGGGCCCTGGCTGCAAATGATGGGTCACAGACAGAGGCCCTACTTTGGTCGCCACCAGCATCTTGTGTCAGACACCCTTTTTCTTGAAAGAGATCAGCCTCGTCCGGTTTCTCCCATGTTCATTAGAGACACATTGCCTGTACCTGCTAGCAGCACTGTGCGTCAGTAGCACCAGATCAAGAGATGTGGGGCCCCAAACTGGTACCTTGCCTAGGGCCCTATGGAGCCTTAATCCGTCTCTCTGTTGGATACAGGAAGCATTTGTGATTAACTGTGCCACACCTGGATGGGACTTTCTAGAAGTTCATTATGTTGTTGGTGGGACTCTGTAGGAGTGCACTGTTTTGTGGTATATTTACAGTGCAGTTAGCGTGTGGATATAGAGAACACACAGTAGAGGGATTAGTCCCATGTGATTTGGTTTTATGGGTGTGATGGGAGGATTTGATATGATTTTCCAATGAATATACTTTTGCTAGAACACTGGCGCAGGGACATGTAAATAAGCCATTTAGTAGCATTTGCAAAAACTCAGACATGGAGCAATTCTGGAGCAACTTCTGCACCAAATAAAATAAATAAAAGCCACCCAAATGCCTACCAATTTGAATGGGGATATTAGTCCCATGAATGTTAAAGGTGTGTCCAGTGCATTGCAGTCCACTCCAGCATTCAAGGGGTTAACCCTTTGAGTGCCAGAGGGGTACGCAATGCATTGCTTTGCGATGTGTTGTGTACGCCTCTGGCAAAGGGTTACAGCACGATTTAAAATTAATATGAATTTGTATCCTATCATACAACTTATTTGTTTCCCAGTTGCGCCTCTCTTTCTTTCTTTCTTTCTCTGTATGACCCTAGAGTACATATGCACAGACGTTCACCACAGAACTGCAGATGACACGACAAAAAAGGTGCCTACAAGGCAGCCTGATCACCATTTACATATACACAAAACTCTGCATCCATCTGCAGAAAAGGAGATTTCACATTTTGAAAATGAAAAGGTTCTTTACTGCATGGAAAATACAGATATAGAATTCACTTAAAGGGATAGTAATACTTAAAATGTTTATTAAAAAAATAAATAAATTAAAAAAATAAAAAATTATATATATTATGGTAGGGTTTATCCCCCTGAGTAGAACAAGGGTACTCCAACTGCTGAAAGGTGTTTTATTCAAAAGTTATTACAGCTCAAAGTACATTTTTTTAGGTGCAATATCACAGTGGCCTGAAATTGTACAGTGGCGCTGTTGCTACACCATCCTATGGAGATTTATGGTCCCAGGACCAGAGCTGTCCATAGGATGGTGTAGCAACAGCGCCACTGTACGATTTCAGGCCGCTGCGATATTGCACCTAAAAAAAATTCAATTTTGAGGTGTAATATCTTTTTACTAAAACACCTTTCAGCAGCGGGATACTTTTGCTTTACTCAGAGGGATAAACCCTACAACATTTTTTTTTTTTTGCATTTTTAAGTATTACTATCCCTTTAAGACAGAAGCAGATAGACAAAGAGGGCTGGATTTGATTTTAGGAAAGCAATAACCACAGGGTTAGAGGGAGAAATATTATTGTAGAATGTGGATTCTGGAAGAAATCCCTTTGACCTTTGGAGTCGGTAAGCTTTTTATTTGTTTCAGGTCCAGGGACTGACCACCCCTATACTAGATCTACAGATTATTTGAACCTAATGGACAGTTTATTACTTTAATAACTAAAACGACGGAGAGGAGGCACTGCTGGCTTTTATTGCTGCCGTATCAGTTATGGGAAGAGCCAATACATTAGTAAATTAGAATAAATTAATGAATATGTTTATTTATTTAGCGCCAAAGATTTACACAGAGCTTTACAATTTAAGGGTTTAGAAAATATAGGGCGGCAAGTGCTTAGGAAAATTAAACCCTGGAAATGGCGTCCCTGCTTGAAAGCTTACAACATAAAGTAGTAAAGGGAGACATACAGAGAACATAAGGGTTAAGTGTGGAACACTGCTCAATTTCTGTCAGGATAGTGGGACATAAGTAAATTATAAGAGACCTGAATGTCAGATGCATTTAGCCTGTTGAAGCCTTGTTGAGGAGGTGTAATTTTATGAGACTTGAAGACCTCAAGAGAGGTGCAGTGGCGAAGGCTGGGAGGTAGAGCATTCCATAGATAAGGAGCAATGAGGGAAAAGGGTGTGATACACAAGAGGGCTGTAGAAAGGAGCTGAGAGAAGACAGTCATTGGCTGATCGTAAGTGGTGGGATGGGGTATAGTGGGAGATCAGAGTGGAATTTAGCAAGTGGAAGAGGAGAGAAGGGTCTTGAATGAGAGAAGCAGTATTTTATAAGAAATCCAGAGTTGGAAGGAAAACAATTGAAGTGATTGGGGAGGAGGGGGCAGGGACAAACCTAGGTGACTGTAAGTTAACTAGTGCTGCAGCATTCTGTATGGAGTTGGGAGGCAGGAAGACCAGAGAGAAGAATGTTACAGTAGTCCATGTGGGATAGGATGAGTGCTTGTGCAAGAATTTTGGTTGTGGAAGAAGAGGAAGGGGGCAGATTTTAGCTATGTTACACAAGAGAAAGCTGTAGGATTTGACAGTAGTATTAATATTAGGTGAGAACAAGAGGGCAGCGTCAATTATCATCCTTATTTATTTAGAAAACGTCTTACCAGGAAGGACACACTGAGATTTCTCTCGTTTTCAAGTATGTCCTGGATACTTAGGCACAGTGCTTCTGATATAGGATTTATTAGGAACCCATGTCAGTACAAAACACTATTAACCTATGCTATGCTGTACTGAGAGCTAAATCCCAGTGCTCCCGCATCAGGTTCTGGTTTATAACGGCTGGTTTGTATACCAGTTGATATATTGTTGTAATGTCAATGCCACTCAAAGAGTTAAAGGGATAGTAATGTTTCATAATAAAAGCAGCTCTAATTAATCTTCATAGTATTTGGGCCATGGAGAGTGTTATTTCAGTTCTGTCAGAGTTGTAGTTCAAGAGTAATTGAATGATAAAGTATCCCCCTCCCGCCCCTTTTACTGATGTAACACTGCTCACCTCAGAGCAGTAGGGAGGTGTCCAGGTAGATTGCAGAGAGAGAAAATCTTCAATTAAGATAAGGGAAAAAGTTGAAAAACCTGTCAAGGGGGCAGGGCTTTCATTGTTCTCATAGGAAGAATATTGACCCTTGATGTGACCTGTCCGGTCAAGAGACCAGATTCCACATCTGAGGGGAGGTGGCTTAAACTAGGTAAAAGGGGCAGGAGGGGGAAACTATATCATTCAATTACTCTTGAACTACAACTCTGACAGTATTGAAATAACACTCTCCATGACTCAAATACTATGAAGATTAATTGGAGCTGCTGTTTTTGTGAAACATTACTTTCACTTTAAAGGGATAGTAATACTTCATTTTAACTTTATTTTATTTTGTAGGCATTAAAAAAACAAGAAGAATGATATAAGTCTTATCTCTGAAACCTTTATGGTTTAAGAGATATTCACAAACAAAGTATCCCCCCCCCATTGTTCAACCAGATCAGAAGGGAGATGCCCAGGTAGACTGCAGAGAAGGACAATCTTCAATTAAGATAAGGGAAAAAGCTGAAAAACGTGTCAAGGGGGGAAGGGCTTTCATTGTTTTCATACAAAGAAAATTGTCCCCTTCTGTTATCTGTACTGTCATACAACCAGACTCACATCTGTGAAGAGATGGCTTACACTAGGTAAAAGGGGCGGGAGGGGAACTTTGCTTGTGTATATCTCATAAACCATAAAGGATTGAGAGATAAGACTTATATCATTCTTCATGTTTTTTTAATGCCTACAAAATAAAATAAAGTTAAAACGAAATATTACTATCCCTTTAAATATTACTTTCCATCTTCTTACATTAATTGGCAGTGATTTAATTGTTTTTCTTTTGACCTAATTATGAATTAAGTGTGGCTCAAGCAAAAGCTTAATTTATACACGCAACTGCAGGCAACATTAGGCTCTCCAGCTGATGGGACTATAACTCCTTACATCCTAAAAAGAGCCAATGATGTGAGTTGAGGCAAAGGTTACTTAGTTCTGCAACAGAGAAGCCTATTTTCAATGTCACCCAACTATGTAACTGTGTCTATACATCCATGTTCCTCTTCTGCAGAACCCTGTTTGCATACTTTTGTGTACACAAGCCTGTACAGAGAGACATCACCTAAAGCAGATCACTGACTGACAATCCCCACCCGCCATTATCGTTCAAGGAGATTCTGAAATGCTTCTCTTTACAGTCAAGTAGAGTGATACTTCTGACACGTTACAAGTTTGCACTAACAACTATTTGCTGGCCTGCAATGGCTGCTTTCACAATTAGTGTTAAATAGATTAACCCTCTGAGTGCTTTGCAATGCATTCCGTAACACTCTGGCACTCAAAGGGTTAAAACAAAAATAAAGGCACGTGATTTTCAATTTAAAGTGAGTTTTCTCAACAACAAAATAATCACATGTAGAAAACATTCTGCATTTTTTAAAGAAAAAAACCTCACAGTTTTGAAAGTACAGGAGAAAACCCCCAAAACAGAACGGTTCTATCAATTCTCTAATTCCTATGTTTTTCTACGCAACCAATGCACCAACTTTGGAGATCTTAGTGCATTGGCTCCATAGAATAAGATAAGAACTGGAGAAGTCATTTCACTTTATCACAACCCCTTAGGAGTACGTAAAACAACATGCAACAAATCTGAAGTAAAATGCATGGGGGGGGGGGTATCTTATTTCCATAAAATCTCAGTTTTGCAGAGTAGTTGCCTGTGAGAATTTCGCCTCAAGACTTTATATCTGAGCGTTTTAGGTTACCCCAAACACAGCAGAATACAGTATAAAATCATGTTAATAATCAGACATATATAATTAAACCTTTAGTAACGTGTGCTACCTGAGCTTCCTTCAGAGTAGTGAGTTTATATTAGAGAACAGAGACAAGAGCTGATTAATTGAACATTTAATCTGAAGAAAGGCTTCACGGTGCTGGTTATAAAAATACAGAAATAAAGGACATACACAAATACAGATTACACAGAAACAAAATAGTCCATAAAATAAAATGGGAGAAACATGAAATCCTTAAATACAAATTACTGATATTTTAAGAGTCCTTGCAGGAACTTCAGATGGTATTTCCCCGTCAGTTGTTACAAAGAAATTCACTGTTTTGCCCAAAACCTATATTAAATACTTTCCACAGTTCCTTTCAAGAGGCCAAACCCCCTGGGTATTACCTGGGGGGAGGTTTGGCCTGACAGTTTATGGCCCGCTCAATCAGACTATCAGGGATGTCACTGCAGAATTCTACATGAAAAGTCATAAGGCTTCCCAAAACATGCAGGCCACAGCACACCTCTATAATGTTATAATAATCATATTCCTCAGATCTCTGTGAATATCTGGACATCAAACATGCTGGGTCTAACTGGTTGCAAAATGGCTATTCTTGTAACTCACAGCAAAAACACCTCCCCCTGGCATGTTTTGTACCCACCACAAGGGTAGAACCTGGGCATTTTAAATATATAGTTTTATTGAACAATTTTACACTATATATACATGTTCTCACTAATTTCCTTATATTTGACTGTCCCCTGGATGAACCCCATCAGAGCAGAGGGTCCAATATATTTTATGACACATTGTCCTGCTCTGGTGATCTACTCATTCAGTTTCTGGTGATATCTACTCAGCTAATTTTATGGCCTAGGACTGGTGCACTTTGAATAACATACAGGTCAGCAGACAAACAAATGAATTATACAACCCAGAGGGCCAACTCATGCCTTGGCATGACAGACACTTGAGGGTCAATAGGGGCAATGTGGAAAGTGGGTACAGTGTGAAGACTGGGGGCAATGTGGAGATGGCCTATGGGGGGGGCAATGTGGTTGGGGGAGGGGGGCATGGCAATTTTTGTACCAGGGCCCAGTGGCTTCTAGTTACACCTCTACTTAAATATGTAAATGTCAAATTACCGGTACTTACACACACACACACCTACCACACACACACCTACCACACACACACCTTTTTTTATGCTTCTGACAGTAAGCTCCCAGGATCCAGGATCACTGCTTCCACTGAGGTTTCTGGTTATTTGACCACCAAAGCAGGACAGTTATATAACATGTCACGATCACTGAATGCTTTTTTTACACTGTACCACTAGCCTCACTTTCACGGTTTCTGATGGAAATCTCTCTAGAAACAGATCCAGGAGTTCAATGTCAGGAACATAAAAGTGAAATAAATAAAATAGTGCAGGTAATTTGTATTTACATAGTATGTGCTTGCCAAACATATATTAAGTCAAAACAAAGGATTACCGTCCCTAAACAAAACCACACAAGTCTGTGGGCCTTATATGTTTTTATATCGATAGATTGGATAGATACACAGACAGACAAGATGGACAGACAGACCGACAGGATGGACAGACGGACATAATAGATAAATAACAAATCTGGAACAACTGTGGAGGAAACCAAGTGGCACCATTGATTATTTTTTTTTTTTTAGATCATACATCTTTGTTAAATTTTCAAAACAGCATAACCCAAAGCGAAGCAGTCAGTATACAGTATATAATATCGTAATCAATTGGATTGCACTTTTTAAACCCCATGAATAATAGGGATGTCTCCAAATAATTGTGAAGACTAAGACTAGGTTTTAGGCCTCATAAAACAGACAAGTTTTAAAGATGCGGCAGGAAGCACAGGCGTGTATAACCCCAAGATCATTTTAAGGTGTTCGGGTTCTTTTAACCCCTTTGAGTGCCAGAGACGTATCCAACGAATTAAAAGTCTCACTTAAATCAACTGGAAGTTTTATTTGTCCCCTATGGTGCAGTTGGCTTACCCCGGAATTGCTCCAGTTTAGTTTTAATACAGAAGGCCCAGTGCCCTTTATGCACTCATTTACCAGAGGAATCGACCACCAGCGTACACCCACCTGGGATATTTCATACAAGAACATGCTTCATCATTTTAGAGAGGAGATTACCATTTGTCTAGCACAACATTCAGGGTTGTCCGTTTGTCCAGAATCAGATTAAGGATCTGTGGCCTATTGTGATGTCAAATAGCAACCTTTGTGCTAAACGTGGCACACCTATGTGTGTATATATATTTCAGGGAGAAATTTGCGTGGACTGCTGATGACAGTGGATCCAGTGGAGAAGTGTGTTAAAACTGGTTTAAGATTTTCTCACAAAAACAGGTGTTTTAAGTGTCACAACTGTGTACATTACAATGTGTTCACACAGGGGGAGACAGACAAACATCCATCATTGGGAAAAATGTTTTTCATCCAAAGTTATGTCACCTGAAACACTACTTTCTATATCAAGAACTTGAAGTCACTCCTCTTCCCATTCAATTTTGCAATGTAGCTATCAGATACATATAAAGAGATAGAAGCAGAACGGAGTCATACCATCTAAGTAGTGGGCACGACAAGAGATTTACTCTTGCGTTTCATCCTTAATTATATGCTCTTAATAAACCACATTCTGGTATAATGAGGAAAGACGCTGAGCCTTTGGCAAATAGAAACCAATTTTAAGACCCAAATTACTCACAATATATGGGGAAATGCATCTGTACAATCTACTCTCTTGGATCACTTCATCCTTTCCGGATACACGTTCAATAGTGTCTCTTTCTTACGGTCTCTTCACAATAGTAACTGTGTAAAACAGTATTATCACCCCTCACAAACCACACAAGAGGGCACGCGAGGGGTGAAACGGAAGAAAAGAGATGGCCATATGTGATTCAAACTGGGAGATAGAGCGAGTATCCAGTTCTTGTGCCAGGAGGATGAAGTCATGTTCATCTCAGAAATGACAAAAGCTTTCATTAAAAACAATATCTCAGACTGGTTTGTACATTATGGTCTTCAGCAATTCCACACCTCCTGCATTCTGCTCTATGACGTGCAGGAGTAACACTGTTGAACAGTCCCTCACTAGACCCTTAAGATCCTTGTTGGCTCCTAAAACTTCTGTCGGGTTTCAAAGTTATTTTTATTTCTTGCTCACCCCAATGTGGTAACCAGAAGTATAATGGCTCTTATTCTGGACTCCTAAAACGTTTCTACTGCGTGTGCATAACCAGAGCTCTAGTAAGATTATGGGACATATGCACCAACTGCACCAGAGAGGAGATAAGAACATTACCACTGATGTGAATTGGGCTTGTAGCCTTTTGAATGCTAGACAGAGGTATCCAACTCACTGTGAATGTGCTGCGGATCTAGCATTGAAGGGGCTAAATGCACCATTTAAATCAATTAGGATTTTTTTTTCTCTCCTATGGTGTAATTGCACCTCTTTATCTTAAGGTCCTATGGTCTTTATATCTGCAAAATAAGAGATGGGAAATTCTGGATCAAACCAATTGCTCCATAGGGGATATATACAACCTTGTTGCGATTTTAAAGGGGTTTTAACCCCTTAACCCTTTTAATGTCATAGAAATATCCAAAGCATTGTTTTGCAGATAAGGCCTATCCTATATAATAATTAGCTAAATGTATGTTTGCCAGAAGCCGCCATGCACAGTACAGTTGGCTGCATGCGCTGCAGCCATACACAGTACATATTGCCCGCACCACAGCTTATAACAGAGGGTGCGCAGAGAGGACTACGGTCTGAATTCGAAACGCCCCGCTCAGTGTCAGCCACGGCGCAGTCTCTACTGTGCATGACTGCACCGTGGCCGATGCTGGGTGGCCCCTGTGGTCTTCAACTAATATATATCACACACAAACACTCTAGTGTAAAAGCCCGTGTACACGGGCCAAGGGTCGGGTAATGTTAACCCTGTGAGTGCGAGAGGGGTACGGTACCCCTCTGGCACTCAAAGGGTTAAGAGGCCGCTACTTCACTTCTCCACGCGATGTTGTCTTGCGTCGCCTCACTCATGCTATGCAATCATGCGCAGTAGAGACTGCCTGAACGTGGGCAGTCTCTACTGCACATGACTGCATCGTGACAAACATCCTAGCGAATTATTATATATATATATATATATATATATATATATATATATATATATATATACACACATACACATACACACACACAAACAAAACATTAATGTGTGTTTTGAAACAAATATTAAGATTTGGTATTGTCCGTCCTTGGGCCCCCCCATATGACTAGTTTACCTTCAAAGTTAAAGCACTAACCCAACAAGGTCATCGGAACGGGTTGACCCCAGCACATGGTTGGAACCAGAAGAGAGAACAGTTCTTTATGTAGATCTACCAACTTGTAATTGACAATTTTCTCACATTGTTTATACACTTGGATACAAACAATATCCCTATAATACGGAGAACATGTAATTATCTCTAGCATCCAATGGGTTAAACTTCCAGTGATACCTGTGAACAAAGCCTTATGGATTACAGATAATTGTCGATTTATTTATTTTTTCATTTCTTTTAAATCATCAACTGTTTTTCTACCCAGTTCAGTAACAGAGCTAAAAAAAAAAAAAATGTCTCATACTAGCTAGGCCATCTCCTCGCTTGTTTTCACCACAAGGTCGTTGTATCACCAAATAAGATTACACTTTCTGAAACGTATTTGTAAACATGATTAGAAAAGAGTTTTTTTCTGCATGTACAAAACTGTTTACATCTTTAATCCCCACACACTAACGGCACTCCACAAAACAAGTAGAATTTTTTGCACAATTCAAAGCCATACAAGTCTACAGTGTTCTAATGTGAGGTCTTTATGTTACTAAAACACTGAAAAGAAAGTATTTCAAAGTAAAAGAAAAACAATAATTAAAAACTAATGAATCGATTCATAGGATTTGGAAATCCATTCACATATTGGAATAAAGCATCACCTGAAAAGAATGTTCTATCCATGAATCAATGAATTATCACATTAAAAATAGAAAAAGTACACAGGTATCACTGTTAACTCCGAGGATGCAAGAGATGTCTCTAGCTTTTACTGGGTTAAATGGATAGCAACTTAAAGGGATAGTAATACTTAAAATGTAAAAAAAATATATGTTGTAGGGTTTATCCCCCTGATTATAACAAGGGTACTCCCACTGCTGAGAGATATTTTATTAAAAAATTATAACAGCTCAAACTTGAATTTTTTAGGTTCAATATCACAGTGGCCTGAAAATTTACAGTGGCGCTGTTGCTACACCATCCAATGGACTGCTCTGGTCTGTAGACCATAAATCACCATAGGATGGTGTAGCAACAGCTCCACTGTAAATTTTCAGGCCACTGTGATATTGCACCTAAAAAATTCAAGTCTGAGCTGTTATAATTTTTTAATAATCTGTCTCTCAGCAGTGGGAGCACCCATGTTTTACTAAGGGGGGATAAACCCTACAACATATATTTTTTTAAAATTTTAAGTAGTACTATTCCTTTAAAGGAATAGTAATGTCTTTGTAAAACAAAACAAAATATTGTAGCTAGTAAAAAACTAAATGATCCCAGTCCCATCTCTCAAACAGTTATGGTTTGAGAGGGAACGTTTTAAAGTTTCCCCCTCCCTGATGTCAGCAGTAAAACTGACAGCAGGAGATTTTTGTTGGCCGACTTGAGGCAGCTCTTCAGCAGAGCCGAAATGCCAAAATCTAAAATTAAATACTACATTGGAATGGTCTACAAAGTGTGCTTGCAAAGCAGGCACACTTCGTAGACTGTTTCAATTAAGTTTTTCGTTTTAGATTTCGGTATCTCGGCTCTGCTGAAGAGCAGTCTGCCAGTCCTGGGACCAGGATTTCCTGCTTTCAGCTTACAGCCGACATTAGGGAAAGGGGAGGGAGCGAATAACTTTAAAACGTTATATCTCTCAAACCATAAAGGTTTGAGAGATGGGACTTGGATCATTCCATTTTGTTTTACAAATACATTAAGCCTTTAATCCTTTGTGTGCCAGAGAGGTAGAAAGAAAAGTCAAAGATGCTCAACTAGGCTCATGAGCATACCTGGGAACTTTCAAGATGAGCTGACCCTGAGATCTTTGAAATATTAACCCTTAAAGCTTCCCATAATGTAGATTTTATGCGCTATGTGTCTGTTTGCTCTAACACAGAGGTGCTCCGGTCCGTGTGCGAGGGACCTTTAACATGGTACAGTTTAGATAACTCACTGCCTGAACACAAACAAGACAAGCAGGACATCTCCCACTGTCTGTACTAATGGCACCAGTTTAGAGGCTAAGGAAACATTTAACTGGGGAAATTCATATAGTAGGGGACACAGACCTCTCTTACCCTGAGAATTTGGCCCTTCACCCTGAGACCCTGAGATTTGGGTCAAAACCCTGAGTCTCAGGGTCAGACCCTGAGAGTTCCCAGGTATGCTCATGAGCTACCAAATATATGCAAGCAGCTCACTGGGACTGTGTCCTCACACCCAGGGTGCAATCTCTTAGCTCACCAGTACCATACACAGAGAGGAAATCTTCTGAAGCACATCATACAGGTCCTGCCAAATGACAGTCCTGCCACGAAATGCCAGACAATTCCTCTCTGAACAGCTAACCCCAGACATACGTTTCGGCCTTCTTGGGCCTCGTCGGTGAGGTGCAGCTGATCCCTCTATGCACTGTGAGCAAGGGGTCCACGTCTGGACAATGCAATGCATTGGATACCTTTCTGGCACTCAAAGGGTTAATGTTGAACAAAGAAAAATATATACTGCAAGGTTTACCCTGTTGGAGATTAACAAAGACACACCCAAATTTAAAGTTGTACTGTCTCCCCAAATAAAGTCCCCCCCACTAATTAGTCATATACCGATAAGCTTAGAAATAGTACTATTATGCAGCGTAAGTACCACGTTATTAAGAAATCCTACTTCTCCTGAGACTGAAGGGCAGGCTTCTTATGTTAAGGGCATCTGCGCCATCAGTCCATTCCTGTAACTTACAATGCAACTCCTCCTAGGAGGAGACCGGGAAGATCAGCACAGGCGCGCAGACATCGTTAAACCAAGATGTTTGCGCTAATGCCTGCCCGTCAGTCTCAGAAGAAGTAGGATTTCTTAAGAATGATGTACTTATGCCGGATAATAGCACTATTTCTAAGTGTATCGCTATATGACTAATTATTGGGGGGGGATAGTTCCGCTTTAACATGTTTTATTCAAACATTACTGCAGCTCAAACTTGCATTTCTAGGGTCCACTACCTCCATCCACAGTCTGAAATGCTACAGTATCCCATGAACATTTATAGACAACTGACCATAGAGGTGCATAGACAGCAGCGGCAATAGCACATCCATATAATTTCAGGCAACAGAAGTTATATAAGGCAAAAAATTCAAGTTTGATCTGTGATAGTTTCTTAACAAAACATCTCTCAGTAGGAGGAATAATTATGTTTAACTTAGAAGGACAATCCCTGCAATATACATATATTTATTTAAGCCTTTGAGTGCCCGAGAGGTATACAATGCATTGTGATAAGTTGCATACTCCTCTGGTAATCAAAGTGTTAAACAGGGATTTTGATACCTTGAAAGCTAAATACAATGCACTGGAGACCTCGCTAGCATTGAAGGAGGTGGAAAGCCCCATTTAAATGACTGTAACACAACAGCTGGTATACCCAAGAATAGGCAACTTTATTGCAGAATATTCATCGCACGAATAAAACCCATCGGTAACATGGCGCCATATGCATGAAAGTAAGAGGAGCACAATCCCAGGGATAACCAATTGCAACATAGAGGAGAATAAACTTCCTAATGATTTAAAGGAGAATGAACACCTCGTAATACTATACACCCTCTTACTATCGGCAGAAAATCCTAGTGAATTCTGCCCCCTCACCTTGGTTCAAGATAAAACATCTTCAGTAACCCTGGATGCAGGTTCATGGAGATGGACATGTCAGATGCCTACTGAAGCTGGCTGGGTGCAGGAGGCTATATAAACCTTTAAAGAGCCAGATCCTTAAACCTTTAAGTGCCAAAGGAGTATGCAACGCATAACAAAGGAATATGTTGTGCCCTTTGCACTCAATGAGTTAAAGTGTTAAGATTCCCATGTGTGGTGAGTGAAGTCTGTGTGGTCCTGCCAGAAACTGTCATGTCCGCCTCCGTGGATATGATATCCAGTGTTGACTGAAGAAGTCGTCTCTTAAACCAAGGCACAAGGGCCTGATTCATAGGGGCCATTAGGATTGTCTGGCCTTAGTAAGGTAAGCGGTTGAGTATTAACCCTGTGTGTGCGTCGGATGGGTGCACAATGCATTGCAAAACAATGCTGAAAACATCTCCAGAATTCAATGGGTCCCTGTGTGGTGCAATTGCTTCTCCCCTAAACTGCACCACTTTTGCTTTTATACAGAAGACCCCCCCCCCCCAGGGTATTAGGACGCTGTTCACACAGCAGATTTACTCAGCGCAGATCATTGCAGCTGCTGAAACGTTGGTCTGACAGTGAATTAACCCTCTGAGTGACAGAGGGGTACCCAAAGCAACTCAAAAGGTTATCGCATCACCACCCCATTTTTTTAGTATTGGTTTCAATGCAACCACACTCCCCTCTGGTCCTTAAAGGGTTAAACTGCAATTTTATGGCTACGAAACGATCGCCCTTTTAAACATATCCTTGTAGCCAAGCTTTACAAAGGTAATCCAAGACACCTGGTTAAAAAGCAATCATGCCAGAAAATGAAACACATTAAAAGCAGATTTATACGGCACTGCATTGGTTAATCTTTACAAGGAAAAAAAAAAGAAAATCCGTGGAGAAGCTAGGCAGTGAACTCCAGACTGCCAGAGCAGACCCTGCCTCCCACCCAATACCTTCCTCCTATAGTGATTTCACATCCTTTGACATAAGCACAGCTCTGGAGGGGGGGATGGGAGACACAGAAGAAAGCAGTAAAGCCAGCTTTTAGCTATGAATGCAAGCTACCAAATACATCTACATCGTAATCAGCATAACATACACAAAACCAAATTTACTTTAGACACCTGTGGGGGGTGGAGAGGGGTTAATCTGCAGAGCACTTCCTGTTTCTCCTTTTCACCGATCACAATAGCCATATACTAATGAAAGCATACTAGGTTACAAATGCACTGGGGAAAAAAAATATGCAACTTACCTCGAATATATAGAAGGGCCACAGGCTGGAAAGGCCCGTTGGAATTTGCTGCATCTACCACCATCCTGCTGCCTGTTCTATTACATGTCAGCATAAAAAAACCCAGCAGAAAAAAGCAGCGTACTCCTTAAGGCAGGGATCCAGCCTCCATTTTAGTTAGAAAAAAAAAAGGAAACAGGCAGATCTCTGCAGCTGGAGGGAACTGGCTAGTTAATGATGTCAGCAAACAGGAGGCCCGTGATTGGCTAGCCTGAACAACTGAAAATGACACTAAAAACTACAAATAGAAAAGCATTTCTGATTGGCTGTCACAAAGCATTAGGCTTGGACACTTTATCGGCTTTATGTACAGGCTCCATTCAACTGTAACTTTTAATCCAGCACAGTCAGGAAGTAGAGGTCAGATGTACTAAATGTTTACACTCCAGCAAAGAGGGTGAAACGAAAACAAAAATAACTTTATTCAAAGCTTTGTTTTTATTTTTGGGCGCCTGTTTTTTAATTATCTGAATTATTTCACTGTAATATTTAACCCTTTGAGTGCCAATCCCTGCTTTGGATACCTCTGTGGCACTCAGAGGGTTAAAATAAAATAATATTGACAAGATTTTTAATTTTCGCTTTTAAACCTTTGACTGCCAGAGGAGAGTGCAACATGTTGCTCTGCAATGCACTGGCATTGAAAGGGCTAAAACCTACGCTAATGAACATTTACATCAGCAAGGGACTTGCTCAATTTACAGAGGTGCAAAACAACTGCGCCACAGGGGACAAAAACATTCCCAAAAAAGATAATTGGGCCTTTTAATCCCTTGAATTCTAGAAAAGCCCCCAATGCATTGCTGAGCTATGCACTAGAGACATCCAGTATCCAGGGCTTATATTAAATCAGTGGGAATTTGGTGATTTTTTACTGGATAATTTGCTACAGAAGTGCACCTTTTTAGCTAGTTAATATGGTCCAAATGACCACACATGTACACAGCATTTTACATAATGTAATAATCATGGTGGATTTGTACAGACTTTATATCACACATCTTATTTTCTATATATTATAAATACATACACACACACACATACATAAACACACAGATGCATACCTCCAAGAGTCCCTCTTTAGGAGATATTAGGGGTACATACCTCCCGAGTCCCTCTTTAGGAGATATTAGGGGTACGTACCTCCCAAGTGTCCCTCTTTAGGAGATATTAGGGGTCCGTACCTCCCAAGTGTCCCTCTTTAGGAGATATTAGGGGTCTGTACCTCCCAAGTGTCCCTCTTTAGGAGATATTAGGGGTCCGTACCTCCCAAGTGTCCCTCTTTAGGAGATATTAGGGGTCCGTACCTCCCAAGTGTCCCTCTTTAGGAGATATTAGGGGTCTGTACCTCCCAAGTGTCCCTCTTTAGGAGATAGCAAACACAAGAAGCAGAACAGCGCAATACGCCTCTAAGTGCAGTATGTATAGTAAGATGAAGAAGTATCACGCTCCACTGATTATACTTACAGGATTCTGCCTCCAAAGAATGTCCACATGTAATGGTATATATCCCAGAACGGCTTAACTTCTTACTGGAGGTACGTCCTTACTCCACATAGGCGACAACCATGTGGCGATTCTTTGGAGGCAGGAGATAGCCTCAGTATCTTGCAAGTATAATCAGTGGAGTGGGATACTTACTCATCTTACTATACATACTGCACTTAGAGGCGTATTGCGCTTTTCTGCTTTTTGTGTTTGCTGTGTTAGGAATTCAGGTGAAGGCGGGTATGACCTTCACAACAGAGGAAGCTGCAATGCCTTGACAATCCATTCCCTGAAACAATTTCCACAACAAGATTGCCCAAGATCTTAAGTACTGATTCTGTTGAGCGCACCAAATGTGGTGTATCTTTTAGGCGATATTATGGGTAAATACCTCCCAAGCGTCTCGCTTTAGGAGATATTAGGGGGCCATACCTCCCAAGCGTCCCTCTTTAGGAGATATTAGGGCTCCATTCCTCTCAACTGTCCCTCTTCAGGAGATATTAGGGCTCCGTACCTCTCAAGTGTCTTTTAGGAGATATTCGGTTCCATACTTCCAAGTGTCACAGTTTAGGAGGGACAGTCCCTCTTTGAGACCCAAACACCTTTGCTAGAATACAAGGCAAGGTTTTTTTCTGCATTTTAACATGAAAAAATGTCTTTGCCTTATATTCGTGGTCAGTCTATATTCGTGCTGCTGTTTGATTGGTGGAATCCAGTGGGCAGTCTGCTGCATATGTCTCCCTCTCTCCACCTTATCATATATGGTTCCAAGTGGCAGTCCTGTAGAAATAAGGAGCAGCAGGTGACGTTTAAATTCACAGCATGCCTCCTTCCACGTAATTTTCAGCTCCCTTCAGGACCTTCTATGAATGCTCAGACTCAAATTGGACCTGGTGTGGAAGGGACACAGAGTCCAGTTTGAGTCTGTTCAATGATAGAAGCTCCTGAAAGGACCTGAAAATGATGTGGGATATCGTAAGGGATGCGGGAAGTGAATTTAAACATGTCACCTGCTACTCCGCACTTCAACAAGGCTACCACTTGGAACCATACACGATAAGGTAGAGGGTGGGAGACAGGTGGCATGAAATGAGATTAGATGAAATGGTATTACATGAGATAAACATAACAGGAGATTAAAGGATGGAGGGAGATAAATGACAGGAGATGAGATCATGTGAGGGCCAGACATACAGAGAAAAGAAAAATGCTGAATATAAGGCGACCCTTTTTCTTTTTTTATTTTCTTTCAAGAAAAGAACAGCAAAACTTGGGAGGTCACCTTATATTCAAGCAAATAAAGTATATGCACTGGTCTGTGTAAATAAAATACTTTGTTCTTGCTCTAAATAATTTATTCAGATACACACAGGTGTCAATGGGTCATGAAATAAACTCCAAATTCTCAGTAACGCACCTTTCACCAGCGATTCCCCAAGCAACACAACCGAAAACCAGAAGAGGGCTGGCAACTTTAGGCCTGAAGGGAAAGCATGATCAAGTGACCTGCTTTTACCATCGCTCCAGCCCAATGTCCCACCCAGTTTCGTTCATTTTATAAATGTTATTAATGTTAGGAAGTAAAGCAAGTGATACAACAGAGATTATAATTGAAATATTGGTACAGTAGCGCTATCACAGAGATTACAATTGAAATGGAGCTACACCAGTGAGTCCACAGACCTTATATGTGAACTGGAGCCACTCTAGTGATACCACAAATATTAGTATTGCAATGAAGCTACAAGAGTAATAACCCATAGCTTACATCTGAAATGGAGCTACATTAGTGATACCACACAGCTTGTAGAAGAAACTAAGTTACACGAGTGATGCTACAGAGCTTACAATTGAAATGGTGCTATACTACTAATGTAGCTCGCTAAACTCTGTTTACTTCATTTAAAACAGCAAGTGGAAAGTGAGTGAGGCAGTGGCCCACTACTCCAGACTTATGAGCCCTCCCTGCCTAAAACAAAAGTGTCCCTCTTTGGCCACTTGAGAGGTACGTATAATATTTTTCCCCATAAAATGTATACAACAAGACACATGCATACATGCCTATAAACACACTGTGGAGAACTGAATGCAGAGACAGAAGAATTTACAGTGCTCAGCTGCCTTAAAGGGATAGTAATACTTTGTTTTAACTTTTTTATTTTTAGGCATTAAAAAAAAAACATGAAGAACGATATAAGGCTTATCTCTCAAACCTTAATGGTTTGTGAGATATTCACAAGCAAAGTTCCCCCTCCCGCCCCTTTTTCCTACTGTAAACAATCTCTTCTCAGATGTGGAATCCAGTCCATAGACCAGACAGATAACAGCAGGGGACAATCTTCTTCCTATAAGAACAATGAAAACACTGCCCCCCTTGACAGGTTTTTCAGGTTTTCCCTTATCTTAATTGAAGATTGTCCCTCTCTGCAGTCTACCTGGGCACCTCCCTTCTGCTCTGGCTGAACAGTGTTACATCAGTAAAAGGGACGGGAGGGGGATACTTTGTCATTCAATTACTCTTGTACTACAACTCTGACAGTATTGAAATAACACTCTACAAAGTCCAAATACTATGATGATTAATTGGAGCCGCTTTTATTATGAAACATTACTATCCCTTTAAAATCCAGCCTCATTTACCTATTCTGCTTCACCTGTTCAGGTTGCAGTATTCTATAACTTTTATTTATTTATTTTTATTAAGTACCATATAAAATAAATTATTATTTTTATGGCAAAAGAGGTGCCAGTTACAAAGCTCCCCTATAAAAACGTCCAGGAGTCATTATGAATGGAGACGCAGGATAAGCAAATACAGTTCTCACACATAGCGACCTCATTTTAGTCATTTGCATAATATACAGGTGTGGTGACCAAGTGATTTTCACATTGCTGTAAAGAACTATAAGGTCTGTATGTTCAAAAGAAAAGTGGAGGAATTCTGGGGAGAAACAATTTGTACTATAGGCGAAAACTAAAAACTCCGACATTTCACATTTATTTGAATGATTTTAACCCTTTCAATGCTAGAGAGATCTAAAAAGCATTGAAAAGCTATCTTGCGTGTTCCTCACTTCCTAGACAGAAGACTGTATATTTTGCTTTAAAACAAAACAGCAATGCAGGAAAAGAAAATGGCTTCCACAAACCTGCTGAAAATCAGCACACGCATTATTATATTTTAAAATGTTAGTAATGTCCATAAAAAAGTTTTTTGCATTTAGAAGAGCTTAAAAAGCTGAGCTAAATGCAAAAAACTATCTCTCAAACCGCTGTGGTTTAAGAGATACAGGCGTTTAAAGTTTGATCTCTCCTACTGACAGCTGTAAAGCTGTCAAGCAGGAGATCCATGTCGGCCGACACGAAGGCTCTGCAGCAGAGCCGTGATCTCATTACTTACCACAAATCCCTTCACTGGAATGGTCTAGTCTAAAACGAGTGCTTGAAAACCAGGTACATGTTTTAGACCATTCCAATGATGGGATTCATGGTAAATAATGAGAGCACGGCTCTGCTCAAGCGCCTCCGTCTCGGCCGACATGGATATCCTGCTGACAGCTTTACAGCTGTCAGTAAGAGAGATCAAACTTTAAAGGCCTGTATCTCTTAAACCATAGTGGTTTGAGAGATACGTTTTTTTGCATTTAGCTCAGCTTTTTAAGCTCTTCTGAATGCAAAAAAACATTTTTGTGGACATTACTAACACAAAGATTCATCAGTATATGGAAACTGCTGTATATCAATCTGTGAATGTTGCAAAATGAAGTTTTACATAAATTAGGCCTTATGTACAACCCTGGCACAAACCAATTGCACTTTAGGGCAGCGGTTCTCAACCTTTCTAGTGCCGCGACCCTTCGCTAAAATTTCCCAAGTTGAGGCGACCCCTAACAGTAAAATTATTTTCGTTGCTCCTTCATCGCTGTAATTTTGCTACTGTTATGAATCGAAATATAAATATCTGATGGCTTTAGGCGACCCCTGGCAAATTGTCATTCGACCCCCTAAGGTGTCCTGACCCACAGGTTGAGAACCACTGCTTTAGGAAGAGGATGGCCACATTTTTTAAGACTGAATCCCCCAATTAAACACATGCAGTTAAAGGGGAACTTCACCCCAAATAAAGTCCCCTCCAACAATTAGGCATCTAGCGAGAAGCTTAAAGCGGCACTGTCATGATGAGAACATTGCCCCTCCCAATATATTACTAACATAACGGTATGCAAAGCCATATCATCATTAAGCTGAATAAGTTCACGTTATTGCAGAAAAACAGCTTCTTCAGCAGGAACCAGAGGACAGACAGCGCAGGAAATGTATCTCTGAGTCTGCTCTGTCTGTCCCGTTCACTGCCAGCACTGGTGAGCGACATTCTTTGGTTACCTTAAAGGGATACTAATACTTAGTTTTATCTTTACTTTATTTTGTACGCATTAAAAAAACATGAAGAACGATATAAGTCTTATCTCTCAAACCTTTATGGTTTAAGAGATATTCACAAGCAAAGTTTCCCCTCCTGCCCCTTTTACCTAGTGTAAGCCATCTCTTCTCAGATGTGGAATCCAGTCCATAGACCAGACAGATAACAGCAGGGGACAATCTTCTTCCTATGAGAACAATGAAAGCCCTGCCCCCCTTGACAAGTTTTTCAGGTTTTTCCCTTATCTTAATTGAAGATTGTCCCTCTCTGCAGTCTACCTGGGCACCTCCCTTCTGATCTGGCTGAGGAGTGTTACATCAGTAAAAGGGACGGGAGGAGGACACTTTGTCATTGAATTACTCTTGAACTACAACTCTGACAGTATTGAAATAACACTCTCCAAAGTCCAAATACTATGATGATTAATTAGAGCTGCTTTTATTATGAAACATTACTATCCCTTTAAGGTAAAGGAAGTGACTGATGGCGCAGGCGCACAGAGCTTCTCTTGTAAGCTCTGTGCGGCTGGTTCATGCCAAAGAAGATGTTTTTCTGCAATAACGTGGACTTATTCAGCTTAATGGCTTTGCATATCGCTATGTCAGTAATGTATTGGGGGGTAATGTTATTATCATGATAGTTCTGCTTTAACAATGGTAATATTAGCCAGTGTAATTACTGCGTTACAGAGTTATCCTACTTCTACCGAAACGGACGGCCAGGCAACAGTGCTTTAGAGGTGCCTGCGCCGTCAGACCCTTCTGGTACCTAAAGGTACCATGCAGCGCCTCCTAGAGGAGACCAGGACTGATAGTGGTGGCGCACAGAGGTCTGTAAGCAAAGATGTCTGCGCTGTTGCCTGGCCGTCAGTCTTGGCACAAGTAAGATTTCTCTGCAACGCGGTAATAATGCTGGATAATACTACTATTGTTAAGCGTATCACTAGATGCCTAATTGTTAGGGGGAGACTATTTGGGGTGATAGTTTCCCTTTACATTAAAATGACAGAGTCACTGACTGTCCACCCACGGGTGTACAAGCAGGGATATCCTGTAAATGTGACCTGTTCGTGTGTTCAGAGGACTAATGCACAGAATCACTACTCTAGAACAATATATGGAACACATATGGATATACTTGTTCCTGCTAGGACAATGATGGAGCTGGAAAATCAAACACTGACTATAAAAACAGGAGGCCACTTTAATTCTTTAACCCCTTAACGACCGGGGAATCCGGACGTGGACGCGACTCAACGACCACGGAGCAATTTTTTTTTATTGCTCCGTTGAGTTCCGGACTCCCCGAACAGCGTGCAGCCGCGGGGGGAGCCCGGAACTCGATGACGGTCATAGTACGTCATCGGTCGTTAAGTCAAATCGACCCTTGACGTACTATGACCGTCAAGGGTCGTTAAGGGGTTAAGGACCAGAGGGATGCATCGTATTACTAAACGATGCATTGTGCTTCCCTATGGTGTTTATAGGGTTAATCAAGGAGCCATTGTCACACTGATGAAGACAGCCACAGGAATAGCTGCATGTATGATGCTCCCACATACAGCACAGACTTCATGACTCACTCAGCTGCAACAGGGTATAAATGCACGAGGAGATAAATGGGTTAAACATTAATCGCTTATTATTATTATAAGTATCAGTGGAAAGCTTCAAGGCGTTACTGTGCTTTGATGGGGTTTGATGAGTGCAGAGGCCACTTTTCTGGGGGTGGGGGAGGGTTTAAAACCCTTTCAGTGCCAGAGGTATCCAAAGCATATAGGAGATTTGTTGGGGAATATTATAGTTTCATGTTTCTTTTCATATTTTTTTTTATACATTTTCACTCGCCATTGGCTAGTGGAAATTTTGAGCCATATCTATCTATATATATATATATATATATATATATATATATATATATATATATATATATATATCTATATCTATATCTATCATATCTGTTTCATTTTAAAATTCTGATTTGGTTTTGTACTTGACTGGCTGGTCTACACAGGGGAACACCGATTTGCAGCGTTTCCTCAAGTGGCTCTGCCATTTGGGTCATGAAAATATCTTTGGTCCTTGGATGTATTTGACGTTTAGTATATATCCATATACATTTTAAAGTTAGACATCTTTTGGGGTTTTATTGAGTCTGCTGCTCTCCTCAGTGGGGATTACTAAGGGGTTATTGCTAACCGTGCAGCCTGTGTAGGTCCTTATTAGGGGTTAATTCCCTTGGTTTTGTACTTAAGCGAACTGCGCGTTATTTTCCACACCTCAGTTTTTACAAGAGGAAACTGTGGAGATAAAAACCGAGGCGTGGAACTGTTGTACGTTAATAATCTTACTCCGGAGCATACAGTTCCATGTCACACTAATAGCGCTATAATACTATTTTATATGTATTATTTATGAATGTTATGTATTGTTATTTAATTTGACAATTAGTGTCTTATTTTATATTTAATAAATAATTGTATTTGGTATAAGGCAAAAAGTTGCGCTCTCCCATCTATGTTATATATCTATCTACACACACATTTATAGATTTCCTATTGATTATATACACACACACACAGCCAGCTCAAGATTGATAAAGGCCGGTTTACAGAGCCGAAACGTCGTTTCAATAAACATAAACATCTTTATTTGAAACAAGCTCTTATGAGTACCGTCCTTCCAAGAAAAGGAACGAACAGAAAGAACGCAAACCACCAGCAAATATCTTTAAGGCCATCTTCAGTCAATATTAAACCTATATTAGACCAATACTCACAAATACTGTGCAAGATAACTGGTTGTAGGTACAACCAGCCAATTCAAACAGGGTAAGTTATGACTGCCCAGTTTCAGTCCCTTCTCTCAGGCAAAAAAATAGTGGATCCTTGGATGATAACATCAAATTTATTAAAAATACAGATAAAAAAATCCATATATAATGCCAAAATGGAAAAACGTCAATACATATAGTTGGCTGTTAACCCCTTAAGGACCGGCCGCGCACGCACTTTGTGGTCACTTAAGGATCATGGAGCATTTTCTTTTTTTTGAACGATCCGATTCCAGACTCCCCGAACGGTGTGCAGCCGCGCGGGGAGCCCAGAATTCCATGACAGTCCAGGACCGCCATGGGCCCTTAAAGGGTTAAGGCCTGATATATAGCCTGATATAGGACACGTTTCGGAGATTTACTCCTTTCTCAAATATTACAGGCATATATGTTTTATAAACCTATAATATAATGAAGAAATTACTTTCATTTCTTCAGTATATTATAAGTTTTTAAAATATATATGCCTGTAATATTTGAGAAAGGGGTAATTACCAATACAGACTTTGGACTTGTTATGCTGTATTGGTAATTTTGGGACATCGTTCCTTCTGTATATGGTCCATTTGTGGGCATGGATGCACACAACACAGATAGTTCAAATAAATATCTTAAAGAAGCAGTAAACTTTTTTAATGAAAAAATATATATTGCAGGGATTTCCCTATTGGGTAAAATAAGGGTACTCCCACTGCTGAGAGATTTATATTTCCTGGGTTATTACAGTTTAAACCCATGTTTTTTTTTTTTTAAATTAGCAGTGCCCTCTAGTTGTCAAATTCTAATTAGATTTCCTGTTAGATTCTAATGGAGAGGAAGCCAGAAAAGTCAGAGACAAACAGTTCTCCATAGTATGTGATAGAAACTGCTGAGTCACTTCCTGTCAGTTAGAACTATCAGGAAGTAAACACAGTAAATTCACTTCCTGGTTATTTAAACTGCTATAAAGTGTGAATAAAACATCTGACAGCAATGGGAGTGACCGTGCTTTATTCAGCAGGGAATGCTCTATAAAATATGTGTTTTCATAAAAAAAGTTTACTGTTCCTTTAAAGCGATATCCTTGCATGTTGTATTGGTGATATATATATATATATATATATATATATATATATATATATATATATAAAATTTTTGTGAGCTACATTAGTTATTGTATCTTTCTTTATATGACTATATCTATAGTCCTGGGGGAGATCCAAATGATTAAGCCTTTAAGGACCAGATGGGTGACACATCACATTTTAATTGCTCTTCAACCTATTTTGAAGAATAAATATGTTAAACATCCTAATTCACAATAATATGTGGTGCAAAAGAATGCAAATCGGGAACAAATCTATTGTCCAGCAGACAGAGATGGGAATCCTTGCTCAGAGATTCCACAAATTACCAAAAACATGCAAATAACTCTTCAGCGTTTGGAACAAATAGATATAGTCATATAAAGAAAGATACAATAACTAATGTAGCTCACAAAGCACCACCTGGCTTATGAGGAAACACAGGGAAATATATGGAGGAAAAAGAACCACATTTTATATAAAGGTAATATTTGTTTTTACGAGGCAATAACATTGTTTGTATTAAAGGGGATCTCTCACCTAACTACATGTAATGCTCATTAGTTAGAGCATTTCTCTAAACCACTGAAAATAGTGTTCATTTTATGTAAAAAGCAGTTACATTCGCGAGAAATAATCTTTAAAAAGTGTCCGGCAGCCTACTTCCGGCTTGCCGAACTTTGCCGACCAGAGACAGCTCCGTCCCACTACCCATCATCCTCGCATGACGGAGGCTGTCTGTCACTAAAGTGAAGCAATTGCATTGGCTAGATATCGATCTCTGCCAATGCGATCGCTCCACTTTAGTGACAGACAGCCTCCGTCATGCGAGGATGATGGGTAGTGGGACGGAGCTGTCTCTGGTCGGCAAAGTTCGGTAAGCCGGAAGTAGGCTGCCGGACACTTTTTAAAGTTTACGTTTTGCGCATGTAACTACTTTTTAAATCTAATGAACACTAGTTTCAGTGTTCTAGATAAATGCTCTAACTAAAGAGCATTAAGTGTAATTAGGTGAGAGATCCCCTTTAAATAAATCAATGCATACATATATTTTTGCCCTAACTTTGCTAGATTAAGAGTAATCACTATGTAAGGTTTCCCACTCCCACCCCTTTTAGCTCTTCACCTCTCTAGCCGACAGACTTGGATACTGGTCTGCGGACCGGCCCGTCTGGACAGCAGAAATAGAAGTGCATACAAAGAAAGTCTTCATGACAACGGTCTAAAAAGTGTTCCTGGTCTGAGGCAGTAGACCGTTGTCATGAAGATTTCCTTTGTATGTACTGCCATTTCTGCTGTCCAGACGAGCTGGTCCGCAGACCAGAATCCAAGTCTGTCGGTGAAGAGCTAAAAGGGGCGGGAGTGGGAAACTTTATAGCGATTACTCTTCAATTAGCAAAGTTAGTGCAAAAATATATAAATGCTTTTATTTATTTAATACAAACAATATTATTGCCTCATAAAAAGAAGTATTACTATCTCTTTAATGGACATTTAGTACCTTGGATGCTACAGATCTCTAATGCATTGAGAAGTAATGAGTTGGAGATCTCTAGAATTCAAGGTTAATTTTATAAATAACTACTCCGCTTTTGTTGCTATACATATACCCAACAGAAGGCTGAGAACAATGTGTTAGAGAGGTATTTAGTAGTCAAAGGGGTTAGAATTCCCACATACACTAGTGGGAATGTGGGGAATATCATTTGTTCCCTATAGTGGACTTGGCTTACTTTCCACTTCACTCGAGTTCACATTCATTTACCCCTTGCTGCAAGAGAGGTGCGACTGACTGCAAGGGAATCAGACAAACTGAACTCTGGCACTCAAAGTGTAAAAAAAAAAAAATAAAGAAAAATAATGAAATAAAGGAGACTCTAAAGAAGGTTGCTTCTGTAAAATAACATTTGTTTTGCACTTTACTGTGCCTTTGTTATCTTTTACCTCCGTACTTCAGCCTTGAATGTCACTTATAGTGCCATCTAGAGGTGTATATGCATATAGGTGTTTTAGAGAAAAAGAAGAATTTAAGTCATTAATGATGATGACTAAATATTACCAATAAACAGAGATTTAAACCAAATTTTCTGTTTATTTTAGTGCCAAAGAGACCAGTTACAGCAGGGAAATACCAAAGGTCTACATATATGTCTCCAGTAGTTCTTAATAAGGGATACACATTACATTTAACCCTCTGAGTACCGGAGGGGTACGCAACGCATTGCAAAGCAATGCGTTGCGTACCCCTCCGGCACTCAGAGTTAACTTTTGGCTAGATCAGGGTGGGTCAAATGAGGCCCTCTAGCTGTTGCTGGACTACAAATCCTATAATGCTTTGGTCAAGGATGATTGGATGTTACCCACCCGAGTTAGACCCACTAGCAGAAACGGGTTGGGAGACAGGGGATGAAAGCGGACTGGTGAGAGAAGGAAGAGAGGTATGTTTGGAGGTTTATTGTTTAATAGATGCCATTTTGGAATGGTAAATAAAAAAAAAAAATGTGCAGTGAAAAAAAAACACTGTGCCAGAGCAAAGTAAAGGGGGGGGGGGCTGCATATAAAGTGTCTGAGAACTGTAATGTATAGTATATACCAGCCAAAGTCTTTGGCCAGTCAAAAAGGCAAAGGAAAATATCTGAAAACAAAATAGGAAGAAATGCTTAACCCTTTCTTTGCCAGAGGGGTACACAACGCATTGCTGTACCCCTCTGGCACTGAAAGCGTTAATGTGACATGACTTCTTGTTTATAGGGGAACCCACACCTCCGATAAAGTAATACATTATTTGTCCCAATACAGGTTGAACAGTGTGTGTGTTTTTTTTTTTTAAATCTCTCATTTTATGGAGGAATACGCTCCTAAAGTGTTACCGCATAACATCACATCAGGACTCACTACTGTACATCTCTGTACCGCTGCCTGACAATCTTCTCCTCCACTGTTGGGCCTTGTCCCTCCTCTGCGTCGGACACTGGAATCCTACATGTGACCTGGTGTGCGCTCATTAGCAAGCAAGCACCAGATCACGTGGAGGATTCAAGAGCCAGACAAGGAGGAGAGAATGAGGAGCAACAGGGGAGGAGAAGACTGTCAGGCAGCCGTACAGAGCTGTACAGCAGCGAGTCCAGATGTGATGTCACGCGGTAACACTTTAGAAGCTTATTTCTCCATAAAATTAGCGATTTGAAAGAAAAGAAAAAAAAAACAAAAAAAAAAAAAAAACATGATTTAACCTGTTTTGGGGACAAAGAATTAAATAAGTATTGCTTTATAGGAAGCGAGAGTTCCCCTTTAAAAACAAGTTTGTGTACATACATATTATATAATATATAACAAAATTAATGAATGAGTATCACAGTATACAATAACTAAATTAGTCCTTTAAAAAATGGTATTTTCAGGAAGATCTTTCGAGAGCAACAAGCTCCCTTTATCAGGTCAAAACAACTAACATGGATATCCTAAATTTTACATATATTCTTCCCTTGCTCCTGGGTTTGAGAGAAAACATCCTCAATCGACCCGAATGTCATGTCCATGAAGGCTGATAAGACTCCTAGACCTTAAACTCCAGCCACCAAAACCATCTTCTCCCCACAGCCCAACCCAAGCAGGCAGAATACAAGCCTGTAAAAGACACCAGTATTGCAGTGGTTAGTGTCTGAGGTCCAAGAGTCCTGCATAAAAGTCATGCTCCTGCATTCAGCCTGCTTCAGAAACAGCAACTGTCATGTCCACCCCCATGGACATGACATCCAGGACTGACCAAAAGATGGGATCTCTTAAACCAAGAAGCAATGATTAAATTTACAGGATTTTCTGGCAACAGTATGCCATGTGTTTGGATGGGGTTTATTATTAGGATATTTTGGATCTCCTTTAGTATGAATTATTTTAAAAATCTGCCAAATATCTTTAGCTATTTTAACTCCAGTGGTAATGCAGTCTTAAAACCTACATCTAACCCGACTGCTCGTAAATCAACGGTAGCCAACTAGGCCGCATGTGGCCCTCAGAGGCTTCTTCTCCAGCCCTCAGTCCGTTTTTCTGGTACAGTGGGAAGGAAAGATCATTTCCCTATTCCACATCACAACTGACACCAAAATGTATGCAGGCTCTCTCTTGTCATAAAGCATATATCTCTTTAAACATAAACGGTTTCATATCAAAGAGGAGCTTTCACTTTAAATGTGAAGCAATGCTTAGGTGACCTCACTAGCATCCCAGGCGCCAAGTATTTTTGACCCCTATTTAACATATTTAAAGTGATAGCAATGTTTCATAATAAAAGCAGCTCTAATTAATCATCATAGTATTTGGGCCTTGGAGAGTGTTATTTCAATTCTGTCAGTCATAGTTCAAGAGTAGTTGAATGATAAAGTATCCCCCTCCCGCCCCTTTTACTGATATAACACTGCTCACCTCAGAGCAACAGGGAGTGTCCAGGTAGATCGCAGAGAGCGACAATCTTCAATTAAGATAAGGAAAAAAGCTGAAAAACCTGTCAATGGGGCAGGGTTATCATTGTTCTCACACAAGAAGATCGTCTCTTGCTGTGATCTGTCTGGTCAAGTGACCAGATTCCACATATGAGGGGAGGCGGCTTACACTAGGTAAATGGGGCGGGAGGGGGAAACTTTATCATTCAATTACTCTTGAACTACAACAGTATTGAAATAACACTCTCCATGGCCCAAATTTAAAAATTATACATAATATATATAAAAACAAACACAACATTTATTCCTCATTATGATCCATCCTGTCAAGTGTTCGGCTTTTTGGAGTGGAGGAATCCCTGCCTGGCTTGACTGAAAAGGGAATCTTTTAAATTGAATTTAAAGGAGCATATGAAGGCAACACAATTTTAAAATAAGCTATGCATTATATCCAATTACTATGAACAATCGTATACAGAGTTTTATTTTTTACATTATCTTTTTAACTATAATGTGCAGCTCTTTGGTGGACCCGAGGGCCATAGCGGTGGGCCTTGAAGTTAATCTGTTTGCCCGTTTCTGTCATATTGGATATTGATCCAGGAGAATATCCGACTGCCTTTGAGTCAGGAAGGAATTTATTTTACCCACTTGGAGCTCAACTGGAAATCACTTCAGGTTTTTTTTGTTTTGTTTTTGTATTTTTTTGTTCTTTGCCTTCCTCTGGATCGATAGGGGTGATATGACATGGGATGAACTTGAGGGACATGCCTTTTTTTCTGACCCATCAATTGTATTACTAAGTAGCATCATATTTTTAATCTCTCTACAAAACTGCATTATGGTTACATTTTACATTTAAAAGGTGCAGTAAACTTTTAAAGGGGAACTTTCACCCCGCAATAACTTCATGTTCACTTACTGCTCACCTGGCGACTAGCTGCTTAGTAGTGCTAGTCGCCAGAAATCTTACCCGGTTCTTCAGATATATGCGTTTTACAGGAGCAGGAAGCACGGACGTCTCTTCACAGTGACGTCCGTGCGCCTGCGCTGTCAGTCCCTTGTGCACCGTACGGTGCACAAGGGACTGACAGCGCAGGCGCACGGACGTCACTGTGAAGAGACGTCCGTGCTTCCTGCTCCTGTAAAACGCCGATATCTGAAGAACCGGGTAAGATTTCTGGCGACTAGCGCTACTAAGCAGCTAGTCGCCAGGTGAGCAGTAAGTGAACATGAAGTTATTGCGGGGTGAAAGTTCCCCTTTAAAGAAAATTATATGGTACAGTACTCTTCCTGCTGAGCAAAATAAGGACACTTCCAAACATGGATAATTTTTCATTTATAGTAGGTTTTTGTTTTGTTTTGTTTTTTCCCTTCATAGTTGCATAGTAAATTAGGTTAAAAAAATGTAATACACACACACACACATATATCCACAAATGAGAATTATATAATCCTTCTCAAATGCCAGATAAGTTTTATTTTATTTACATAACTAGCTTTCAAATCACCAACACATAATACAGCCATGCATGCCCCCTTCCATTAGAAATGTATGTAATCTCTTACATGTTTCCATTGTATCTGCCATTACCACATACTTCAGCAACGAATTTGCCAGTTTAACCCCTTATGGACCAGCGGTCCTGGGAAGTTACCTTCCCTTAAGGACCGCTTTGATCCTTGCCGACGCGTGACCTGTAAAGCGTATCGGTGTGCTGCTTTGAGGCCTAAGAGAGATTGCTCCGGTTTTGGAGCGATCAATTTTTGGCCCCGTAAGGGAGCGCTGTAAGTAAAAAGTACGTGATGTGCTATGACCGTCACTAGTCCTTAAGAGTGTAAGGACCGTGACGGTCACAGCACGTCACGTTAAAACAATGTTACTGCAAAGAAACTTCCTTGACTGCAGCTGAATGCTCATTTTCTCTAATCTTAAGGCGTAGGCCCTAGTTACTGGATCAGGCCTTGGAACAAAATGTTCGGTAGAAAAATCCCTGTGTAGACCTGACATTCTTGTACAACAAAACAAGAGGCCCTTTTAGGCATCTTTTCTCTAGAGTAAATAAACAACATTTGACAAGATGGTTTTCAAACTTCAGTTTCTCCAATCCCTTAACCCTTTGAGTGCCAGAGGGGTAAGCAATGCATTGCATACCCATCTGGCACTCAAAGGGTTAATTCTTTTTGTTGCACTTCTCTGTACCCTCTCCAATTCTAGAATATACAATTTAAGAACAGGTGCCCAGAACTGCATATTCCACGTGTGGTCTTACCAACAACTTCTACAGTGACAAAATGATGTACCCAATCTCGCCTCGATATCCGGTTTATTATACAGGACAGGCCGCTGATCACCATTACCAAGCTTGGAGTTTACAAGTGCTCAAAGATCTCTCTAGCAACAAGTATAAGTAGCTCGCTTACTTGTACTTCCCAAATGCATAACTTTACACATTCCTACGTTAAATGTCATATTCCATTTGTCCAATCTGTTACTTTATGTAAATCCCTTTGTAGGGAACAAACATTGTGCTCTGAGTTTATTAACTTGCATAATTTAGTGTCATCTGCAAATGGTAATAAATATAGAAAGCAAATTTTCACTAAGTCATTTGTAAACATGTTAAAAAGCAACGGAGCAGGTACTGAACTCTGAGGTATACCCCTCAACTTTAACCCTTTGAGTGCCAGAGAGGCATTCAATGCAATGGCTTTGGATACCTCTCAGAAACTCAAAGGGTTAGCTGTATTGGGAAATATCCTATTTAAACACTCTACTTTATCCCTTTAATTCAGTGGTTCTCAACCTTTCTAGTGCCGGGACACTTTGATAAAATTTCCCAAGTTGTGGCGACCCCTAACAGTAAAATTATTTTCGTTGCTCCTTCATTGCTGTAATTTTGCTACTGTTATGAATCGAAATATAAATATCTGATGGTTTTAGGTGACCCCTGGCAAATCGTCATTCGACCCTCTAAGGTGTCCTGAGCCACAGTTTGAGAACCACTGCTTTAGGGTGAGGATGGCCACATTTTTTAAGACTGAATCCCCCAATTAAACACATGCAGTTAAAGGGGAACTTCACCCCAAATAAAGGACCCCCTCCCAACAATTAGGCATCTAGCGATAAGCTTAAAGCGGCACAGTCATGATAAGAACATTGCCCCCCCCAATATATTACTAACATAACGGTATGCAAAGCCATATCATCATTAAGCTGAATAAGTTCACGTTATTGCAGAAAAACAGCTTCTTCAGCAGGAACCAGAGGACAGACAGCGCAGGAAATGTATCTCTGAGTCTGCTCTGTCTGTCCCGTTCACTGCCAGCAGTGGTGAGCGACATTCGTTGTTTTTTTTGTTTTTTTTTGCTACTGTTATGAATCGAAATATAAATATCTGATGGTTTTAAGGCGACCCCTGGCAAATCGTCATTCGACCCCCAAAGGGGTCCCAACCCACAGGTTGAGAACCACTGTTTTAATTCATGACCTGTATCTATTTGAATTCCCTGTACCTTGTGATCTTTGTTTTGAGATCAACTTAATTGTTTGGTTCAGTAGCTGATGTATGATCTCAGCAGAGCTTTGTTCTCTAACTTGGTCAGATAAAGTTTCATAATTACATGTCCAGATGAACAACCTCTCTCCTCCTTCTTACACTACTATAACAGAGAGGGGGAACAATGATAAGGACAAATAGTAATGTAAATGCTTTCAAAATGGGGGCTCCCAATGCGGGAAGAATTTGAAAATGCTACAGGCCCTCTTTAAATGTAAACAAAACAAAACCCAAAAAAAAACAAACAAAAAAAAATTTGACTTGTAATATATTTTAAATGAAACATCTCCTGGCATTGGGAGGACCAGTTTACTCAGCAAAAAAAGCCCTAGAATGTATTTTTTTCCATTAAAAAGTTTTCTACTCCTCTATAACTCAAAACTATTTAAATTAACTGCAGGTTATACATCTTTAATTTAGTTGCCCCATAATTATTAGTCAAATGCGACATACTCAACTGTAGCAGAAAGTACTAAATATTTAAGCGCTATTAAAAGTAAAAAACAGATTGCAGCTTTCAATTAAAAAGTGCCCAACTGTGCTGCCACGTAGAGACACAGTGTCTCACTGGGACAGAGATTGACAATGACAGAATCCCAAGCACATCACCTAGCAATCCTGCACGACTTTCACAGTACATCTCCCGAGTTGACCCATCGAGGTCCAGAGGGTGTGCAACGCACTGCTTAAAGCGATAGTAATGTCTATGTAAAGTTAGTTGCCCAAGTCTTCGGATATTAAAAGGAACAGTTTGCTCTATGTCTAAGTGTTTACTTCTTTGTAGTTCAGAAGTTATGAAGCACTGAAGATCCTCCGCCCGCCACTTTCTGGCCGCCTCCCATTGAATATGAGATTGGGTCGTGCGACTAGACATCGGCAGCGAGGGACAAACTTCAGGAAGTATAAGGGAAATCCTGCCCCCCCCCCTTTATGACGAAGGGGCAAGATTTCCCTTTGCTTACTGAAGTTTGTCCCTTGCTGCAGCCATACCGATCAGCCTACATCCTCTGAGTGACGTAGGGAGAAGGGGTGAGCAGTGGATCTTCAGTGCTTCATAACTTTTGAACTACAAAGTAGTAAGCGCTTAGACATTGCACAATACGTTCCTTTTAATATACTGAAGACTCGGCCAACTAATTTTACATAGACATTACTATCACTTGTAAAAACTCATTCCTCAATGCAGAAGTAAGGGCTATAATCAATGAAGAGAAGTAGCACATACTTATAATAAACCCCCAAATGCTTTACTATGGTCATAAGATCAAATCTCAACCCTTTCAGTGCCAGAGAGGTATCCAATGTGATACCTCTCTGGCACTCAAAGGGTTAATGGTGACTAACATGTTTCCTTGCACCTTGATACAAGAATTAACGCTGTCAATTACAGCTAGATATCACGCCCACACTGCCCATTGTTCATTGTAATCTTAAAGGGTCAGTAATGCCCGTTTATAAATGTATTTAATATTCTAGAGGTTACAAAAATAAATAAAGTATTTGGAGAAAGTGCCATCTCTCAAACCCTTATGATTTGAGAGATATTCACGGCTAAAGTATCCCTTTTCCTGCTGTCAGCAGGAAAAGGGATACTCCCTCCCCCATTTTGTTTGACAAGTTGTAAAGCTGTCAGAAGCAGATTCTGGCTGCGCATCCAGAAGGAGGCTCTTCGGCAGTGCCGACCGCAATATCTAGAAATAAATACTTCATTGGAATTGTCTACAAAGTGTGCTTGCAAACCAGACACACGTTGTAGACCATTCCAATGAAGTATTTATTTCTAGATATCACTATGTTGGCTCTGCTGAAGAGCCGCCGTCTGGTTCTGGGACCAGGATCTCATGCCATCAGCTATACAGCTGATGTATGAGAAAGGGGAGAGAGCGGAGAACTTTATTTTCATATATCTCTCAAACCATAATGGTTTGAGAGACAGGAATAACCGCAGGTAATCTCGTTTTATTATATCTACGATATAGCTCAGTGGTTCTCAACCCGTGCCCTCAGTGGCTACTAACAGGCCAGGATTTGAGAATTTCCTTTTAAGAGCACAAGTGAGTTAATCAATACGACTGAGCCTCTGATCAACACACTTGTTCTAGCAGGGAAATTCCTAAGTCCTGGCCTGTTAGTGGTCACCGAGGGCACGGGTTGAGAACCTCTGATATAGCTCATACTTGTCACATAATGTTACTATCCCTTTAATCTTATTCACCCCGCTGGCTTTTCCCTGCATTGTTAGGCAGGTCTCCCTTGTCATGCAGACAAAATAAAAACAGGCAAGAGTCTTATGTCGTCATTATCAACCTGGCAACATATTTAACCCCTTAACGACTGGACGATCAGCGCAGCACCATCAGTTAAGGACCACGGAGCATTTTTTTTTTTTTGTTCTTTCGGTTACGGACTCCCCGAACGGCGTGCAGCCGTGGGGGGGAGCCCGGAACTCCATGACGGTCATAGTACGTCATGGGTCGTTCAGTCATATCGACCCATGACGTACTAGGACCGTCAAGGGTCGTTAAGTGGTTAATGCGACCCATGGATGGTCACCAAAATGAGGATGACATTTTGATAGTGAACCCTGAAATATTCCTATTTTACTGCCAGAGCAAAGTCATGTGTCCCTGTTCCTTTTATTTTAATAAAGTTTTACAAAGGGGTAGTTTGTAAAGTCAGAAGGATATAAGAATATCAGTTTAGCAGGAAGGGCGTGTGTGCTTGACACGTTAGATGCTATAGACTTCACGTCTTCCAAATAAAGGTGTTTCAGTGCATGAAGAATTCCTTTTAACAATCTGACTGCCAGAGGACGTTACACTGCACAGCCTTTGACAGTTAAATAGTGCAACATAGACATGCTATTTTGCAGCCTTTATGTGTGCTTCCACATCAGTATTCTCAAGCCTCCTATCGAGACCCATAACAGATTCAATTAGTAAAAGAGCATCTACCTTAAAGGGACAGTAATGTCCCATAAAAATGTTTTAAAGTTTTGTAGAGCTTAAAAAAATAAGCTAAATGCCACAAATCTTAATTCTCTCACACCGCTATGGTTTGAGAGATATCCTCCGCTAATGATCCCCTCTCCCTCCTCTTCTCCTGACGTCAGGTGTAAGCGGACAGCAGGAGTTCCTGGTCTGGGGGTCAACAAGCGGCTCTTCAGCAGAGCCGCAATAGCGCAATTTAAAAAGAAATACTTCTTTGAAACGGTCTACAAAGTGTGCCTGGTTTGCACCCTGGTGTCCTTGTGTTTAGGAGATCAGACTCTGTGTTATGTATATAAGTGTATCACCCTGGTGTCCCTGTGTTTAGGAGATCAGACTGTGTGGTGTGTAAAGAAGTGTATCACCCTGGTGTCCCTGTGTTTAGGAGATCAGACTGTGTGGTGTGTATAGAAGTGTATCACCCTGGTGTCCCTGTGTTTAGGAGATCAGACTGTGTGGTGTGTAAAGAAGTGTATCACCCTGGTGTCCCTGTGTTTAGGAGATCAGACTGTGTGGTGTGTATAGAAGTGTATCACCCTGATGTCCCTGTGTTTAGGAGATCAGACTTTGTGGTGTGTATAGAAGTGTATCACCCTGGTGTCCCTGTGTTTAGGAGATCAGACTGTGTGGTGCGTATAGAAGTGTATCACCCTGGTGTCCCCGTGTTTAGGAGATCAGACTGTGTGGTGTGTATAGAAGTGTATCACCCTGGTGTCCCTGTGTTTAGGAGATCAGACTGTGTGGTGTGTATATAAGTGTATCACCCTGGTGTCCCTGTGTTTAGGAGATCAGACTGTGTGGTGTGTATAGAAGTGTATCACCCTGGTGTCCCTGTGTTTAGGAGATCAGACTGTGAGGTGTGTATAGAAGTGTATCACCCTGGTGTCCCTGTGTTTAGGAGATCAGACTGTGTGGTGTATATATAAGTGTATCACCCTGGTGTCCCTGTGTTTAGGAGATCAGACTGTGTGGTGTGTATATACGTGTATCACATTGCTCCACAGCAATAAAACTCACATTAATATTTGTATAAACCTCAGTCTGAGTAAATAAGATACCTTGGTTTTGCTCTAAATCATTTATTCATTTACCCAAAGCGGTGTCAATAGGTCATAAACTAACCTAAAAATTATCAGTAACGCCCCACCTACCAGCAACACTGCCAGCAACACCAACTAAAACAAAAGTGTCCCTGTTTGGCCATTTGAAACGCCGGGAGGTATGAAACTATTTATATTACAAACAAATAGCTATTACAACATATAAACCCGGGGTTCCTAATCTAGCAGTAGATTACTAGGTGGTTTCTGGCAGACCACGAGAAGATTTATGCCTAGTAGGGTTTGCCAAATCTTTCAACACTGCAGTTAATATGGTCACAGTCCTCATTTCCAAACTGAAAGAGAGGACAACTGAAAATTCCCATTGATTAAAATGTGGCTCCTTGAATGCTAGAAAGGCCTACAACACAATGCTTTTCAATGCACTGCATATCAAGCTAGAATTTAAGAAGTTAAAGTCATATTTAAACTAATGGGAACTGAAACGTTTAAGCTGATCCCTGTAGTGCAGTTAATATCTCCCAAAATTACTTATTTTTAACAGGTTTGTTTTTGTGTGTTTTTTTGTTTTTTTTTTATTTGTGTTTTTTTGTTCTTGTAACTACAATATTGTGTGTGGTGTGTACTCAAACTACACTGTGAGCACAATTATTACGCAAGTGAGTATTTTGACCATATCATTTTTATGCATATTGTCCAACTCCAAGCTGTATAAACTTGAATGTTTATTGGATTTAACCCCTTAAGGACCACTGACGTGACAGGACCGTCAAGGCAGTCCAGCACTTAAAGACCAGTGACGGTCCTGGCACAGCATAGAGTTCAGGGCTCCCGGCGCGGCTGCACGCTGCTCTGGGAGCCCTGAACCAGAAGCGTAAAAAAAAGCCCTGTGGTCCTCAAGTGCCAGCCACGCATGCGCGCACTGGTCCTTAAGGGGTTAAGCATATATCAAGTACTTGTGGGCCTTTCTTAAATGGCAGATTTACACTGAATGACAACAGTGCACCTCTCTGAACAGTGTCTGGGAGGCTGTAGTTGCTGCTGCACAAAAAGTTGAAAGTCAACAGATCAAGAAACTGACAGACTCCATGAATGGAAGGCTTATGACTGTTACTGAAAATAAGGGTGGCTATACTGGCCACTGATTTTTTTTTAAGGTCTCAAATGTTTATTTGTAAATTTTGAGTTGTTTGTTTAGTATTTTCACTTTAATAGATGAAAATAAACACGCAAGATGGGAAAGTTATCGTTTTTCATTTAGCTGCATAATAACTAGTTTCCCAATAATTCTGCACACAGATATTCTCCTAAGAAAGCCAAAACCTCACTTTTACTTTTTTAAATATTCATGTTTAAGGTTTCTTAACATTTTGGATTGCTGGAGAACACTGTAGTTGTTCAATAATATGAATCCTCAAAAATACAACTTGCCTAATAATTGTGCACACACTGTACAATATTGTGTGTGGTGTTTAAAGGGATAGTAATAATTAAAATTTACTAATCCCCATATTGTAGGCGTACAAAAAAGAAATTAATTGCCCCCAGTGCCATCTCTCAAACCTTTATGGTTTAAGAGATAATCGCTCGCTAAGTCCCCACCCTTCCCTGAAGTCAGAGTTCTAGCTGACTGCAGGGGAATCCTGTCGTACGACCATCCAGCGGCTCTTCAGCAGAGCCAAGATCTCGTTACTAAAAAAAGAAATCCTTCACTTAAAAGGTCTTCTAACGTGTGCTTGGCTTGATATATATACGGTATTTAAAGCACATTGTATAAAGTCGCCTTACAATAATTAAGTATATGGCGACTAGCTTCAGAATAGTTCTATTACATCTCAGAAGTACCCGATTCGAGAGAAATCCTTACTTTTCAGAGACTGACGGCCAGGTTAGTGCTGTCTGCGCTGATGCCTGGCTTCCGGTCTACTAAGATTAAAAGGATAGTAATACTTCGTTTTATCTTTATTTTATTTTGTAGGCATTAAAAAAACATTAAGAACGATATAAGTCTCATCTCTCAAACCTTTAAGGGTTGAGAGATATTCACAAGCAGTTTCCCCTCACTGACCAAAATGGTCATGTCTGCCATCTAGCTGTCAGATTTGGAATCCGGTTTGCAGATCAACCGGTGGCTCTTCAGCAGAGCCGAGATCGCAAAATATAAAATAAATATATATATATATATATATATATATATATATATATATATATATATATATATTTATTTCATTGGAAGGGTCTAAAAAAAGTGTGCTTGCAAACCAGGCACACTTTGTAGACTATTCGAATTAGGTAGTTCTTCTTATATCTCGCAATCTCGGCTCCGCTGTAGAGCCACAGCCGGTCCATGGACCGGATTCCAAATCTGGCAGACTTGACAGTTTTGGTCAGTGAGGGGAAACTCTGCTTGTGAATATCTCTCAACCCATAAAGGCTTGAGAGATAAGATTTATATCGTTCATGTTTTTTTTTTTTAATTCCTACAAAATAAAGATAAAATGAAGTATTACTATGCCTTTAAGGATAACTTTAGAATCAGGTATTTCTGAGATCTAAGTAAGGGGGAAATTTATTAGAGCATAAATGTAAAACGGCAAAGTTTAATACGGTTTTACTCATAAATCATTACAAAAAAAAAAAAAAAAAGTATGACGACTCGATTTTACTTCTTCACTTATGAAACACTACTATCCCTTTAACGTTACTGCCTTGGTCACTAACATCATTCAGTATGCCACCCTATATTTCACTAATCGAACTTTAAGAATACGGTGAATGAATGGCAGATAAGCCATATAAGCAGGGGTGGACCAAAGTATAAATAACTTTGGAGCCAGTCAAAAATGTTTAGGAACCAGCAAGATGTTTTAGGAGTCAGTAAAGGGGTGCATGTACACAATACTTCATACATTCAGAAGCAAGCAGTGATATTTTAGGAGCCCTTTCTTCCAGGCTCCTAACGATTTCTAATTTGCTGCCTTAATAAATGCATTTGCGTCTGCATCCCTCATGTGACACATCCATGTTGTACAACAGTGTTTTATTTTGCAGTATAAAGATTTATTTAATTCTTAGGAACCGTGGGGCAAATGTGCAGTTTTTCAGACCATCTACACAAACAACACAGGGTTTTACGAGTCAATAAAAAAATATCAAAGAGAAATTGCCTTAGGCAAGTAGCACAATTAAATATTTAAAGCAATTGACCTATTGATTGCCAGCAAAAAATTGTGAAGTGATGCATCCTAGGTCTTGCGCAACAAAAAGGTTAAGAGTAGCACAACCGCTTTTAAAATAAAGTTGCATACACTGCATAGTTACTCCAGTGAGGTAAAAAACAAAATATAGGTTGGGATCAATGTACTGCTCCCCCCCGGCACAGAATTGGTTAAAAGAATCTCATGGAGAGGAAATAAAAAATATTAACTGAATGCTATAATCAGGGGGCAGGGCAACCTGCGGTCCACCATCTGCTAGTCTACAACTTCCATCATCCTCAGCCAGCCATCTAGATAGTTACAGTCCAAAACGTTCTGGAGGCCAGCAGGCTGCCCAACATTGGGCCAAATGCCTTTTCTAGACCAGACAACAGTGGATGGGGCTGTGGGCGGTGCCATTTAACCCTTTGAGTGCCAAAGAGATACTTCTCCAGCATTCAAAGTCGTAACCCTTTGAGTGCCAGAGTGGTACGTAACTCATTGCAAAGCAATGTGTTGCGTACCACTCTGGCACTCAAAGGGTTAAGAAGGAGGGAGGGTAGCCCTGGGAGTTGGTAAAAGCGCCTAATTGCCTATTCCTAGGGCTCCTTAGATGCAATTCCTCCCCTGGAAACCAAGCGGATCAGCTCTGAGGCGCCTCCATTACATTTTAGGTACATTGTGAACAAGCTTGTTCCATTTACAGCCCTGCTCCAATATATTCCTCCTACTGCACCAAAATCCATTCTCTCCAATCACAGCTCCAATGGTACCTTGTGCTTCGGAAAGGTCACGCAAAAGAACATGTGGCGCATTTTGATGACATAGGGGACATATTTTTAGCCCTTTATCACCACTGGATTCTACAGATGTCTCCAAAGTGTTTCTTGTCAATGTGTTGCAGACTTTACAAGCATCTAATGTATTAACCATTCAGATGTAGGAGCCCTAAAAGACACTGCTTTGCAATGACAAGGAGACATCTCTAGCACACAAAGGGTTAAAGCAAGGGTGGACATACATGTCTAAAACTTTGGTGCCAGACAGAACTTTAGAAGCCAACAAATATTGTTACGAGCTAATTGAGGGATACAAATATGGATGCAAAAAAAATACTCCCAAACTCTAGTGGCAGTGGTAAACACTATAGGACTGGCTCCAAGACTTTTTGATTTTTTCAGCTCCTGGGTAAAAGGAACAGCAACCCAATGCCAAGCCTAGTTCACATTAGTGAGTTTGTTGCAGTGACACAATATTGCCATTGAAAGATACTGCAGCTAAAAAAAAAAAAAAAAAGCCACCCTAGCGAACTGTCCCATAGAAAACAATGGAATCTATTCTGTGAAACTGGTTGTTACAAAAGCTTGATAAAACCGTCACCTTTATTGGCTAAGAAAATCCTAAAGGCCACTATGAATGGATCAGATGTCCAAAATGAATATTCCATTACTATTGATTATCACGTCCAAGGAGGCAGACATTCTTTTTGCAGGACACCAGGATTGCAATTACTCCCAAAGTAGGCTTCTTAGGAAGGATCCAGTGTGGGAAGGGAGTTCTGGTCCTTGCCTGCAATAAGTTTTATAGACTGAAGCAGGCAGAGTGCACGAGTGGACCTGACACTGTGAGTCGTCGTTACCCCCATATTTGAAAACTTTATTCCAAACTGCATGTGTGTCAGGTTAACCAAAATTCCAACAGATGTACAGATTATGAAATATCCACGTTTACTTCTGTAAAAAGTGAAAGTCTCCTGGTGCAACAGAGACCTTAATAGCATATTAAATATCACAGAAAAGCTTAATTAGCACACAGAGGTATGGCAATTACCATACATTAGTAACAGTTGACGAGGCTGGAGGAAAAGACATGCATCCATCAAGTTTAGCCCCATGCCAAAACATCCCTATTGATCGAGGAAGGACCCATATGGTACAAAGTTTGTTTTTTACATGTGGGCCATAAGGATTTTATGAAGGGAAAAAAAAAGAGAGAGAGAGAGAGAGGGCACCTCATTGAGTAATACTGTTTGTAAAAGTAGTGAATCCACTCACAAGAAAGGTATGCTACATGCACAAGTAGCGTATCAGCATGAAGGACATTAAAACTGCCCCCACACAGATCTCAAACAGCAGCCATTTCTAATGGAGATCCCATGGTTCCTTAACCCCTTAAGGACCAGCGGTCCCAGGGTGTGTGGTCCTTTAAGGACCAGATAGGGAAGTTCGACGTGTCGCCCCACGTGACTGATCACATGTGCAGGCACGCCGAGCCAGAGAATGAAAGATCTCTCTGGTCTTGGAGCGATCAACTTCAGTCCCCTGTATTACTCACAGCGCTGCAGGAGTGCGGTGAGTAAAAGTATGTGACGTCCCAGGACCGCCACTGGTCCTTAAGTGCCGGACCAGGGTGACGGTGCGAGTACGTCAAGGGTCCTTAAGGGGTTAAACTCTCAAGAAAACAACGGCCAGAAACCAGCATACAAAAGAAACAGAAAGAGGGCGCTATAATATGCATCTAGAAGTCAGATATTAACCCCTTAATGACAAAGGACTTACCAGGTACATCCCGCAAAAACTTAATGACAGAGGATGTACCTGTACATCCCAGAAATCCGGGTCCCTGCGCAGCTGAACGCCGTTCGGGGACTCCGGATTCATTTAAAAAAAAAAAAAAAAAAAAAAAGTTAACCGGGCGTTAAGCGACGGTCTGTCACTAAGGGGTTAAAGTTCTCCGTACTCACAGTAACAGGATGCCGGTGAGACTCCTTTCATTCACCAGCATATAACTGCAGTGGAAAGATAGCTCGCCCTTGATCGAGCTGATAAATATGAAATGGGATCTGTAGCTTGAATAAAATAATATATCTAATACAAAATATAAGTTCTCCTTTAACCCTCTGAGTGCCAGAGAGGTATCCAATGCATTGCAATGTGTTGGATACCTCTCTGGCACTCAAAGGGTTATGCAGGCTTTACAAAACAATTTTTTTTTTAAATTATTATTATGAAATACTGTGTAATCTTATACCTTAACCCTTTGAGTGCCAGAGGGGCAATCAAAGAGTTAAGCAACTATTTGTTAATATGGAAGTGAAATATAAACCAATACCTCGCTCATGAGCTGCAAAACAAAACCACAGTCCAACCTGAGCAGTGGACAGAATAATCAATTACATACAACAGCGCACAGCTTACATCAAAACAGCTCTGTATTCATGGGCACCTGTTAATCATTTATTGCCCTTTCAGCACTGTTAATATAACTCTATGCGCTATTACAGCCGTTCAACTTTTTACATGTGGAACCCTCTAGTTTTTCTAAGAATTTCTAATGGAACACTATCAAATGCTTCAACCCTTAGAGTGCCAGATGGGTATGCAATTGCATTGCATACCCCTGTGGCATTCGAAGGGTTAACCCCTTAGATGCAAAAGAAGTCTCCAAAGCATTACCAAGCAATGCTCTGGCGACCTCTCTAGGATCTAAGGGGTTAAGAGTATTGAAAATAAAATACACCTGAATACTAGTTGGAACTGAAAACCCCCACATAAAACCAAGAGAACGCAACTAACTTCCAGTATTAAAGGGATAGTAATACTTGCAAATTACTAATCCTCATATTGTAGCTTTGTTAAAAAGAAACTTATTGTCCTCAGTGTCATCTCTCAAACTCTCCCTCCCCCTTCCCTGACTGAACCCTGAACGCAGGGGAAGTGGTCGTACGACAGTCTTATGTGCATCAGGCGGCTCTGCAGAGATAGCGTTTATAAAAAAGAAATCTTTCACTAAAACGGTCTTGTACGTGTGCTTTTTATAAACGCAATCTCGGCTCAGCTGCAGAGCCACCTGATGCACATAAGACTGTCGTACGACAGCTTCCCCTGAAGTCAGCGTTCAGTCAGGGAAGGGAGGTGGGAACTATGAGCGCTATTATCTCTCATACCATAAGGGTTCGAGAGATGACACTGGGGGCAATAAGTTTATTTTTAACAAATCTACAATATGGGGATTAGTAATTTGCAAGTATTACTATCCCTTTAAACCAAGGCTTACAATAATCCAGGCACAAAAGTCTAAGGGATGCGCCAAATCCGTTCTGCTTGGGTTGGTTCTCCAGACTTCATCTTTAATTAGCAACGAATAACACGTCCATAGAGGCCGAATTGTTTTTGGAAAATTCCAAGGCCCCAAAAACCTCCTCCTGAAGCTTTCAGGGGGTTTAGCAATAAATGATCAGGTCTTCCTCCACGGACATGATCTATATTACTAATTAAAGGCCCTATGTAAGATTTTTATACTATAGGCAAGTTCCCATAGCTTAAAACTCCCCCATTACCCCTGCAGATCAAGTATATCTGCTGGGAAGGGAGACGTCTGTGCCAAAAGCCAATCGTCTGACCAGGCAAATCCCAATGAGGGACAATACTGTGTCTGTCGGTGTAAGGAAAACCCTGCCCCACCTTAACAAGGGCAGGTTTTTCCTTATGCTGACACAATGTTGTCCCTCGTGGTGATCTTTATGGACCGGCTTTCTTATCTGAGGGAAAAGGGGAAGGAGGGAGAAACTTGTAATTGGATTTTCAAGGCAAATATAAAGGTAAGGGAGTTGCAGAACATACTATTCATTACAAAAAAGTAAACTGAACAATCGCAGGTACATTTATTTTTGGACATTACGATCCCTTCAACAGAAAACAATCTGACTGTGTGAGATGTTTCAGTCTTAACATGTCCATTGGTAATCATAGAAATACAATGTACTGGGCCATACACATATAGTGGAGTCAAGTAAGGGAAACAGATTGCACCATAAGAAACAACAAAAATCCCTTTAAATTTAATTAACGTTTTTAATGCAAAAGGTCTCTCCGAAGCAACACACTGAAGAGCTCTCTCGCCTGCCTACTATTGCTACCTGGTCCCCCATCTGCTATTCCTTACACCTGTTCTGTGGAATCCCTGTTCTTTAGGGAACCATTGCCTTCCAACAGAGAACCACTGATGTATTGTTTTACCGCATAGAACGCTATACAGTATTTTCAACTGTAAACAAAACATATGAATGCAATGCATTGTACACCTCCCTGGCACTCAAAGGGTTAAAGACAGCACAACACAACAGGTTTGTGCTGACCATTTTTTTTTTACATTATGTGAAGTATTTTCTCTCCCAGAGGCCACTGGATTTCTATGAATTGAAGCCATTAGCTGTTAATAATAACCCAGGTAGGAAACCAAACCAGCACAGTCAGCCTGTATCTAGCTGCCTACACAAGGATGCGACACCACAAAGTGATGCAGCGGTTCTGAGTGACGCGGGTAAACAGCAAAGGTTTGGGGGTTTTATTTTGAGAAAATAATTGCATATAAAATGGAAATAAAATATAAAATATTAATACATAAATCTCAGAACTAAAATGATTTCAAATGAATTTTGAAGGGGAAAAAAAAAAAAAAAAAAAAGTACATAAAACATCAGTATTGGCATCTTAACCCTTTGAGTGCCAGAGAGGGACGCCCCCTCTGGTACTCAAAGGGTTAAGGGAAAATGGTGAAATTCTGTGTTAAACCAGCTGCTCCATAGGGAACAAATAAAAAGAATATCCCCAAATCATTAGGATGAGGAGATAGAAGCCTCGTTTAACTCTGAGTGCCAGAGGGGTACACAACTCATTGCTCTGCAATGCGCTGCGTACCCCTCTGGCAATCAAAGGGTTAAATGCAGGGAGTGTGTGTTAACCCTTTGAGTGCCAGAGGTGTAGCCAGCATATTAGGTTGCAATGCGTTGGATACAATTCTGGCACTCAAAAGGTTAAATATGTTGCAGCTGGCTGCCTTAGAATTGCTCCTATTTGTCTTATAGTTTGTCCTTTCCCATTTCAATGCCTGGGGGGGGGGGGGGGGTAGCCAATGCATTGCTTAGCAATGGACACCCTTGTGGCAGTCAAAGGGTTAATGAAATTTTGTGGTCAACGTTGTATAATGTAGTCTATTTCAAACATAATTAGGTTTTAACAGTGAAAACGGTTAAAGGGTCTCAAACACCTAAAAGAGCTTTTACATTCGCATATGGTCTGTATTAGCCATGTTTAAAGGGATAGTAATACTTCGTTTTAACTTTATTTTATTTTGTAGGCATTAAGAAAACATGAAAAATGATATAAGTCTTATCTCTAAAACCTTTATGGTTTAAGAGATATTCACAAACAAAGTATCCCCCCCCTGTTCAACCAGATCAGAAGGGAGGTGCCCAGGTAGACTGCAGAGAGGGACAATCTTCAATTAAAGCGGAACTTTCACCGAAACACATGTGTTCTTTAATTCACTTACATTGCCGATTCAAGCTTTGCTGGGTTTCGTTTTTTTAAAAAAACTCAATAGAAATTAAGTTTGAGGGTTAACTTTATCCCTCTACTCCTCATTCTGATCAGCACCATTTTGCCGATGAGAATGCAGGAGATCCTCCTCCCCGCTGGTCCGTCAGTAAGTTGGAGAACTCTCATTGGCCAGATATCGATCTCTACCAATGAGAGTTCTCCAGCTTACTGACGGACCAGCGGGGAGGAGGATCTGTTATGTATTCTCATCGGCACAAAGTGTGCCGATCAGAACGAGAATATGTGAAGAGGGAAAAGGTAAACCCTCAAACTTATTTTCTATTGCGTTTTTTTTAAAAACCAAAACACAGCACAGTTTGCATCGGTAATCTACGTGAATTAAAGAAAACATGTGTTTAGGTGAAAGTTCCCCTTTAAGATAAGGAAAAAGCTGAAAAACTTGTCAAGGGGGGGGGAAGGGCTTTCATTGTTTTCATACAAAGAAAATTGTCCCCTTCTGTTATCTGTCTGGTCATACAACCTGATCCACATCTGAGAAGAGATGGCTTACACTAGGTAAAAGGGGCGGGGAGGGGAACTTTGCTTGTGAATATATCATAAGCCATAAAGGTTTGATAGATAAGACTTATATCATTCTTCATGTTTTTTTAATGCCTACAAAATAAAATAAAGTTAAAACGAAGTATTACTATCCCTTTAATACATTATTTAGCAGGTCAGCTAAAGATAATTAAGGATTGCCATGCAGACACTTCCTGTCTTAGTCCTACATTACCCCCCGCACACACACATACACTGACACCCTTCCAATGCTAGGGGAGGTGGACAATGCATTGCTGAGCAGTGTCACTGAGTGGGGGAGGTAATGTAGGGGAGAAGACAGGAAGTCAGTGCTAGGGGAGGTGGGTAATGCATTGCTGTGCAGTGTTAGTGAGTGGGGGAGGTAATGTAGGGATAAGACAGGAAGTCAGTGCTAGGGGAGGTGGGTAATGCAGTGCTGAGTAGTGTCAGTAAATGGGAAGGTAATGTAGGGAGAAGACAGGAACTCAATGCTAGGGGAGGTGGGAAATGAATTGCTGAGCCATATCAGTGAGTGGAGGCGGTAATGTCAGTCTAAGACAAAAAGTACCTACAGGGCATGTCCTAAATAGCACAATCTATAAATCTAAATAACTAATAAAATTATTTTCTAAGAAAAAATGGCTAATACAACAGCACAAAAAAAAACCCAGAAGACATTCTGCACTACTCCGAACAAATTACCTAAATGTGAACTATGTATGGAGCATACCTTATAAGAATGTGTCAATGTACTTAATTAAACAAAAAACTGATGGCTTTGTTGCATGGTTTGGTCTAAGTATGTTTAAGCTCAGTTAGCCCATAACTCTTGAAAGGGGGGGGGGGGTATATTATTAAAGGTATAGTACATGGAGTACTTGTGATTGGCTTTCTAGGCCTAGGTTTACCTTCCATTGTGCTGTAGTATACAGGGGGCATGTATTTTGCAGCGGTGGGTGGGATAGACCAATATAAAAGAGCTGGTGCAAGTGTTCAGTCCTTTTGGGTCCCCACACACTCACTGCAAACGTCTCCTCTTTGATAGCAAATCAGTTTAATCAGAAGAATAATAGATATAGTATATATTATGAGTCATAGTTTAGTTGTTCTCAAATTCAAATGCACTTCTACAGAAGTAATTTCTTCATGGGCAATTTTTAATGTAGGAATGTTTTTGTTTGTTTAAAGGGGAACTTTAACCTCCACATTATCATTATTGTATCCCTTCCTTTGTGTCCCCTCTGTACATTGCGGTGTTTCTTTTTGCCTACAAATCTGTTTAAATGAAGCAAAAAGATACTTGAATTGTGTACCTGATGACGTTAGCAGCCGCACAGCCGCGCACCGTATGGTGCAGAAGACACTCCCACAGCCTCAGCTCCTTTCACTTGCCCCAGCATCCTCCGATGACGGAGGCGTTCTGTTAGAAAGCTGGAGAGAGATCTCATTGGCTAGATATTGATCTCTGCCAATGAGATCTCTCTCCAGCTTACTAACAGAACACCTCCGTCATCTGAGGATGCTGGGGCAAGTGAAAGGAGCTGAGGCTGTGGGAGTGTCTTCTGCACCATACGGTGAGCGGTTGTGCGGCTGCTAACGTCATCAGGTACACAATTCAAGTATCTTTTTGCTTCATTTAAACAGATTTGTAGGCAAAAAGAAACACCGCAATGTACAGAGGGGACACAAAGGAAGGGATACAATAATGATAATGAGGAGGTGAAAGTTCCCCTTTAAACAATAAATATGACAATACGTATTGGATAGGCCTCATTAATATGGGGTACCTTGGCAGGGTAAGTGAGTTAAAACATACTTTGGCCAAACTACGCAACAAAATTCATTTGTTTGAAATTAGCAAATTATCACATTGGTATTATATATGTGAAAGCAGAACTACCATGTCACAAAATGTTTAGCTTAACCAAGTCCCCTTCTGGGGACTAGCTGCTTAGTAGCGCTAACATATATACTTTATTCCCCAGCTGTCAGTAGCACGGAGCGTGAACACCTTGCCAGAATGATGTCCGCATGCCTGCGCTGTCAGTCCCAGCCAGTTCTAGGAGGCGTTGCTAGGAGGCAGCCGGCTCCGACTGGGACTGATAGCGCAGCGTGCGGACGTCATTCTGGCAAGATGTCCGCGCTACTGACAGCTGGGGAATAAAGCATATATCTATTAAATCAGGTAATAATTCTGGCGACTAGAGCTTCTAAGAAGCTAGTCGCCAGAAGGGGACTTGGTTAAGCTAAACATTTTGTGGCATGGTAGTTCCGCTTTCACATTTGGATGATTTGTATGGAATAGCTCAGGATGTGTGTTTTTTTTTTTTTTTATTATTTATTTGTTGTTCTTTTAGGTTGTTCTTAGTTTGGAGACATATTCCTTGCTTTGCTCTACACCTTATTCATTTGGGTTCTTACATCTGCCTCTGTATAGTATATGTTTACACTATGGTGTGTTAGCGCTGGGAGTTTCTTTTTCTAATACAAAATCTGAATGATGCTGAAAGCTCTTTCACAATCACCAGACTGTTACAGGTGATAGGGTCCCTTCACAAAGTGATAAAGACATAGTAACAAAACATATTTACAGCTGCAGGTTTAAAGAGATAGTAATGTTGCACAAAAACAGCAGCTCCAATTAATCTTTGTAGTATTTGGGCCATGAAGAGTGTTATTTCAATACTGTCAGAGTTGTAGTTCAAGAGTAATTGAATGATAAAGTATTCCCCGTCCTCCCCTTTTACTGATGTAACACTGCTCAGCTCAGAACAGAAAAATGGTGTCCAGATGGATCACAGAGAGGGACAATCTTCATTTAGAATAAGGGAAAAACCTGTCAAGGGGGGCAGGGTTTTCACTCTAACAGTAAGAAGATTGTCCCTTGCTGTTATCTGTCTGGTCTCAAGACCACATTCCACATCTGAGGGGAGGTGCCTTACACTAGGTAAAAGGGGCGGGAAGGGGAGACTATCATTCAGTTACTCTTGAACTACAACTGACAGTATTGAAATAACACTCTCCGTGGCCCAAATACTATGAAGATTAAATGAAGCTGCTTTTATTGTGAAACATTACTATCCCTTTAAACAAGTGTTAAAATGTACATGTCCTAATGTTCCCTAAAATGCTAGTGTTGTATGTTACACTCTGACCTGTGTTCAGAAAGACAAAATGGAGTTATTTTGGAGCAAACCGATTGCACCACAGTTCAAACTGTTTAAATGGGTCACTTAACCCCCTGAATGTTACAAAGGAGATCACTTCAGCATTCAGAGGTTAAAAGCCCCATTTAAATGCATTATGTCCCCTTTAGTACACTTCGGTTTCTCCAGAATCTCTCAATAAATAAAGCTCTATTGGCCCTTACATTCATCAACCTTAAAGGGACACCAACGCCTTCTACTAAATGTGTCCCTATTGCCTTAGATAAGTAGAAAGGTTTCCTGGAACTGCCTATAGTTTTCACAGGGTTTCTGTACAACAGATGGATCCTACCGCTGGAAATTCTGCTGTTGCCCAAAACAACAGCCATTGCTCTCGTTTGCCGGGCTCCCAGTCTGAATGACATGCCTTTACATGCCCTATACAAAGCTATGGATGTGCAACCAGTACTAGTTATACTACTGGAGCACGTCACTATTTTACCCCTGAAAGGAGAGCGAATGACTATCTTTCTTATGCTCCATTTGTACATGGAACACCCCCAGAACACTTAGTTGTGGCTCTACATATATTAAAGCAGAGCTTTTAGATATTACTAAGTCGCCACGCCTTCATTAAGCGCATGGCGACTAGCTTGGAAATCCACGTTCTACTTTTGCAAATTGCAAAGAAATACTTGCCGTTTGGAGACCGACAGGCAAGTTAGTGCGGTCTGCGAGCCTGCGCCGTCAGTCCCTCACGGTTACCATGTGGCACACTGCAATGCTTCTCATTGGAGACCGGGAGTGACAGTGCAGGTACTGGGTTCCGCTCTCCAAAGGGCAAGGATTTCTTTACAATGTGCCATTTTTAAAGGTAAGACGTGGATTTCCAAGCTAGTCGCCAGGCTCTTAATGAATGCATGTGACTTGGTAATATCTGAAAGTTCCACTTTAATGTAGTAACAGGGGCAACTTTGTTAGAAGGGGTTAGTATCCCTTTAAGAGGCACAATTCTGAAGCAAACCAAGTGTACTTTAGGGGAGAAATTTAAATTCCCCAGCTTCCCATTATTTGATTTGGGGCTTTTAACCCCTTGAATGCCAGGTTTTCCGATGTCTAGGCTATGAAGGAGTTAAAATCCCCATTAAAAGTCATCGGGAATGTTTATTTCTCCTCTGACCTGCAGCAGATTAGTTTCAGTATTCCTCCTGGCTCAGCCAGGACATTAACCCTTTGAGTGCTAGAGTGGTAGGCAACGCATTGCAAAGCAATGCACTGCATACCACTCTGGCACTCAAAGGGTTAACAAGGAGTTCTACATTTTTGCTAATCATCCTTCACAACATGGCAAAACATCTATAGCATCCAAGGGGTTAAAGAAACATCTTTCCAAAATAGGTTTGGCTTTTAAAATATAAACAAATAAATATTAAAGACAACAGACCGTACCTTTAAGAGCTGGTAACTTCTGCAGTTCTCGGTTATTGCTGACATTAAACCTCGAGGAACTCTGTCGCTTCTCCTTCTTGACAACAGCCTGTGGAGTGGGTACCTTTATCTTGGATACCTGAGTTGGTGGGGGAGCATTGTTTGCCTTCTTGTTGGATACCTTAAAAAGAAATGTAAAAGAAAATATAAAAGGAAAGTCTAAAAAAAAAAAAAAAAAAAAAAAATGGGGTTTATCCCCCCCGAGTAAAACAAGGGTACTTCCACTGCTGAAAGGTGTTTTATTCAAACGTTATTAAATCTCAAAGTTAAATTTTTTAGGTGCAGTATCACAGCGGCCCGAAATTGTACGGTGGCGCCGTTGCTGCACCATCCTATGGAGATTTATGGTCCCGGTACCAGAGCTGTCCTTGTTTTACTCAGAGGGGATAAACCCTACAACATTTTTTTTTTTTTTTTTTTTTTACATTTTAACCCTTTTGAGTGCCAGAGGAGTACGGAACGCGTTGCAAAGCAATGCGTTCCGTACACCTCTGGCGCTCAAAAGATTATGTATTACTATCCCTTTAAGGTGATCACTTGTGCGAACTGCAGCACTTAATTCCTTTTTGTCACTTTACAGAAGCAAACGCATCCTAATAATAAAGCAATGGATGCCTATCTAGCACAGAATAATATTGAAAATGATGACAAACATAGAATTTGATGGCACTGAACCATTTCGGCCCATCCAGTCTGTCCATTTTCCTACAGTAAAAACCTCCAACCTTTTTTGGTCCTTGGTCTTTTCTTAAGTTAAGGACAGCCTTATGCCTATCTGATGCATGCTTAAATTCTGTCACTGTATTAACTTCTACCACTTCTGTTGGTAGACTTTTCCTCTTAACTACTACCCTCTCAGTGAAGTAAAACTTTCTTACATTACGTCTAAACCTGTGTCCCTCTAGTTTTAGACTATGGCCTCTTGTCCTAAAATTTTTACTCCTTTGAAATATACTTCCATCCTGCACTTTGTTGAATCTCTTCATGTATTTGAATGTTTCAGTCATATCCTCTCTCTCTTCTCTCCTCCAAGCTATACATGTTCAGATCCTTTAGTCTGTCCCGATATTTCTTTTCCTGTAAACCAGTCATCATTTTAGTAGTCCTTCTCTGAATTTTCTCTAGAGTATCTATATCCTTCTGGAGATAGGGTCTCCAGTATTGTACACAATACTCTAGGTGAGGTCTAACTAGAGATCTGTAGAGTGGCATGATCCCTTCCCTTTTTCTGCTACTAATGACCTTAGCTATACAACCCAGTACCCTGCTTGCATTCCCCACCGCTTTATTACATTGCCTGCCTACCTTTAAGTCATTAGAAATAATTACTCCCAAATACCATTCCTCTGTTGTCTCTGTCAGCACAATACCCTTAATAGTACATTTTTCCTTTGGATTTTTATGTCCCAAGTGCATTATTTTACATTTATCAATGTTAAAGTGCATCTGTCACACTCTTGACCATTCTTCTAATTTACCTAAATCATTTTAGGTATGATAGACAGCTTCAATGCAGATAGGATTTGATCCAGGGATCTATCTGACTGCATTTGGAGTCAGAAAGGATTTTTTTCACTCAAATGGAGCTAAATTTGGAAATGGCTTTAGGGTTTTTTTATTTTTGCCTTCCTCTTGATCAACAGGGGTGTTTTTGCCAGGGGCTGGATTTGACGGACGCATGTCTTTTCAGCCTCATAAACTATGTTACTATGTTATAATAAACTCCCAATGAATTTTATCTGGATGGTAAATCCTAATGAACACTATTAATAAATATCGCTAGGATTGGTTTTCCAAAATCTTTAACCCTTTGAGTGCCACAGGGGTATGCAACGCATTGCTTTGCTATGCGTTGCATACCCCTCTGGCACACAAAGGGTTAATTAGTACTAGATATAATTATTGTTTCTTCAGGACTCCAGGAGCACAAACTCCGTACAACCAGGCTTCAGCGGCTGGAGTCTGTGGTCCTGCAAAAAAAAAAAACCACCGCTTCCAAGGACATGGTATCCGGTGTTAATTAAACTTTTGGAGAACTAATCCTTATAAAATTGATTCAATGGCCATTAGGATTTTCTGCTTAGATTAAGACAAGTGGGGACTATAAGAAGGTGTTAGTGTTCCTTTAAGTCTTCCAATAACCAAATAAACTATGAAGGTCCTAGCACCAGAGACCTTCTCATTTGTGTCTGGTTCTTGGCACAAGCTGGCCAATTTATTAGGTACTAGTTGAACAGCCCGTTACACGGGCCACAGTGCCACTGCACCCGGTCGCAGGGCAGTCACGTGCAGTGAAGACTGCCCGTGCCACGGCTGATACAGAGCTGGACGCTCCTTCGGAGCGCCCAGCTCTGTATCATCCGCAGCGCGGGCAGTCTCTACTGCGCATGACTGCCGCACGCGCAGCAGTGTCTACTGCGCATGTCGCGGTGTTACACACGATTTAGCGAATTATTATATAGGATTGTGTAGACGTGATTTGCACAATACAAGCAGTAAGTATTACAGGTCTGAGTTATGAGGGAGATTGTCACTGCTCAGACATTGTAATCCTGACAGCCAATTAAGTCAGAGATCCTTCAGAATTCAGCAAAGGATCTGTTGAGAGACTCAGAAGTATGGATTTTCAAGCTTTACAAAAGGGCATTGACATGTTCAGGGCAATATGCTCTTTAAAACTGAAATTAGTGTTTATTATTCTTTTAAATGGATAGTAATGTTTCACAAAAAAAGCAGCTCCATTGATCTTCATGGTATTCTAACTGTGGAGACCTTTATTTCAATAATGTCGGAGTTGTAATTCAAGAGTAATTGAATGATAAAGTATCCTTCTCCCGCCCCTTTTACTGATGTAACACTGCTCTCCTGAGAGCAGCAAGACTGTTCGGATGGATCGCAGAGGGACAAGCTTCAGTGAGCATAAGGAAAAACCTAAAAAAAATTGTCAAGGGGGGCAGGGTTTTCCTTATGATCATAGTAAGAAGATTGTCCCTTGCTGTGATCTATCCGGTCCCAGGACCAGATTCCACATCTGATGGGAGGCAGCTTACACTAGGAAAAGGGGCAGGAGGGGGATATTTTAGCATTCAATTACTCTTGAACTACAACTCTGACATTATTGAAATAACACTCTCCATGGCCCAAATACTATGAAGATTAATTGGAGCTGCTTTTATTGTGAAACACTTTAAAGCCTCTTTCACACAGGCAACATGTTAGCAGCACCTCCCCCCCACCACCAAGAGTTTTGCCCCCTGTATACCTTGACTCACCTCTCTCCTGAGCTCCACCACCAACTGGAATGCAGGACAGCCATGTCTTATGGCCATGTGAGCTCCAATAAATAATGCTAGTGGGCATCCACTAGGGTCAGCTATTCTTCATAAATTGTGGTGAGCATTGCAGCCACCAAGGTTGCTATTGCAAAAGGTCTGCTGGCAGCCCCATAGACTGCCACACAGACTTCCCTTATTGTAGTCCTTATTGCAGAAATGTTGCACCATACTGAACTTTTATGCATTCAGGAAAGGCAAAAGGCACGAAGTACACCTTGGTACCTTTCAATGTGGTCAGCATAGCTGCTCTGATGTTTCCTGTGAGAAAGGGGCCCTAAAGGGATAGTAATACTTCGTTTTATCTTTATTTTATTTTGTAGGCATGAAAAAAAACATGAAGAACGATATAAATCTTATCTCTCAAACCTTTATGGTTTGACAGATATTCACAAGCAATGTTTCCCCTCCCGCCCCTTTTACTTAGTGTAAGTCATCTCTTCTCAGATGTGGAATGCAGTCCATAGACCAGACAGATAACAGAAGGGGGCAATCTTCTTCCTATGAGAACAATGAAAGCCCTGCCCCCCTTGACAAGCTTTTCAGGTTTTTCCCTTATCTTAAAGCGGAACTTTCACGTTATATGAACTTTACGTCTGTTAGCATGTTTCCCCAATGGGTACCAAAAAATGTATAGCAATTAATATATAAATTGATATAAGTTGTAAAAAAGTACCTTGTATGTAAACTTAACGTTCTTGGAGATCGTGGCCATCTTTGCTTTTAAGAGTATATGCGCATGCGTTAGCTCTCACTGTGTCTGTCAATCACAGTGGAGTGAACTTTCAATTTGCACTAGCGCTATGCCCCCACGATATTCCAGATGTGCCACTCTTGCATGTCTAGCCGCTTTTGAGAATACAAGGATTTACGTAACTGGCTTAAATAGTGCAACCGAGTTCCATGAACCTGCTCGCACTATACTAGCAGGACCTGAACACGTACAATGCATGGAGCGGGACAGGTCACGTGATTTAAAGGGCAATTCTTTTACATGTCCTGTGGGAGTGGCTTGGTTACCTTAAGGTAACGAGCAGTACAGATTTTGCCGTGGAAGACATTCAGAGGTACAAACTTCTATGCTATCTTGCGAGACTTAGATCAATTTATGAACCGTTTGAAACACATAGCGATAGAGGATTCATGTATAAGAAAAGATAGAGACCCACTCATGCAGACATGAAAGTTCCCCTTTAATTGAAGATTGTCCCTCTCTGCAGTCTACCTGGGCACCTCTCTTCTGCTCTGGCTGAACAGTGTTACATCAGTAAAAGGGGTGGGAGGGGGATATTTTATCATTCAATTACTCTTGAACTACAACTCTGACAGAATTGAAATAACACTCTCCAAAGTCCAAATACTATGATGATTAATTAGAGCTGCTTTTAATATGAAACATTACTATCCCTTTAACCCTTTGAGTGCCAGAGGGGTACGCAACCAATTGCAAAGCATTGTTTACCCCTCTGGCACTCACAGGGTTAAAATATCAGGACCAGTAATGACAAAAAAAAGTCTTTGCAGCGGAGAGATCTATTTTAACACATGATTTGATGGTTCGAACAATGGTTTTCAATTGTTTCCTGCACAAGGCACCCCTAACACGTAAGCTGGAAAATTCAAGGCACCCCCTAACACGTAATCTGGAATATTCAGGGAAACCCTAAATCTGGAATATACAAGACACCCCTAACACGTAATCTGGAATATTCAGGACACCCCTAAATCTGGAATATACAGGTCACCCCTAACACGTAATCTGGAATATTCAGGACACCCCTAAATATGAAATATTCAGGGCACCCCTAAATCTGGAATATTCAGGGCACCCCAACATGTAATCTGGAATATACAGGGCACCCCTAAATCTGGAATATACAGGGCACCCCTAACATGTAATCTGAAATATTCAGGGCACCCCTAACTTGTAATCTGGAATATTCAGGGCACCCCTAACTTGTAATCTGGAATATTCAGGGCACCCCTAACTTGTAATCTGGAATATTCAGGACACCCCAACACGTAATCTGGAATATACAGGGCACCCCTAACACGTAATCTGGAATATTCAAAGGCACCCCTAACGGTTTATAGGACATCTGTCATGGGTATAAGAAGGGGTATAGAAGGATAACCAGGGCTCAAAATTTCCACTCGCCACTAGCCAATGGCGAGTGAACATTCAGCCCTAGCGAGTAGAAATTCAGCCCTGGTGGGTATGCTATGGCTTGCAGTGGCGAGTAACTTTTCAGGTCTGGCTAGTAGCAAAGGACTTAAAATTATAAGCCCTGGTCATAACACACAGTTATTCTTATGTTTCACCATGATATTGACAAAAACAAGTAGTTGTCCGTACATAAAGTAGGAAAAGTAGGACTGTGACGAGAGAGAATTCCACTGACCACTGGTTATCACAAACCCACACATACACGACACTGTCTAATTGCAGCACAAAATCTGATCGCTTTCCCACTGGTAGTCACTGAACCACAAAACCACCGACACCCCAGACTGGTTTATGCTGCTTGTCACAAAATCATATATGCACAGTCTAATACCCCAGCCTTGTTCCGCTATCCAATTGCAGCCACAAAATCAGATCACTGTCCCATTGGTAGTCATAGAATCACAAATACTCTGTATCACCCCAACCTTGTTCCCGTTTCCAGTGGTAGCCACATATTCACAGATACACCGACACCCAAGCCTTATTCCATTGTTCCACTGGTAGCCACATAATGGGACTGCTGATCCACCGGTAGTCATAGAACCACTCATACACTATTTGATGCCTTAGGCCTGTTCCACTGGTAACCATGGAATCAGTCCGGTCAAGCTGGTAGTCATATTGCCACAAAACACTGTGCAATAACAAAGGCTTGTATTACTGTCCACTGGTAGCCACAAAATCAAACCAATTTAAAGGGATAGTAACACTTAAAATGTAAAAAAATTAAAATAAATACATGTTGTAGGGCTTGCCCCCAGTGAGAAAAACAAGGGTTTTCCCACTGCTGAAAGGCGTTTAATTCAAAAGTTAAACAGTACAGTGGCGCTGTTGCTACACCATCCTATGGATCTGGTCAGTTGACCATAAATGTCCATAGGATGGTGTACAGTTTCAGGCCACTGTGATACTGCAGCTAAAAAAAAATTCTTGTTTGAACAACTGGTGAGATAGCTCAGTGGTAAAGTCCCTGACTATGGAGCCTATTCCAACCGCAAGGTTGCAGGTTCGAATCCCAGCAGGGTCAACTCAACCTTTCATCCTTCCGTGGTTGATAAATGAGTACCATTGATTGGGTAATAATAACATCTATTATTTTCAGCTGCCGATTTGGTTAATTCCGAGAGCGTGCGCTGAAAGCGCTTTGAGTCCCACTGGGAGAAAGGCGCTATATAAATACTAGTTATTATTATCTATAAAAACATTTGCATAAAACCCTTTACATCAGGGTCAGTACCCTCGTTTTACTCAGGGGGATAAACAGTACTATATATTATAAAATACACACACACACACTATTACTATCCCTATAAGTGCCAGAGAGGGGTTCAATTCACTGCTCTGCAAATGCATGGGACACTGCCTGGTACTCAAAGGTTAACCTCTTCAGTGCCAGAGGAGAACGCCACACATTGCAGAGCAATGTATTATGTACCCCTCTGGCACTGAAGGGGTTAATCACACTGCCCATCATTGTCCTCTCTTGCAATCCATAAAAAAAGAACAGTTTCACTGCCAGTAGATGTGTTCAAAGCATTCCACTGGACACCCACTGCACTCAAAGAGTTAATGACGCCTACCTTATCTCCTAGGGGTCCTCTCGAGTAGTCCGTCTCTCTTCCTGGTGCTGTCATGCTTTGCACCATGAGGAGACACTGTTCATCACTACAATCAACTACTTCCAGGAAGTCTCCTCGTGATGCAAAAGCATGGAAGAGGGACAGATGGACTACATGGGAGGGCACCTAAGAGATACAGTAAGCATCATTAATCCTTCAAGAAAAAGAGGGTGTCCAATGCATTGTGAAGCAATACTTTAAAAAGGATAGTAATACAGAACACAATAAGCTTTAATATTGTAGTTATGAAATGACACATCAAAGTACTTTTTGCTGTAACTTTCATAGTATTAGTGTAATATCAATGTAAACTTTACCCCACCCGCCCCTTTTAGCTACGTCAGAGCTCCAGCTGACAAACTTGCAATCTGGTCTGTGGACTGGATGGCTCGTCTGCAGAGGTGAAACAGCAGTGGATACACACCAAATCTTTATGACACCGGTCTACAAAGTGTGCCTGGTTTGGGGCAGTAGACCGTTCCCATGAAGATTTGCTGTATACACACTGCTATTTCATCTCTCCAGACGAGCCGTCCGGTACGCAGTGCGCCAACGTAGCTAAAAGGGACAGGAGGGGTAAAGTTTACATCAATATTACACTAAAACTATGAAAAAGTTATAGCAAAAATATTTTATTTACTTCATAACTACAATATTAACGCACACAGATAAGTATTACAATCCCTTTAAAAATCTTACTGCTGGCAATGAAAGGTTCGGGGGGGGGTTTGGGGGGTTGTGGTCTGCAAGAGGAGAGAGGGGTGGATAGCGGGAGAAGCTGCAGGAGGAAGGAGTGATGTGGTGCAGGAGTGGGACTGAACAGGTACTTGCTTTGCCTGAAATATGAGAGGCTTCCCCCTTCTTCACACAAAGCATTATCTGCTCCGGGAAGTGATTGCTGATGTCTGATACTGAATGGATTCAATTCCCTGCAGAGAATGCTTTGACTGAAGCATGTAGGAGTTTGCCATGCTGGATTCAGGCAAAGCATTCCCCACTTCCGTTACTCTGTCCATTGCCAGAGCTGGCATGGATCCAGAAATGAATCATGTGACTTTAATATCTCTCTATGTCTGTGTGTGTGTCTATATTATATTATATTATATATTAATATATATATATATATATATACACACACACACACACATACACATACACGTACACGTGTGTGTGTGTGTGTGTACGTGTGTGCTATATGGGCACATGTTGTATATAGGCCTGCATGGCCATACTGGATTGTTGGCATTGTAGCAATCTTTTTTTTTTTTTTTTTTTTTTTAACTCTCTCACCTCCCATACCATCTCCTGTATTTTTCTTCTACCCCCCCCCCCCCCACACACACACACACACACACACACACACACACACACACACACACACACACACACACACACACACACACTCTGCCTTGCACAGGGCATTTACAACCCTCTGCAAGAAGAGTGTGGATTTTCTCTTGGTCCTTGTCTTATCAGTAGTCCCCTGTGTTAACCCCAGCAAACAACAATCTATATTATAGATACTCACACACAGATATATCACTAACCCATACAGCCTCATAATAAATATTCCCTCCAGTTTGATATTCATGCTTCTGTGTCTTTAAAGAAACATGCCTGGTATGCAAAAGCAGCCAGATAATGTGAGAATGTGGCAAAGTGTTTGGGGACAAGTACATGTACTGCATTGGGCCTAGGGTATCAAAAAAGTCTAAATATATTCCTGTCTATCATCTCAAGTCAAATTTAGTTTGTTTTACAGAGAAAAAAAGTCTGCCTCTATGTTGTAGTAGACATTATTCCAGCCTACAAATGTTTGGTGATATGTTATGCTAAGTAGTTCTTTTTGAGAGCGATTGTTGTGCTATTAAGTCCAGTGTGTGGACGTGTGGTAATATGGGCCTAGCACATAAACTACAGGTAATTAGCATAAAGTGTCACTGACAAACGTTAACCCTTTGAGTGCCAGAGGGCTGCGCAATGCATTGCAAAACAACCTGTTGTGTACCTCCTCTGGCACTGAAAAGGTTAAAAGTTTTAAAAAGGATACCTCCTCCACTACCCTTGATTGAGCAGAAACTCCTTATGTCCCCTATGAATTTTACGCTTGTGGCTTTATTCAAGAGACAATACCTGCAATTAAATGTCCAATGAGGCCAACATGACAGTTGTTGGCACTTTTTTCCCCAGACATGAGCGATTAACCCTTAGAGGACCAGATGCGTGAGCAACACATTGGGAATCAATGCACTACACACACTGGGTCCATAAAACTTTAAGATTACCTTGTGCAGTGAGAAAAGTGTGATGTCCTCTGGTCCTCCCACCAACATTCATGACTTCCAGGACAAACAGAATATGTTGGGGGAGATGCACTAGTATGTGATAAAGATGTGATAACGGGGAGATGCACTAGTATGTGATAGAGATGTGATAACAGGGAGATGCACTAGTATGTGAGAGAGATGTGATAATGGGGAGATGCACTAGTATGTGATAAAGAGGTGATAATGGGGAGATGCACTAGTATGTGATAGAGATGTGATAATGGGGAGATGCACTAGTATGTGATAGAGATGTGATAATGGGGAGATGCACTAGTATGTGATAAAGAGGTGATAATGGGGAGATGCACTAGTATGTGATAGAGATGTGATAATGGGGAGATGCACTAGTAAGTGATAAAGAGGTGATAATGGGGAGATGCACTAGTATGTGATAGAGATGTGATAATGGGGACATGCACTAGTATGTGATAGAGATGTGATAATGGGGAGATGCACTAGTATGTGATAAAGAGGTGATAATGGGGAGATGCACTAGTATGTGATAGAGATGTGATAATGGGGACATGAACTAGTATGTGATAAAGACGTGATAATGGGGACATGCACTAGTATGTGATAGAGATGTGATAATGGGGAGATGCACTAGTATGTGATAAAGAGGTGATAATGGGGGAGATGCACTAGTATGTGATAGAGATGTGATAATGGGGAGATGCACTAGTATGTGATAAAGATGTGATAACGGGGAGATGCACTAGTATGTGAGAGAGATGTGATAATGGGGAGATGCACTAGTATGTGATAAAGAGGTGATAATGGGGGAGATGCACTAGTATGTGATAGAGATGTGATAATGGGGAGATGCACTAGTAAGTGATAAAGACGTGATAATGGGGAGATGCACTAGTAAGTGATAAAGACGTGATAATGGGGAGATGCACTAGTATGTGATAGAGATGTGATAATGGGGAGATGCACTAGTATGTGATAGAGATGTGATAATGGGGAGATGCACTAGTATGTGATAAAGAGATGATAAAGGGGAGATGCACTAGTATGTGATAGAGATGTGATAATGGGGACATGCACTAGTATGTGATGAAGAGGTGATAATGGGGAGATGCACTAGTATGTGATAGAGATATGATAATGGGGACATGCACTAGTATGTGATGAAGAGGTGATAATGGGGAGATGCACTAGTATGTGCTAGAGATGTGATAATGGGGAGATGCACTAGTATGTGATAAAGAGGCGATAATGGGGAGATGCACTAGTATGTGATAAAGTGATGATAAAGGGGAGATGCACTAGTATGTGATAAAGATGTGATAATGGGGAGATGCACTAGTATGTGATAGAGATGTGATAATGGGGAGATGCACTAGTATGTGATAGAGATGTGATAATGGGGAGATGCACTAGTATGTGATAAAGAGGTGATAATGGGGAGATGCACTAGTATGTGATAGAGATGTGATAATGGGGAGATGCACTAGTATGTGATAAAGAGATGATAAAGGGGACATGCACTAGTATGTGATAGAGATGTGATAATGGGGAGATGCACTAGTATGTGATAAAGAGGTGATAATGGGGAGATGCACTAGTATGTGATAAAGTGATGATAAAGGGGAGATGCACTAGTATGTGATAAAGACGTGATAATGGGGACATGCACTAGTATGTGATAGAGATGTGATAATGGGGAGATGCACTAGTATGTGATAAAGAGGTGATAATGGGGAGATGCACTAGTATGTGATAGAGATGTGATAATGGGGAGATGCACTAGTATGTGATAAAGAGGTGATAATGGGGAGATGCACTAGTATGTGATAGAGATGTGATAATGGGGAGATGCACTAGTATGTGATGAAGAGGTGATAATGGGGAGATGCACTAGTATGTGATAAAGAGGTGATAATGGGGAGATGATTTCTCCAGTGATATCACTTCTCCAATTTCTATATTATACTGTGGAGTCTATGCTCTAAGATTTCACCCACTGAGATCCAAGTGCATTGACTCCACAGAACATCATAGGAACTGGAGAAGTGATATCACTGGAGAAGTCATCTCCACTTTATCACCTCTTTATCACATACTAGTGCAAAAACCCGTGTATACAGGTCAAGGTCCCGTGAGGTAAACAGGCTGGTCCTGTTCTGCGTACTGCCGCTGCCTCATTGGCGGAGCACGCGATGCAGTCATGCTCAGTAGAGACTGGCCAAACACACAGAACGCTCCCAGCATCTCTACTGCGCATGACTGCATCGGACAAACATTGTGGTCTTTTATATTATAGGATTAGTGCATCTCCCCTGTTACCGCCTGAACAATGGCAGAATACATAGGGGTGACACAAAAGCAAGTGTAGGTTATTATTAGGAGCCGCTTCTCAAAAACTTATTTATATTACAATACAAGCAATTAACATATATGCAGTTTTTAATTCTCTTTAACCCCTTAAGGACCAGCCGCTCACGCATATTGCCAGCACTTAAAGGGATAGTAATACTTAATTACTAACCCCTGTATTGAAGTCATATTAAAAAGAAATGTATTGCCCCCTTTATGGTTTGAGAGTTAATCACTCCTAAAGTTCCCCTCTCCCTCCCACTTCCCCCGAAGTCAATGTTCTAGTGGACTGTAGGGAAGCCTGTCGTACGACCGTCAGGTGGGTCTGCAGCAGATCCAAGATCGCGTTAATAAAAAAATAAATAGTTCAATGAAATGGTCTTGTACGTGTGCTTGGTTTGCATCACACGTAGAAGACCGTTTTAGTGAAAGATTTTTTTTTTTTTTTTTTTTTAATTAACGCGATCGCGGCTCTACTGCAGAGCCACCTGAGGATAGTAAGACCGGATTTCCCGTCAGTCAGCTACAAAGCTGACTTTGGGGAAGGGGGAACTTTAGGAGCGATTAACTCTCAAACCATGAACGTTTGAGAGATGACACTGGGGGCAATACATTTCTTTTTAATAGGACTTCAATACAGGGATTAGTAATTAAGTATTACTATCCCTTTAAGGATCACTGACTTTTCGTTTTTTAATACAATCGGATTCAGGGCATCAAACGGCAAGCAGCCACGCAGGGGGACCTGAATTCCATGACGTACATGTACGTCCTTGGTCCTTTAGGGTCATCCACCTTATGACGTACATGTACATTATGAGTTGTTGAGGGGTTAAAACTAAAAAAGTCTCAGAATTGGGGGCTCAAATAGAAGCACCTATGTAACCCTTTACTGAAAACTCTCCAGGACTTACTTGAAAACAAGAGAAATCTCAATGTATTCTTCCTAGTAAAACATTTTCTAAATAAATAAATTACTTTATTTCAACCAAAGCCGATACAATCAGCTAAGTGTTGCTCTTTCATAAAGTAAGATGGAGATGAACACAAACAAACAAATTTGCATGAAACCCTTTGAGTGCCAAAGAGATATGCAACGGACTGTGAAGCAATGCATTGCATACCTGTCTGGCACTCAAGGAGTTTAAGGGATGCCATTCCCCAGCACAGAAATTGACAAACATATTAACCCCTTAAGGACCAGAGGAGTGTTCTGCATATCCCACTGGTTCTTAAGGAGTTAAAACCTTTGAGTGCCACAGAGGTATTGCAATGTGTTGGATACCTCTCTGGCACTCAAAGGGTTAAGTGAAATGAGCCACTTTTTTTTTTTTCCTCTCTGTGACTAGCCATCAGTAGTCATTGCTGCAGTCTCTGTGGTATCACTAGTGTAGCTCTATTTGACTTGCTAGCTCTGTTGTATCACTAGTCCCCTTTTCAACTGTGAGCTGTGTGGTATCACTGGTGTATAACCAATTAAACTGTAAGCTCTGTGGCATTACTAGTGTAGCCACATTTCAGTTCCAAGTTCTGCGATATCACTTGTGTAGCCCCATTTTGACTCAAAGCTTTTTTTATGAAATTTTAATATAGTTAACCCCTTGGATGCCAGAGAGGTGTCCAATTGCATGGCTATGTAATCCTTTGGTGACTTCTCTGGCATCTAAGGGGCTAAAGTATTATTTTTTTTTTTTTTTGTAAGTTGGTACTAGTATCTCTGCCCACAAGAACAATGGGCAAACTGAGAAAGAATTGCAGCAAGGGTGGGGTGAGGCGGCAGATGTATGATCCAGGAACCATCTTGTGTGTTTTTAAACATTTTGTCTTCATCCTATCAAGATGGCGTACAGCATTAGTCAATATGCATATATTTGTTCAATCAAATGTTTTAAAGAGGAACTACCACCCAATAAAAATATTGCCCCACATAATTGCCCATCTGGCGACTAGCTGCTCAGTAGCGCTACTTGACAGAATTATTACCAGATTCAAGAGAAATCACTATTCTTCCAGGACCAACAGCAGAACGGAGCGCAGACATCTTGCCATAGTAATGTCTGCGCTGTCAGTCCCTTTTGGAGCCTGACGGCTCCTAGCAACGCCTCCTAGACCCGGCTGGGACTGACCGTGCAGGCGCGCGGACATCACTATGGCAAGATGTCCGCACTCCGTCCTGTCAGTCCGTGACGAATAGAGATTTTTCTTTAATCTGGTAATAATTCTGGCGATTAGCACTACTGAGCAGCTAGTCGCCAGATGGGCAATTATGTGGGGCAATACTTTTATTGGGTGGTAGTTTCTGCTTTAACTATACATTTCTCCTCTGTACAACTCTACAGAATGTCTGCATATCTCCTCTGGTCCTTAAAGGGATAGTAATGCTTGAAATCATGTGACGCTACAATCCGTCATTACACTGTGTAGTACTGCTCTGTTACATTCCTAATGCTGTCATCGCTATATAGTCTTAGAAATCACATTATTAATTGTGCCCCTTATGCCGCTTTTCATGTGGGTAAGCCACCTCCCCATAGATCTGAAGTCTAGTCAACTGACCAGACAGATCCCAATGTGGGACAATCTTTCTTCATCCAGTATTAGGACACTCCTGACTTCCTTGACATAGGAGGGCAGGTTTTTCCTAATTCTGAATGAAGATTGTTCCTCGTCACGATCCTCCGTCAGTTCTGAGGTAAGAATACGACATAAGCATAAGGGGAATGAGGGAGACAATTTATGATATAATTTATAAGAACATATAGCTATGTCAGCATTAAGAATGTAAGAGAATTAGTATACAGTGTAAGGACCGATCATGGCTTCACTTGATTTCAAGCATTACTATCCCTTTAAAGGACTAAAAATAAGCAATGGCAAACTTTAGCTTCAAAGTGACTGTTGGAATACATCCCATCATCCTCAGGAGCTCTAAGGGTGGCTGAGAATAAGAGGGCATTTTTTTGTCCAACAATGGCTGAAGAGCCACTTTTTTCCCCTTAAAATTGAATATGTAAAATTTCTTGACTCCAAGAGCAGTCTTAAATTATACGGTACAATACCACAATTTCCAGACTTACTTCATGTTCAGGATTATCTTGGCCTTCCTTTCCACTTTTGACACTTTTTCCAGCTTTCGGAGGTTCCTGAAAGCACATTTAAAACATGTATTCATACATCTTACATTGCAAGTAGAAAGATATTTACTTCCCCAAAGCCTTTTCTAGTTCCCACCCTAAATTGCACAAAAACTATTGCAAACAAAAAGGCAGATTAAGATGAATACATGTGTGCAATGGCCAAGGTCAAAAGGCCATAGCACAAGCCATATCCCTAGATAACATCAACAGACTACAAATCTAATTCCAAGAAGATTAACTGCTTAGAAGACAAAGTGCACTACAATTAAAGGCACAGTAAATGGTTTCATAAAGATGCATTGCTTTTCTTGGTGAGTAAAACCATGGTACGCCCACTAACTGCTACTATATCTCAAGCATATCCTATATAATAATTTGCTAAATCGTGTGTAACGCCCGACATGCGCAGTAGACACTGCTGCGCGTGCGGCAGTCATGCGCAGTAGAGACTGCCTGCGCCGCGGCTGATACAGAGCTGGGCGCTCCGAAGGAGCGTCCAGCTCTGTATCAGCAGTGGCGCTGGCAGTCTCTACTGCGCGTGACTGCCCCGCGACCGGCTGCCAGAGACACTGTGGCCCGTGTAACGGGCTGTTCAAATAGTATTTTAATAAAACGAACTTGAGTCCAAAGATTTTTTTTCATAATGCATTATAAGGAATAGCTAGAGCCACTGATTACAGCTTACTGACAAAGGACAGACAGAGAAAAAAAATTTTTGTTGTAATCACTTTTGAATGAAGTCTCCCAGTAGTGAAAGTACCATTTTTTCCCCCAATAAATGGTTATACAGCTGTCTACAGTGGTTCTGTTCCTATGTTTTATCAGGTAAATTAAAACAAAAATAAAACTATTTAAAATTGAATGAAACATGCTAATACAGTGAGTGATGCATATCTTTCATAATAACTGTTAACCCTTGTAAAAATCAATACATTAAAGGGTTAGTAATACTTAAATATTACTAATACCCATATTGTAGCCATGGTAAAAAAAAATTTAAATGTCCCCAGTGTCATCTCTCCAACCTTTATGGTTTGAGAGATAGCAGCCCGCAAAATTCCCCCCTCCCTCCCACTTCCCTGAAGTAAACGTTGTACTGACTGCAGGGGAAGTCTGTCGTAAGACAGGCTTGCAACTCTTCAGCAGAGCAGAGATCCCGTTAGTGAAAAATAATTATTTCATTGAAACGGTCTTCTACATGTGCTTGGTTTGAAATAATAATTTTTTACTAACGCAATCTCGGCTCTGCTGCAGAGCCGCCTGATGCACTAAGACCGGATATCCCTGAAGCAAGCACCAATGCTGACTTCAGAAGAAGGAGAGGGAGGGGGGAATTTTGTGGGCGGTTATCTCTCAAACTATAAAGGTTTGAGAGATGACACTGGGGACAATTAAATTCTTTTTAACATTACTACAATATGGGGATTAGTAATATTTAAGTATTACTATCCCTTTAAATATGCAAAAGTAATAGCTAGGATATGTTATTTAAAAAAAAACAAAAAAAAAAACTTTAATACTTCCAAATAAAAGACAAACAATTAAATTAGTACGGTCAGAAATTCTTAATTGTCATTGTAAATCCATGCTGTGTATATTGGTCCCCCAAAATGAATGTTAACTTGGTACTGGATTATCGTGACTGACAGTAGACGAGATTCATTCTGCAGGACTCAAAGTCTGTCAGCTCATCTCTCTAAAGAATTCCTAAGAAGACTTCATGGGATGAGTTTGGGGTCCTTGAGTCCTGGGTGAAAAACATTTCAAGTCTGCACCAGTAGACATGACATCCACTAACAAAGAGATAGTAATGTTAAAGACATATATTCAAAAATTAAATTTTTAAATGTGTATGGATTTTTATTGCTTCCTCTTTCTTGTAACCTGTTGCTATTTACCTGTTCTGAAAGTAGATGCTTCCCCATTTATGATGGCCACCTTTGTTTTAACTCAAATTTGCACATCCTCGCATATTGCCCAAAAACCTGGCAATCTCTGCATATTTTTTCACATGGGAGGGGGTGGTCTGCTCATGGCCAGCTCTCGATGCAGGCCCCGCAATAGGGAGAACTCCGACCTCACCCTTATCTCTCCATGTGTCCTTATGCGTTTACATTGTGCTCAGTGCGGATGCCTTCACACCATCGTGCTGGGTTTAACAATACCGGACACAGAATTTTGTCAAACAATGGGATTTTTGATCTCGCTGGGCTTACAATGACGTGCTGAAAAGAGGCTGGAAGGGGAAACTTAAAGGGATAGTAATGTTTCATAAAAACAGCAGCTCCAATTAATCTTCATAGTATTTGGGCCATAGAGAGTGTTATATCAGTTCTGTCAGAGTTGTAGTTCAAGAGCAATTGAATGATATAATATCCCCTTCCCACCTCTTTTACCTAGTTTTAGCTGCCTCCCCTCAGATGTGGAATCTGGTTTTAAGACCAGACAGCTCACAGCAAGGGACAATCTTCTTACTGTGAGAACAGGTTTTCCATTATGCTAATTGAAGATTTTCCCTCTCTGCAAGCCATCTGGTCTTGCTGCTCTGATGTGAGCAGTGTCAGTAAAAGAGGTGGGAGGAGGGATACTTTATCATTCAATTACTCTTGAACTACAACTCTGACAGTATTGAAATAACACTCTCCACGGTCCAAATACTATGAAGATTAATTGGAGCTGATTTTATTGTGAAACTTTACTATCCCTTTAAAGGGATAGTAATACTTCGTTTTAACTTTATTTTATTTTGTAGGCATTAAAAAACATGAAGAATGATATAAGTCTTATCTCTCAAACCTTTATGGTTTAAGAGATATTCACAAGGAAAGTTTCCCCTCCCGCCCCTTTTACTGATGTAACACTTTTCAGCCAGGGCAGAAGGGAGCTGCCCAGGTAGACTGCAGACAGGGACAATCTTCAATTAAGATAAGGGAAAAAACCTGAAAAACTTGTCAAGGGGGCAGGGATTTCATTGTTTTCATAGGAATAAGAGTGTCCCCTTCTGTTATCTGTCTGGTCTATGGACTGCATTCCACATCTGAGAAGAGATTGCTTACACTAGGTAAAAGGGGCGGGAGGGAGATTCTTTGCTTGTGAATATCTCATAAACCATAAAGGTTTGAGAGATAAGACTTATATCATTGTTCATGTTTTTTTAATGCCTACAAAATAAAATAAAGTTAAAACGAAGTATTACTATCCCTTTAAGAAGTGATTTACATGAAATCTACACTACTTCAGCGACTGGGAGACATCAATCAATTAAGATTTTATGATACACAATCTTAATTCAATTTATAATTATATATTACTATGTCTTTAAAGGAATAGGAATGGTTTATTTTGACTTTATGTATTCTACAAGTAAATAATTTGTAATTCAAACTGCTTATACTTTTTGTTTTTTGTTTACACTTTGCAAACAGATGCCAGGCAGATTGTTGTGAGACACTTTTGTCAGGAAACATGAAAGTAGATCTATTGATACAATGTAAAATAATAAAATAAAATAATAATACAACATTAAACAGAATGCACACTGAGCATTCAGTGCTGCAGAGAGAGTGCAACATTGTATTACGTGCCTCTTTGGTGACTGTGAACCAGGTAACTCCCTGTCAGGGACTCAAGTATTTAAAAATTAAGATGAAAAAATATAGGCTACTGCAGATATTATGTACTTGCTGGATATGTAAAGTAAAACCAGGAATACTATCCCAATAAATATTCATCCGGGGGGCATTGCAGAGAGAATCTATTCATAATGGCCATTAGGTTTTTTTTGCAGATCACTAAATTATTAGGATGTGTTAGGAACAAAAGGTGTGTGGAATGCGTTGCTCTGCAATGCACTGCACACAGCCCGCCCACCCGGTTCTTAATTAAAAGAGCAGTAAACTTTTTTTTATGAAAAAATATATATTGTAGGAAATTTACTGTGGAGTAAAATATGGGTACCCCTACTGCTGACAGATGAATATTTCCAGAGTTATTACTGTTTAAACCTGTGGGTTTTTTTTTACATTAGTAGTGCCCTCTAGTGGTCAAATTCCAAATAGTTATCTTGTTATATTCTAAAGGAGAGGAAAGTCAATGACTTACAGTAAATTCACTTCCTGATTATTTGAACGGTTATAAAGTCTGAATAAACATCTGACAGCAGTGGTAGTGACCTTGTTTTACTCAGCAGGAGAAGATCTATAACATAGATTTTCATAAAAAAGTTTACTGCTCCTTTATAGAGTTAATGTACAAATATAAGTAAGATGTGTGGATCCATGCAGTTTGGACAAGGATGTCCAATGGTAGAGATGTTTAACCCTTTGAGTGACGGAGGGGTACGCAACGCATTGAAGAGCAATGCTTCGCGTACCCGTTGCGTACCCCTCTGGCACTCAAACAGTTAACACTTTTGTTTCTAGAGATGTCACTAACACATCCAAGGGGTTAAAAGATAATGGCTGAAACAATCTGGATGGGGGGGGGGGGGGGGGAGTTGATACTAGTAACTGTTTGAGTGCCATAGGGGTATGCAACACATTGCAAAGCAATACGATGCATACCCCAATGGCACTCAAACTGTTAAGAAACAGGTATACAATGAAGATAAATACTACGTAGATGAATGGTTAAGATTTCTTGATAACACAGTTAAACGCAAATTAAACTGATGTTGTATATGACATTATACATGCATTTAATACATTACATGTGTTCCCTGTGTTACTTAGTGGCCCTGTAACCATTTACGAGGAGTCTTGCTTTTCCTGAGGGCACCATTACAGAATACGTCCCAATCACAGACACTACTGTTGACCGCATGAAACAAACTAATTGGGGATGTTCAAAAGAAAAGTAAGAGTGAATCCGGGGTAAACCAACTGTACCCATAAGGGATAAACATAGAAAGATCCTCCAATTCAGGGGTGTGACGCTGCAATCCTAAATTGTCAACAATGCGTTGCCTACCTCTCTGACATTCAAAGGGTTAAATATGGCTTTTAAAGCCCTCAATGCTAGATAGTTCTCCACTGCATTGCAACAAGATGATCTGGAGACCTCTCTAGAATCCCAGGGGTTAAAGGCTACATTTAAAGGAACAGTGAGCTATTTGTATTCTAAGTAGAAAGTCTAGCCATGTGTCTCTGACTACCACCACACAAATCCGGTAGTTCAGGAATACATGTAGTTGTCCACCCGATCCTGCTCCGATCCTTGCAGGGCCAGTGAATGGATCCTCCACTTCCTGCTTGATTGGCAACTAGCTCAGATGCTTCCATGGAGGAAAACTTCCTGACCTCTCCATCATACTATTACTGAGGTTCACAGAATGCTATGTTGGCACTGCACAATCTCAGTGGTAGCAAACATAGTAACAGCTGATGAGGCTTAAAGGGATTTTCCTTTCTTTACTGAAGTTTGTCCCTCGCCATACTCCATCCAGATCACAGTTAGAGGAAGCGTGACATGACCAGAAGGAGGATTTTTTTTTTTTTTTTTTTTTTAGATTTAAAGGGATAGCAATGTTTAATAATAAAAGCAGCTCTAATTGATCATCATAGTATTTGGGCCATGGAGAGTGTTATTTCAATACTGTCAGAGATGTAGTACAAGAGTAATCGAATGATAAAGTATCCCCATCCCGCCCTTTTTACTGATGTAACACTGCTCAGCTTAGAGCAGTAGGGAGTGTCCAGGTAGATTGCAGAGAGGGACAATCTTCAATTAAGATAAGGGAAAAAGCTGAAAAACCTGTTGTCAAGGGGGCAGGGCTTTCATTGTTCTCACAGTAAAAAGATTTCCCTTGCTGCGAGCTGTCTGGTCTAGGGACCAGATTCCGCATCTGAGGAGAAGGAGCTTGCACTAGGTAAAAGGGGTGGGAGTGGGATACTTTATCATTCAATTACTCTTGAACTACAACTCTGACAGTATTGAAACAATGCTCTCCATGGCCCAAATACTATGAAGATTAATTGGAGCAGTTGTTTTTCTGAAACATCACTATCCCTTCAATATTTTTTCAACTACATAAAAGTTGTTGAACATATCTCAGTGTGTTAGAGTTACAACAGCGATCTACTTTGTTACAGACATTACTATCCCTTTCACAAAAGGAAGAAAGAAAAAGACGTGTCCAACTTCAGACCATGCCGTATCACTCTTGATGATACAGAGGAAGAAAATAAAAATTAAAAAAAAACACATACTAATGGCATTTCCAATTAAGCTCCAAGTGGTATAAAAATTCCTTCCAGACTCTAAAAGACAGATGGATACTTCCCTGGATCAACATCCCATCTGCTCTGAAAAGAACTCACAGTTTTCAATACTTTTCTCAGTAACAAAGGTAGCAAACACTTTTTTGCCAACATCTATAGTATCTGCAAACACAGCAGCCTGAGGCAACATTACTGTCATTTCTGTAAAATAAAATCTCTGCCTTTGTTTTAAGCGAAAGTGTCTTTCCTTTAGCCTTAATGGATGAACTCTTGTTTTTTTTTTTGCTCAGCTCTGTCAGTAAATAGTTCTGCAGAGAGTTATTTGTATTAACCTCGAATATATTTGTAAATTGTTATTGTATTATCCTTTAGATGTCTCTACTCTGATGTAAACAAACCCAGTTTGGCTCGTCTCAGTCTGTATCTCAGATCTTCCAATTCCTTTATCAGTTGTGTAGCAAGGCTCTGCATTTTTTTTTAGTTTAATGGGGGTCTTTTTTAATAAGTAGTGCCCAAAAACTTTACTCAATATTCTACATGAGGCCTCACCAATGATTTACACAGAGCAGTGATTCTTAGCTCCAGTTCTCAGGCTATACCAACAGGTCAGTTTTATAAGGATATTCCTAATTAATCACGAGCAGCGTAATCAAAATGCTGTTAGTGTGCCCCAAGGACTAATACACACATTAATACTATATATATATATATATATATATATATATATATCTCAATCACACACACACACACTAGTTACAAAGCCCATATACGGGCTGATCTGGAGTGGGGAGCTCTGGATGGTTCACAGACTGCTGTCCCGAAGCCGGAAGCACAGACAGGCTGTCAGCCTTGTGTAGCTCTCCGCTCCAGATCAGCCCTTTCTGCGAGTCCCTACTATGCATGTGCAAATCAAATGCCCAGGTGCACAATCCCAAAGATAGAGGGCAGCACCTGTGGGACTTATAAGCAGGCAAATTTATCAAGTATAAGATGCAAAATAAACGGCCAACGTTTCAGTCCACACCAGGGTCCTTTATCAAGAAAAGAAAAAAAAAAAAAAAAAAAAAAAAATGGAGTGTGTTAAATAATTTGCATGCCCTCAGCGTTGCTTGTGTCGCCGATGATGTCACCATCCGCCTAACCAGTAATTGGACACTGGAGGATGGACGTCACTATATCGTCACGGATACTGGTGGCAAAAACAAAGTATATAAAGAGCAAAGGCAAATGGAATGCATAAGGAACATCAATGTGTATAACATGTTATCAAAAGTGTGCTGAATAAATATCCTATATAATAATTCGCTAAATAGTGTGTAATGCCGCGACATGTGCAGTACACACTGCTGTGCGTGCTGCAGTCATGCACAATGGAGACTGCCCGCGCCGCAGCTGATACAGAGCTGGCCGCTCCGAAGAAGCGTCCAGCTCTGTATCAGCCGCGGCGCGGGCAGTCTCTACTGCGCGTGACTGCCTCGTGACCGGGTGGCAGTGGCACTGTGGCCCGTGTAACGGGCTCTTCAACTAGTAGACAGATAATCTGCTACAGCCAAAATGAACTGATGCTTTCCCATAGTAGTATTGGGACCGAGTGCTGTATCGCACCTCATACATGAAATCGTGGGAGGTGTGGGAACTCGCACTCATCTCAATACCCAATGGGAAGCAATCTGTTCAGCAAGGAAGTCACAGAGACGTGCATGCCATATAAGGTATGATGTACAATGTGAGGGAGATCAGGTAAACAGACAGCTAAAGCAGATTATCTGGCTAAATTTATTCAGCACACTTTTGATAACATGTTATAACCATGGATGTTTCTTATTCATTCCTTTTGCCTTTACTCTTTATATACTTTGTTTTTGCCACCAGTATCCATAACCAATGAGGGTCGTCTATCCAACTCTGTCCAATTAACGGTTAGGCAGATGATGACATCATCACCAACATGAGCAACGCTGAGGGCATGCAAGGTATTTAACACGCCATTTTTTTAAATTTTTTTGTCTTGATAAAGGTCCCTGCTGTGTACCGAAATGATGACCATTTATTTTGCATCTTATACTTAATAAATTTGCCTATTTCTAAGTCCCACAGGTTCTGCCCTCATCTTATTATTATATATATATATATATATATATATATATATATATATATATATATATATATATACACACATCCATATTATATTATCCTTTGACAAAGTGGTAGAATGTGTCGCTCCCTGTGAGCGCATGTGTGGTTTCACACACAGGGAGTTTCTCTGTGAGCCTTCTGGAGCTCCCCGTTAAGGATCAGCGCGTTCGGTGAGTCTCTACTGTGCATTACAGCACTCATGAGCAGTAGAGACTCGCCAAACGTGCTGATCTGGATTGGGGAGCTCCGGACGGCTCACCGCCTGTCTCTGCTCCTGGCTCCGGGGCAGCAGCTGGGGCCGCTGGGTGCACTTTAGCCCGTGTATACGGGCTTTCATACTAGTAATATTCTATACATATATACACACACACACACGCACACAATTCATTGAAGATAAAAAGCACTCTCAGGGGTGTTTTGCAAATAAAACACCACAGTCTTTGGCCGAAACGTTGGATCAATAAAAACACAGAATATTTTATTTGCAAAACACCTGAGAGTGCTATTTCTCTTCAATGAACTGTATGTATGTATCCTTGTTATATTGATGAGAACCCAGGTCCATGCCAATGTAACAGCATGTGCTTCTCTCTACTGTCTATAGATGTAGAATTATATTCTAACTAGTGTAAAAGCCCGTGTACACGGGCCAAGGTCCGGGTGAGGGTAACCCTTTGAGTGCCAGAGGGGAACACAACTCAAAGGGTTAAGAGGCCGGTCCTGCTCTGCATTCTGCTGCCGCATGCAGTCATGCGATGTATTGACTGTCCAATTGCACAGAATGCTCCCAGTACAGAACTCCCAGCATTCTGTGCGTTCGGGCAGTCTCTACTGCGCATGACGGCTTCTGACACACATCCTAACATTTTATTATATAGGATGACAGACTGAGTGACTGCACAATAATTTGAGGCTTATTTTCTATCAGTACTCTCAAATCTCTTACAAGTATTCCCCCAGTAAGTCATATCGGATTTCAGAATTCAAGAAGTTTGGTCTTTTCAGACCGCACACAAGTCAGTCTCATATTAAGCAAAAGTGGAGAGAGCGCCATTCACTGGACTCTGCAGGAATTTTAGCAGGATCAAGTGTGCAACTAGGTAAGTATTAATCCCTGAGATTACATACTAGGGTCCACTGTTCATTTTTACATTAATGACAATTTTAATTTGTGTGCCTTATGGCACAGTTGGTTTGTGCCTCGTGGTCTTTTGAGCATAAAGGCCGTAAGTAATTATGTGGAATCTTTCAAAATTTCAGTAAATCATAATAAAATAAAAATTTTCCAGCAATAAATAAATTAAATGTCAGCAACTGTGACAAACCTATGCTATCGGGCACTATAGGCTGGACAGAATTGCAGGTGATGAATTTATTGTAGGAGTTTATCTTAAAAAGACACTCTATGATTGTGCCTGGGGAAACGTGCGAGATAAAACCAGGGATTCAATTATCACATGCAATTCCACCCAGCCATGAGAAAGGAGCAAGGGGCATGTATAAACTAAAAGTGAAAAATTTCTGAGCCTAACCAACTTCACCGTGGGGAACAAATAACAATGTCCTCTAATTTAAATGGGGCTTTTAAATCTGCAAACTCCATGCATTGCTTTGCAATGTGCTGGAGACCTTTCTATCAGTCAAGGGAATATAAACTCAATTTAAAGTCAACAGGATTTCTTATAATGCTCTGCAGACCTTGTTACAATTCAAAATATTTCACTGTCAATTTTTTTTTTTCTTTGTTCCCTTTGATCTACGGCAAAATTGCTCTGGCTCAGCTTCCTGATTAAGGCCCCAAATGCCAAAATTATTTGATGGGCCTATGCAGGTGTATAACTAAATGGATGCGGCGGGTGCAGTTTTGACAGGGCCCAACATCCAAAGAAGCCCATTCACCCCAAGGTCTAACAAGTTCTAATTATGCCTCTGAAAATATTTTTTCTGTTTGGGGTCTCAAAATGTTTGCACTGTGTCCTCCAATTTCTAGTTACGCTGTTGCTCCATTTAAGGTTATTAACCCTTTAAGGACCAGACAGATGAAGAATGCATTAATATTGTAGTAAACATGACAATGTCTTCTTGGATGAATATCACAAGAAACTATAGGAAGGATGAGTACAGCTTTTGCTCATCAATTTGCCACTCGTGAGTAGAACATAAGTAGTAAAATGATGCTGATGCAGGAATACTTCTCCTCCTCCCAGGCTGCAACTACATCATTGAACAGGTCTATTTATAAAGATTATAGGAGCAACAGAACATCAGTACCCTGGGCTGTTTTCATTTAATTGATGTGGCCAGGACTGGATTTACATCTCCGGAGCCTGTAGGCACAGAAATCTGAAGAGCCCCCCCCCCCCCCCATGGCCATCTCCACTGGACACCTCCACAATGCTCCTAATCTCCACATTGCCCCCATCATCTCCATATTGCCTCCCCATCAGCTGCACATTGCCCCCACCATCTCCATATTGCCCTCACATTGCCCCCCCATCAGCACCATGTTACCCTCAAATTGCCCCCACCATCTCCATGTTACCCTCACATTTCCCCCACCAGCTCCATGTTGCCCTCACATTGCCCCGACCATCTCCATGTTGCCCTCACATTGCCCACCATCAGCTCCATGTTACCCTCACACTGCCCCCACCATCTCCATGTTACCCTCACATTGCCCCCACCATCTCCATGTTATCCTCACATTGCCCCCCCATCAGCTCCAACTTGCCCCCACCATCTCCATGTTACCCTCACATTGCCTCCCCCCATTGTCCGCTTCCTACCTCCCTGGCAGGAGATCTGTAATCTGTGCCTCCTTTGGCACAGTTCTGCAGCTGCTGGAGCTCCCGCGCGGTCTCCTATTCAGGAATGCAGAGCGCTGGGAGATGATGTCATCTCCCAGCGCTCTGCATTCCTAAAGAGCCAACGAGGGAGCTCAGCACTTACAGGACTGTGCCAAAGGAGGCACAGATGACAGATCTCCTGCCAGGGAGGTAGGAAACAGACAATGTGAGGGCAACATGGAGCTGGCACTGAGGCTAATTTAAAACAAAATAATAATAATTAATTAAAAAAGCGATTCCAATGACAGGCAACCCTCTGTGGGGTGTGCCTGTAGGCAGATGTCTACTCTGCCTTATCGTAAATCCGGCCCTGGATGTGGCACACATCAGAGATCACTTGCCCATCAGTAAAGTCTGCCATTGTTGCAGAAACTTTGAGGAAGCAGAGATGTCAATCAGCAATGTGAACCATTAACCCGTTTAAAGGGATAGTATTACTTTAAAATTACTATTCATCATATTGTAGCCCTTAATAAACTGAGTTAAATGACACCAGTGGCATCTCTCAAACCTTTATGGTTTAAGAGATATCCACTTTCAAAGTTTCCTCTCCCCTGCTGTCAGCGTTCTGCTGCCAGCAGGAGAATCCGGTCTCTGAATCAAGCGGAGGCTCTTCAGCAGAGCCGATATCTCGTTATGGAAGGAAAAATGATTCATTGAAACAGTCTTCTAAGTGTGCTTGGTAACCAAGCACACGTAAAAGACTGTTTCAATAAATCATTTTTCCTTCCATAACGAGATATCGGCTCTGCTGAAGAGCCTCCGCTTGATTCAGAGACCGGATTCTCCTGCTGGCAGCAGAACGCTGACAGCAGGGGAGAGGAAACTTTGAAAGTGGATATCTCTTAAACCATAAAGGTTTGAGAGATGCCACTGGTGTCATTTAACTCAGTTTATTAAGGGTTACAATATGAGGGATAGAAATGTTGAAGTAATACTATCCCTTTAACGACAGAGGGGTGAGCAACACATTGCTTTACTCACACACACACACACACCCCCCGACACTCAAACTTATGTCACACTCAATCACAGCTCTACCTTTATAGAGGTTCTAAAATCAGGAGTGGGCAACCTGCAGCCCTCCAGACAACAGCCACTGGAGGATAATTGGAGATGTAGTTCAGCAGCAGCAGCTAGAAAGCTGAAGTCTCTCAGTCTCTGTACTTAGCATACTTTTGCTGTGGACAAGCTGGACCAGAGAAAGAGGGCAACCTGCCAATATTCCCTGGACTAGAACATTTTCAAGTACTGTTTACAAAGAAGGGGGGATGATTGCCATTACAATTCATTATCCCTTACTAACAAAGCATTCAACTTGTCCCTGAAAAACGATTATGGATAGTCAAATAAATGACTACTGAAATAAATAAATAAATAAATATATATATATTTTTTTTTTTTTTTACCCCCTGAAGAGGCTTTGAAATGGGTGCAAACCCTTCTGGTACTCAAAGGCTTAAAGGTCAATCACATCTTTTTATACAAGTAAATTCTTGTAACGTATGCTCCTTCAAAAAATAAATTGTATTGGAATGTGGACATGCTACATTTAAGTTACTCTTATAAGAAACAGAATGGTCCACATTTTCATAGAACTTATTTTGATGTTACAGACAGTTGGGGAGGTTCCTTTCTACTTCCCCACTTCCTGTTGTGTTTAATCTAGTAAGAGTGTTTAGCATCTTAACCAGGTGAGCAGCAAAAACCTGCATCCCTCTACCTGCTGAAAATGCACAATGTGACATATCTTACAGGAACATTAATGCTTAAATGCACGTTGTGAATAAATTAAGAAATCCATATGACAATATTCACAGATACACATGTAAATAGTTCCATGCATTATTTATAACAAAATATGAAAGTTTATCTGTTGTGTTTAATAGGCATGGGGAAAAAAATGTCATTGCATTCCCTGCTACAGCTTCCTAAGCAGGAAGTGGTGAATAAAAAAAAAGTTTTCCCAAGACCAAACGAAAGGGGAGAAATTCTATGACAAACCAATTGTACCATAGGTTTAAAAAACAAAAATCTCCAAAACGTCCACCTCGTTTAATCCTATAATGACCAGAAAGGTGAACCCCGCATTACTAACCAATGCACTGGACACCCACTCTGGTCCTTAAAGGGATAACGGGATGCTCTAAGCCCATGAATGCTGGATAGCTTTGTAAGCTATTGTAAAGTAATGCATTGGTAATTTGTGTACAATTCAATATGTTAAAAGCCACACTCAGATCAGAGCTAATGTTTATTTGTTCCCAATGATGCAGTCGGGTTTTGTCCCAGAATTGCTCTACTTTTGAGCATGACTTAGGGATGGTAGGCTCTTCTGGGGCAGGGACCTCACTGCCTCTTGCTGTTACACAATAATTGTTAATGGTGTTATGTTTGTCTTTCACTATTGTACAGGTCTGAAAAATGTTCTAACATTAAGTACTTAATCATTTGAGTGCCAGAAAGGTACACAACATACTGCTCCACAATGCTTTGTGTAGCCCTCTGGCACAAAGTGTTAAACAATAATGGACCCTAATATCTACCCACCTCCTAGATGTTAATCTCCTACGCAAGCAATACATTGGAGATATCTCAAGTACACATGGAGCTGCATCAGTGAATGAAAGGTGCAATATGAATGCAGAATTCTACCATATATACTAGAAGAGTGGTTCTCAACCTGGGTGTCAGGGCACTCCATTGAGCTGTAAACATCCACTCATGATGCCACTTGTTTCTATGTAGACCTTGTAAATGTTAAAAGTTTAAAATATACTTTAATGGAAATGGTTATACTTAATATACTTGTTTTTGTTATTGAGCTTGTGAGATATTCCAATAATTAAATATTTTTGTATTATCCCCTCATTACTTATTTGGCAAATATCCTATAAAAACATTAGGGATACAAAAAAAAATCCACATTATAAGTAAGCATGGCTAGAGTAAAAAAAGATTGAGAGCCACTGCTCTGGAAACTAACGTTATGCCCATTCATACAAAAGAAACTTCTGTTACAGAAAAAGCACTTTGTCAAAGCATAGCATTGAACAAGATTCCAGTCCCTAAAGAGTTAAACTCTCCTTATGTCCAACCATTTAAAGACCAGAGATATGCTCAAAGCATCCCACACCCCTCTGGTCCCGAAAGGGTTAACACTTTGAAAAGGGTCGCCCCCCTATAGGATATGGCTGCAACATGGAGGGTCCACATCTGTCAGCTGTCCTCCGGAGGGCGACTTGTCAGACGGGGCAGACCTGCTGGTCCAAGCCCTGTGGAGATGAGGCGGCTCATGTTATCTCTCCCTCATCCCTCCCCGGGGAGGGAGGAATCAGTGTCATGAAGCCCAATCTCAGCAGCATCCCCCTCAGCTGACTTACACTTCGCTGCAACTTCTGCCACTTCACCCAAGGAGTGAGAAACCCGCGGCTCCCCAGTTGCTGATGAACTACAATCCCCACTATGCTCACAGGATGAGTGCTGTAGTTTGCTCACCCCCTGGCAGTTAGGCCCGGACCGCCCGCTAAAGTTCAAACCCTGACCCACCTCCCCCTCAGCCCCTCGGCTCCAAAAACACCCACCACAGCCCCTTCCTGCCTCACTCTGGCGGAGGCAGCCCCGCGCTGGGAGAGGCGCGGCAAGGGGGGGGGGGTTACAACTGACTCCTCCACACAAACTCACTTTGTCCTTCTTGTTTTTATTAGGCATGGCAGCGGCGATCCGTGTCACTCCTCCTCCTCCGCTCCGGCGGCTGTCGGACTCCGGTGACACTCACTCACCCCTCCCCCGCCGCCTCACTGGCTTCTCCGGCACACTCTCGCTCTTACCCCCCACCGAACACACTTTTTTTTTCCCAGGCTGCTGCCGCAGCGCCTCACCTCCGGCCACGCCCTCACCCATTGGCTGTCACAAGTCACGTGCTCTAACGTCTGGGTGTGAGCTCTCTCACTCAGCGCTCCTCCCACGTCATGTTAACCACGCCCCCTTCTATTTGGACTGCTCTTCGCTTTGGAGGGAGTAACCTTCAAGGTGCTGTGGGACTACATCTCCCATCATCCTGCAGCACCTTGAGGGCCCCACATTGCCAAACGCCTTCCGACATCTCATGTCACTTACGCTTCGCCACGCCCACATCCATTTAGTTTTGACCCAAATCTTGTCACGTGCTGCAAGGAAAATCTTTGACGTCACACCGACCCAACTCACAGCTCGAGCCTTCTGTTCAGCTTGGTCCCTCTCGTTTTAGTCCTGCGCAAATCTCGCGAGAGTTGTGATGGTGGTTGTGCGGTGAGGTGTGCTCACGAATAGGGGCCACAGTCCTGCGGCGCCGAGGAGCTAGGATGGTTTACTATTAATATTGGTTTATTCTCAGTGCCATTGGTATTGTATACCTGAGGCTGTTGGACTATATTTCTAATTATTCTCACCCGAGAAGAGGGTTCCTGTTTTGTTGTGGAAGGTCGGTATTTGAAGTCTATCTACACTAACAGCTAATAATACAGACATGCTTATCTTACCATGGCAAGAAGTCTTAATGATCCGTATTAGTTGCTATTTGCCTATGCTGTAGAGGTCAGTCGTGGATATCATGTCTGGCTGGACCCCAGGCCACATTCAACCCCATGCACATGGTAATTGTAACTCTTTAATAAGGTCTTTGCTTTGCAATACGTTGTACACTGATTTGGTCATTAAACTGTTAAATAGTTTCATGCATTCCGCCTGCTTAAGTTTTGGAGTTTTTTTTTAATGCTAGCAGCTGTCATGTCGACTTTAATGACACCCAGGACTGTATGAAGATTTATTGTTTGAGCAAAGACAAAATTCGTAATGGCCATTAACATTTTCTCTCCACATTAAGGTAATTGGGGGGGGGGTTAGGTGGTGTCGGGTCTCCTTTTAATAGAAGGCTTTGCTAGATATACATTTATCTTATTGAGGCCCTTCATCTTCTTTTTGATCACTTTAAAATGGAATTTATACTTTAACCCTATGAGTGCCAGATACCTTTCTTGCTACTCAAATATTTACGTTGGACATTCTTTATTTAACACTAAAGTAAAGGAGATATTTGGGCTTATTTATTTGTTAGTTTAAACAAATTAGATGACTGACACAGCATGGTGTGTCAGAAACTAATTTTCCACTCTCCCTCCCAACTGCCACAGCTTAACAGGACATACATCTCTCTGGCACTCTCTCATTCTGACTTTTTGTTATTTAAATGACCCCAAATATTACTTCATCTTCTCTGGCTCACCATTATGTGCTTGTATTGCTGCCTGAAATACTTCCAATTATCTCTCCCCTACCCCCACACATACACTCTTTCTTTCCCTCACCCTCCCTGCCTGTTGCTTCCTCCATACCCATCACTTTCTCAGTCCTTTGCTTACCCCCTCAGCTCCTCTCAGTTCCTCAGTCTGTTACTTGACACCCCAACGCAAAGTCAATTGCTTGATCTAACCATCAAGGGTGAAAAATGTGTGGCTCTCCATCTGTTTTCAGATTGCAACACTCAAAGATATTAGAGTGGGGCAGTAGATCATTTGATAGGTTAATACAGTATCTCCATGTAAGGTATTTATCATATTTGTGATTGTAAGAAATTCAAAGTACTTGACTCCTAGCACTCAAAGATTATTGTGCACCCCTCTGGCACTCACAGGGTTAACCACTTTGCTGCTAACAATTTTCACTTCCCAGTGCTATGCTTGTTTTCACACTTTTATTGCAGTTTACAGTTAATTTATAGTTTTTGTTGTTTTTCTGTGGATATCAGACACTTGTACATTGTTTTGCAGCAGACACTGCACTTTCAAAAATATACCATTGGTTTGTGAATAACCCAAACATGACCAAAAGACTTTACCCCAAATGTTGTTGGCTTTTTTTTATTATTATTTGTTTATTGAATTCCAATAAAGCGAATAACAAACAACTGTTCTGGAGTGTATTTTTCTATGTTCAACAAGTATCGTGTTATGCATAGGTCTTCCTGTTAAAAATAAAAATTGGATAAAAAAGTGTTTTTGCATTTCAGTCACAGAATAATGAAAAATAAACAATGGAACCCTACATGACAGATAGAAATATAGATATATATGTATATTGTAAAAGTACACAAAATTCCAATGTCAGGGACTGGTCGTTTGAATTTGAATTTCTAACCCAAGTCAGGTATACTATGAATGGAGCTATAGCAAAATAAAATAATGAAGTGTGTGTGTGTTTTTCATATTTACACTCTTTTAACCCTTTGAGTGCCAGATGGGTAACGCATTGTGTACCCTCTGGAACTCAAATGGCTAAATGTACTTATAACCATGGAATACAATACTAAGTTTTGTAGATTTGTAACTTTTCTAGAAGGTGGTGCTAAAGGGGAAAAAAGTATACACCAAAAAAAAAACCTGCCTTTTCAATGGTACTGAAATATTTGAAAAGTATGCAATTTCCTACTGTATTCCTTAGCAGTTCCTCTCCTGAAAATAATAATGTGCCACAGGTAAGAGCTAACATACCATAGGGGTGCCAGAAACACAAAAATACCTCTATGAAAATCTGTTAATTTTCTTACATTCTTCAAATAAGTTCTGCCTGTTCTAAATTGGCTGTAACAACTACAAGCATAGACAAGGCATACTTTTTTTGAATGAGGATAACTCACTGCATAAAATGATTGGTTACTTGCCTTTCTTCCCCCAGGCTGGTAAGCACAAATGTTTTCAGAAGGTGGTGCTATAGGAAAAAGTTTATTTTAACATTTCCTCCACATCAAAGATATTAAATGCTTGATAACCATTGGATTTCCTACCTATTGAAATCCTTTGAAAAATAGTACCTCATTGGTATGTTTATAACAGGTGAGAGTTGGTACCGTGTTAGCCGTAGAAATACTGGAGGCAAATATAGTAATTGATACCTTTATTGGCTAACTAAGCAGATTTAGAATGCAAGCTTTCAAGACCTCCCAGGTCTCTTCCTCAGGCATGTTATACCAGGTAGACCTGAGAGGTCTTGAAAGCTTGCATTCTAAATCTGCTTAGTTCTCCAATAAAGGTATCAACAACTATTTTTGACATACTGAAGTTTTTGTAAGGAGGACTAAACTACACGTTATATTTATTCACTAAGATTACCTGCCTACACTAAAATGGGGGAAAAGGTAGATAAGGCATACTATTTTGGAAAATAGAAATCTGGTCACATCAAATTAAGTCACTTGTCTTTCTGGGGCAAGATTACCCTCTTCTGAAAGATTGGATTTCCTATTTTTTTTTCTTTTCAGAAGAGGGTGCTCTGGCCCCGTTTCAAGTCTCTCCCTGCTTCTGTGTGTAAAGAACAAACAAAAAATATAGTTCCTGGTGGTGGATAAATATCATTTTTGCGAAGGGGTTCCCCAAATGAGGGAATTCCACTGGGTATTGAGGACTTTCCCGAAGGTAAGCTTCAATCCCCAGTAGTAACGCTTCCATTGCAGAACCCCAGAGGACACGGACATCCACATCCTTAGCAGCGTTACACCATCTCCTAAGGAAGAGGACATCCACATCCTAAGCAGTGAATTTGTGAAACTCTCCAATTCCTGTGTTGTTCTTTGGAACCTATGCACCAATTGGATTTCTAGTTTCTGTTTGAGGTGGCTAAAGGCCTTGTTAAAGGGACAATATCATATAAAAAAATCTTCTGATATTGAAAGAGCTTTTAAACTCGCCTATATACAGTATTAGTCATGTTCTGTTTAAAGTATTTTTTGAGTTATTTGGGTGTATAAGTTGTGCAATTGAAGACATGTTGTGCAGGTATTTCCTGTCTTCTCAATACTTCACACAGACACTTGGCATTGTCTGCCTCCCCTAGGACTTAACCCTTTAAGTGCTAGAGGGTGATGCAATGCATTGGATACACCTGTGGCTCTCAGAGAATTAACCCATTGATTGACAGAGTGGTATGCAATGTGTTTCATACCACTTGCACTCAAAGGGTGAAAAAAGGTAAAAGTCATTGGTAAAAGTAAAGTAGGCTTTAAAGGGATAGTAATACTTGAAATGAAAAAAAAATGTTGTAGGGTTTATCCCCCTGAGTAAAACAAGAGTACTCCCACTGCTGAAAGGTGTTTCATTCAAAAGTTATTAATTTTCAAAGTTGAATGTTTTAGGTGCAATATCACAGTGGCCTGAAATTGTACAGTGGCGCTGTTGCTACACAATACTATGGACAGCTCTGATCCCGGGACCATAAATCTCCATAGGATGGTGTAGCAACAGCGCCACTGTACAATTTCAGGCCATTGTGATATTGCACCTAAAAAATTCAACTTTGAAAATTAATAACTTTTGAATGAAACACCTTTCAGCAGTGGGAGTACTCTTGTTTTACTCAGGGGGATAAACCCTACAACATATTTTTTTTTACATTTTAAGTATTACTATTCCTTTAAAGGGGAACTGCCTGCATGACATGCCTAATTTAGCTTAATCTATAACTGTGAATAACTTAAATTAGTTTTTCAAGTAAAAATTGGTAAATACAACATATGAGTGACTTTGAAGACTTTCAAAATCCCCAGTGTTTTAGGTGATAGTGTCCGTTTAAATCCCAGGTCTTGTTGTCAGGTTGGGGGTAAGTAAAGGTGCAATTAGACTGCCATGTGCAGTAATAATACGATGCCACAAGATTATCCCAAACCCAGTGTTTTTTATGAAACCTAGCAATTATTATTATTGTTTATATAGCTCCAACTTATACTCAGCGCTGGTGTATTTAGATGTCTGAAGTTGGAGAGATGTTTGTGCATAGACTCCGTAGAATAACATAGGAATTGGAGTGTTTATCTCACTGGACAGATTTTCAAATTTTCTCACCTTAAAGGGATAGTAATATTTCATTTTATCTTTATTTTATTTTGTAGACATTAAAAAAAACATGAAGAACGATATAAGTCTTATCTCTCAAACCTTTATGGTTTGAGAGATATTCACAAGCAAAGTTTCCCCTCACTGACCAATATGATAAAGTCTGCCATCTAGCTGTCAGATCTGGAATCCGGTCCGTGGACCTGTTGTGGCTCTACAGCAGAGCCGAGATTGCAAGATATAAAAATAACTACTTCATTCGAATAGTCTACAAAGTGTGCCTGGTTTGCAAGCACCCTTTTTAGACCTTTCCAATAAAATAGTTATTTTTATATCTTACGATCTTGGCTCTGCTGAACAGCCACCGGTTGATCTGCGGACCGGATTCCAAATCTGACAGCTAGATGGCAGACTTGACCGTTTTGGTCAGTGAGATAAGACTTATATCCTTCTTCATGTTTTTTTAATGCCTACAAAATAAAATAAAGATAAAATGAAGTATTACTCTCCCTTTAAACCCACCTTGTCTGAACAATACCAGCAATGTACTTGGAAAGCGGACTAGGGGCTGGTATGTGGAAAAAAAGACTTAGCAATAAACCCACCCATGTAACACAGTTATTCTATACTTGGCCTAGTGCATGGAACAACCAGCGTTGGTGGCCAAAACATGAAATGTTCGTTGTTGATGTTTGTTCGCACAACTAATGCTAAATAACATGAATTGTGGGAACTTCAAAGTAAAAAAGGCCAACTCTCATTGTTTGACACTGTGTCAAACAACGAGAGTGATCTCAAAACAGTCACCTTCCCCACACTTCCCATACACGTCCTTGTAATGTCCCAGCCAATCAGCCTCTAGCGGGGTTGGCTATTTTTTGTAAACAGCAAAACTGCATGCAAACAATTTGGGGGTATATATTTACATATGGTACAAACAAATCTTATTCTATATGTATACATCAAGAGAGAGTGAGTGTTGCTTGGGTTCACTTTATAATAATACAACTAAGTCATGTTTAACCTTTTGAGTGTCACAGTGGTATCTAGCACATTGCTTTGGATGCCTCTCTGGCACTCAAATGGTTAACTGGTCTGACCCATGCTAGAAACCTGACATTTGACACTGTCAAAAAGATAAAACTACCACAGTCCTTAAGTGCTTAAAGGGATAATGTTTCACAAAAAACATCAGCTCCAATTCATCTTCATAGTATTTGGGCCATGGAGAGTGTTATTTCAATACTGTCAGAGCTGTAGTTCAAGAGTAATTGAATGATAAATTATCCCCCTCCCGCCCCTTTTACCTAGTGTAAGCCGCCTCCCCTCAGATAAGGAATCTGGTCTCTTGACCGGACAGATCACAGCAAGGGACAGTCTTCTTACTGTGATCATAAGGAAAACCCTGCCCACCTTGACAGGTCTCTCAGGTTTTTACTTATGCGCACTGAAGATTGTCCCTCTCTGCGAGCCCTACGGACCGGTGATTCTCAACCAGGGTGCCATGGCACTTTGGTGTGCCACAGGCAATTACTTAGGGTGCCCCATCTTTTGTATAAAGATTTTGATAAGATGTGAATACCAAATTTCAGTTGTATATTTCTGGAAATTTTTCTGCACAATATGTTTGTTTCTGTTATTTTGATTTTGAGACCCAAAAAGAACCATATATTTATTCATCTGTATCCTTTATTACTTGCTTGACAAATGACCTATAAAATGTCAGGTGTGCCCCGAATCATCCAGACTGCATGTTAGGGGTGCCATGACAAAAAAAAGGTTGAGAACTGCTACTCCAGACAGTCTTGCTGCTCTGAGGTGAGCAGTGTTACATAAGTAAAAGGGGCAGGAGGGGGATACTTTATCATTCTTTATTCAATTGCTCCTGAACTACAATTCTGACAGTATTGAAATAACACTCTCCATGGCCCAAATACTATGAAAATTAATTGGAGCTGCTTTTATTATGAAACATTACTATCAAAGGACATTTTCACTCCTGTAGGACAAATTGTTTCCTGCAGATCTGCTCCTCTGGAGGTTTGTGAATGCAGCTCAGTGAATCTCCATCCGGAATAGCAGACAGCAGGAGTGATATTAGGTCTAGCAATTATTTTTTGACCATTATTCTCATGTTATGTATTCACACTGCTGTGTCTTGTCACTGAGTTATGGTACATGGTGCCGGATTGTACCACCGTTCCAGTTTGCTGACACCCAGGTCTTGGCTTCAGACAGAATTACATATTTATATTATTTTATGTTTCTGCAGCCCTTTATACATTCTATACTGTAATGCATGTTAGTGGGTTGTGTTTTGGCTTTGTGTTATGTATACTTTTTCATATAATAAATAATACATTAATTAAAGGGATAGTAATACTTTCTTATAAAAAAAACCTCTAAACTTGTAGATATTAATAATAGAATTAAGATGAGCTACTTCCCAGGTCTCAAATCTTCATAGTTTTTCTGTTCGTAGCATTTAACCCCTTAACGACCAGCGGTCGCGGGACATCTCCGTCCCATAATGACCGCATAGGGGCACTTTGACGCGCCGGTACACGTGACCTGTCGGCGCGTCACTATGGGGCTTGAAAGAGATTGCTCCGATCTTGGAGCGGTCTATTTCATGCCCTATTTTTACTTACAGCGCTCCCGGTAGAGCGCTGTAAGTAAAAAGTACGTGACGTACCATGACCGTCATTGGTCCTTGAGTAGTTCAAGGACCATGACGGTCCTGGTACGTCAAGGGTCCCTAAGGGGTTAAACTCCGCCCCCCCTCTCCCTTTTCACACGTCAGCGCTCTAGCTGACAGATGCAGAATCCGGTCATTTGACCAGACAGAGGCTCTTCAGCAGAGCTGAAAACGCGACATTTATGGAGAAATGCTTGATTGGAACGGTCTACAAAGTGTGCTGAAGCACTTCCGTCTGGTCAAACGACCGGATTGTTTTGAGATTTTTATAAGAAAGTATTGCTATCCCTTTAACTCTCTTGTGTGCCAACTGTTTTGGTATTTTCATGTCTCCTCCACTACTTCTCCTTTTGCTAAAATGACGGGATTTTAGAAACACGCAAGGTATTGTGAAACCTGGGGGGGGGGGATTCACTAAGCAGTGATAAAGTGGAGGTGACTTCTCCAGCTCCTATGTTATTCTATGGAGCCAATGCACTAAGATTTCTTCAGCTTTGAAAATCTTAGTGAATAGGCTCCATAGAATAACATAGGAACTGGAGAAGTCATCTCTGCTTTATTACCGCTTAGTGAATCTCCCCCCTGATTTCTGCAATCCAGGAAGTTAGTTGCAGCTCTGACGGCAGTAGATGAACTTCTACAGTAGCAACTTCATGTGTATGTAAACATGGGTTGTTTGATGTCTCTTCTGTGTGCATAGATATGTAAACTAGCTGTCAGCTAAAGGTGCAATTATCTTGCTTTTATTAGTCTAACATGAAAACAATGTGACACATTTAGTTAGAATTTGTAGGACTTCAAGTAATATGAGCTACAGTTTAAATTAAAAAAATAGTTTAAACTATTTGAGTGCCGGAGGAGTTTCAAAGAATTAACACCTTAAAGTGTTAGTAATGTCTAAAAAAACTTTTTTTGCATTTAGAAGAGCTTAAAAAGCTGATCTAAATGAAAAAAACGTATCTCTCAAACCGCTATGGTTTAAGAGATACGGGTGTTTAAAGTTTGATTTCTCCTACTGACAGCTGTAAAGCTGTCAGCAGGAGATTTGTGTCGGTCGACACAGTGGCGCTTGAGAAGTGCCGCGATCTTGTTATTTACCACGAATCCCTTCATTGGAATGGTCTAAAACATGTGCCTGAACACCAGGCACACGTTTTAGACCGTTCCAATGAAGGTGTTCTGTGTAAGTAACGAGATCTCGGCACTTCTCAAGCGCCACCGTGTCTACCGACACGAATCTCCTGCTGACAGCTTTACAGCTGTCAGTAGGAAACAGTGAACTTTAAACGCCCGTATCTCTTAAACCATAGCGGTTTGAGAAATACAGTTTTTTGCATTTAGATCAGCTTTTTAAGCTCTTCTAAATGCAAAAAAAAGTTTTTTTTAGACATTACTAACACTTTAACGACAGAGGACGTACATGTATGTCATGGGTGGATGTCCCTAAAGTACCCATGATGTACATGTACGTCATTGATTTCAGGGCTCCCCTTGCAGCTGCACGCCATTCTGGGACCCCCGAATCAGATTAAAAAAAAAAAAAAATGCTCCATGGTCCTTAAGTGCTGGCCGCGTGAGTGCGTGCCGGTCCTTAAGGGGTTAACCAAATGTGCGAAAGAATCTTAACCCTTTGAGTACCAGAGGGGTACGCAACGCATTGCTTCTCAATGCGTTGCGTGCCTCTCTGGCACTCAATGGTTAAAAAAAGGAAGTATGAGGGGGGGATTCTGTTTCTAGGAGCACTAAGTATTCCTAATAATAAATTCCTCCCCCTTCCAATTACCTTAATCTGGGCAGAAAATCCTAATGCTAATAGACATCAGTGCTGCATGGATTATCCCTCAAAATTATTATTTTTTGGGCATGGGTGTCCTGTCCACAGAGGCGGACATGATTCTTTTTTGTAGGATTCCAAGTCCACAAACTCCTCCCACTGAAAGGGATCATAATACTTAAATGGGATGTGTCACCTCTATATGTTAGCCTGAATGGTTAGGTTATATATCGAATATGAGTTAAAGCGTATTAATTTATTTATTTATTTATTTTAAAGGGATAGTAATACTTAAAATGTAAAAAGAAAACGTTGTAGGGTTTATCCCCCTGAGTAAAACAAGAGTACTCCCACTGCTGAAAGGTGTTTCATTCAAAAGTTATTAATTTTCAAAGTTGAATTTTTTAGGTGCAATATCACAGTGGCCTGAAATTGTACAGTGGCGCTGTTGCTACACGATCCTGTGGACAGCTCTGGTCCCGGGACCATAAATCTCCATAGGATGGTGTAGCAACAGCGCCACTGTACAATTTCAGGCCACTGTGATATTGCACCTAAAAAATTCAACTTTGAAAATGAATAACTTTTGAATGAAACACCTTTCAGCAGTGGCAGTACTCTTGTTTTACTCGGGGGGATAAACCCTACAACATATTTTTTTTTACATTTTAAGTATTATTATCCCTTTAAAGCTCTATTTAGTCGAAATTGAAGGGATAAACTCTGCCCTGCACCTATTTCCACATAGACCTCAGTTACCTGCTCTGTACCACAGTCTGTCACTCTGCCTCTGCTCCCCTCCCTCTATCCAGCCTCTTCCAATGACAGAGGCTTTCTGTCTGTAAGCTGGAGCGGTCTCATTGGCTAGATATCTATCTCTGACCAATGAGATCGCTCCAGCTTACAAACAGAAAGCCTGAGCCATTGGAAGAGGCTGGATAGAGGGAAGGGAGCAGAGGCAGAGTGATGGACTGCAGTCTATGCAGAAATAGTTGCAGGGCAGAGTTTATAACTGCAATTTAGACCAAATAGAGCTTTAAAAAAAATAATACACTTTTACTCATATTCAATATATAACCAGACTATTCAGGCTAACTTATATAGAGGTGATACATCCCCTTTAAAGGTATAGTAATACTTAATTTTACTATCCCCCATGTTGTAGCCCTTAAAAATTGGAATTAAACGAGACCAGCGGCATCTCTAAAACCTTTATCTTTTGAGAAATATCCGCATTCAAAGTTCCCTCTCCTCTCTCCCCTGAAGTCAGTGTTATAGCTGACAGCAGGGGAATCTGGTCCCGGGACAGGCGGCGGCTCTGCAGCAGTGGTGAGATTGAGTTATAGAAACAGAAATGCTTCACTGAAATGGTCTGCTTTGTTTGCAAGCACACATAGAAGACCATTTCAGTTAAGGATTTCTGTTTCTATAACGGTATCTCAGCACTGCTGCAGAGCCGCCACTTGCTCACTGACCGGATTCCCCTGCAGTCAGCTATAACACTGACGTCAGGGGAGAGAGAAGGAGAGGGAACTTTTGAATGCGGATATCTCTCAAACCATAAAGGTTTGAGAGATGCTGCCGGTCTCGTTTAATTCCAATTTTTAAGGGCTACAACATGGGGGATAGTAAAATTAAGTATTACTATCCCTTTAAATATGTAAAAATACATATATTGTAGTTTTTATTCCCATGAGTAAAACAAGGGTACTCCCACTGCTGAAAGGTAGTTTATTCAAAGTTATTACAGCTCAAATTTGTTTTTTTTATAGGTGCAGTACCACAGTGGTCTAAAAACTGTACCATGGTGCTGTTGCTACATCCTGTTATGGACAGCTCTGGTCAGTTGACCATAAATCTCAACAGCGTCACTGTAACATTTCAGGCCAATGTGATACTGCACCTAAAAAATTCAAATTTGAGCTGTAATAACTTTTGAATAGATTTATGGTCCCGGGACCAGAGCTGTACATAGGATGGTGTAGCAACAGCTCCACTGTACAATTTCAGGCCACTGTGATATTGCACCTAAAAAATGCAACTTTGAAAATTAATAACTTTTGAATGAAACACCTATCAGCAGTGGGAGTACTCTTGTTTTACTCAAGGGGATAAACCCTACAACATTTTTCTTTTACATTTTAAGTATTATTATCCCTTTAATGCAGTTGATACATGTAATAAACAAATAGTAAAAATAAGCACACCCCAAGTCTCATTAGAGTCTGAGGACCCGGTGCTGCTCCCCACAATCGTAGCCACGGTTCCACAAATGAGAGGACAACAGGAGTAGAGCGCACTCAGGCCCACCAAAGCAATATCAGCCCAATCCAGTATTAGTTAAATGTTCAATGCTTTATTATAATCTCTAAGAGCATCCATAAATGGATTAACGCCATAGAATAACATAGGACCTTGAGAGGTCATCAGCTTCATCACCTCTTTATCACGCCTTAGTGTATCAGCCCCAGGAGTAGGTAGACGTGGCCTCTGATCAACGCCTGGCATTATGAGAACTGGGACTCCTGTCTGAAGCCCCTATAGAACCAGTGCACCTGCTTAGGGCAGAAATGCCAGGTTATTTTGGTTCTGAGAAAGCGCACTGGTTCCAAGGGGGCTTGGGACTTCAGTCCCAGCTACAATAGTGCCAGTCGCCAATCAGAAGTGGACATACAGTCTGCCTCTCCCTACTGTTTGTTTTACATGGGTAGATCACGAAAGTATTAACCACTGAGCTAATGGAGTATGTTAGGGGTAGCCTGTGGCTGTCTTTTAGTTGGGTTGGTTGTTTAGGGTGCACTATCCCTTGAAAGACCCATTTAAATCATTACTCTATTCTTCTTTTGTGCATAATGCCCTAACTGATTTCCACTCACCATTTATCATCTGGATATCCTTGCACTGGTCATCCCTCCAGGCTAGACTCAAATCTAGGTCTATGTAAATTTTTAATCCCCCCCCCCCCGTGGCCCTGTTGGTTTGCTTCAGAATTGCACTTCTATTTGTCTATATACATAACGTCCATAATCTTCTTTTTCAAAGAGGTAAATCAATATATCAAGCTGTGATTATTGCTACTCCATGCCAGATTGTATGTGGTGTTGTGTCCCTGCAAGGCCATCTGTTACACAATAGGTTACGTGCATGGGCATGTCTATCATTATCTATTCTCTAATGACCGGTGTGAAAGTCACTGAAGGTATCCATTGCTTACTTGGAACGAGTTACTCTTAAATAATGCATGCTAAGTTTTCCAGTTCTGAGCTAAAAACACGCTGTGTAGTATGCATTTCCATCTGCAATAATGCAATAAATACGTAAGTGGTTTAAAAAAAAATCCACATGTATTTCATGGTGAATAATATGTGAATACGCAAAAAAATAAACAAAACAGTGTGAAAACTCCGTAAAGAGAAAATAAATACAATCGCCTCCTCCTCTGCTACAACTGACAAAGAATTGCTTTTTTTAATTTTGTTCTGTACAAGTGTAGCAAAAGAATTATAAATGAAGTTATGTAGTGCGATATGTGTAAACGCCGAGCGATTCTGGGACAAACCAACATACCCGGGAACTTGACAGGCATGGCTACCCAGAGGGTAGCCCTACCAGTGCCTATCGGGGAGGGAAATTATGTGATTTGCGTCATAAAAGGGGTGGGGCTTAGTCACGAGAGGGAGGGCGGGACAAAAAAAATTTTTTTAAAAAGGGCTGAATATATGTTGAACGAGGGTAAGAGGGCGGGGAGTGGGAGGAACTGGGGCGGGATGGAGAACAAGTGGGCAGAGTTTCTACTGAAACTCTGCCCACCCAGAGATTGAGAGACTGCCCCGGAGCCCCGGTAATGCATTGTGAAACTCGGAGTCTCCGGGGTAAAACCGTAGAGTTCCCAGGTATGCAAACCAACTTCACCATAGCGATCAAGTAAACATTTCCCGTGGTCCCATTATTTAATGCAGAACTATTACCCAAATTAAAGTTACCCCAAATAATTATGCACATAACGATAAGCATATCCATACTAGTATTATCCGGGATTAGTCCAGCGTTATTGAGAAATCCAAGTTGTACTGAGATGGTCAGGCAAGGATCAGCACATACATCTTGCCAAAGAGATGTCTGCACGCCTGTGCTGTACATCTCGGCCTCCTCTGCATTGTACCTTAAGGTACAGAAAGTGACTGACAGCATAGACGTGCAGATGCCTCTACAGCATGCTGCTTGCCTGACCGTCTCATAACGAGCTGGATTTCTCAATAACGCTGGACCTATTCCGGATAATACTAGTATGGATATGGTTATCATTATGTGCATAATTATTTGGAGGTAACTTTAATGTGGGTGACATTTCCGCTTAAAATGTAACTTTTTAACGCCATGAATGCTATTTAAAATGAAAGGGAACAAATCCAAATGATGTTATGGTGACTTTTGGGGATATTTGTTGCCTAAGGTGAAGTTGGTTTGCTCTACATTTATTCATATTTTCCCTTTTTTTGTTTTTTCTTTCTGGTGAAATACCCTTTATGTAATCTGACTAGACCTCACCTTTAACTGGGGATTGCCATGAAAAATACATACAGTATGGCTGCTTTAATTTCAGTGCTGCCCTGAAATATGCCTCTTTCATACATGTCCCCCGTTAAAGGTGAGGGCCGGTCCTCCTACTTTTAAAGCAGTGGTTCTCAAACTTAATCTCTGGTACTGCTAACAGGCCAGAGATTGAGGATTTCTCTCATTGGGTGAGGATGAATTAATCAGAGGCTCAGTCATTTTGATTAACTCACCTGGGCTCAAACAGGGAAACCTTGAGGACAGATTTTAGAATCAGTGTTTAAAAAGCAAAGTTCACTCATAAGATAAGTGTTATACATATCTGTCTCTGGGTCCGATGAATCGTCTATTATGTAACCACTGTCTTCTATTATATGCAGAAGACACTGAGAGCAAAACACACAAACAGGCAAAATACTGAAACGTTTGTTGATGAAAGAGTTAAAAAAAAAGCCAAGTCATTCATTCACATTAAAGCGGAACTTTCAGATCTCACTAAGCCGCCATGCATTCATTAAACGCATGGTGATTAGCTTGGAAATAGATGTCTTACCTTTTAAAAATAGCAGATTGTAAAGGAATCCGTCCCGTTTGGAGACCGGAACCCAGGCTACAGCACAGACATCTTCTCTGCGCGCCTGCGCTGTCAGTCCCGGTCTTCATTGAGTAGCACTACAGTGCAACATATGGTTACCGGAAGGGACTGGCGGCACAGGTGCGTGGACCTCACTATCCTGCCCATCAGTCCCCAAACATCAAGCATTTCTTTACAATGTTCTATTTTTTAAAGGTAAGCCATCGATTTCCAAGCTAGTCGCTATGCGTTTAATGAATGCATGGCGACATAGTAAGATCTGAAAGGTCCACTTTAAGTACAAATATTGCTTTCCCATAAATAATACCCAAACCAGAGTCACTTATGTCTCTGTGCTTAACCGTGACCAGAGGTTGTACGATGCATTCATTTGAACACCTTTAATGAGGCTTAAAGTTGCTTATATCTTGAGCTTTTTGTTTTCCTATCAGTGTAATAGTTTTAAAGAGATATGGTTTAGTATCTAGGAACTGTTTAACCTCAGCAAAACTGAGCTCCCTCCTATTGTGGTCCAGCAAGCATAAGGCTGACTGAGTCAGCTTCCACCAAAGGGTTAAAACGAATGAATGGATGAATTAATAAGAGGTGACACTCTGCATAGTTGATAGAACCAGTTTAAAGCAGAGGTATCACCCCAAAGAAAGTCCTCCCCCAATAATTATTCATATAGTAATAAGCTTAGAAATAGTAGTATTATCCAGCATAAGTACAGAGTTATTGGGAAATCCTACTTGATCTGAGACTGACGGACAGGCTTCTTGATTTAGACTGGCGCCTGCACCGTCAGTCCCTTCCTGTTACCCTAAGGTACAACGCAGCGCCTCCTAGAGGAGACCGGGATGGACAGCACAGGCACACAGATATCTCTAAGGCAAGATGTCTACGCTGCTGCCTGGCTGTCAATCTCAGTAGAAGTAGGATTTCTTAATAACACTGTACTTATGCTGGATAATACCACTATTTCAAAACTTAGCACTATATGAATCGTTTTTGGGGGGGACTTTATTTGGGGTGATAGTGCCACTTTAAGAAAATCCCTGAATACTTCCCAGCTATACGAGGGTCCTCCTTGGCTGACTGCAGCCCTGTTTTGGAGGTACGCCCTCTGTTGGCTTGCAAGGCATTCTTCCTTCTCTGTGTCTGCAGAGCAGGCTGTTTACTCCGAATCATACCTGACATGTCTTACAGGGAAGGAATGAAAGTCATCTCAGGTGCCAAAGGGTAAACCAGGCAACTCTTTCAGTTTGCCTGTTGAAACTGTTTTAAAGGAAAAAAAAAACTTAAGCAAATTCACAAAGAAGCTGATGTATTAAGGGTTATGCACTAAGGTGTGATAAAGAGGTGATAAGGCAGAGAAGACTTCTCCAGTGATATCCAGTTTGTATGTTATTCTATGGAGCCAATGCACTAAGATTTCTCCAACTTGAACAATCTTAATGCATAGGTTCTATATAATAACATAGGAACTGGAGAAGTGATATCACTGGAGAAGTTATCTCTGCATTATCACCTCTTTATCACATCTTAGTGCATAACCCCCAATGTGTTCTTGTCTTGAGTATTATACAATTTAATTAGCACAGGAAGAGGTTCATAAATTACTTACCTATTGCTCCTGGTACCAGTGAGACTTATAATGAGTTCCCAATGTAGTTTTTCCTTAAAGGGATAGTAATACTTCGTTTTATCTTTATTTTATTTTGTAGGCATTAAAAAAAGATGAAGAACGATATATGTCTTATTTCTCAAACCTTTATGGTTTGAGAGATATTCACGAGCAAAGTTTCCCCTCCCGCCCCTTTTACCTAGTGTAAGTCATTCCTCTTCTCAGATGTGGAATGCAGTCCATAGACCAGACAGATAACAGCAGGGGACAATCTTCTTCCTATGAAAACAATGAAAGCCCTTCCCCCTTTGACAAGTTTTTCAGGTTTTTCCCTTATCTTAATTGAAGATTGTCCCTCTCTGCAATCTACCTGGGCACCTCCCTTCTGCTCTGGCTGAGCAGTGTTACATCAGTAAAAGGGGCGGGAGGGGGATACTTTGTCATTGAATTACTCTTGTACTACAACTCTGACAGAATTGAAATAACACTCTGCAAAGTCCAGATACTATGATGATTAATTAGAGCTGCTTTTATTATGAAACGTTACTATCCCTTTAATCCTTTGAGTGACTGATCGGGTTGCTTAATCATCCCTTTAAAGGGGAACTATACCCATTGGACTTAAGTGGTTCAGTTAAACACATTAAAAGCCACTATCATATGCATAGTACCTGCAGTTACTGGTATTTGCTGTTTGCCATTTCAGGTCAGTACTTAGTTTCACCTCCACACAATAAATATATGTTTTTTCTGAGTGAGATGTGCCATAGAAAGATAGCCCTGCTCACAATTCTAAAGGGCCATGTAAGCCTCAGTGTAGTAATATGTCCCTGTTCAGGTATTCACTGCAGCAGAATTCAAATGCAAAAACTGTAAGTAGACATTATTATTATAATCCTATATAATAATTTGCTAAGTTGTGTGTAACGTCCGACATGCGCAGTAGACACTGTTGCGCGTGCAGCAGTCATTCGCAGTACAGACTGCCCGTGCCGCGGCTGATACAGAGCTGGGCGCTCTGTATCAGCAGTGGCGCGGGCAGTCTCTACTGCGTGACTGCCCCGCGACCGGCTGCCAGAGGCACTGTGGCCGGTGTAACGGGCTGTTCAACTAGTACTTTATAAATTGCTAACTTATCACACTGTGGTATACAATAGGCGATAGACACCCTAAGACTTACTACAGTACAATAAGAAAACACAATACAGAAAAATCAGTGGGTCCTGCTGGTGAGAGGACACATCCTTAACCCTTTACTGACCCATAACAATCTTGGCACGTCATGGAATTCAGGACTCCCCATGCAGCTGCACGCCATTCGGGGAGCCCTGAATCGGATCCAATTAAAAAAAATGCTCTGTGGTCTTTAAGTGTCATCCGTGAGCACGCGGGGCAGGTCCTTAAGGGGTTAAGGATCAGAGGCGTGTGCAATGCATTGCTTTCCTTCTATTAAACAAACTGAAAACCATTTATTAGGATCAGAGGCGTGTGCAATGCATTGCTTTCCTTCTATTAAACAAACTGAAAACCATTTATTATAAGTAGTATAGTTGCCCTTTACACAGGGCTGGATTTACTTCCCAGGTTTCTCTAGGAAAGGCACTTTAGGTGCCCTTTGCCCCGACCATGGCCACACCCCTCTTCCTCATATGACTCAGCTCTATTCCCTGGCACAGAAAATTACCCTAGGCCTATAACAAAGGAAAAAAAAAAAACTTTAACACCTTAGTTGCTGGAGAGATCACCAATACATTGCTCTGCAAAAATGGATTCAGTGCGATGCCCACAAAACTTGAGACAACGCACCACAGCTAACAAGTGGAGATCCTCCCCCTTGTCAGAGGAAGGGCCAGGGCAGAAAGATGGAACCACGATCTCATAATTAAGGAGGAACTCAGAAACCACCTTCGGGAGAAACTCCTGCGAAGTTGGAAGCACCGCCATGTTCTAGCGAAACACCAAAAAAGGGCAGTTTACAAGACACGATGAACAAACACGATCGCCAGGAGAAAAGCCATGTACCTGTTACGGTTTACCAATAACGTTCAGGAGTCAGTACGGTATAGTTAAATGCAAAATTTATTAATAATAAAAAAGTAGAGCACATTATATACACAAGTAGCAAGCAGAGGGTTACAAGCCAGCGAGCATTGCTATCAGGAATAGTAGGCTGCCAAGCTTGACCACTCTGCTGGGGACTAGGCCTCTGCCACTGGAAGTCTCTGCAGGAAACCAGGAACAGGAACACTGGATTTTGATCCGACTAAGCGAGAGTACTAACTCACGCCTGCAGTCCGTTAGGGAGTGATATCTGACTCACGCCTGCAGTCAGTATAAGGAAAGGGATACCTGACTCACGCCTGCAGTCAGTATCGGAGCTAGTCTACCAGAGCCCCAGGTCCGCACTAGATTGGGTGTCTGCTAGGTACAAGGAACAAATGTAAGAATAGTCAGACAGAGCCACAAGTCAGCACCAGAGGGGGTAGTCAGACAAGTCAGGTCATACACAGTTCAGGTAGTCAGCCAGAGCCACAGGTCTGCACCAGGTTGGGTGTCCACTATAGGAATAGACAAAAGAATAGTCAGACAGAGCTACAGGTCAGCAGCAGGTTGGATGGAAGACTAGCCAGGTCATACACAGAGCCCAAGGTGATAGAACTGCTATGAACGACAACGCAAGGGCAACTGAGTCAGGACTCAGACTGCCCTTTAAATCCCTCCTCAGGAAGTAGGTAGGAGAAGCAGCTCAGAGGAAGGAAATAGGTAGGAGGGGACTACAGGAATCATGGCACATAAAACAGAGGCCTACTGCATGCTTGAAGCCTCACGCCTGCAGATGACGCTGAAAACAAGATAAGCTGTAACAGTACCACGTCAGCAGACGTAGAGAAATAGTAGCTAAAAACTCAAATGGAGGGCGCTGAAGGATGCCCTAAACCAAGTTAAGATCCCACTAAGAAGCGGGAGACTGAAATACAGGATGAGTATGAGCAATGCCCTGGAAGAAAACCTAGACATCAGGAAGAATAGCAATGCGCCCTGAACGAAAAACAGAGAGCAGATGTCTGAACCTTAAGGGAACTCAGACTGAGACCCTTGTCCACACCTTCCTGTAGGAAAGCCAGGACTGTAGGAAAATCAATATCTGGATATAGGTCCTTATCAGCACCCCAATATAGAAAGGTAGACCAGACACAATGGTAAGCCCTAGAGGAAACAGGCCTGCGCGCGCTAAGCACAGTCGCCACCATACCAGAAGAAAACCCTTTCTTCCACAGTAGTGAGGATTCAATTTCCAATCCATCAAGGCTAAACGATGGACATCCTCCTTCCGCAGGTAACCCTGTAGAAGAAGATGTGGACAGCAAGGGAGCCGGAAGGCTCCACCACTGATAGGTCCAGAAGCTCCGGAAACCGAGCCTGCCGAGGCCAGTACAGAGCAATCAGAATGACTGGACATCGCTCCAGTCTCAGTTTCCTTATCACCCTGTGCAACATGGGGATGGGAGGAAAGATGAAAGCCAGAGGAAATAACCAAGGAATGGACATGACATCCCTCCAGCGAGAGCAGAACGTCAGAATCTTCCGGCTGTGTCTTGTCGCCATCAGGTCGATGCATGGAAGACCCCACCTTTGAACAATGAGGTTGAACACCTCTGGGTGCAGTTTCCACTCTCCACTGTCCACAGTGTTTTGACTGAGGAAGTCTGCCATGACTTTGTCTACGCTGGGAATGTGAACTGCGGATATGGCAGGAATATGTTCTTCTGCCCAGAACAAGATAGTCTTGACCGCTAACCAAGCTGCAAGACTTTACATTCCGCCTTGCTTGTTGATGTAAGCCACTGCCGTGGCATAGTCAGACTGGCCCCAGACCGGGCAATCCTCCAGCTGGCGTTTCCAGTGGCGAAGGGCATGAAATATCGCCCAAAGCTCCAACACATTAAAAAATGAAAATGAAAACAACATTACAAACAAAAACCTAGCTCAATCTGAGCACTAACTTTACATGTAGTAGATTCCCTTTCTACGTCAAGGTACTAAACTAACAAAAATAGCACAGGTTTAACTTTTCAAGTCCTGCTTTGTTGCACTGCTCTTCTCACAACAATTGAAATGCCATTCTTTCTACAAACTCTGCAGCCTGGGATTTATAGCTTGCTGAACCTGCTACTTGGGACAGGTGGAGGGGTAGAGTCTATGTAGGATTCTGGGTCTTAAATACCTTCCCTCTACAATCCTCCCACATACTTTGTCACAATAACTTTCTGGCACTCAAAGGGTTAAAGCGATGGTAATAAACTTTTCTGGTTTTCCTCATTGAATTGTAAAGTATGAAAGAGTGTGACTGATATCAGTCATACACTTTAATATTCACTAGTTTTGGGTTCACCGGAGAACTGGCTGAATGCAAAGATAGCCGGTTGCATGAGGGCAGTGGATTAAAGGGACAGTAATGTCCCATAAAAATAGTTTCTAGTTTTGTAGAGATTAAAATAATAAACTGAGTGCAACAAACCCTATCTCTCAAACCGCTATGGTTTGAGAGATATAGGCATTGAAAGTTCCACCCTCCCTCCCCTTCTCTTTATGTCAGCTGTAAAGCTGACAGCAGGAGATTTGAGTTGTACGACTCGGGGAGGCTCTGCAGCAGAGCCGAAATCATGTTATTTAAAAAGAATTATTTCATTGGAAAGGTCTATAAAGTGTGCCTGGATTGCAAGCACACTCTGTAGACCTTTCCAATGGAGTAATTCTTTTTAAATAATGCGATTTAAGCTCGGCTGCAGAGCCGCCTGCTGGTCCCCGGACCGGGATCTACTGCTGTCAGCTAGACGCTGACGTCAGGAGAAGGGGAGGGAGGGGGGAACTTTCAATGCCTATATCTCTCACACCATAGCAGTTTGAGAGATAGGGTTTGTTGCACTCAGTTTATTATTTTAAGCTCTACAAAACTGGAAACTATTTTTATGGGACATTAGTGTGCCTTTAATCACACAGAAGGATTTATCTCTGTGAGGGAATTTGTAATGCCTCTTGTCCACATACAAGAGTTATTCAAACTACACACACATACACAATTGTCTCTGAGAGTGAAAGATGGGCTGGTTGCCATGGCAACTGCTCACTCTAGTCAGCCAGACACTAATTATAGGAAAATGCTGATATTAGTGAAAGTGCAGGAAGTGGGGATTATTTAAAAAAAAAAAAAAAAACTCCAGATCTAGTGAGTATTAAAGGGATAGTAATGTTTCATAATAAAAGCAGCTCTAATTAATCATCATAGTATTTGGACGTTGGAGAGTGTTATTTCAATTCTGTCAGAGTTGTAGTTCAAGAGTAATTCAATGACAAAGTGTCCCCCTCCTGCCTCTTTTACTGATGTAACACTGCTCAGCCAGAGCAGAAGGGAGTGTCCAGGTAGATTGCAGAGATGGACAATCTTCAATTAAGATAAGGGAAAAACCTGAAAACTTGTCAAGGGGGCAGGGCTTTCATTGTTCTCATAGGAAGAAGATTGTCCCCTGCTGTTATCTGTCTGGTCTTACAACCAGATTCCACATCTGAAAAGAGATGGCTTACACTAGGTAAAAGGGGTGTGAGGGGAAACTTTATCCTTCACTTACTCTTGAACCACAACTCTGACAGTAATGACATAACACTCTCCATGGCTCAAATACTATGAATATTAATTGGAGCTGCTGTTTTTGTGAAACATTACTATCCCTTAAAACTATTAAACAGTGTGATTGACATCAGTCACACACTTTAATACATTGCAATGCAATGAGATAAAAAAAAAAATGAGCATTACTAAGCAGAGGTCTCATCACAAAATTCATGCAAAAAGTAATGATGCAGGTAAAACACATTGTATCATGCACATTCCTCTGATCCGATGCAGGATCTCACAGCCTTCTGTTTGGCTAGATTCAGTGGGCATAGTAATGGAGAACACACACAAAAGATGTGTGTATTAATCCTGCAAAGTTCAGGTGTGTTGACAGATACACAACAGAATGCAAAGTTTTGGCGTCTCAACGCCTGGCGAAGGGTTGCAATGAATTCCCCAAAACATTGCCTTCCGTTGTGTATGCTTAAAGTGACAGTATACTTAAAATGTAAAAAAATATATGTTGTAGGGTTTATCCCCCTGAGTAAAACAATAGTACTCCCACTGCTGAAAGGTGTTTCATTCAAAAGTTATTAATTTTCAAAATTGAATTTTTTAGGTGCAATATCACAGTGGCCTGAAATTGTACAGTGGCGCTGTTGCTACACCATCCTATGGAGATTTATGGTCCCGGGACCAGAGCTGTCCATAGGATGGTGTAGCAACAGCGCCACTGTACAGTTTCAGGCCACTGTGATATTGCACCTAAAAAATTCAACTTTGAAAATACTTTTGAATGAAACACCTTTCAGCAGTGGGAGTACTCTTGTTTTACTCAGGGGGATAAACCCTACAACATATTTTTTTTTACATTGTAAGTATTACTATCCCTTTTAAATAAATCTCAGTTTATGTTGGGATTAATGCACAGATATGTAGAGTGTGTTCTCCATTACAATGCACATTAATCATGCATCACTCCAACCCACTGGAGGTCTGGTCTCATTAAAGGGGAGGCCTGGGCTCATTAATCATGCATCACTCCAACCCACTGCTCATCCCCAGGGTGTGTTCAGAGGGGAGACAGAATAAATGTATCATATACATAATTCATTTGATCAGATTTCCTTTTTAATCACGGATGTTTATGGAAAACCAACACTGCAGGGTCGCACTATTTTTATGCAGTCCTGAAGAAATATTGATACATGTGCTCTGGAAACATACATAAATACACACTATTTCAATATTATTCCTTCCTCCTTATTAATGTATTTTCCTTTCTGCTGACACATATCCTTCTTGTTCACTTTCTTCCACGCGGCTTCCTGCTGTCTTCTCTACCTGTGCAATCATATAAATCTCAGATCCATCTCCCCGTTCTCCCTATGCACTAGCCTCCTCCTCTGCCCTTCTTTCACTCTCCCAGGCTTTACTGAACTCCATCCCAAGTCTGACTGCTATTGCTGATCAGGGAGAAAGCAGGGTGCACCAGACTACAATAAAATATGGCTGCCGTTGAATATACAAGAGCAGATACTATGCGGGTAGCAACTACATAGTATAAAGGAAGAAAAACAATGGGCTTTGTGTTTAAAAGGATAGTAATGTTTCACTATAAATACAGCTCCAATTAATCTTCATAGTATTTGGGCCATGGAAAGTGTTATTTCAATACTGTCAGAGTTGTAGTACAAGAGTAATTGAATGATAAAGTATCCCCCTCCCTCTCCTTTTACTGATGTAACACTGCTCACCTCAGAGCAGCAAGACTGTCCGGATGGATCACAGAGAGGGACAATCTTCAGTAAGCATAAGGAAAAACCTGTCAAGGGGGCAGGGTTTTCCTTATGCTCAGAGTACGAAGATTGTCCCTTTCTGTGAGCGGTCTGGTCAAGAGACCACATTCCACATCCATACCTCCCAATTTTTTAAATGGCCAAAGAGGGACACTTGTGTTTTAGGGGGTGTAGCTGGGGGTGTGGCTAGTAGGTGGGGCATTACCAAGTATTTTTAGGTTATTTTGTGACCTATTGACACCTTTTTGTGTAACTGAATAAATGATTTAGAACAAGACCAGAGTGTTTTAATCACACAGACTAATTTATATACACATATACTGAAGTATATATATGAGCTTTATTGCTGTGGAGCAATTTAATACACTAATATACGCACCACACAGTCTGCTAAAAAAAAGGGACACCAGGGTGGGAAAGAGGGACAGATGGATTTGGTTCAAAAAGAGGGATTGTCCCTCCTAAAGATGGACACTTGGGAGATATGCACATCTGAGGGGAGGTGACTTACACTATGTAAAAGGGGCAGGAGGGAGATACTTTATCATTCAATTACTCTTGAACTACAACTGACAGTATTGAAATAACACTCTCCGTGACCCAAATACTAAGATTAATTGGAGCTGCTTTTATTGTGAAACATTACTATCCCTTTTAAATAAAATAGGACCAATTTGGGGGCTAATCAGTTGCACCATAGATGATTAATAAATATTCTCTAAATTAGCACTATTTTCACCCTTTGAGTGCCAGAGGGATGTCAAACCCAGCACTCAAAGGGTTAATTGTGAGTTTCAGTATCTTGAATGCTTATGAGGTTCCAACAAATTGCTTCACAATTCATTGGCGGCCTCTCTAGCTTTCAAGGAGTTAAACACCTGAATTAACCCTTTGAGTGCCAGAGGGGCACGCAACGCATTGCAAAGTAATGTGTTGCGTATCCCTTTGGCACTCAAAGGGTTAAGTTGGGTAGGATGCTGCACGTTTTTATTTGATCTCTAAGAGGCAGTACGTTTGTTGCAGAATTGCTGTTTCTCATTGTTGCAGATCTCTCTCTGGTATTCAAGAGGTTAAAGCTCTATTTTTATCAATGGGAATTTGGAGAGGGATTCATATTTTTCCCCCTGTGGTACAGCTGGTTTGCTCCATAGTTTCTCAAATTCCTTTTAGCACATCAGTCTCAGTGGGGAAGATGTATAAAAGGGGTCTAAAACAATGGGTCAAAAAAGTCACCTAGGTGGTGATTAGAGCGAGTGCCAGTGTGAATGTATACAGGTGTCTCCACCCATTCCTGATAACTCTTTGGATCTGTCACAGAGGCCGCGGTTTATAGTAATTACCGGGTCTCTGGGTACATAGACTGACTCTTTGGCTTTGGCGAGTTTCCTGGGTAACCAGCGAACCCCCCACCCCGCCCGGCACCTGCAACAAGAGATCTGTGCCTTCTTCAGCACAGACCTCTAGCAGTTGAGCTCCTTCTCTGGCACTCTACTAGTGCAGACATCATCTCCCAGCGATCTGCATTACTGAACATAGGACCACACAGGAACTCCATTTGCTAATAGAGGTCTGGGCAGAAGTAGGCACAGACCTCTCCTGCCATGCAGTTGGACCACCAGGGAGGTAGGAGATGGACACTGGGGGGTCAATAGGGGTGAAGTGGACATTGGGGACAATGTGGAGGCAATGCTGAGATTGGGAGCAATAAGGGGGCAATGTGGAGTTTGGGAGCAATAGGGGGAGCCCCATGGAAATTTTTGCACCAGGGCCTGGTGGATTCTACTTATGCCTCTGCCATTTCTTATCCTTTCTTCCCGTTTCACCCACATCTTGCCCACTTCAATGTTAAACACCAATTTTTCTCCTCTATGTTCTGCACAACCATTTAAAGGGAAAGTAACTGCATGACTTACAGTTATATCTGATTATTCATAATCCTTTCTTATAATGCTCTGTACCACTGTAAATGCGAATATCATTGTCTTCTTGTAATTTGAGTTTAAAGTTTCTCCCTCCCGCCCCTTTTCCCTACATCGCTTACAGTATTCTCATATCTGGCGCAGAACTCCCGGATTCAAAACTCAAGAGAAATTTAGGTTGAGTGCATCATTGTTTCTTTCAGGTAAAAACGTGCAACATTCTTGTTGCCATATACTTAATCATTGGAGGGCAACTTTATACAATGTGAAAATTCTGCTTTAATATCAGACATTACTGACCCTTTAAAGGGATAGTAATACTTCGCTTTAACTTTGTTTTATTTTGTAGGCATTAAAAAAACATGAAGAACGATATATGTCTTATCTCTCAAACCTTTATGGTTTAAGAGGTATTCACAAACAAAGTATCCCCCCCCCCTGTTCAACCAGATCAGAAGGGAGATGCCCAGGTAGACTACAGAGAGGGACAATCTTCAATTAAGATAAGGGAAAAAGCTGAAAAACTTGTCAAGGGGGGGGAAGGGCTTTCATTGTTTTCATACAAAGAAGAGTGTCCCCTGCTGTTATCTGTCTGGTCATACAACCAGATTCACATCTGAGAAGAGATGGCTTACACTAGGTAAAAGGGGCAGGAGGGGGAAACTTTGCTTGTGAATATCTCATAAACCATAAAGGTTTGAGAGATAAGACTTATATCATGCTTCATGTTTTTTTAATGCCTACAAAATAAAATAAAGTTAAAACGAAGTATTACTATCCCTTTAATTTTGGGACATTAGTTCAGCAGTAGAGATGCTGCAGAAATGTCACTCATATGCTTTACTGGCTGGAGTTTGATAAAAGTCTGTATATTATGAAGAACTATTGAAAGGATTGCAACCTTTTACTTTAACTTTATATATTCTACTAAAAATAATAAAATTTCACCTTTAAGATATTTTATGTTGAATGTGCTGATTCTGATCAGGCTGAGGGAAGCACATTTCCATTGTACTCCTCACGCATTCAGTACAGTTCAGTCTCAATCATGAGGACAGTACAGCTTCTCACACAAGGACAGGAGAAGCGCAAAGAAAATTGCTTCGCCCCAACACAATCACGTTTCATCAAGATACGGACGTTTTTAGATATGTATCTGTGATTGTTCCAACATGCTTTTTCATATAAAAGCTAGCTGTATTTTGTCATTGTTGTTTCTTTAAAGGGATAGTAATGCTTTAAAGTGTTAGTAATGTCCAGAAAAAAGTTTTTTTTTATTTAGAAGAGCTTAGAAAGCTGAGCTAAATGCAAAAAACCGTATCTCTCAAACTGCTATGGCTTAAGAGATACAGGGTTTTAAAGTTTGATCTCTCCTACTGACAGCTGTAAAGCTGTCAGCAGGAGATCTGTGTCGGTTGGCACAGAGGCGCTTGAGCAGAGCCGCGATCTCGTTATTTACCATAAATCCCTTCATTGGAATGGTCGAAAACGTGTGCCTGGTTTTAGACCATTCCAATGAAGGGATTAGGAGAGATCAAACTTTAAACGCCTGTATCTCGTAAACCATAGCGGTTTGAGAGATACGTTTCTTTTTGCATTTAGCTCAGCTTTTTAAGCTCTTGTAGATGCAAAAATCTTTTTTTCTGGACATTACTAACACTTTAAAATAATAACAAGTAGTATTGTAGCTAAGAAAAATAGAAATCCATCGGTGCAAGTCCTATCTCTCAGATTTATATGGTTTGAGAGATAGAACGTTTTAAAGTTCCCCTCTCACTGCTGTCAGCTGTCAAGCTGACGGCAGGAGAATCGAGTCGGCCGACTCTTAGCGGCTCTACAGCAGAGCCGTGATACCGAAATCTAAGAGCTACTTCATTGGAACGGTCTACAAAGTGTGCCTGGTTTGCTAGCACACTTTGTAGACAGTTCCAATGACATATTTCTTTTTAGATTTTGGTAACTTGCTCTGTTGAAGAGCCGCCTGACTGTCCCCAGACCAGGATCTCCTGCTGTCAGCTAGAAGCTGATGTCAGGGAAAGGGGAACTTAAGAATGTTCTCTCTCTCAAACCATAAAAGTTTGAGAGATAGGATGTGCACAGATGGATTTCTGTTTTCCTTATCTACAATACTACTTGCTATTATTTTAATCTACTCCGCTAATATTTATCACCAACTCGCACTTCTTTTTGTTTGATGCAAATCCAGTTACACTTAGTTGCAATCTACAGAACAACTGGGAATACATCTTGAAGGATTGGAACAGTTCTGGGGCAAATTTCCCTTTGATTTAAAGGGATAGTAATGTTTCACAATAAAAGCAGCTCCAATTAATCTTCATAGTATTTGGGCCATGGAGAGTGTTATTTCATTACTGTCAGAGTTGCAGTTCAAGAGTAATTGAATGATAAAGTATCCCCCCTCCCGCCCCTTTTACGGGTATAACACTGCTCACCTCAGAGCACAAAGGTGATGTCCAGATGGCTTGCAGAGACGGACAATCTTCAATTAGCATAAGGGAAAAGCTTGAAAAACCTGTCAAGGGGGGCAGGGTTTTCATTGTTCTCACAGTAAGAAGATTGTCCCTTGCTGTGAGCTGGCTGGTCTTAAGACAAGATTCCACATCTGAGGTGAGGCGGCTTACACTAGGTAAAAGGGGCGGGATGGGGGATACTTTATCATTCAATTACTCTTGAACTACAACTCTGACAGTACTGAAATAACGCTCTCCATGACCCAAATACTATGAAGATTAATTGGAGCTGCTTTTATTTTGAAACATTACTATGCCTTTAAAGGAGGCTTTTAAATCCTTGAATGTTAGCGAGGTCTCCAATCAGGGCCGGATTTCCCAACAGGCAAAGTAGGCAACTGCCTAGAGCTCCAAATTTTGAGGGTCGCCTCAGCTGTGCTGGCCACACCCACATTCTAAATTGTTGGTGTGGCTAGAGCAATCTCAACTCCCAGGTTTGTTTTTTTTTCACCCTTGCTTGTTATATGCTAAGGGTATTTTCTTGTGCTATGAAAATGTGCTTGGGATTGTGGGTGTGGTCATGTTAGGAGTGGAGGTGTGGCCATGGAAGGAGCTAAGGGCTTCTAGGGTGCCTTCCCTAGGGGTGCCTGGGATGTAAAGCTGTCCCTGTCTCTAATGCATTTCAAAGCCCCATGCCCCCTTTCAAAACCCCATTAGACTGTTTACCTTCTGCTAGCAGCAGTACTGATTTTGGTCATAATGTAAACAAATAACATTTTGGTCACAATGTAAGCAAAGAAGCATATTATGGGTTGCATTGCATTGTAGGAAATAACTTTAGCACTGGTTTTATCATCTTAGAGACTAATTAAATGGCACCACCTAGTGGTCACTTTTGAAACATCCTCTGTTAAAGAAACAAAGATAAGAAATCAAATAAGTTTGAGCTGTTATAACTTTTGAATTAATTATCTGCCAGGAGGGGGAGTGCCCTAGTTTTGCTCAACAGGACGATCTCTGATATACTGATAAAAAAGCATTACTATACCTTTAACCTCTGTAGATTGTTAGCTCTCAAGAGTAAGGCCCACTTCACCATTCAGATCCATTAAAGGGATAGAAATGTTTCACAAAAACAGCAGCTCCAATTAATCTTCATAGTATTTGGGCCATGGAGAGTGTTATTTCAATATTGTCAGAGCTGTATTTCAAGAGTAATTGAATGCTAAAGTATCCCCCCATCTGCCCCTTTTATCTAGTGTAAGCCGTATCCCCTCAGATGTGGAATCTGGTCACTTTACCAGACAACTTACAGCAAGGGACAATCTTCTTACTGTGATCATAAGGAAAACCCTGCCCACCTTGACAGGTTTTTCAGGTTTTTCCTTATGATCACTGAAGATTGTCCCTCTCTGAGATCCATCCAGACAGTCTTGCTGCTCTGAGGTAAGCAGTGTTACATCAGTAAAAGGGGTGGGAGGGGGATACTTTATCATTCAATTACTCTTGAACTACAACCCTGACAGTATTGAAATAACTCTCTATGGCTCAAATACTATTATGATTAATTAGAGCTGCTTTTATTATGAAACATTACTGTCCATTTAATTGTTTGCAATAAGTAATGTTTCCTAACTGTATAGCATTGCAGAATATGACTGCACATCAAAATTAATAATAATAATATGTGCCCATAGACTTCAGAAGGAATTTGTAAGATAAACCAGGTGACTCGACTCTGTTTGCCTGTCACCTACTTTACTGTAATCTTGCTATGGTTTCACAAATAAGACTGCCCGAACGTTTGAGGACAGCAAACTGGGAGAAGATTGATTGGGGCGGGACACCTGACAAACCACAACAAAGGCCTCCTAAGGTTACCCAGGGATAATAGGAACCTCACACTGGTCACAAAGGGTATTGTATTCTCATAAAAAATAGCTAAAGTGAAAGTTATTGTGGGCAGGGCCACCGTTCTTTCATTTCATCTGCTTGAAATACACTAGAATGACAATTGTGTCCTCTAGTGGTTAATGACTATGTAAACTCCGAGTGGTCATTCACACGGCCGAATTTTGTAGAATGCGAGAGACACTTAAAGGGATAGTAATGTTTCACAAAAGCAGCAGCTCCAATTAATCTTCATAGTATTTGAGCCACAGAGAGTGTTATTTCAGTACTGTCAGAGTTGTGGTTCAAGAGTAATCGAATGATAAAGTATCCTCCCCTGCCCCTTTTACCTAGTGTAACACTGCTCTCCTAAGATATGGAATCTGGTTGTAAGACCAGACAGATAACAGAAGGGGACAATCTTCTTACTCTGCGAAAAATGAAAACCCTGCCCCCCTTTTTTTCAGATTTTTTCCCTTATCTTAATTGAAGATTGTCCCTCTCTGTGATCCATCCGGACAGTCTTGCTGCTCTGAGGTGAGCAGTGTTACATCAGTAAAAGGGGCGGCAGGGGGACACTTTATCATTCAATTACTCTTGAACTACAACTCTGACATAATTGAAATAACACTCTCCAAGGCCCAAATACTATGATGATTAATTAGAGCTGCTTTTATTATGAAACATTACTATCCCTTTAAAGGGTAATAATATTTAACACTAGGCAGGTGTCCATCATACAGCAGTTGGGTATATTTATTTAGTTTTTTTGTTTGCTTTTACATACGATCTTCAGTTGTCTGTATTTGCTGTGTACTATTTTAGTATTTAGGTCTTTATCCATAAAAGAAAAGAGGAGGAATTGTGGAACATACCAACTGTACCATAAGGGAGAGACAAAACTATAGATTTTATGAGTTTGCATTAGATTAGCCACAAAAAGAGGGCCACACCAATGATTGTAAAGGGTCATGAAAACATTTTTGAATGAGTAATACATACCTCCCAAGTGTCCCTCTTTAGGAGATATTAGGGATACATACCTCCCAATTATCCCTCTTTCAGAGATATTTGGGGTCTATACCTCCCAAGTGTCCCTCTTTAGGAGATATTAGGGGTCCATGTCTCACAAGTGTCCCTCTTTAGGACATATCAGGGGTCCATACCTCCCATGTGCCCCTCTTTAGGAGATATTAGAGGTACATACCTCCCATGTGTCCCTCTTTAGGAGATATTAGGGGTCCATACCTCCCATGTGTCCCTGTTTAGGAGATATTAGAGGTACATACGTCCCAAGTGTCCCTCTTTAGGAGATATTAGGGGTACACACCTCCCAAGTGTCCCTTTTTAGGAGAAAATTGGGGTCCATACCTCTCAAGTGTCCCTATTTAGGAGATATTAGGGATACATACCTCCAAATTATCCCTCTTTAGGAGATATTAGGGACACATACATCCCAAATGTCCATATTTAGGAGACATTAGGGGTCCATAACCCCCAAGTGTCCCTTTTTAGGAGATTTTAGGGGTCTATACCTCCCAAGTGTCCCTCTTTAGGAGGGACAATCCATCTTTAAGAACCAAATCCCTCTGTCCCTCTTTCCTACCCTGGTGTCCCTGTGTTTAGGAGATCAGACTGCATGGTGTGTATATAAGTGTATCACCCTGGTGTCCCTGTGTTTAGTAGATCAGACTGTGTGATATGTATATAAGTGTATCACCCTGGTGTCCCTGTGTTTAGGAGATCAGACTGTGTGGTGTGTATAGAAGTGTATCACCCTGGTGTCCCTGTGTTTAGGAGATCAGACTGTGTGGTGTGTATATAAGTGTATCACCCTGGTGTCCCTGTGTTTAGGAGATAAGACTGTGTGGTGTGTATACGTGTATCACCCTGGTGTCCCTGTGTTTAGGAGATCAGACTGTGTGGTGTGTATAGAAGTGTATCACCCTGGTGTCCCTGTGTTTAGGAGATCAGACTGTGTGGTGTGTATACGTGTATCACCCTGGTGTCCCTGTGTTTAGGAGATCAGACTGTGTGGTGTGTATAGAAGTGTATCACCCTGGTGTCCCTGTGTTTAGGAGATCAGACTGTGTGGTGTGTATAGAAGTGTATCACCCTGGTGTCCCTATGTTTAGGACATCAGACTGTGGTGTGTATAGAAGTGCATCACCCTGGTGTCCCTGTGTTTAGGAGATCAGACTGTGTGGTGTGTATAGAAGTGTATCGCCCTGGTGTCCCTGTGTTTAGGAGATCAGACTGTGTGGTGTGTATATAAGTGTATCACCCTGGTGTCCCTGTGTTTAGGAGATCAGACTGTGTGGTGTGTATAGAAGTGTATCACCCCGGTGTCCCTGTGTTTAGGAGATAAGACTGTGTGGTGTGTATAGAAGTGTATCACCCTGGTGTCCCTGTGTTTAGGAGATCAGACTGTGTGCTGTGTATATAAGTATATCACCCTGGTGTCCCTGTGTTTAGGAGATCAGACTGTGTGGTGTGTATAAGTGTATCACCCCGGTGTCCCTGTGTTTAGGAGATCAGACTGTGTGGTGTGTATAGAAGTGTATCACCCTGGTGTCCCTGTGTTTAGGAGATCAGACTGTGTGGTGTGTATATAAGTGTATCACCCTGGTGTCCCTGTGTTTAGGAGATCAGACTGTGTGAGGTGTATATCAGTGTATCCCACTGCCACAACAATTCATATTAATGTCTATTTAAACCTCAGTATAAATGTTTATACATTAGTCTATGTAAATAAAATACATTGTTCTTACTCTAGATAATTTATTCAGTTACGTAAAGAGGTGTCAGTAGGTCATGAAATATCTAAACATTATCTCTGATGCCCCGCCCAACAGCCACGCCTCCAGGAACACTGCCTAAAACAATCTTCCTGCCACACCAATGGAAGGGTTAACCAATATGTTAGCTATATATATAAATATATATAACAATAAAACTACCCCCTGCTACCCCCAACCATCCCATTCACAGAAATGGTTAACCCTTTTATTGCCAGATCAAACAAACCTCACTACTCTGGCAACATGGGTTATCCAAGAGGAGTGTATTAAAAAAGGCCACTGTGGATTATAAACAACAAACAGGTATTGGCTTTTATATTTTTCCTCACTTGCTTGTTGGCTGGGAGAGGACCTCCCCCTCATTTGTGATTGGCTGGGAGGTGAGGTTACTCCAAGGCACATTGTGTGTCCTTCATAACCCCATCTCCCAGCCATTGGGAACGTTGGAAATAATGTAAACAGGGATTAACCATATACAAGCCAATCCCTGTTTTTCCCACAGTGCTCTAGGCAATGGCACAGGCAGGACCGGGTAAGGGATGTTCATTTTATTTTGTTTATTATTAAAGAGGAGAGAGTGTGATGATGTGTTTTTTAGGGCTTTTTTACATTTATTTTATTTGTTTAAGTTACTGATGTGACGAACCAGAGCCTTGTAGACACTTCTGGACCTACAACATCAAGGGGCATCTATGATTTGTACCTACACACACCATTCTATTGGGGAGGGGGTAGAAGTATATCTTCTACCTTAGAGAGGGCAGAAGACGAGATCCTGAACAACTTCCTTGGACATTTTTTCTGATTGATAAGGGGACTCTGGACCTCATATCAATCTTTTTTTTTTATTTGACCAATGTGTGATTCAGTATGGGGCCCCTGTGGTGGTCGTAGCCTTTGGAAACCAAACAGCCCTGTTTCCCAGGCTTAGAAGCCCTTAGATGTGGAAACTTGGAAATGGGACCTTTGAAAAGTCCATTCTGCTACAATGTGATAGTAGCTCTATGGTTTTTATATCTGTTTTGGCATTTGTACTGAATTGCAAAATTTGGTATACATACTGACTGGAATGGAATAGCAGAATTAGGAAAGAAAAGGTTACAAAAAAGGCCTCTTTCCTACTCTGTCCTTGGCCGAATTTCCATTCCGATGGATTGGAATCTCGGCCTAAGAACCACTTTCCCCTTTAAATATGTTTAACCCTTTGAGTGCCAGAGGGGTACAGAATGCATTTCAAAGCAATGCATTCCGTACCCCTCTAGCACTCAAAGGGTTAACAGAAAGACTTAGGTATGTGAACTCCATACAGCAGTCAGATGTTTCTATTGTCAGGAGTGGATACAAATGTAATAAACTTTGAATCAAGACAGAATTTTAGGAGTCAGCATGTCCATATATGTATATTGAATAAATGCTCCCAAAATGTAGAACCCAGAAGTAACATTTTAGGAGCCTGGATCCCCAGGCTGCTGGGATTTTTCCAACCCTGCCCTGTGTATGTAGCTTCAGATTTCCATTCGTCAGTCTATATTCAGATCTCACAATCCACAACACACATTCAGATTCCAAGGCAATCTAGGTGTCCTTAGCTCCACCCATGACCACACCTCCATATCTTACATAACTCCACCCCCCAGGCCCATCCTCCGTTTCCTGTCACAAGATATACCCTTGGCCTATGGCAAGCAAGAACTTTAACCTCTTGGTTGCTAGAGAGATCTGCAGTGCATTGCAGAACTCTCTAGCATTCAAGGGGTTAAAAAAAAATAACGTGTAAAGTGGTAAATAAACTGGTGGAAGGACACTGACATTACTGTGACCTCAACGACAATACAGAATGCGATTGTGGCCAGCACAGCTAAGGCACCCTGATCCTTCAAACTTTGGCCCTATTGGCAATTGACTATTCCGCCGAATAGGAAATCCAGCCCTACATGAGACCTAAACAGTCTGAATGAGAGCCCCATAGCAAAACATTTTCCTTGGTCATCCTCTGCTACACAAAAGTAGCTTGGAGTGCACTTACTGGACATTTGCAATCTTAAGGCCATATGCACAAGGAAAGCGGAGGACATCAGTGACAAACCAACTGCACCATAAAGAACAATTCAGTGGAGGCCTCTGGTATTCGAGTAGTTAAGGACCTCTAGCATTTTTTTATTAGCTCTGTAGGATACAATCTGTTTGCTCCACTGTACATTTACAAAGAAGCCCCCGATTAAGCCTTGATCTAAGGTGACCACATATTTAACCCTTTGATTGCCAGAGGGTTACGCAACCCATTGCTCTGCAACAAGTTGCGTACGCCTATGGCAATCAAAGGGTTAAAACAGGGACACATAAAAAACACACTGCAGGGTTGCGTCGATTCATGTCCAGTCCTGCAGAACGACATTCTCACAAGCGTCCATGATTTAAAGTGATAGTGACACTGAGTAAAAAAAAAAAATGGGTATGCCCACTGCTGAGAGGTGTTTTATTCAACAGTTACTGCAGCTCAAATTTTGATTATTTAGGTGCAATATCTGAATGGCCTTAAATTGTACAGTGGCGCTGTTGCTACACAATCCTATGGACAGCTCTGATCAACTGACCATAAACTTCCATATTATGGTGCAGCAACAGCGCCCCTGTACAATTTCAGGCCATTGAGATGGGAACTCTCCGGATTTGCCCCGCAGACTCTGGTTTTGAATCTGCATTACCAGATCTCCGGGGCAGAGGCGGATTCTCTGGATGTGGGGAGTTTCTAATGAAATTCTGCCCACGTCCACTCCTTCCCAGTCTGTTCCTCCTACTCCTGCCCTCTTTTCCCCCCTCTCCAGCCTGTTCTGTCTATTTTTTATTAGTTTATTAAGCCCCGCCCCATTTAGATGCAAATTGCGCCATTTATCTCTCCCAGTGGCAGAACAGACTCCAGAAGAAAAAGTTCCCAGGTATGGAGATATTGCACCTAAAAAAATTCAAGTTTCAGCTGCAATAACTTTTGAATAAAATACCTCTTAGCAGTGGTAGTACCTTTGTTGTACTCAGGAGGATGCAACCTACAATATCAGTTTTACTACATATTAATTGTGACTATCTCTTTAACACTTTGAGTCCCAGAGGTATCCAACTCATTGCAACGCAATGCGTTGGATACCTCTGTCACTCAAAGTGTTAAAGGGGATGTATCACCTCTATATAACTTAGCCTAAATAGTTAGGTTATGTATCGAATATGACTAAAAGTGTCTTATGTTTTTTTTAAAGCTTTATTTGGTCTAAATTGACGTAATAAACGTTGTCCTGCACCTACTTACACATAGATTGTGGTTACCTGCTCTGTAACCGTAGTCTGTCACTCTGCCTCTTTTTCCCTCCCTTTATCCAGCCTCCTCCAATGACAGAGGCTTTCTGCCTGTAAGCTGGAGCGGTCTCATTTGCTAGATATTGATATCTGCCCATGAGACCGCTCCAGCTTGCAGACAGAAGCCTCCATCATTGGAGGAGGCTGGATAGCGGGAAGGGAACAGAAGCAGAGAGACGGACTGCGGTTAAAGAGCAGGTAACCACAATCTATATGGAAGTAGGTGAAGGAAAGCATTTATTACATCAATTTAGACCAAATAAAGCTTTAAAAAAAATTAAGACACTTTTAGTCATATTCAATACATAACCTAACTATTTAGGCTAAGTTATATAGAGGTGATACATCCCCTTTAATGGAGCATGTGGTCACCTTACCTTAATCCCAGTTAGTAGACTACAACCCCTCATCTGCTTTAACAAAATGAGAGAGTCTCAATTCTAATCTGACATTTTATTTCAGGATTTTGTAACTGAAAAGACACCTACACAGCAGAAAGGAAAACTGGCATTAAATGTTTTAGTAATAAGTTCCTTTTAACCGGTTTAGAGCTAGGGAGGTCTCCAAAGCATTGCATTGCTCCGGTGACCATTTTGGCACCTAAGGGTTTAAAACTTGAGAAACAGGTATTGTCTGTTGACTGAAACTTGTTTTAGTTCCTCGTCATTCGGGTTTTTTTTTTTCTGATTGTTGCATTCACAGCTAAGGAAGCTGTCAACGACCTACTGTCTGTTATATTAACGTGAGAACTCTCTACATAATGAGGCTAATGTACTATGGAATGTGGAGCAATGTTTAATCTGGTTAAACAAAGCAGCTGCAGAACAGGGACTCCTAAGATTCCTATTGATTAGAATGGTTCATGAAATCCTTAAAGGGGATATATCACCCCTATAAAAGTTAGCCGATATAGTTTCATTACAAAGTGAATATGTGTAAACATTTATTAATTTTTTAATTATTATTTTTTTTTTTTTAAAGCTCTAGTTTGTCGAAAAGTAAGTAATAAACGCTGCCCTGCACCTACTTCCAGACAGACTGCGGTTACCGGCTCTGTATCCGCAGTCCGTCGCTCTGCCTCTTCTCCCATCCCTCATCCAGTCTCCTTCGAAGATGGAGGCTTCTGTCTGTAAGCTGGAGCATTCTCATTGGCTAGATATCGATCTCTGCCAATGAGACCACTCCAGCTTACAGACAGAATCCTCCATCATTGGAGGAGGCTGGATAGAGGGAGGAGAGCAGAGGATGTGACAGACTGTGGTTACAGAGCAGGTAACTGCAGTCTCTCCGGAAGTAGCTGCACGGCAGAGTTTTTTACTTCAATTAAGACCAAATAAAGCTTAAAAAATAATAATAATAATAATAATGAAGACACCTTTAGCGTTTATTACTTAAATTTCGACAAAATAGAGCTTTAAAAAAAAAAAAAATGAATAAATGTTTACACATACCCTATATAATAATTCACTAAATGCATGTTTGTCAGAAGCTGTCATGCGCAGTACAGACTGCCCGTGCCGAGGCTCATAACGGAGCGGGGCACTCCGAATTCAGACTGTAGTCATCACTGTGCACCTCCATATCAGCCGCGGCGTGGGCAGTCTCTACTGCGCATGGCTTCACCGCAGCCGTTGCTGGGTGGCATTGTGGCCTGTGTACACTGACTCTTCAGCTAGTTCACTATATAATGAATCTACACAGGCTAACTTGTATAGGGGTGATACATCCCCTTTAAACATTAAAGAGGTCTCCAATGCATTGCAAGGCACACAATGCATGTGAATATTCAAAACAGCTGTTGGCTGGGCCAACTTTTGTCATTCTCTGTCTCAGAATTGCCCCTGTGCCCACGGATGGTGACTTAAAGTGAAAGTAATACTTTATAATGATGGATGATTTTAAAAGTGCTTTCAAAATCACCTATATTTATGTTAGCCATTCTGTATTTAAAACTAAAATGTAGGATATACTTAGCTTTATTTACATAGCTGGGAGCTCTCCAGTTTCTGCAGCTAACTACCGGGTCTCCGGGGCAGAGGCTGATTATCTGAATGTGGGGAGTTTCTAATGAAAGTCTCCCACTTGTGCTTCCTCCGTTTCTGTTCCTCCCACTCCCCGCCCACTTTGCCACCTTCCCCAGCCTATTCCTCAAAGTATTCTATGTTTTATAAGTCCCTCCCCCTACTCACGATTAAGCCCGCCCCTTTTGGACACAAATTGCATAATTTATCTCCCTCAGCGGCACCACAGGACTCTCTGGGGAGTTCACAACCAAATGTTCCTGGGTATGTTTTTTTGTCATTTTATGCACTTTAAGAATTACTGACTGGCACATCCTGGTGTGTCAGAAACTCACATTCCGCTCTCCCTCACAACTGCCATTTCCTACCAGGTACTGGCTAATGTGCATAAACTGACAAACAAACAAAGTTACATCATAAACTATAGTGTTAAATAAAAAATGGGTAATGTAAATAAAAGTGATTTTGAAAGCATTTTCGAGATTAGTGATAGTTCCACTTTATATAAATGCAGCTATGCGATTTTACTGTAGTGGAGAATTGCCATGATTCAACTTTATTTTAAAGGATATATATATACAAAATGTCTCATGCCTGGATAGTACCTATGGATCAGTAAATTTCTTTTCTTTTGTTTTTTAAAGGCATGTATTATAAGGCTTTTCCCACTGAGTAAAATAAGGGTACTCCCATTGCTATGAGATGTTTTATTGAAACATTATAAACAGTGATGAAGCTGTAGAGCTGGTATAATTACATTTTATAGAGAACTGCAGTCAGTGACTTGTCTCTTTCTTAGAATGCAACAGAATAACTGTCTAGACACCAGATGGCGCTGTTAATCGACACTAGTTATCATGTCTGGAGGTGCTGCATGCCACCCTGGCACTAAAAGGGTTAAATTAAGGGATAATTAATTGTTCTTTTTGCTATTTTTGCATGCTAAGATGAAGTGATGAGATTTACCTTTATAGCTGCAATGGTTTAATAGAAACACGAAAAAGGGGAAAAAATTCAAATGGAAAGAAAAAAGAATGTCGTTTTGGACACACAAATGGCTAAATGCGGTAGATTTGTAAGTTATTCTACTTGTGGCAAAACATACCATGGGAAGACTTTTTTTTTTATTCATTGGGACGGGAGACCACCAGGAAAGATCATGGGATTGGCTTGGTAGAATAATCAATGCCAATGATTTCCATATGTTATCATGAATGAATCCACTGGAGTCTATTCTAAGCCACTTCCATAGAATTTCCTTTCTTTCGCCGTCCTTTCTGCAGTTTATAGTCAAGAGGAAGTGGGCGCATCTTTGTGGGCTTGTTTTGGATAAATGTGTATGTCCAAACCACGGCATCTGGAGAAGTAAGCAAGATGTCAGAGGTATTGGCGAGAGAAAAGCTGGCATCTTTATAATAATAGTAATATTCTTATACAGCGCTGTAGTCCTCTATAAAGAATTTTAAGCAAAATTAGACCTTACTGACATATGCACAGAGAGAAAAGTGGTTCAATTCCTTGTCAAACTGACAGCACCATAGGAGACAAATCAAAATTTCCCTTTGATTTAAACTGGATGCTTAAAGAGGAACTAGCACTCCAGTTAAAGGGTCCCCCAAATAATTATTAAAATAGCGATACTCATAGAAATACTAGTATTATCCTGAATAATTCCAGCGTTATTAAAAAATCCAACTTGATCCGAGATGAACATACCTGGGAACTCGCCGGATTTGCCCCGGAGACTCCGGGTTTGACAGAGCTTTACCGGGGCAGAAGTTGATTCCTCCAGATATGGAGATATGGACTCCCCTCCTGGTAGACCTCAATTGGAAATTCCCAGGTATGGAGATGAACAGACAGGCATCAGCGTCTGCACTGCCTGTCCCAGTCTCCTCCAGGATTGGTGAGGGGGAGTTGCATTGTACCTAAAGGTAACAGGAAGTGAAAGATGGAGCAGGCGCACAGATGCCGCTACATCAAGATGCCTGCCAGTCATTCTCAGAAGAAGATGGATTTCTCAATAATGCCGGACTTATTCAGAATCATACAAGTATTGGTATGCATATCGTTATATGAATAATTATAAAGAGACACTTTAAGTTGAGTGATCGTTTTAATTGATTGGAATCAGCTGGAGTTACATTCTAGGCTCCCCTCAACAAGGCACCCCTGTTCTTCATATGATTCTGCCCCCAGAACCATCCACTATTTCCTGGCACAGAAAATACCCTTGGCCTATAACAAGCAAGGGCAAAAAAAAGGCTTTAACCCCTTGGTAACTAGAGAGATGCGCTGGAGATATCTCTCTCTCCATCATGTCTCTTTCCCCCCCCTTCATGTCTCTCTCTCTCCCCCCCTTCTCCATCATGTCTCTCTCTCCCCCCCTTCTCCATCATGTCTCTCTCTCTCTCTCCCCCCTTCTCCATCATGTCTCTCTCTCCCCCTTCTCCATCATATCTCTCTCTCTCTCCCCCCTTCTCCATCATGTCTCTCTCTCTCTCCCCCCTTCTCCATCATGTCTCTCTCTCTCCCCCCTTCTCCATCATGTCTCTCTCTCCCCCCTTCTCCATCATGTCTCTCTCTCTCCCCCCTTCTCCTTCATGTGTCTCTCCCTCTCCCCCCTTCTCCTTCATGTGTCTCTCCCTCTCCCCCCTTCTCCTTCATGTGTCTCTCCCTCTCCCTCCTTCTCCATCATGTGTGTCTCTCTCTCCCCCCTTCTCCATCATGTGTCTCTCTCTCCCCCCTTCTCCATCATGTGTCTCTCTCTCCCCCCTTCTCCATCATGTGTCTCTCTCTCTCCCCCTTCTCCATCACATGTCTCTCTCTCTCCCCCCTTCTCCATCATGTGTCTCTCTCTCCCCCCTTCTCCATCATGTGTCTCTCTCTCCCCCCTTCTCCATCATGTGTCTCTCTCTCCCCCCTTCTCCATCATGTGTCTCTCTCTCTCTCCCCCCTTCTCCATCATGTGTCTCTCCCCCCTTCTCCATCATGTGTCTCTCCCCCCCTTCTCCATCATGTGTCTCTCCCTCTCCCCCCTTCTCCATCATGTGTGTCTCTCTCTCCCCCCTTCTCCATCATGTGTCTCTCTCTCTCCCCCCTTCTCCATCATGTGTCTCTCTCTCTCCCCCCTTCTCCATCATGTGTCTCTCTCTCTCCCCCCTTCTCCATCATGTGTCTCTCTCTCTCCCCCCTTCTCCATCATGTGTCTCTCCCCCCCTTCTCCATCATGTGTCCCTCCCCCCCTTCTCCATCATGTGCCTCTCCCCCCCTTCTCCATCATGTGTCTCTCCCCCCCTTCTCCATCACATGTCTCTCTCCCCCTTCTCCATCACGTGTCTCTCTCTCTCTCCCCTTCTCCATCATGTGTGTGTCTCTCTCTCTCCTTATTCAGAATGTGTGTGACATACCCAAACCCTGAAGCACTCAAATGACTTAATTCCCATGGGCAACGCCGTGCCCCTTTTGCTAGTGTATATATAAATATATATATATATATATATATATGCACACACTTTTTTCTCCATATATTTCATCTCTGTGATCTGCAGAGCCGGATGACATCAGCTTCTCCCTAGGTGCTTACATCACTTTTCATCTTCTCCATAGAAGTTTATGGACAGTAGATTCCCTGGTGGGGGCCTTTGTAGGGAGAATAGCAATGTTGCTTCCTCTCCTATCAGTGGGAACTCTATTCCAATAGCTGTGAGGGCACAGCCTGTAGCTTAAAAAAAGTTTTATATAGACTATTTTCTGCCCCTTTAATGCTTAACTACTAAACCAAAAAAAAAATTAAAACATTACACTGACTGAAATAGTACAAGATATGTGCAGTTTAAATGGATACCTTTATTGAGACTAAAACCTGTGTCGTAATAGATCAACTTCAAACGTGGTTTCTGTGCCAGGTGAGAGTAAATTAGGCTGGTGGGAGCCATGGAAGGGATTCGAGGCAATAAAGATTACGTTCTTAGTGGTGACAGATGTATATCATGGTCTGTATTCCCAAAGACAGCAGTGAGCAAATCCGCCATGTTTTTGGTAAAGCTTTAATTTTTTTTTCTGGTGCATCCTGACTTTTATTAAGAACCCAACTTCAGGCAAAATGCCCAAAAAAAAACAGGTCTTAAAACACCAGAAGGAATTAGATGAAAAGCGTGTAGGTGGATATGTGTAACCAGATCTTTAAACACACACCCTCTGCGTGTAATGCTTTCAGAACCCCCTAGAGCTTCACTGGCAGGACTCGTCTGAAATATCACGTGTCTAAAAGTTTGATTACACATCAGTCTTAACCGAGTTAAACTGCTTTTAACTGCTTGAATATTACAGGAGTCACAAGTGCATTGTGATGCAATGTATTAAAGAACTCTATAGCATTTAAAAGGTTAAAAAAACAATATTTAAATCAATGAGAACTTGGGGAAGATATATCTGTCCCCTATGGTGCAGTCGTTTTGCTCCAGAATAACCATACCTGGGAACTCTCAGAGTTTGACATGAAGACTCAGGGTTTTGACCCAGATCTCAGGGTCTCAGGGTGAAGAGCCAAATTCTCAGGGTGAGAGAGGTCTGTGTCACCTACTATATGAATTTCCCCAATTAAATGTTTCCTTAGCCTCTAAACTGGTGCCATTAGTACAGACAGTGGGAGATGTCCTGCTTGTCTTGTTTGTGTTCAGGCAGTGAGTTATCTAAACTGTACCATGTTAAAGGTCCCACGCACACTGACCGGAGCACCTCTGTGTTAGAGCAACCAGGCACATATCGCATAAAATCTACATTATGGGAAGCTTTAAGGGTTAATATTTCAAAGATCTCAGGGTCAGCTCGTCTTGAAAGTTCCCAGGTATGAGAATAACTCTAAGGGGGTTATGCACTAAGCTGTGATAAAGAGGTGATAAAGTGGATATACTTCTCCACTTATATCATTTCTCCAGTTCCTATGTTATTATTCTATGGAGCTTATGCACTAAGCCCTCTCAAGTTCGAGAAATCTTAGTGCATAGCCTCCACAGCAGGGACGTGCACAGACATTTTGTGGGGCAGGGGCTCAAATGAAAAAAAAAGGGCACTTCTCATAATTATTTATTCAAAATATATAGTTAAAAAAAAGAAAAGAATTTACATCTCAGGAGCCTGTAGGCCAGAAATCTGAAACGCCCCCCCCCATTGGCCATCTCCACTGGACACCTCCACAATGCTCCTAACCTCCACATTGCCCCCATCATCTCCATATTGCCCTTACATTGTCCCCTGTTGGCTCCATATTGCCCCCACCAGCTCCACATTGCCCCCACCAGCTCCAACTTACCCTCACATTGCCCCCATCAGCTCCATATTGCTCCCATCAGCTCCAACTTACCCTCACATTGCCCCCATCATCTCCATATTGCCCCATCAGCTCCAACTTACCCTCACATTGCCCCCATCATCTCCATATTGCCCCATCAGCTCCAACTTACCCTCACATTGCCCCCATCATCTCCATATTGCCATCAGCTCCAACTTACCCTCACATACATTGCCCCATCATCTCTACATTGCCATCATCTCTACATTGCCATCATCTCTACATTGCCATCATCTCTACATTGCCATCATCTCCATCTTGCTCCCCATCAGATCCATATTGCCCCATCATTTCCACATTGCCCCCCAGTGTCTGTTTCCTACCTCTTCCCTGGTGGTCCAGCGGCAGGATAGGTCTGTATGTGCCTCCTTTGGCACAGACCTGTAGCTGCTGGAGCTCCCACGCGGTCTTCTCTTCATGCAGAGCGCTGGGAGATGATGTCATCTTCCAGCGCTCTGTAATACTAAAGAGCCAAGGAGGGAGCGCAGCATCTACAGGTCTGTCCTGAAGGAGGCACAGACCTGACTGAGCGGTGGGGGGGTTAGTGCGGGCAGAGAGGCAACTTTTTTTTTTTTTTTTTTGTTAAAAGGGCATGAGGGCACTTTGGGCAAAAAGCCCCCCATTGGTGTTTATGTGTGCATGTGGCTGCTCCACAGAATAACACAGGAACTGGAGAAGTTATCTCTCTACATTATCACCTCTGTATCACACCTTAGTGCATCTCCCCCAGGTTTTTTTAATACATCAATGCCACTAGCACCTAAAAATGACTATGGGTGGTTATATAATCTTAACCCCTTTGAGTGCCGGAGGGGTACGCAAAGCATTGCAAACATCCCTCTGGCATTCAAAGGGTTAATTACCCTGTACTTCACGAAGCATCAGTAAAAGGTATCTATTTGGTTTTTGCGTGAATGAAATCTACTCTACGGCAGCAGACTTCCCTGCCTTTTTCAAGGCTCCTTGACTCCCATCAAAGGGATAGTAATTCTTAAAATGTAAAAAAAAAAAAAAAAAAAAAAAAAATTATATATATATATATATATATATATATATTTGAGGGTTTATCTCCCTGAGTAAAACAAGGACACTCCCACTGCTGAAAGGTGTTTTATTCAAAACTTATTGCAGCTCAAACTTGAACTTTTTCTACGTGCAGTATCAAGGTGGCCTGAAATTGTACAGTGGCGCTGTTGCTACACCATCCTATGGAGATTTATGATCAACTGACCAGAGCTGTCTGTAGGATGGTGTAGCAACAGCGCCACTGTACAATTTCAGGCCACTATGATAATATACCTAATAAATTCAAGTTTGAGCAGTAATAACTTTTGAATAAAACACCTCTCAGCAGTGGGAGGACCCTTGTCTTACTCAGGAGGATAAACCCTACAACATCATTTTTTTGTTTTTACATTTTAAATATTACTATCCCTTTAGCACAGCAGTCATGATAGACATCTGGAAAGTGACAGTCATATTGTTTCTAAATGACCAGAGATAAAGCTCCAGCCTTTCTGAATACAATAGGTGTGGGTTCTAATCTCAGCACTTGATCTGACTTAGCTCTTATCTCTCATTACAAACAGCATAAACAGTATTAACTCTTTCCGTGTCAGGGGGTACGCAACACATTGCAAATGCAATGCGTTGCTTATTTTCCAGGCACTCAAAGGGTTAATCCAGTGGCGTATGAGTAGCACAGTTTACACATGTATTAAAAAGACCAAATCTAGGATTGTATTTGACAGAACTAATAGAAAATAAATCATTTGTACAGATGATACTCTAAGTATGTGATATTTAAATGTATATCAATCAATTTAATTTATAAGTAATTAATGTTTCTTTAACCCCTTAAGGACCCATGACGGTCCAGGACTGTCATGGGTTGTTATACCCTTAACGACCCTTGACAGTCATAGTACGTCATGAGTCGATCTGACTGAACGACCCATGACATACTATGACTGTCATGGAATTCCAGGCTCCCCCCGCGGCTGCACGCCGTTCGGGGAGTCCGGAAGCAGAATAACGAAAAAAAAAATGCTCCATGGTCCTTAACTGACTGCGCAGATCGGCTGGTCGTTAAGGGGTTAAGGATCCATGATGGTCCTGAACCGTCATGGAATTCTGGGCTGCACGCCGTTCGGGGAGTCTGGAATCGGATCGCACAAAAAAAAAAAAAAAAAAAAAAAAATGCTCCGTGGTCCTTAAGTGACCTCAAAGTACGTGCGCGTCCGGTCCTTAAGGGGTTAAAGGACAGTTATCATGTTTTAGTCAGTTTTTTCTCTGGGAGCAGACCTAGTAAACAATCCTTGGGCTGCACTTTGCAGTCACAAACAAGCTCTTATCAGCCACACAGAGGGTCAGATTGCTGAGCCAGTCAGCTGGAAAACATAACCTGGAAGTCCAGGGCTCTCAGCTACAAAGTCCTGGCATGCATGCAGATCCCCATACAATCCCTGTGTCTGAGGCCTGATACAGAAAGTCTATACGGACATGCATCTCTCTGCACAGGAAAGTATCCTGCATGATGCAGTATAGATAAACCGGGAGAAAATTGAGGGGGGGGTCTCTTTTTTAGACATCCATTGTGCTCCCCAGTTCGGCAAGTCTGCTCCAAACGTACCTGAGAGCTTTCAAACTGAGCTGACCCTGAGATCTTAGAAGTATCAGCCCATAGTACTCCACAAAAGGCAAATCAGGCGTAGCCAACCCTGGTCCTCAAGAGCTTCCAACACTACATGTTAACAGGATATCCCAGCTGGAGAACAGGTGGCCTAATTAGTGATGCAGTCACTTTAATTGGTCCACCTGTGCTCATTCAGGAATATGTGGAAAACATGCACTGTTGGTAGCTGGTGAGGATCAGGGTTGGCTGTCTGTGATGTAGATAGTAGGTGATATGTCACTGCTGGAACGCAGAGATGCTGCAATCAGCCCTCACGCTACAGTGCTACAGTGATACAACTTGTAGATCATACTGCCTGTACACACACACATATACCATACACCCATACACACACATACCATACACACACACACACACACATATATATATATACACATATACACACACACACACACATATAAACATACACACACACATACCAAACACACATATACCATACACACACACACACACACATATATATATATACACATACATACATAAATACACACATACATACATACATACACACACATACCATGTACACACACACACATACCATACACACACACATACACACACACATACATACACATACCTCACACACATGCACACACATACCACACACACACACATATACACAAACACACACAAACCATACACATACCATACACACACACATATACACAAACACACACAAACCATACACATACCATACACAAATACATATACACACACACACATACCTCACACACATGCACACACATACCATACACACACATACCATACACACAAATACACACATATATATATATATATATATATATATATATATATATATATATATATATACACACAAACACACATACCATACACATGCGCACACACACATAGACATATACCACACATATACACACCTACCTTCTCTTTATGGATTTCTGGTAGAAAGTCCTCCGATTTAGAGACTACAGAAGCAGTTAGTTTGTGTAGATCACACAGGGGGTAATACTGGATTATCTCCATACCTGGGAACTCTCCGGATTTGCCCCGGAGACTCCGGTTCTGACAGAATTTTACCGGGTCTCCGGGGCAGAGGCTGATTCCTCCGGATGTGGGGAGTTTCTATTGAAACTCTGCCACATCCGCTTTTTCTCCAGCTGATCCTCAGTCCCAAGCCTTCTGTTTGACACCTTTAACCCTCTGAGTGCCAGAGTGGTAAGGAATGCATTGCTTTGCAATGCATTCCGTACCACTCTGGCATTCAAAGGGTTAAGCCCCCCCCCCTCACTCGTGGCAAGCCCCGCCCCTTTTTGACGCGATTAGCGTCATTTTTGTCACCCCCCTGGTGAACAGAGGACTACCCTCCGGGTAGCCCTTAACTGAAAGTTCCCAGGTATGATTATCTCACTCTATAAATGTGCCTCTTAACACACACACACTGAGGTTAGGGTCAATCCCGTGAGAGTTCCCAGGTATGATAATAAGCTTGACAGTTCAATGATATGATAATAAGCCTGACAGTTCACAGATATGATAAGAAGCCTGACAGTTCCCAGGTATGTATATCACTGCTTGAGCACACACAAAAGACAAGCAGGGCTTCTCCCTTTGCATTTTTTTAGTTGATACTAGAGACTAAAGAAGCAGATAATTTGTGCAGATCACATAGTCAGTAACACAAGACACTCACCTGAGAATTTGATCCTTCACCCTAAGAACCTGAGATATGGATCAAATCCCTGAGTCTTAGGGTCAAACCCAAGGGCGCTGATCTGCTGATGTGCCACTACCTAGGTGATTGTTGCCCTTTAAGGGAGTTTCCCTTGTGAGGTAATTGAATGAACAGCTGAAGGATTTCCTAGAAAGAAGATTAGTCAGTCTCTCACCTCCGCTTTATACGGATCGTAGAGTGAGATTATTCCAGGGAGGACCCAAAATGCCTTCTATTATTAGTCTACTGCAGGGTTATACAACCTTTGGCTCTCCAGCTGCTGAAGACTACAACTCCCATCACCCCCAACCAGAGAAGTGTTTGTCACCTAGTGCAGTGCTGCAGGGTTAACAATTTTTGAGTCACTTGTCCCTTTAAGAGACATTGTATAAATACAAAAACAGAGAAATTTGGGGGCACTGCACCATAGGGAAAAATAGCACAGATGGGGTTAAAATCACACATCCAACTTGCCTTGGTGCTGCCTCACAAGTTCTCAGCCCATACCTCCTAACATTTCAGATTGCCAAAACAGGACATCAAGGCGATGGGCAGGGCATTACCGAGAATTTTTAGGTTATTTCGTGACCTATTGACACCTCCTTGTGTAACCTAATAAATGACTTATAACAAGACAAAAGTATTATATTTATACAGACTGATTTATAAACGCATAAACTGAAGTTTAAACAAACATTAATGTGAGTGTTATTGCTGTAGAGCAATGTGATACACTTATATACACATCACACAGTCTGATCTCCTAAACACAGGGACACCAGGGTGATACACTTCTATACACACCACACAGTCTGATCTCCTAAACACAGGGACACCAGGGTGATACACTTCTATACACACCACACAGTCTGATCTCCTAAACACAGGGACACCAGGGTGATACACTTCTATACACACCACACAGTCTGATCTCCTAAACACAGGGACACCAGGGTGATACACTTATATACACACCACACAGTCTGATCTCCTAAACACAGGGACACCAGGGTGATACACTTCTATACACACCACACAGTCTGATCTCCTAAACACAGGGACACCAGGGTGATACACTTATATACACATCACACAGTCTGATCTCCTAAACACAGGGACACCAGGGTGATACACTTATATACACAGCACACAGTCTGATCTCCTAAACACAGGGACACCAGGGTGATACACTTATATACACACCATACAGTCTGATCTCCTAAACACAGGGACACCAGAGTGATACACTTATATACACACCACACAATCTAATCTCCTAAAAAGAGGCACATCAGGGTGCGAAAGAGGGACAGAGGGATTTGGGTCTCAAAGATGGACTGTCCCTCCTAAAGAGGAACACTTGGGAGGTATGTCAGCCCCTCAATCTGTTCATTAAAATAACCCACTTTGCCTCATGCATCACGTCTCAGACCAGTTTCCCAATCCCACCCAGCTCCTGCACTTCCTGGTGTGACGTGAGTGACATCATGTCATATGTGAGCAAGCGGGAAGCCCACTAGACATAACGTTAAATGAAAAGCCATTAATAACTGCAGAGCTGTTGACAGCTCCATATTACAAGGAAGGGGTGGCATGACCTTATTATAGTAATCTAATCCCATTGTCCAGATTGTGATTTAGAAAAATTGTGTTGAAAAGTTGTTCCGAAACATATCCAGCCATAAAACCGTTCAGCGTGTATCATTGTTCTCAGCTGTAACGTTACGTACAATTTAATTCACGGTGTTAAAACTAAAATTGTATTATTCATGTGAAAATGTAACCTTTGTTATTTGTTCTCCTTGTTCATGGTGTCAAAGGAGAATTTTATTAAAAATATTGCAACAACTGCAAGCCCACTGCAGTCATTGCATTTAAAACTCATTAGTAGTAAAGGGCCAAATAGGCTCATTGTGTATCATTTTCTAAAGCTCTTGTTATAATGCGACAAAGCCTTGAATAGGTAATTACATGTACTAGAGACCCAGGCAGATTTTCTTTATATATAAAAATAAAGTACTTTGTTGAATCAATGCATGTGTTCTGTCCTTATCTTCATGCGAGAACTAATGATATCCAAGTACAAGCTGGGTTGGTTTGTTTCTAGGTCTCTGTGTATGAACTGACGGGTGCAAATCATCCTCTGCTTTTTCACACTGGCCTCCTACTCAGGTGCCTGTACTCCAGGGTATGTACTAGAGCAGTGGTGGCAACATGATTCCTTCCAGTTGCCACCAGACTAAAACTCCCATCATCCCCTGCCAGCCAACAGCTTGTGGGGAATGATGGGAGTTGTAGTCTGGTACCAGCTAGAGGACCTCATATTGGCCACTGCTGCATTAGAGTGTATGATCATTTTATTGCATATCAGAGCACATACTCCATAGTCATTAACTCCACATGGCAGCCCTATAGCAAACACAGGAAAGTGGGTCAAGGTTACACCACTGTTCTTTACCCCTATTGTTCTCTACTCCACCATTCTCTACTCCACTATTCTCTACTTCACTATTCTCTACTTCACTGTTCTCTACTCCACTGTTCTCTACTCCACTGTTCTCTACTCCACTGTTCTCTTCTCTACTATTGTCTACTCCACTGTTCCACCATTCTCTACTCTACTGTTCTCTACTCCACTGTTCTCTACTTCACTGTTCTCTACTCCACCGTTCTCTACTCCACTGTTCTCTACTTCACTGTTCCACAATTCTCTACTCCACTGTTCTCTTCTCCACTGTTCTCTACTCCACTGTTCCACTGTTCTCTACTCCACTATTCTCTACTTCACTGTTCTCTACTCCACTGTTCTCTACTTCACTGTTCCACTATTCTCTTCTCCACTGTTCTCTGCTCCACTGTTCTCTCCTCCACTGTTCTCTGCTCCACTGTTCCACTATTCTCTACTACACTATTCTCTACTCCACTGTTCATTACTCCACTGTTATCTACTCTGCTGTTCTCTGCTCCTCTGTTCTCTACTCCTTCTCCACTGCCTTTTTCTTAGTTTAAAGGGATAGTAATGTTTCAAAATAAAAGCAGCTCTAATTAATCATCATAGTATTTGGACTTTGGAGAGTGTTATTTCAATTCTGTCAGAGTTAGAGTGCAAGAGTAATTCAATAACAAAGTATCCCCCTCCCGCCCCTTTTACTGATGTAACACTGCTCAGCCGGATCAGAAGGGAGGTGCCCAGGCAGACTGCAGAGAGGGACAATCTTCAATTAAGATAAGGGAAAAACCTGAAAAGCTTGTGAAGGGGGGCAGGGCTTTCATTGTTCTGATAGGAAGACGATTGTCCCCTGCTGTTATCTGTCTGATCTATGGACTGCATTCCACATCTGAGAAGAGATGGCTTACACTAGGCAAAAGGGGCGGGAGGGGGAAACTTTGCTTGCGAATATCTGTCAAGCCATAAAGGTTTGAGAGATAAGACTTATATTGTTCTTCATGTTTTTTTAATGCCTACAAAATAAAATAAAGATAAAACGAAGTATTACTATCCCTTTAATTATCATTCAGAGGACTATTTTTGGCATCAGGAGCTCCGTAAATTGGTATTAGAGAGGCTCAACCTGAAAATTTTACTTCAGCTTTTAATATCTAATCTTATTAGCACATTTCCCCTAATACATATGTGTGTTCAGACTATTCCTTTGCATTAATGATGCATGATTAAAAAAAAATGGCTGCCTCCATAAGGCTTATTGTGCCCACTATATAAAGGGAAAAAAACATGTACTAGTTCTTCAGAACAAAAAGAGTGTTCAAAGCAGCAAGTTTTCAATAATGTAAAGTCCTTAAATATGTTTTATTATTTGGATATATATTTTCCCTTAACCCCATGGATACATGTGTGGTATTACAACACATTATGAAGTATTGTGTTGGAAACTCCTATACCATCTTACTGTTTTATGAGAGAAACCCTTGTACATGAGATAAACCTATTCCTCGGTAACTAACTAACTAAATATATCAGTTTAAGCCAATAATACAATTAGCACTATTAGCTCTTCTGGATGTTTTTTTTTTCCTCTTGTTAATAATATAATCAGTTTGTAAACATGATCTTTTTTATTTGTTATATTAAGAAGTGTTGACTATTCATACATCTCAAAAGCCCATGAATTTTACATGTGATACGTAGAAATGTCAGTAAGAAAGAGCAGACAATCTGTCTAGATCAAGGGCATTCAAGGTTTTTCACTTGTGGTCCACATGATCAGAAAGCCATAAGTGCAAGGGATGCATTTTTTTGTGATAATGATGTTGAATTATAGCCTATTTAAAGTGGTAGTAATGCCTATTGAAAATTAATTACCCAAGTCTTATGTATATTAAAAGGAACAGATTGCGTTATGTCTAAATGCTTACTTCTTTGTAGTTCAAAAGTTATGAAGCATCGAAGATCCACCGCTCGCCCCTTCTCCCCACATCACTCAGAAGATGCAGACTGGTCAGGATGGCTGCAGCAAGGGACAAACTTCAGTAAGCAAAGGGAAATCTTGCCCCCCTTGACAAAGGAGGGCAGGATTTCCCTTATACTTACTTCCTGAAGTTTGTCCCTCGCCGCAGCCGTAGAGTCGCACAACCTGATCTCAGATTCCGTGGGAGGCGGACAGAAAGGGGCAGGCGGTAGATCGTCAGTGCGTCATAACTTTTGAACTACAAAGAAGTAAGTGCTTAGACCAGGGCCGGATTTGCCATTAGGCAAAGAAGGCACCTGCCTACAGGCGCATGCCACAGAGGGGAGCCTGTCATTGCGATTTCTTTTTTCTTTTTTTAAATGAAAAAAAAAAAAAGTAGCCACCTCGCTGGTGCTGGCGCCCCCGTTCCCTATTTCCTACCTCCCCGGCAGGACAGGTCTGTGCCTCCTTTGGCACAGTCTTGTAGGTGGTAAGCTCCCTCGTCGCATCTTTAGGAATGCAGAGCGCTGGGAGATGACATCATCTCCCAGCGCTCTGCATTCCTGAATAGGAGACCGTGCGGGAGCTCCATCAGCTACAAGACTGTGCCAAAGGAGGCACGGATGAGAGATCTCCTACCAGGTAGGCAGGAAACGGACAATGTCAGGGCAACATGGAGATGGTGGGGGCAATGTGGAGCTAATGGAGGGCAAGTTGGAGCTGATGGGGTTGGGGGCAATGTGAGGGGATATGGAGATGATGCAGCAATGTGAGGGGCAATTTTGAGATGATGGGGGCAAAGTGAGGGGCAATATGGAGCTGATGGGGGGGGCAAGTTGGAGCCGATGGGGCAATATGGAGATGATGGGGGCAATGTGAGGGGCAATATGGAGTTGATGGGGGGCAAGTGGGAGCTGATGGGGGGCAAGGTGAGGGGCAATATGGAGCTGATGGGGGGCAATATGGAGCTGATGAGCATTGTGGAGTTGGCAAATCGGGAGGGGGGGGGCTTCACAGTTCTGTGCCTACAGGCTTTTGAGATGTAAATCCGGCCCTGGCTTAGACATAGCGCAATATGTTGCTTTTAAAGGAGCAGTTATGTTTTCTTTATGAAACCTATATGTTATAAAGATTTTCCTGCTGAGTAAAACCAAGGCTCTCTCACTAATGTCAGTTGTTTTATTCAAAAGTTATAACATTTCAAATAATCAGGAAGTGAATTTACTGTGTTTACTTCCTGATAGTTCTAACTGACAGGAAGTGACAGGCAGTTTCTATCACATTCTATGGAGAACTGTATGTCACTGACTTTCCTCTCTATTAGAATGTAACAGAATAACTAACAGGAATTTGCCCACTAGAGGGCACTGCAAATGTAAAAAAAAACACAGGTTTCAATTGTAATAACTCTGGAAATATGCATCTCTCAGCAGTGGGCATACCATTATTTTACTAAACAGTAAAAGCCATAAAATATATATTTTTTCATAAAAAAAAGTTTACTGCTCCTTTAATATACAGAACACTTGGGCAACTCATTTTCAAATAATATGGATGTATTTATTTATTTATTGATCAAGTCAATGGCAATACTGATATATAACAGACATCTATTTTTGAACTGAATGATACTGTTAGGCAGGGGGTAGGTCTTACTGGCCTACTAGTTCATGTGTGCTAGTTAATTAGCATTCCTAGGACCTCTCCGGATCTGCCCCAAAGGCTCCGTTTTTTGCAATGAATTGCCGGGTCTCTGGGGACAAAGGCTGATTTTCTGGTGGTGGTGAGTTTCTTATGAAACTCTGTCCACTTCTCCTCCTCCCCACCCTGTTCCTCCCACTTTCCACCCACTTCTCCTCCTTCCCACCCTGTTATGTCCACTTCCCACCTACTTCTCCTCCTTCCCCTCCCTGTTCCTCCCACTTCCCACCCACTTCTCCTCCTCCACACCCTGTTCCTCCCACATCCCTCCTACTTCTCCTCCTTCCCACTCTGTTCCTCCCACTTCTCTCCTACTTCTCCTCCTTCCCACTCTGTTCCTCCCACTTCCTTCCTACTTCTCCTCCTTCCCACCCTGTTCCTCCCACTTCCCTCCTACTTTTACTCCTTCGCTTCCCTGTTCCTCCCACTTCCCTCCCACTTCTACTCCTTCCCCTCCCTGTTCCTCCCACTTCCCTCCCCCTTCTACTCCTTCCCCTCCCTATTCCTCCCACTTCCTAACCGTTTATCCTCCTTCCCACCCACTTCTCCTTCCCGTCCCTGATCCTCCCATTTCCCACCCACTTCCTCCTTTGAACCCTGTTCCTCCCACTTCCGTCCTACTTCTCCTCCTTCCCCTCCCTGTTCCTCCCACTTCCCACCCACTTCTCCACCTTCCCACCCTGTTCTGCCCACTTCCCACCCACTTTAAGACACTTTCTTTGTGACGAGAGTCGCATCATTTATATGCCCAAGCAGAGCCACCTAAGCCCTCTCCGAGGACTCTAGAAGGAAAAGTTCTCAGGTATGTTAATTAGGTATAAAAATAGGTTTTTAAAATCTTAGGTGAGCCACAATCTGGGTTCAGGTGAAGCACAATTGGCCCATGGGCAACTTCTTGTATGCCCAGATTGGCTAGAGCCAATCTAAGCCTAATTCCCATAGTTAACCCTTTGAGTACCAGAGGGGTACGGAATGCATTGCTTTGCAATGCATTCAGTGCCCCTCTGGCACTCAAAGGGTTAATGTATTTAATGCTTGACCCCAATGCTCTGTTTTGCAAAAGTGCAATTATTTACTAAAAAACACAAAAAAGGAGGAGAGAGTCTCATAGTGCAGAAATCTTCCAAGCAATAGAAATATGAATATAAAAAAATATTATACTCACATGAAAGTTTTTGTCCCGGATATTTAAATCAAATACTTGTTGTTTGTTTCTGAATTAGTTACTAAGGGCAGTAAATTAAAAAAAAGTGGAGGAATTCTGGGGCAAACAATTTGCACTTTAGGGGAGAACTAAAATAATCCCATTGATTTAAATGGGGATTTTAACCTCTTGAATGCTAGAAAGGTGTCCATCGCATTGAAAAGCAATGCATTAGAGACCTTGCTGCATTCCACGGGTTAAAACGTCCATTTAAATAAATGGACGTTTTTGGAATTTTTAGTTCTTCCCCGCAGTGCCAATGGTCTGCCCCAGAACTCCTCCACTTGTCTCTTGAACATGCGGCCCTACGTATGTCTGCTCCTATATATTGTCCCTTTAAAGAGACACTCATTCATTCCTCAGTATTAAATAACATTAACAAAATTATCATGTGGATTTTTACTTTTCACGTGCTTTATGTACCAAAATATTTTGCAAAAACATTCAATGTGCTTTAATACTATTTGTGTGCAGGGCTGGCCCTTACATGGGTCCTGGTGGGTCCGTGTACCCAGGTGGCATTTTGACAGGGATGGCTATTTGCCGCCCCAAGCCATGTTTATTTTGTGCACTGCTGGCGCCAGCCTCCAGGTCTGTCTCACAATACACTGACTACAGACTTTCCTGAACCTGATTTCCGATAGCCTCTCTCTGGTCCATCTCAATCCCCGCCTACTGTTTCAGGCTGTGGCGGCCCCAGCATACAGGAGAGGTTTCTCTCCTTTACCATTTAGCAGTGAAGTCCCAAAAATATTTCAACTCTCCCCTCCTCTCTCACTTTTAGGCCGGGTACGTCTTTCTTCTCTCTGAGATCCGCTGAGGTCCCTTCCCTCAGGACCGGTCCAGGGACTTCTGTTACCTCCCTCACTGGCAGCCCATAGAGCACCCTCCTTTCCTCACTGACAGTCCAGGGAGAAGTCTCCTCTCCTCCTCACTCAGTACCAGCGCAGGGAGTTCTGTTCACATATTCGCTCCCTCTCTAGACACTGTCACTATGACTTGCCCGGGCAGGTCTCACCATGCGCCTTGTTGGAGCTGCGGGATCCCAAGGAGCGTTGGCTGAGAGCTCTGCTTCTCCTTAGGGAAATCTATTCACCTCCAATCCTTAGCCTGAGGGACCCGAGGAGAGGGCAGTGAATGGACTGGAGTCAGCTGGAAGGTCTCGGATGAACATGCAGAGTACAGTCCAGGTGATCAGACAGGAGGGTTAGTAAGAGTGTTTAACCCTTTGAGTGTCAGGGGGTACTGCAATGCATTGTGTACCACTGACCCTAAAAGGGTTAACTCTTTGAGCACTTGCATGGTTTGTAACTCCTTGTTCTGGCCCTTAAAGTTATGGGTATAACTACAGAGGCTGCAGTGTATGTATATGTTTATATATAATATATTATAATAAAACTCTATGGCATTCCTGGCTCATTGGCAGCCACTCTCCAGGGTGGCAGTAGGGCAGAGTTACTGGGCACTGATATTGACAGTAGTGGGGCAAGGGAGCAAAGGTATGCGTGGTTTGGGGGGGCAGCACTTGGGCCGGCATTGTTTGTGTGCTTTAAAGAGATTATAATGTTTCAAAATAAAAGCAGATGCAATTAATCATCATAGTATTTGGGCCATGGAGAGTGTTATTTCATTACTGTCAGAGTTGTAGTTCAAGAGTAATTGAATGATAAATTATCCCCCTCCAACCCCTTTTACCTAGTGTAAGTCACCTCCCCTCATTTGTGGAATCTGGTCCACAGGCCAGGCAGATCACAGCAAGGGACAATCTTCTTACTGTGATCATAAGGAAAACCCTGCCCCCCTTTTTTAGTTTTTCAGGATTTTCCCTTATGTTAATTGAAGATTGTCCCTCTCTGCAAGCCATCTGAACACCACCTTTCTGTTCTGAGGTGAGCAGTGTTACATCAGTAAAAGTGGTGGGAGGGGGATACTTTATCATTCAATTACTCTTGTACTACAACTGTGACAGTATTGAAATGACACTCTCCATGGCCCAAATACTATGATGATTAATTGGAGCTGCTTTTATTTTGAAACATTACAATCCCTTTAAAGGAATAGTATTGCTTAAATGTAACTAATTTTAATATTGCAGAGATTAAAAATATGAGTAGAATGTGCTGTGTTCCATCTCTCAAACTTGTATGGTTTGCAAGCACACTTTGTAGCCCATTCCAATTAAGTTTTTATTTCTGTATCACGCCATTTCGGCTCTGCTGAAGAGCTGCAGGATGGTCCTGGGACCAGAATCTGCTTCTTGCAGCTAAATGGCAGACTTCTTGTGAAACGGGAACTTTAGATGCGTCGATCTCTAAACTATACAAGTTTGAGAGATGGGACACACCTCATTCTATTCATATTTTTAATCTCTACAATATTAAAATTAGTTACATTTAAGCAATTCTATCCCTTTAACCTTATAACCCCTTAAGGACAATGGACTTACCTGGTAGGTCCTGCAAAAACTGTCACTTAGTGACAATGGACATAACAGGTACATCTCGGAAATCCGGGTCCCCACGCGGCTGCATGCCGTTCGGGGACTCCAGAATCATTTGGTAAAAAAAAAAAAAAAAAAGTTAGCCGGGCGTTAAGTGACGTCCTTGTGCGCACGCGGCCTGTCACTAAGGGGATAAAGACCAGAGGCGTATGCAATGCATTTATTTTTTAAATAATCCACCTACTTCATTATTGTTCTGTGCTGAGTCAGCAGACATTTGTGGTGGCATGTAGTGGAATGATGAACGCTTGAGGAGCTGGGGAATGCGCCAATCATTCTATGTGCTCCTCCCACCCCTCATGACATCAGACACCATGCTTCATTTGCCTGATGGTTTGGGAGATTGTGGAGAAACCAGAGGTGAGCCCCTTGTATCCCCTACTGTAAAAGTTGTTATCCACTGTGTTGTGTCCCCTATGTTATCATTTTGTGGATATTTAGTGTTTCTCTTTTTTAATTTACCTCTGTACTGTATTTTGCTGTGCATTCTGTGTACATAGGATTCTGAAGCCTAGGGCTTGAGACAGGACGCCCCTGCAAAGAGATAACAAAGGAACACTAACTGACCCCTGCTTTGACTGCAGTTGTGTTTCAATGACTTTTGCCTGGATTGGAAAGGGGGGCTCTGACTGGAAACTAAAATACTGTCTCTGATTGAACACTGTGTCAGTACTGTCCCAAGACTATGTACACAAAGATGCCAGCTTGAAGTGTATAAAAACTGTGTGTGTGTCTTCAGTAAAAGGAAGTGGGAGACCAGCAGCTCTTACATGAGGGTAACCCTAGATAGCAATCTAACCTGGAGAAACTACATTGATAGGACACAGTAGAAAGCAACAACCAAGCTGACAGCATTGTACCCTTTACATGCCTATCCAGGGCAAAGTCAGTGATCAAGGCAATTATCAGACCCACGCTGACATATTCCTCCCCGGTATGGAGTAGCTGCGAGGAGCACTACAGATCATCCCTACAGAAAGTACACAACAAGGCCCCAAGGACTGCACCTGGAGCTCCACTTTTCACAAGCACAGCAGACATCACAGGGAAATAGGCATAGAGATACTGGATGAAAATCTGAAAAATCTCCACAACAGGTTTTGTGAACAGCTGGATCAGAACACGAACCCACTGATCAAGAAACTTGCAATGATCTCTGTAAATCCATTTGATCACTACACGTGACCCATCACAGTGACTGCCCTGTGAAACAAACTCAACTGTGGCAAAGCAACACAGATCAAGAAGTACATTTATCACCAGAAATAAAAACTCAGCTAGTGAATCTGGAGTAATAAGGCCCTTGCCTCGATATCCAAAATCATTGCTGCCAGGTTAAATCTGACAGCCACAGAAGAACTGCTACGTTCAATGAAAGGAGTTCTAGAGGGGATTCCTGGAGAGGAGTTGGCTGGTGATTCTCATCCCAGACACTGCAAGAGCTAAATTCACTTGCCTTTCCTGTCTACTGGCGATCAGCGGCCATCTGTTCCTGCCTCCTGCCTGCTCCAGAGTATCCTAGACAAGAACCCACAGTGGGCGAGCTTGTGTGTTGACCTCCACAGACATCCAAGGCATTTTTAACTCTGTTGTATTGCGTTTTGAGGCTAGATTAAAATGCTTTGGATGCCATGAATAGTTTTCTTTGTCGGAGTGCAGTTTATGATGTCAGATGCGGGTACCTTGGCTGTATCCTCATTCTTTTTGAAAGAGGGAAGCTGCACTGAAGCTTACAAGATGTGGAGAAATTCCGCTTCCCTATGTCTAAGAAGCTAATGAATGTGGTATATGATAAAAAAATGTCTGTATGATTGAACTATAGCCTTAATGGGATAGTAATGTTTCACAAAAACAGCAGCTCCAATTAATCTTCATAGTATTTGGACCATAGAGAGTGTTTTTTCAAAACTGTCAGAGCTGTAGTTCAAGAGTAATTGAATGATAAAGTATCCCCCTCCCACCCCTTTTACCTAGTGTAAGCCACCTCCCCTCAGATGTGGAATCTGGTCTCTTGACTGGACAGCTCACAGCAAAGGACAATCTTCTTACTGTGAGAACAATGAAAACCCTGCCCCCCTTCACAGGTTTTTCCCTTATGCCAGTTGAAGATTGTCCATCTCAGCAAGCCATCTGGACACCACCTTTCTGTTCTGAGGTGAGCAGTGTTACATCAGTAAAACGGCAGGAGGGGGATACTTTATCATTCTATCACTCTTGTACTACAACTCTGACAGTATTGAAATAACACTCTCCATGGCCAAAATGCTATGAAGATTTATTGGAGCTGTTTTTATTGTGAAACATTGCTATCCCTTTAAAGTCATGTGGCTGCTTTTCAGGCTATGTACTGGAGCATAAGGTCACTTTAAGATCACATGTCGGCACAAACACTCTGCTGTGTTTAATTCTTTATTCAGAATAAGCTCTGAACACCTCCCCTAAAGTACGAGCAGGGGGAATGGAGTCTTTCTACAGTGGTTTCCTCTGTGCCTCCTTAGTATATGGGGATAAAAAAGTAAAATAGTAAAAGAACGCCCCAAAATGCTAATACGCTTCCCCATTGATCACTAATAGTTTTATTATTCACTAATAACAGGCACATTTTTATTTTATGATGAGCACATTTGTGTCTTATTAATGTTTATTACAGGGTTAGTAATGTCTTGTAGTAATAAAAAGTAATATTATATATATTCAAGAAATAAATCCATTGATGCCAGTCCGATCTCTCAAACCTTTATAATTTGAGAGATATACGGTGATAAAGTTCTCCCTCCCCTTTCACTGACGTCAACCTCTAGCTGACAGAAGGAGATTCTGGTCCTGGGATCGGCCGGCGGCTCTTCAGCAGAGCCAAAATAGAATTATCTAAAAAGAAATACTTAATTGGAAAGGTCTACAAAGTGTGCTTTCAAACCAGGCCCACTTTGTAGTCTGTTCCAATTAAGTATTTCTTTTTAGATAATGCTATTTCGGCTCTGCTGAAGAGCCGCCTCGAGTCACACAATTCGAATCTCCTGTCAGCTTTACAGCTGATGTCAGTGAATGGGGAGGGAGGGGGCAGGGGAGGGCTGGCCCAGGGGGCAGGGGGGCAGTTGCCCCCTGGGCTGGGGATATGTCTGGGCTGGAGGGCCACTGAACCTCACTAAATCTCCAGATTGCTGCTTGTAAATGGAGCTCCAATAGTGATACCACAGAGTTGAAATGGAGCTACATAAATGATACCACAGAGCTACAATACAAATGGAGCTACACTAGTGATACCACAGAGCTTACAATTGAAATGGAGCTACATAAATGATACCACAGAGCTACAATACAAATGGAGGTACACTAGTAGCATAAACCATTTCCCTTGTAAGCTCTGTAGTATCACTAGGTAAGCTTTACTTAAATTGTAAGCTTTGTAGTAGTGCACTAGTGCAGCCTCATTTCAACTGTAAGCTCTGTGGTATCACGTGACTTACGTCACAACATTAATGCCAATTTTAAAATTAACAAAAGGGAGTGGGCTGGCACAGTGGGCTTGAAAGATAATATAAATGGGCCACTTGAATGTATTCGCCCCCTGGGCCACAAGTTGCCAGCCCTCTCCTGGGAGGGGGAAACTTTATCAACGTATATCTCTCAAATTATAAAGGTTTGAGAGATCGGACTGACATCAATTGATTTATTTCTTGAATGTATACAATATTACTTTTTATTAATACAAGACATAACTAACCCTTTAACAAAATATTGTTTAACCCTTTGAATGCCAGGGAGGTATCCAATACTTTCATCATCTGGTGAATTGATTGACATATTCTGTGCACAGAATTCATTTTGTGGGATACTGCTGCAATTTTTTAGACAAAATGAATGGTTTACAAACGGCACCCCATAGAGAATATATTCACACTTCTTTCATATGCTAATGTATGCTAATTGCACCACTCTGCTGTGCTAATTAAGCTAATCAGTGAAGCCTTTTCAGTGATGTATCACATGCTAATGAGGGTTTCAATGAACTCTCATATGCTAATGCAGCTTTCTGCAGTACCAGGAAATGTTCACTTTCACTCCGTCAAGAAATAAAAGTGTGAATTTCTTCTAAACTGTACATCTGCTGGCCTTTTGGTTAACATGACATATAGGCAGTTTTCAATACAATTTTCAAATATGCAAACTTGAATTAAAGGGATAGTAATACTTAAAATGTAAAAAAAAAATATGTTGTAGGGTTTATCCCCCTCAGTAAAACAAGAGTATTCCCACTGCTGACAGGTGTTTCATTCAAAATTTATTAATTTTCAAAGTTGAATTTTTTAGGTGCAATATCATAGTGGCCTGAAATTGTACAGTGGCGCTGTTGCTACACCATCCTATGGAGATTTATGGTCCCAGGACCAGAGCTGTCCATAAGATCGTGTAGCAACAGCGCCACTCTACAATTTCAGGCCACTGTGATATTGCACCTAAAAAATTCAACTTTGAAAATTAATCTCTTTTGAATGAAACACCTTTCAGCAGTGGGAATACTCTTGTTTTACTCAGGGGAATAAACCCTACAACATATTTTTTTTTACATTTTAAGTATTACTATCCCTTTAAGGTGAAAGTTCCACTTTAAGGGGATAACCCAGAAGATTTGGGTAACTGGAACAGTACAAAATTTGTATGTCACTAGGGACGTCCAGATTTCAGAATGGCCAAATCCCAGAGATTGCTCAATAACAAATCTTTTACTGCTGATTAAAAAAGCTGATGCTAGGCCGGCACAGCACAAATAAACAGTTTCAGCGCCCAGTTTAATGTTGAGTAACATTGGTAATTAGTAGTATTTTCTAATGAGCTGACCCTGAGATCTTTGAAATGGGGGTTTATCGCCCTGGGGGGTTTATCCCCCTGAGTAAAACAAGAGTATTCCCACTGCTGACAGGTGTTTCATTCAAAAGTTATTAATTTTCAAAGTTGAATTTTTTTAGGTGCAATATCACAGTGGCCTGAAATTGTACAGTGGCGCTGTTGCTACACCATCCTATGGAGATTTATGGTCCCGGGACCAGAGCTGTCCATAGCATCGTGTAGCAACAGCGCCACTGTACAATTTCAGGCCACTGTGATATTGCACCTAAAAAATTCAACTTTGAAAATTAATAACTTTTGAATGAAACACCTTTCAGCAGTGGGAGAATTTTTGTTTTACTCAGGGGAATAAACCCTACAACATATATTTTTTTTTTACATTTTAAGTATTACTATCCCTTTAACCCCTTAACGACCCTTGACGGTCATAGTACGTCAAGGGTCAATCTGACTGAACGACCCATGACGTACTATGACTGTCATGGAGTTCCGGGCTCCCCCCGCGGCTGCACGCCGTTCGGGGAGTCCGGAACTGGAAGGACAAAAAAAAAAAAAAAAAAAAGGCTCCGCGGACGTTCAGTCGCGGCGCTGATCCCCCGGTCGTTAAGGGGTTAAGGTGAAAGTTCCACTTTAAGGGGATAACCCAGAAGATTTGGGTAACTGGAACAGTACAAAATTTGTATGTCACTAGGGACGTCCAGATTTCAGAATGGCCAAATCCCAGAGATTGCTCAATAACAAATCTTTTACTGCTGATTAAAAAAAGCTGATGCTAGGCCGGCACAGCACAAATAAACAGTTTCAGCGCCCAGTTTAATGTGGAGTAACATTGGTAATTAGTAATATTTTCTAATGAGCTGACCCTGAGATCTTTGAAATGTTAACCCTTAAAGACCCCCATAACATAGATTATTGGTGATTTGCATACCTTGTTTGCCTCAGATCCTCAGGGTTTGCGAGTGCATTACCAGGTCTCTGGAGACAGCGGCTGACTCTATGGATGTGAGGAGTTTCCTCTGAAAGTCTGTCCACTTCTCCTCCTCCCCCAGCCAGTTCCTCCCACTTCCTGCCCACTTCTAATCCTCCCCCAGCCAGTTCCTCCCACTTCCTGCCCACTTCTAATCCTTCCCCACCCTGTTCCTCCCATTTCCTGTCCACTTCTAATCCTTCCCCACCCTGTTCCTCCCACTTCCTGCCCACTTCTAATCCTTCCCCACCCTGTTCCTCCCACTTCCTGCCCACTTCTAATCCTTCCCCACCCTGTTCCTCCCATTTCCTGTCCACTTCTAATCCTTCCCCACCCTGTTCCTCCCACTTCCTGTCCACTTCTAATCCTTCCCCACCCTGTTCCTCCCACTTCCTGCCCACTTCTAATCCTTCCCCACCCTGTTCCTCCCACTTCCTGCCCACTTCTAATCCTTCCCCACCCTGTTCCTCCCACTTCCTGCCCACTTCTAATCCTTCCCCACCCTGTTCCTCCCATTTCCTGTCCACTTCTAATCCTTCCCCACCCTGTTCCTCCCACTTCCTGTCCACTTCTAATCCTTCCCCACCCTGTTCCTCCCACTTCCTGCCCACTTCTAATCCTTCCCCACCCTGTTCCTCCCACTTCCTGCCCACTTCTAATCCTTCCCCACCCTGTTCTGCCCACTTCTCCTCCTTCCCACCCTGTTCCTCCCATTTCCCTCCCACTTCTTCTCCTACCCCACCCAGTTCCTCCCATTTCCTGCCCACTTCTCCTCCTTCCCACCCTGTTCTTCCCACTTCTCCTCCTTCCCACCCTGTTCCTCCTATTTCCCTCCCACTTCTCCTCCTTCCCCACCCAGTTCCTCCCATTTCCTGACCACTTCTCCTTCCCCACACTGTTCCTCCCACTTCTACTCATTCCTCACTCAATCCTTCCTCTTCTCCCCCACTTATGTGATGCACCCATAAGCCCCTCCCCCACTCACGAGTAAGCCTCAACCCCTTTTGCCATGATTCACGTCAATTATCTCCCCCATCGGCACCAGAGGGACTCCAGAAGAGAAAGTTCCTGGCATGGTCCCAGAGGTTCTCCTCTTCAAGGCACCATTTACAGGCCACAAATTAGTGATCTCACTGCTTGAACCCACATAAGCAGATCGTCTCCCTATTCTTTTCTGGTACAAATGTCATCAATTTAAAGACTAAATAAACAGTTAATTAGTGCAGATCATGTAGTTGGAAACACTGGACTGGCTCACCCTGAGAATTTGGCTCTTCACCCTGAGATTTGGGTCACAACCCTGAGAATTTGCAAGTGGTTATGCTCCAAGGTGTGATAAAGAGGTGATAAATAGCAGATAACGTCTCCAGTGTTATGAACTCTTCAGTTTCTTTATTATCATTGAGTCTATACACTACAATCACTCACACTTTAAAGGGATAGTAATGTTTCATAATAAAAGCAGCTCTAATTAATCATCATAGTATTTGGACTTTGGAGAGTGATATTTCAATTCTGTCAGAGTTGTAGTTCAGGAGTAATTCAATGACAAAGTATCCCCCTCCCGCCCCTTTTACTGATGTCACACTGCTCAGCCAGATCAGAAGGGAGGTGCCCAGGTAGACTGCAGAGAGGGACAATCTTCAATTAAGATAAGGAAAAACCTGAAAAACTTGTCAAGGGGGACAGTGCTTTCATTGTTCTCATAGGAAGAAGATTGTCCCCTTCTGTTATCTGTCTGGTCTATGGACTGGATTCCACATCTGAGAAGAGATGGCTTACACTAGGTAAAAGGGGCGGGAGGGGAAAGTTTGCTTGTGAATATCTCTCAAACCATAAAGGTTTGAGAGATAAGACTTATATCGTTCTTCATGTTTTTTTAATGCCTACAAAATAAAATAAGATAAAATTAAGTATTACTATCCCTTTAAGTATCTTACTGCCTAGACTCCACAGAATACTATAGGGACTTGAGAGTTCACTACAGTGGATCAGTTATCCCCACTTTATCACCTCTTTATCACACCTCGTGCATCTCCCCACAGGACTGACAGAAGACATTGTGCCTAGAACCAAGGAGCAAGGGGCCATTAGGTTTTTATGTCCATGGTAATATAACTGGGGGATTACTTATAGGAGGTATACGTTCTTTCATAATCAAGCATGTTTTCTTCTGGGGTGTGAGCATCACGTTAACAACTCCAGGGACTGTTAGGGTAGTAAATAAAAGGCAAGGTTATATGGAAGATCACGTTTTAACCCTATGAGTGTCAGAGAGGTGCGTAATGCATTAACAACTTCAGGGACTGTTAGGGTAGTAAATAAAAGGCAAGGTTATACGGAAGATCACGTTTTAACCCTATGAGTGCCAGAGAGGTGCGTAATGCATTGCTTCGCAATGCATTACGCACCCCTCAGGCGCTCAAAGGGTTAAGCTGAGGCTCCTCTTAGCCTCGGGCATTTATGAGTTGTGATGGAATCCGGTTCTCCTGTGATGAATTCCTTCAGCGATGCGCTGACTGCAGGAAACAGTGTCGAAATTCTCAGAAACTACTGCAAGGTTGGTTAAAAGATATACCTGAATGTCACGCCGTGTTTGCACTAAACAGACAGTGTGATTGACATCATAATTAAATATCAGTTGAAGCAACAAATTGCAGCTTTAACTCCTTGGGGAAGATTCACTAAGCAGTGATAAAAAGGTAATAAAGAGGTGATACGGTGGAGATGACTTCTCCAATTCCTTTGTTATTCTATGAAGCCTATTCACTAAGATCTCTAAAAAGGAAGAAATCTTGGTGCATAGGCCCCATAGAATAACATCATACCTCCCAAGTGTCCCTCTTTAGGAGGGACAGTCCCTCTTTGAGACACAAATCCCTCTGTCCCTCTTTACCACACTGATGTTCCTCTTTTTAGGGGACCAGACTGTGCATGGTATATATAAGTGGATCACATTGCTCCACAGCAATAAAACTCACATTAATGTTTGTTTAAAGAGCAACTAACACTCCTATAAGTTGTAGCCTGAATTAGAGCGCTATAATCCGTTATAACGCAATGTGTATTTATTTTGTTTTGTAAACCTGTTATTAAAGAATAATCACTAATTGCAAAAGGTACCTGGTGACGTCTTCTCCCTGGAAAAGCTCATTGCGCGTGTCAGCACAGAGCCGATCGGCTCTCTCGTAACTCCCCCCGGCTACACGAGAACACCTATGTCATCAGCTTTAGATGCTCCTGCTGGTCCGAGAATCTAAAGCTGATGATGTAGGTGTTTTCGTGTAGCCGGGGGGAGTTACAAGAGAGCCGATCAGCTCTGTGCAGATATGCGCAATGCGCTTTTCCGGGGGGAAGACGTCACCAGGTACCTTTTGCAATTAGTGATTATTCTTTAACCCCTTAAGGACTACGTGACGTTGTATGACCGTCACGGTCCTTATACCCTTAAGGACCAGTGACGGTCATAGCACGTCACGTACGGTAGAGCGCACGGTAGAGCGCTGTAAGTAAAAACGGGGCCTAAAATTGATCGCTCCAAGACCGGAGCGATCTCTCTTAGGCCTCCAAGCGGCGCGCCGGTACGCGTAACAGGTCATGTGTACCGGCGCGTCGGCAAAGATCAAAGCGGTCCTTAAGGGAAGGTAACTTCCCTGGACCGCTGGTACTTAAGGGGTTAATAACAGGTTTACAAAAAAAGTAAATACACAGCGCTTTATAACGGATTATATCGCACTAATTCAGGCTACAACTTATAGGGGTGTTAGTTCCGCTTTAAACTTCAGTATATGTGTTTATCAGTTAGTTTTTGTAAATAACATACTTTATCCTTGCTCTAAATTATTTATTCAGTTACACCACGAGGTATCAGAAGGTCATAAACTGACCTAAAAAATGATCGGTAATGCCCTGCCCACCAGCCACACCCCCAACACCACCACCTAAAACAAAAATGTCTCTCTTTGGCCTTTTGAAATGTTGGGAGGTATGTAACATAGGAATTGGAGAAGTCACCTCCACTTTATCACCTCTTTATCACCACTTAGTGAACCTCCCCCTTTATAACCACTTATTGAATCTCCCTCAAAGGGATAATTTCAATAAGCCGTGATAAAAAGGTGGTAAAGTGGAGATAACTTCTCCAGTGATATCACTTCTCCAGTTCCTATGTTATTCTATAGAACCTATTCATTAAGATCTCCAAAAATGAAGAAATCTTAGTGAATTGGCTCCATAGAATAACATAGGAACTGGAGAAGTGATAAACTGGAAAAGTCATCTCCACTTTATCACCTTTTTATCATCGCTTAGTGAATCTCCAGCCAGGTGTAGATAACTTCTCCAGTGATATCACTTCTCCAGTTCCTGTGTTATTCTATGGAGCCTATGCACTAAGATTTCTCCAGCAGCGCTCTAGCTGCCTGCAGGGGAATCCTGTCTCTGAACAAGCGGATGCTCTTCAGCAGAGCAGAGATCACATTTTTGAAGAAGAAATCCTTGACTGGAATGGTCTACAAAGTGTGCTTGTAAACCAAGCACATTTTGTAGACCATTCCAGTGAAGGATTTCTTCTTCAATAATGTGACTCTGCTAAAGAGCCTCCACCGGTCCCGGGACCAGATTCCCCTGCAGTCAGCTACAGTGCTGACCAGTGGCGTAAATATAGGGGTCACAGGGGTCTCGCTTGCGACCAGGCCCGTGCACTCCAGGGGCCTGGCCGCCCCCTGCGACCCCTCCGCCTGGTGCCCACAATCTCCCTCGGAGCTCTAGTAATGCAGAGCGCTGGGAGATGACATCATCTCCCAGCGCTCTGCATTAGTAAGAGGACCGCGTGGGAGCTCCAGGTAGGAAGCAGGAGATGGGGGCATCGTGGAGATTGAGGGGCATTGTGGAGGTGGTCAATGTGGTCGAAAGGGGCCAATGTGGTGGTGGTGGTGGGGCCCGTGGCACTTCTTGCACCAGGGCCCGGAGGATTCTAGTTACACCTGTGGAGCTGACGTTGGGGGGGGGGGGATCTTTGAAAGCAGATATCTCTCAAACCATAAAGGTCTGAGAGATGGCACGGGGGCATTTAATTTTTTTTTTGTTTTAAGGGCTACAAGATTCAGTACACTTAAATTTAAGTATTCCTATCCCTTTAAATCCAGCCCTGATGTTAGAGATGCCCTAAAAATTCCAGACTGTGTATTAGGGTCGCCTTGAGCAAAAATAGATTGAGAACCACTGCCCTAGAGGTACAATTTGTGGCAGGTGACGTGGAGAATACACCTTTTTATAGACAGGTTAAACAATGCAGTTTTTCCAGTAGAAATTCAGTAATTGGATGTCACTTAAAAGTCAAGAGAGGACATATAAAAGAAGGGGTGTGTGCAGACAACTACCCAGAAGGAGTGGCTCTTCAATTAACTGAAGGATCTCATTTCTCTACAGCAGAGAGAGGCAACATGTGGCTCTGCATCTATTATTGAACTACAACTCCTGTCATCCTCAACCACAAAAAGAAAAGAAAAGAAAATAATGTGTTATATTGATGCTAACCTTGGAAATAGCACTGTGCAAAACTATATAAGATACAAAAAAAGAGAGCTCTAAATTCTACTACATATTAACCCTTTGAGTGCCAGACGGGGTGCGGAACCTGTACCCCTCTGGCACTCAAAGGGTTAAAATAATATGATGAATAAAATTGTATCCATGGCCTGATATCATAATATCATAACATGAAAATTATTAAAGGGATAGTAATGTTTCACAAAAACAGCAGCTCCAATTCATCTTCGTAGTATTTGGGCCATAGAAAGTGTTATTTCAATTCTGTCAGAGTTGTAGTACAAGAGTAATTGAATGATAAAGTATCCCCCTCCTGCCCCTTTTACCTAGTGTAAGCCGCCGCCCCTCAGATGTGGAATCTGGTCTCTTGACCAGACAGCTCACAGCAAGTGACAATCTTCTTACTGTGAGAAAAATGAAAACCCTGTCCCTCTTGACAGGTTTTTCATTTTTTCCCTTATGATCACTGAAGATTGTCCCTCTCTGTGATCCATCCGGACAGTCTTGCTGCTCTGAGGTGAGCAGTGTTACATCAGTAAAAGGGTCAGGTGGGTGATACTTTATCATTCAATTACTCTTGAACTACAACTCTGACAGTACTGAAATAACACTCTCCATGGCCCATATACTATAAAAATTAATCGGAGCTGCTTTTTTGTGAAACATTACTATCCCTTTAAATGTTCTTCGATACACAAAGATGAAATATAAAGATGAAGATGGAGATGGTTCGTCTCTTGGGCCAGTCTTCCAGTTATCCCAAAGGAATGTAGATTTCTCGTAGGAATAAACAGCTTGTCATTGTAGATGAAAACAAGGCTGTGGCATGGGGCAATATGCAGTGAAACTGCCCCCACTTGATATTAGCACCTCACAATGTGCTGCATACCTCTTTGGCTTTCAAAGTGTTCAAATATCTACTGGAATAATTATTAATTTCCAAATAAAGAGACACTTAACTAGAAGTAATCTGTCAGTGTAAGAATCTGACAGGACCATAACATGGGGGTCTGAGATAGAACCACCCCAAGTATGTATAAGTATATCCAACAAATCTCGTAATTGTAGGAAATAGGTCTTGAAAGATAAAAAGACTTACACTTGAGACCTAAGCCCTTTGGTTCTCAATGAGCATGCCCACCCTAATATCTCCTAAAGAGGGACACTTGGGAGGTATGTACCCTAATATCTCCTAAAGAGGGACACTTGGGAGGTATGGACCCCTAATATCTCCTAAAGAGGGACACTTGGGAGGTATGGACCCCTAATATCTCCTAAAGAGGGACACTTGGGAGGTATGGATCCTTAATATCTCCTATAGAGGGACACTTGGGAGGTATGGACCCTAATATCTCCTAAAGAGGGACACTTGGGGGGTATGGACCCCTAATATCTCTTAATATCTCCCCCCTAATGTCTCCTAAAGAGGGACACTTGGGAGGTATGGACCCCTAATATCTCCTAAAGAGGGACACCCTGAGAGGAATGGACCCCTAATATCTCCTAAAGAGGGACACTTGGTAGGTATGGACCCCTGTACACCGGTACAGATGTACCCTTACTTGAAACCGAATGTATATAGTCTCATATGGAGAGATACCAGTCTTGTCTCAGTGGATGACACCGTGGTGGAGGTCTCAGTGATATCAGGGACGTGCACAGACATTTTGGGGGCAGGGGCTCAAATGAAAAAAAGGGCACTTCTCATAATTATTTATTCAAAATATATATTTAAAAAAAGATAAAAATTTATATCTCAGGAGCCTGTAGGCACAGAAATCTGAAGTGCCCCCCCATTGGCCATCTTCACTGGACACCTCCACAATGCTCCTAATCTCCACATTGCCCCCCATCATCTCCATATTGCCCTTACATTGTCCCCTGTCAGCTACCTATTGCCCCATCAGCTCCACATTGCCCCATCATCTCCATATTGCCCCCATCAGCTCCAACTTACCCTCACATTGCCCCATCATCTCCATATTGCCCCCATCAGCTCCAACTTACCCTCACATTGCCCCCATCAGCTCCATATTGCCCCCATCAGCTCTAACTTACCCTTTCATTGCCCCCATCAGCTCCATATTGCCCCATCAGCTCCAACTTACCCTCACATTGCCCCCATCAGCTCCATATTGCCCCCATCAGCTCCAACTTACCCTCTCATTGCCCCCATCATCTCCATATTGCCCCCATCAGCTCTAACTTACCCTCACATTGCCCCAGTCAGCTACATATTGCCCCCATCAGCTCCATATTGCCCCTATCAGCTCCAAATTACCCTCTCTTTACCCCCATCATCTCTGCATTGCCCCACCAGCTCCAACTTACCCTCACATTGCCCCCTTCATCTCCATATTGCCCCCCCATCAGCTCCATATTGCCATCAGCTCCACCTTACCCTCACACACATTGCCCCTCATCTCTACATTGCCATCATCTCCATCTTGCCCCTCTATCAGATCCATATTGCCCTATCATTTCCACGTTGCCTCCCCAGTGTCCGTTTCCTACCTCTTCCCTGGTGGTCCAGCGGAAGGGAGGAGTATACTTTATCATTCAATTACTCTTGAACTACAACTCTGATAGTATTTAAATAACACTCTCTATGGCCCAAATACTATGAAGATTAATTGGAGCCGCTGTTTTTGTGAGACATTACTATCCCTTTAAATTGTATTTGTTTTAAAATGTATATACTACACTTAGAGGCGAATTCCTCTTTTTCTCTCTTCCTTTTGTATCCCCTGTTTGTGCTGTCTAAAAGGGGATCCTTTAGCAGTGAATTTCTTTTGCACTACAGCACGGAACATATTGAAATAAAGAGTTGCGTGATCCTCTTTATAGGACAATCAATCAGAGCTGCATTTGTTCCATGGTATTACTATTCCTTTAAGGTGATAGCTTCTCTTTAATGGCTGTTCTCGGAATTTTAGGAAGGTAGCCAGCTGATCCCTTCTGGCTTCAAAATATCCGAGAAACACTGAGATCACTGAGGATTATGAGATTTGCAGCGCAACAACAGATGGAGAGCCACAAGTTCCCCACCACTTCTACACAGTGACTACACTTTATTTTATTTTGGGTCTTAAAGGATCCTATACGCATTAAAAAAAGGAGTAAGCCAACTGCATCTTAGGAAAAGATTGAAATTCTCAAAAATTCCTGTTAATTTAAATGTTAAAAGTTTTTAACCCTATGAATGCTGGAGAGGTCACCAACACATTGCAAAGCAATCCATTGGAGATCTCGTAAGCATTCAAGGGGATTGTATCCTAATTTCAAATCAACTGAACTGTACGTTTCCCCCGCAATGCAGTTGGGTTACCCCAAAAATTAGTCCAGGAGGGAGATGCAATAAAGGTCAATATGGTGCCAGGATGGCGATTTGCTGATGAATTTGTGTTGTTGGAGTTTTGACAGCATACATTAAGATGCATTCACCATCACATCCCTGTGAATCCACCGCTTTTTTTTAATCCCTTAAGGATTTCTTTTTTTGGCCCTGGCACGTCATGGGTTGGCGTGCCATAATCACCCATGACGTGCCAGGACCGTCATGGATTTCAGGACTCCCCATGTGGATGCATGCCATTTGGGGAGCCCTGATTCAGATTGGCAAAAAAAAAAAAAAAAAATGGTCCGTGGTCATTAAGTGCCGGACGTGTGTGCGCATACACCCGATTCATAAGGGGTTAAGAGAGGGCTGTAGGACTCCCACAGACCAATATCATGAACATATAGGTGCAGACCCAACAAGTCTTTTTGGTGTGTTTCTTTGAGATAAGAGATATTAACCCTTTGAGTGCAAGAGAGGTACTCAACGCATTGCAGAGCAATGGGTTGCATACCTCGCTGGCACTCAGAGGGTTAAGCGAGTCCATCAGTCACTTCCAAGTATTGTTTACTGTTCTATTTATTTATGGTTAGACTGATTCTTAACCATTTCACTGCCACAGGGATGCACAGCACATATCTATGACACTGAAATCATTGGGGAGAAATGCTGTTTGTGGTGCTGAAGTCTGAGTGGATTCCTCTCTGCTGCCCCCAGTGGACAAGTGGGGGAGCAGAGGGAATGCACTAATGCTTCAGGGTTGTTGAACTGTTGGCGATATGTATGGGAGGGCATCTCGACAGCATCGCCAGCAGTATGACAACCCTGCATGTTAATGATTTAAAGGGATAGCAATGCTTTATTATTACAATCCCTCATATTGTAGGTATGTGCAAAATAAGTTAATAGCCCCTAGGTTCATCTCTCAAACCTTTATGGTTTGAGAGATAACCGAAGGCAAAGTTCCGCCCTCCCGCGTTGTGCTGACTGCAGGGATATGCGGTCTGACTTTCATCAAGCGGCTCTGCAGCAGAGCTGCGATCGCGTTAGTGACAAAATAATTATTTCACTGAAATGGCCTTCTACATGTGCTTGCAACCAAGCACATGTAGAAGACCGTTTCAGTGAAATAATTCTTCTTCACTAACAGGATCTCGGCTCAGCTGCAGAGCTGCTAGCCTGTCATACGACAGACTTCTCCTACAGTCAGTACAACGCTGACTTCGGGGGGGGGGGGGGACTTTGGCTATCTCTTAAACCATAAAGGTTTGAGAGATGAACCTGGTGGCTATTAACTTATTTTTCAAATACCTACAATATGAGGGATAGTAATAATAAAATATTACTATCCCTTTAATCCCCCACCACTTTTATTTGCATCCCTAATTCTTAGTGCATATGGCAGTGTGTTTCTATATCAATAAGGCAATGTGCTCGCTCCACATTGCAATAGTATCAATCCCCCCCGCCCCGAGGACCAGTGGGGTAAGCATTGCACGCACACACGAGACCCCGGTCCTCAAAGTGTTAAAGGAAGATGGACAAACTGTGGACCCACATTGTTTCTGGGTCTGTTCCTGTGATGGAAAAGGCTGGATTTCCCTTTAGTACAAGTTAATATGCAAATTGATAAAGTAGATAATTTTCATTCCACACCCCCCACACACACACTGCTCTGAACAACATTCCATGTATGATGTAGGGAGGTGGATTCAAGAAGATAATTTAAACAATTCTGGGGCAAACCAACTGCACCATAGGGGTTCAATAAGAATCCCCAATGTCAGTAAGCACAATTATCAAGTTTACTAGGAAATAAGCCATTAAAGGGGATCACCCAAAATATATTCCCCCCAATAATTAGCCATCTAGTGATAAGCTTACCGATAGTACTATTATCCAGCCTAATTGCCGCATTAGTCAGAAATCCTACTTCTACCGAGACTGATGGCCAGACAACGGCGCTTTAGAGGTATCTGTGCGTCTGCGCTGTCAGTCCCTTCTGGTACCTTTAGGTACACTGCAACGCCTCCTAGTGGGGATGACTGTAAACAAAAATGTCTGTGCTGTTGCCTGGCCGTCAGTCTTGACAGAAGTAGGATTTCTGACTAACGAGGTAATTAGGATGAATAATACTACTACTAGTGGTACGCTTATTGCTAGATGGCTAATTACTGGGGGGAGGACTTCATTTAGGGTGATAATTCCCCTTTAAAAAGCCTGAGATCACACATAACAGCTCCGATCGGCCATTCAGGGGCTTCATAAATATGATCCCTTGGGCTGGAATGCAACCAGGACATGTGGAGTTCCCAGATTAAACTCTGCCGGTTGTGCTCACATCCCCCATGCACCCAGTTTCCAACTTTCAAGCCTGAAACAGGAGGTGGTGTCTATGGGGAATGCACCATGCTATAATAGACACTGGGACAATGAGACTTCAGTCTCTTATTGTAGGACCAAAGAGGGGGTGTCAGGACTCTTTAGTCCCCGCTTCTGCCTCCCGCCCCCCATTTCACTACGGGGCTCAACATTTAGCTTCACGAGGGAGCAGATCTACAGATAGGGCACTGTCTGGGCTGCCCAACCTTCTGAGTGCCAGAGAGTTATTCAACGCAATGTGTTAGAAAACTCTGGCACTCAAAGGGTTAAATGGTACTTGACCGCAATTAGGGGTCTAGTCCTATTTAAAAATCACTGTAAATTTTGGGAATATTTATTGCTGTCTATGGAACAGCTGGTTTTCACTAGAATTGCTCCAATTTGTCCTTAAACATAAGACCTAAAGAGTTAACCATGTGTGTGCCGTAGTGGGGTCCAAAGCAATTATAAAACATCTTATTGGTTATCATTTTAGAGAGACAAATATGAATTCTCATTGACTTGTTAGGCTTTTAACCATTTGTATGCAAGAGACAATGCTGTTGGTAATTCTAACATTTAAGGGGTTAAAAACCGGGAATTTTGGGACTGTTTATTAGTTCGATATGGTGTATGGGTTTTCTGCAGTTGCTAATGTTACATTAAACAGACTAACTGTGTTTTATTAGGAAAATAAAGTTACATGATTTAATTTAATCCAGGAGCAACAATTTCCACCACTGCTGCTCACACTGCAAAAATATTACTCAGATCTACATTTTTGTGTCCCTCAAAACTAGCAATCAAACCCATTACCCAACAGAATTTGGCTGGTTTGCAGACCCCCCATACAGATCATTGGCTCAAGGAAATTATCTGGCTCTTAGCGCTCCCCCTATTGGGCACACATCAAAACAACAACGATGAAGTGAACAAGTTATTAGAAGTACCCACCGCCCAATAAATAAATAAGACATTTTTTTTCTTTTGACATCTCTTTTAATTGTAAAAAAATCCTTTATATAAAAGTCTGCTTACAAAAAAATTCACATAAATAAATCAATTTTTATGTTTGTACTGGAATCATCCCAAAATGAAGTACTGCAGGTATTTTGATTAGGGGAAACATTGATCAGACACGATTTTCTGGTGTTTAAACCATTTAAAAACCGGTCTTCATTAAAAAATACCAGCAGTGCCAGTTTTGTGTTCCAGTAACACACACGCACACACAAACCACATATAATACACTACACACACACACACACACACACACACACACACACAAAAGAAAAAAAAATTGAAAATAAAATAAAACAGTCAACGTTGTAGCTTATTCTTGCAGCTTACAAATCAACATTTATTGCAGGGGTGGTCAATACCTGGACCTCCAGATGACTGGGAGATAATGGCAGTTGTCTCTAAGAGCTGGATATCCACAATTACCATCAGTTTTTGGGGGGTTTGGGGAATGATGGGAGTTGTAGTCCCAAACAGCTGGAGGATCCTAGTTGACTATCCCTGATAGGTGGTCTCTGATGTAACCCTTTGGATGCCAGGGAAGTGCGCTACGGATTGCTCCACTTCCCTGGCACTCAGCCCTATACCCCTCCATGTAAATCTAAGCATGTTCACCTGACTATATAATACTGTTTGGCTGCCATAGTGTACAGTACTGAAATACTTGTCTTTATTAATTTTAATAATAATTATTATTTACTAGTGTAAAAGCCCGTGTACACGGGCTATGGTCCGGGTGATGTTAACCCTTTGAGTGCCGGAGGGGTACGACCGCTCTGGCACTCAAAGGGTTAAGAGGCCGGTCCTGCTCTGCGACCTGCCGCGGACGCAGTCCTGCACTGTAGAGACTGCCCGAATGCATAGAATGCTCCCAGCATTCTGTGCGTCCGGGCAGTCTCTTCTGCGCATGACGGCTTCTGACAAACATCCTAGTGAATTATTATATAGGATTAGATCTGAATCACAACAGTGCCATTGTCCATTTGGTGATGCTGGTATTCCTCCAGCCAGTTCCTCAGTTCAGATATCTTATAGCCCTCTGGTCCTCTGCCCCCCTGGTACACCACCTTGCCATCCAGGATGATGTAAAGTCTCTCAAAGTAGGCTCCATAGGCAGCATTTGAAGCATTATCCATAGTGTCCACTACCATCCGGCACCCTGGCACACCTTGAAGCATGAGCTGGGCAGCTGCCAGCCTGTCCTGGAGGCACTGGTGTTTGGGGATTTGGTAGGAGGCGTCCGTGCTCACCCAACCGTCTGATGGATGAGCCTCTTCTATATACACCAGCAGGAAATCTGCAATGCCAACGTGCTGGGATGCCAGGCGGTGATAGGCTTGCAGGCGTGCCATGAACGGGGGTCAGGTGCAGCTGCCAAAATTGACAACCAGGGGTCTCTGGCTTTGGGAGAAGTCCAGGATCCGGCACAGCCTGTGCCCTTCCAGCATCACCACTTCAGTGTTGGGTGCCGTGCCGCCCAGGTGAGCAGACTTGAAGTAGTCCAGCTTCTGCCCGTGCCACACGGCTCGCAGCGACTCCAGGGTGCACATACGGTTGGAGTCGGACACGCACAGCGGGGGGTCATCGTGCCCCGGGTTCTCCTCCTTGACGGTGAGCAGCACCCTCCTCCTGATGCACGGGAAGTCCAGCAGCCAGAGCAGCAGGGCGGTGAGCAGGAAGCGCGGCAGCAGCAGGCAGCAAGCAGCCACCTGTTTGAGAAGTTTACTGGGGTGAGATCCTGCACAGTGCAGCATGGTGCCCACCCCGCTAGCCCGGCCCCCAAACCAGCAGCACACACCCCTCTCTTCCTCCTCAGGGGGCTCCCAGCCTCATCTGAGCTCTTGCTTCTCCCTTTCCCCCCAATTTATAGCCAGAGATTTAAATGTACTAGATGGCTCCGCCCCCTGACAGCCACGCCCCCCGGTACTAGAGCCTGGGGATTACCTACCCCTCCACCCCGGTGACCTACTAATAAGACAGGACGGGAAGCAGCAGCGAAGTGTAATGAGTGCCCCCCATGCCCTACCCAGGGGGTAGAATGGGACGTGTTGGGGATCAGGCGCTTCCAGGACAAGGGATCCCACAACCAAGATCAGAAGGCACCCAGATCAAGTCAGGACGAATGGGACTGGGGTGCTTTAAATAGCTATCACCACTGATACATTTCTATAAAACTGTATGACGTTATGCGCGTATTTCTCTCTGTATACTGTAATATATAGTGGGCACCCATCCGTCTGTCTGTCTATGTATCTATCTATGTATCTATCTCGTGTATTATATATATATATATATATATATATATATATATGTGGCTGGCTAACTAGCTCTCATCTATTTGTGGAATCAGATGTATTAAAATACTAATTTTACGCACATTTGTATTGATATTTTAACATTTTAAGGAACAGATATTGCACAGCTTCTGGTCCTTAAAGGGTTAAAACACACACACACACACACACACACACACACACACAGTATCTGTCTCTCTCACACAGTATTATAAGAAATTATCTAATATTGAATGTTTGATGGAGAATCATAAAATCCCTGAATTCCCCTGTTTTTACACCCCAGCCCATTTAACCCTTTGAGCGCCAGAGGGGTATCCAACGCATGGCTTCCGCGAAGCCATGCGTTGGATACCCCTCTGGCGCTCAAAGGGTTAAACTTGTTTTTTCATTTATTTTATTTCCTCCGCTAGTGTTGATCAGCGATCCATTACCATGCATGCCAGCCGTGTGCCTCCCCGCGGTGCCCTGTTACATAATGTGCGATAAGGGTGAGTGTGAAAACCACCTCTGCTCTCCCCAGCTACCGGCTTTCTCTTATCTCTGCTTCTCTTTGCCAACTGTCAGCAAACACGTCTGGCCCAGCCAAGCACTCTTATCGTCTGGCCTTGGAGGTCCTGGGAAGGAAACAATATGTTGCAGAGAGATCGATACATTGTGTCGGTGTAGTAGCCATGTGTTTTTTGGCAGCTGGGAGGTATTAAATACTCCTCTTACTGTGCAAGTGGGTGCGTTCTCCGGGAAGTGTCATATTAAGGAAGCAAAACCAACCTGTTGCAGCAAGCAGCCAACGTCCTCGCTTGGCCACTAGAGGTAGCTGTTGGCTGATTTTCCTTTACACATGCTATCACTGCTGTGCTTAGTAACCTGTACTAGCATCCCCCTCCCCATACCTGTGTCCCTGATTGCAGTTTAACCCTTTGAATACTACTGGGGAGTAAGGGCGTTGAACGTAGATTCAGGTATTACTAATGTGCATTTTAATCTAAACTAGTGACCTTCCAGTGATTGTCCCAAGGTTGGAGTCGAACGCGAGGCGCTGTGAAGCGATACAGTGCATATTCCTCTAGACCTTAACCCTTTGGGTGCCAGAGGGGTATGCAACGCATTGCAAAACAACAGATTGCAAAGGGTTAACATTTTGAGCGCCAAAAGGGTGTGCTACACATTGCGTTGCAATATGTTGCTCTCCCCTCTGGCAGTTAAAGGGTTTAGAAACCCTAGCAATGGGTTGCACACCATTCTTGGCCTGCAAGGGTTAAGGGCCCATAGCAAATGCTTCGCATACCTCTCTGGTCCTTAAATGGTAAAGGTCTTCTACGTCAAAAAGTAAAGTAATGTTGTCCTGAAGCAACCTGCCCGCACCATAGCAGACGCATAAAAATTCCTATTGATCTAAATTGGACTTTTAACCCCTCAAATTCTAGAAATATTTCAAAGCATTTCAAAGCAATGCGTTGTAAACCTCTCTTGCATCAAGGGGGGTTTAATAGGCCCATTTAACCCTTTGAATGCCAGACAGGTATGCAACACATTGTGACGAAATATTGAAAAACAATTTGTAGCACCAAGGAGTATACAATATCTCTAAATTGAATCTCAAGGTGCTCGAAAAAAACCCGTCTCTCCTACCAGGTAAAAAGACACGATGTAACCTTGGAAATTATAGCGCTCTTATTGTATAAGGTTACATTGTGAAGCAAATCACTGCACACCCGCAATGGCACTCAAGGGTTAAATCGACGCCAATGTTTTGAATTATTTGTCACCTCTGGTTTCATTCAGTGCTGGAACATCCATTATGGCAACCTAGGCTACTGTTTAGGGCCCATGGCTATATGAGGGACCCTGGCTCAGGGCCGGTGCAAGGATTTTTGCCACGCTAGGCAAAACCTAATTTTGCCGCCCATTTGGCTCTGCCCCTTGTGCCCCACCCCTTTATACCCCGCCCACTTATACCCCACCTCATTTCATGATTGTCCTGTCTGCCCCTGGTCTGGAGATGCCTGTAAGTGATGCCCCCCACCAGCTCCAACTTGCCTCCATCAGCTCCATCTTGCTCACACCAGCTCCATGTTGCCCCCATCAGCTCCACTTTGCCCCCCATCAGCTCCACTTTGCCCCCATCAGCTCTACTTTGCCCCCCATCAGCTCCACTGTGCCCCCACCAGCTCCACTATGCCCATATCAGCTCCAACTTGCCCCCACCAGCTCCACTTTGCCCCCCATCAGCTCTAACTTGCCCCCACCAGCTCCACTTTGCCCCATCAGCTCTAACTTGCCCCCTCAGCTCCACTTTGCCCCCCGTCAGCTCCTCTTTGCCCCCACCAGCTCCTCTTTGCCCAACATCAGCCCCAACTTTGCCCCCCATCAGCTCCACTTTGCCACCCATAAGCTCCAACTTGCCCCCCATCACATACCTGGAGCTCCACGTAGTCTTCTTTTCAGTAATGCAGAGCGCTCCGGGAGATCATGACTCCCAGCATGCTCTGCATTACTAAAGAGTTGAGGACGATGAGGGAGCGCAGTAGAGACACAGGTCTCACTGTGTTCCGTGTGCAGTGCGGGCGGGCAGCGGGCGCAGCTCTTCTCCGCTGCATGCCCGCGCCCCCAGTACCTGTGCGCCCTAGGCCGGCGCCTACCTCGTTTATAGGTGGCGTCGGCCCTGCCCTGGCTGCAAGTGTTGGGTCAAAGACAGAGGTCCTGCTGTTGCTGTCATTAACATCTTGTGTCAGACTCTTATAGCTGAAAGAAACCAGCATTGTCCAGTTGCTTCCACTTCTATTAGAGCCGCAGTGCCAGTATCAGCTAGCAACGCTCTGTGTCAGAGGCACCTGATCAAGAGATGTGAGGCCACAACATGCGACCTTGCCTAGGGAGCCTTAATCCATCTCTGGTGTCATTGGTTTGCCCGTAAATGATAAAGCAAATAATAGGTTGCACTAACTGGAACTCTCAGACACTTTGTATCCCAAGTAAAATCAACATCCTTTATTTTCTTCAATGTAGCATCTTCCAGTACATAGTATCAAAATGGATAGTCAGATAAAAACTCTACACACAGTAAGACGTCTTCATGAGCAGGTGTTTGCAAACCGATCAATGCATTTCGCGTGTACGAACGCTTAGTCGTAACATCGTCTCAATGTTACACTCCCCTATATAGCTTCCGGTTCATTAATCACAACAACACAAAACTTCTGCAGTATCACGAACTCCCAAAAGGATCTAAAGTTAACCCAATCGTGCAAACACCTGCTCATGAAGGCGTCTTACGGTGTGTAGAGTTTTTATCTGACTATCCATTTTGATACTATGTATTGGAAGATGCGACATTGAAGAAAATAAAGGATGTTGATTTTACTTGAGATACAAAGTGTCTGAGAGTTTCAGTTAGTGCAACCTATTATTTGCTTTATCATTTACGTACAAAGGAGAGCAGGAGTACTCCTAGGTTGGCACACTTGGACTAAGGCACTTTAACCCTAATGTTTGAGGTTGGGTGTGATAAGCACCTTCGAAAAATGTGAACATTGCATTGATTCCCTGTGCTATTTGAGCCGCTACAAGGTTTTTGTTGTCATTGGTTTGCCCCCAGAATTACACCACATTTTTTTTTCTTTCAGCATAGGGGCTATTGGAGGGTCAAACACATTGCTTCTGTGCGTTTTAACCCTTTGAGTGAGAGAGGTACGGAATGCATTGCTTTTGCACTCTGGCACTCAAAGGGTTAACACACAGTTGACTATTTCCAGAAACTGGGGGAGATTCATAAAAAGTGTTATTGTTCGCTTTTGCAAATGGATCCTTAACCCCTTTAGGATCACGTGACGTGCTATGACCGTCACTTGGTTATACCCTTAAAGGGACAGTAATGTCTTGTTTTGTAGAGGTTAAAAAATAAATTATGTGGCACAAATCCTATCTCTCAAACCACTATGGTTTGAGAGATATTCGTCTGTAGAGTTCCCCCCTCCCTCCCTTTCTTCTGAAGTGGAGGTCCATACAAAGAACTCTCCATTTAATTATTTACTCATAATCCCTTTGAGTGCACTCGAAGGGTTAAGACAATGGCAGGGTTTTTTTTATAGAAAGGGTGGTAAAGTTATGTAATTCTATGCCTCGGGATGCTGAGCTTGCAGATGCTATAACTGCTTTAAAAAAAATAGCGGGTACCTATCTAACATAGAACAATGTTGAGAATTATGACAGACTAGTGTAAAATCCCGTGGACACGGGCCAAGGTCTGGGTGATGTTAACCCTTTGAGTGCCAGAGGGGTACGCAACGCATTGCTCTGCGTCCTGCCGCCGTTGCAGTCATGCAGTGTAGAGACTGCCCAAAAGCACAGAATGCTCCCAGCACAGAACTCCCAACATTCTGTGCTCCCAGCATTCCGTGCTTCCAGCATTCTGTGCGTTCAGGCAGTCTCTACTGCGCATGACAGCTTCTGACAAACATCCTAGCAAATTATTATATAGGATGGCTTCAAAGCAGATAGGACGTAGATCCAAGAAAATATCTGTCTGCCATTTGAAGTCAGGAAGGAATTTTTTTTTCCCACTTGGGGCTAAAGTGGAAATGGCTTCAGTGATTTTTTTTTATACCTTCCTCTGGATCAGCAGGGGTGATCTGGCATGGGCTGGACTTGATGGACACGTCTTTTTTTGAGTCTCATCAGCTATGTTACTATGTTAAAATCTGGATTGATTTAAATGGATTTTTAATCCTCTGAATGATAGAGAGTCTCCAACTCTGCAGCGTTCAATTTTTTTGTCCCCTATAGTGCAGGTGGTTTAATCCTGAATTCCCTCAGTTTTTCATAGTATATCAGCCTCCCCAGAGGGGGGGGGAGGCGGTCAGCATATTTAATCCTTTATGTGCCAGAGAGATATCCACGCATTGCAAAGTGTTCCACAACACGCATTGGGCCACCTTTACTTTCACTCACACTTGTTACCAGTCCCTTCCATCTCCCCTGTGTGAATCCATCCCTCCATCCTGACAGGGGAGGGCTGACCTAAGAGGCAGGGGGGCAGTTGCCCTCCATGTCGGTCATAAGTCTGGGCCAGTGGGCCACTAACATTCAATTTTTCTCTTGCTGCTGTAAATGGAGTAAACAGTGTTTAACCCCTTAACGACCCTTGACGGTCATAGTACATCATGGGTCGATCAGAATTAACGATGACCGTCATGGAATTCCGGGCTCCCCCTGCAGCTGCACGCCGTTCGGGAAGTCCAGAACCGGAATAAAAAAAAAAAAAAAAGCTCCGTGGTCCTTAAGTGACCGCGACGCGCCGATTGGCTGGTCGTTAAGGGGTTAAGGAGTTAAACTAGCAGTGTAGCTCTATTTCAGTCGTAATCTATGTGATGCCACTAATGTAAAAATAGTTAAATTATAAGCTCTTTAGTATCACTTGCCTTGCTTTATAACATTAATGCCAGCTAAAACATTAATAAAAGGGGGTGAACTGGCATATTGGGATGGATCTATAGTGGAAATGGTCCGAATGATTGTACAGTCCAAATGTTGCCAGTCCTGCCATACATCCCGACCAGCAGTAGATCCCGCTCACTGCACAGCGTTTCAGTTACACGTGATGCTTTACCATGCTATCACCGGCAAAATGACACCTTTACCCAGACTGAGAGGATAATGTCTGGACATCAAGGACTACATCTATACAACATTGCATTCTGGGAGTATACTGCATCAGGAGGGTTTGGTGGGCTGAGTACATCAGCTAAAATACAAAAGAATGGAATCTGCCTCTAAGGACCATTTTTCAAAGAAGTAGCGAAATAGCTTTTGTCGTTTGTAATGACTTTTCAATGTACAGTGTCGTTGGGATCATTAATATTTTCAGAGAGTGTCAGTTGTGATTGGAAATATGTCGTTTGTCCTGAATGAAATTGTCGTATGTAACGACAAAAAATGTCTTAACTAATGACAAAAATGTCTTTAAAAATGTCTTAACTAAAGACAACAATTCTCACATTCAGAACACGTTCCCTCCACTTTTTTCTTGATGTACAAATTTTGTTTTTTTGTGCCATATGTTCAAAGAATTAGCGAAATATTTTTTGTCGTTTGTGACGACTTTTCAAAATACAGTGTCGTTGGGCTCATTAATATTTTCAGAGAGTGTCGGTTGTGATCAGAAATAGAAATATGTCGTTTGTCCTGACTGAAATTGTCATATGTAACGTCAAAAAAATGTCTTAACTAACGACAAAAATTGTCTTTAAAAATGTCTTAACTAATGACAAAAATGTCTTAACTAAAGAGAAAAATTCTCACATTCAGAACACATTATCTCCACTTTTTTCTTAATGTACAAATTTTGTCTTTTGAAAGACTTTTTTTGTCGTTAGTAACTACAAATTTTCTTTTCCGCTATATGACACTGGAGAATAGTTTAGCCCCACCCCTGCCCCGCCCCTTTGCCCGTCAATTCTGGAGTTGTGTCGTACACAAGGGACATTACTAGTTTTTTGTCGTATATTCTATAGAAAATATGTCGTTCATGCACACAATTACTTATTTTTGGCTTTCATACGACAAATTTTTGTTGTTATCCCTTTGAACATACGGCCCTTAGTCTAGTATTAGGAGCCAATAATGTACCCCGCTTAAAGGGATAGTAATACTTTTTATAAAATGCAGCTCCGATTGATCCTCTTATAATGCAGGCCATCTAACGCTGTGTTTCAGTATTTTTCATTTAGTAATTCAATGCAGAAGTATCCCCCTCCTGCCCCCATTACCTCCTGCATGCCTCCTCCCCTCAAATGTGAAATCTGGTCCTGGGACCGGACAGCTCGCAGGGAGGGACAATCTTCATCCACTGAGTATAAGGAAAACCCTGCGCACATTGATGAAGGAGGGCAGGATTTTCCTTATGCTCAGTAAAGATTGTCCTTTGGTGCGCTCAATACGGCCGACTGTGAGAGGCAGAGTGACGTCGGTGAAAGGGGAGGGAGGAGGATCGTTTAGCATTGAATTACTGTTGAACTACTAAACAGAAAATATTGAAAAACAGCTTTACATGGCCCACGTTATAGGATGATCAATCGGAGCTGCATTTTTTAAAGATATTACTATCCTTGTAATACTTGGTACTTACTAGCGTTAGAGGCTATATCTTGCCTCTCAGAATCAGAGCATGTACTGGATTGTGCCCCAGACTGGGAACAGGATCTCTACTGATAATGGCAAGATATTGTCCTGTAGACCAGTTCTCTGTACTGTGTATACATGAAGTGAAGAGTACATCAGCTACAAGGGGTTGGGACCCCTGTGATGCTAAAAGCCAGAGGCGTAACTAGAAGCCACTGGGCCCTAATGCAGAAATTGCCATGGCCCCCCGACCACCTTGCCCCCCATTGCCCCAGCTTCCACATTTCCCCCATTGCCCCCCAAATCTCCGTATTGCCCCCAATCTCCACATTGCCCCACAATCTCCACATTTCCACCACATCTCCACATTTCCACCACATCTCCACATTTCCACCACATCTCCACATTAGCCCCCAATCTCCACACTGCCAACAAATTGCCCCAATGTCCACATTGCCCCTACTGACCCCCCCAGTGTCCATCTCCTACCTCCCTGGTGGTCTAGCGGTGTGGCAGGAGAGGTCTGTGCCTCCTTCTGCACAGACCTCAGAATCTGGAGCTCCCAAGCGGTTCTCTCTTCAGTAATGCAGAGCGCTGGAAGAGGATGTCATCTCCCAGCTCTCTGCATTACTAGAGCAAAGAAGGCACAGACCTACTTGCTTCGGGCACCAGGCCCCTGGAGTGACGGGCCCGGTCATAGGTTCAACCCCTATTGTTATGCCAGTGCTAAAAGCCCAAGATGGGCACAATGTGAGTGTATATTGTATTCTTTTTCTGTATTCTGCTCATAATAAATCACTGCACTAAGTACTTGTTTCTTCTGTTCCTTGTGCTCAGATTTCTTTTCTGAACATTTTACTACTGGGAATTCAAAAAGTCGTCATAATGAAAAAATTGTCGGATTATGAGTTGGAGGTAAAAGAAGGACAATATTTTCAGAAGTAATCCGTCATGTTTGAAAACGCGTCTAAAGAATTAAAAATGACGGTAACGAGATCTTGATGAACATTGCCTGTAAAAATTCTGATCTTAAAAACGTCTTTGAAATGAACATTTTCAAAGGAACAAAGACATTTTTTGTCTTTGAAATGACAAATTGTTTCTCACTCCTGCTAACAGAACTTTAATTTGTCTTCTCCAAGTTTAGACCATTTTTATTTTGTTGGGAAAAAATTACGTTAATCAGACAAAAAAAGTGATGTTGAAACAAATATGTTTTTCTGAAAATACTTTACGATAGGACAGTAGATTAAATCACGCCCACTTTTAAGACTGCTTTTTCCGTTTGACAGAGATGGTGGAATTAGATGCAAAAAAATGACAGAACATGTCTGAGAATTGGCGGACCGTGGAGTAAGAACTGTTTTATTTTGCTTACAGACAATTTCAGTTAGCGCCACTTTCTGAACATCTTGTCCTATGTGTTGGGCTGTGGAATTGTGATGCTTTACTCCCTGGTTGGATTAGGTTTATCCGTTAGTGTGCCAAGGGCATGATTGACTCATTGCAAAAGCAATATGTTGGACTCCCCTCTAGTCCTCAAAGAGTTAACGGCTTGGACCACCATGGAAGACTGCCTGTCCTTCACAGAGACCAGACTAAAAAAAAAAACCAACCTTATATGTAAAGAAAAGGTGGAGCGATTTAACCCTTTGAGTACATGTCCAACATTGCAATGCAATGCGCTGGATTCCTCTTGCTGGCAATCAAAGATTTAAAGGGGCATTTAAACCCCTATATTGTTAGACATGTCTCCACCTGATTTTGCAGCAGTGCAACAGAGTCAAGCCTGTTATTCGAGGGGTTAAAAGTCCCATTTCAATCACTGTGGATTTGAGGAATTTTCATTTGTTTTCTATGGCACAGTTTGTGTCACCCCATAATTGGTCCACGTTTGCTCATTTTGCCCCTTTGTTACCAGACGCAAAGCACAATAACATTTAGAGCCTTAACCTGTTGAGTGCCAGATAGTACCCCTCTGGCACTCAAAGGGTTAAAGGGATAGTAATACCTCATTTGAACTTTAGCTTTGAGTATTTTTTACAATTTTTTTTTTTTACCATGCTACGCTATTTATAGTTACTTACAAATTTGTAGTTCAAACGCTATTGAAGCTGAAAGGATCCCCCCGTCCTTTCTGACTGCCTTCCCTTAGATGTGGTATCCAGTAGTGGAACCGGACGGGTGCAGTAAAGGACTATCTACATTCAGTAAGGATAAGGAAAACCCTGTTTCCTTGAGGAATGAGGACAGGATTTTCCTTTTGCTTATTGAAGATTATCCTTCGCCGCTCTCCATTTGGACCCGCCTGAGAGGCAGAGTGACTCAGGGAAAGGGACGGGAGGGGGATTCTTTTGGCTTCAATAGCATTTGAACTACAGATCTGTAAGTAATTATATATAGTGCAACGTGTTAAAAAAATTTAAATAATACGGCTCACCTCAGATTAGCAAGATTGTCCGGATGGATCACAAAGAGGGACAATCTTCTTACTGCGAACATAAGGAAAACTCTGGCCTCCTTTCACAGGTTTTTCAGGTTTTCCCTTATGCTCACTGAAGATTGTCCCTCTCTGCGATCCATCCGGACAGTCTTGCTGCTCTGAGGTGTGCAGTGTTACATCAGTAAAAGGGGGGGAGGGGGATACTTTATCATTCAATTACTTTTGAACTACAACTCTCACAGTATTGAAATAACACTCTCCATTGCCCAAATAATATGAAGATTCATTGGAGCTGCTTTTATTGTGAAACATTACTATCCCTTTAAAAGCGCCATTTATATCAATGATCATATTTGGAAATTAGATTTTTCCCATACTTTGCAAATGGTTTGTCCCAGAATTGCATCACTGCTGCTTAAAGGGATTATGAAGTCAAAAATAAATCAATATATGATAGTTAGTGTGATTTTTTTTTATAATGCATAGTATCTTTTTAAAGGGACAGTAATGTCCCAAAATTTTTTTTTTACAGTTATGTAGAGCTTAAAATATTAATCAAATCGCTCCAAACCGCTATGGTTTGAGAGATATAGGGATTCAAAGTTCCCCCTCCCTTCCCTTCTCCTGATGTCAGCTTCTAGCTGACAGCAGGAGATGCCGGTCCAGGAACCAGCAGGCGGCTCTGCAGCAGCGGTACTTAAGAAGAATTAATTAATTGGAAAGATCTACAAAATGTGCTTGCAAACCAGGCACACGTTTTAGACCTTTGCAATGAATGAATTACTTTTAAGTAATGTGATTCGGGCTCTGCTGCAGAGCCGCCTTGAGTCGTACAACTCGATTCTCCTGCTGTCAGCTTTACAGCTGACATCAAGAGAAGGGGAGGAAGGGGGAAATTTGAATCCTTATATCTCTCAAACCATAGAATATTCTTCTTGAAAATCCAGTTAAAGCGATTGTAATGTCCCCAAAAAAAAGTATACACAAAATTGTAGATGCAATAACAAAATACTTAATGCCCTTACTTGTATCTCTCAAACCTTTATGGTTTGATAGATATAAAAAATAAAGTTCTCCGCTCCCTCCCCCTTCTCATACGTCAGCTGTATAGCTGACGGCATGAGATCCTGCTTCCAGGATCAGACGGCGGCTCTTCAGGAGCGCTGACATCGAGATATCTAACTATAAATACTTCATCTGAATGGTCTACAAAATGTGCCTGGTTTGCAAGCACACATTGTAGACCTTTCAGATGAAGTATTTATAGTTAGATATCTTGATGTCAGCGCTCCTGAAGAGCCGCGTCTGGTCACGTGACCAGATTCTGCCTCTGACAGCTTTACAGCTTGTCAAGCCGAACGGGGAGGGAATGGAGACCTTCATTTTCTTATATCGCTCAAACCATAAAGGTTTCAGAGATACGAGTAAGGACATGAAGTATTTTGTTATTGCGTCTACAATTTCATGTATACTTTTGTTGGGACATTACTATCCCTTTAAAATATTTCCCCTACCGCCCTTTTCCTATACATTATGAAGCGTTCCCTCAGATCTGAACGCCGATCATGAGGGACAATATTGTGTCAACATAAGGAAAACCCTCCCCCCTTGACAAAGCGGGGCAGGGTTTGCCTTATACCGATAGACACAAGATTGTCCCTCATTGCGCTCTGTACAGTCAAGCAAACGGCTTTCGGATCTGAGGGAACTCTTCATGACGTAATGGAAAGCAGTAGGAGGGCAAACCTTTTAAATGGATTTTCAAGAAGGATATGGAGGAAAATGATTTTAAAAAGACATTATGTATTATAAAAAATTAAATGGAACAATCGTATATCGATTTATTATTTGAGATTACTGTACCTTTAATACAAATAATCCTGGCTGAGTACTAAGTAATTGTGCGTCAAAACAGCTACACCATACAGGGTGGAGTGAAAATTACCAAGGATTTAAATGGCCACTTTTTTTTGTATTACAATACATTTTTATTATGTTTTCGGAAGATAAAAATACAAAAAAGATACAAAAGAATATGTTCTCTGAGATACAGAGATAACTGATTTCAGGCTGTCTTCTAAGTTTGGAAGCATTGTTTGATAAATACATTAGCTTGAGAGTGAAGAATCTGTGAAGCAAAGATAGAAAGTGCCTTTGGACATAGAAACATAGAATTTGAAGGCAGATAAGAACCATTTGGCCCATCTAATCTGCACATTTTCCTACTGTAAAAACCTCAAACCTGATTTGGTCCTTGGTCTTTTCTTAAGTTAAGGACAGCGTTATGCCTATCCCATGCATGCTTACATCCTCTCACTGTATTAAAGGGATAGTAATACTTGCAAATTACTAATCCCCCATACTGGAGCGTAGTTAAAAAGAAACTTATTCCCCCCTCCCTCCCCCTTCCCTGACTGAACACTGACTGCAGGGGAAGCTGTCGTACGACAGTCTTATGTGCATCAGGCGGCTCTGCAGCTGAGCCGAGATCGCGTTTATAAAAAAAGAATTCTTTCACTGAAACTGTCTTCTACGTGTGCTTGGTTTGCTCTTGGTTTGCAAGTACACGTAGAAGACCGTTTTAGTGAAATATTTATTTTTTATAAACACGATCTCAGCTCAGCTGCAGAGCCACCTGATGCAAGTAATACTGGATATCCCTGCAGTCAGCGTTCAGTCAGGGAAGGGAGGGGGGAGGGGGAACTTTGAGCGCTATCATCTCTCAAACCATAAGGGTTTGAGAGATGACACTAGAGGAAATAAGTTTCTTTTTAACAAAGCTACAATATGGGTATTAGTAATTTGCAAGTATTACTATCCCTTTAACTTCTACCACTTCTGCTGGTAGGCTTTTCCACTTATCTACTACCCTCTCAGTGAAGTAAAACTTTCTTACATTACGTCTAAACCTGTGTCCCTCTAGTTTTAGACTATGGCCTCTTGTCCTAACATTTTTACTAATTTGAAATGTGCTTCCCTCCTGCACTTTGTTGAATCCCTTCATGTATTTGAATGTTTCTATCATATCTCCTCTCTCTCTTCTCTCCTCCAAGCTATACATGTTCAGATCCTTTAGTATATCCTGATATTTCTTTTCCTGTAAACCAGTCACCATTTCAGTAGCCCTTCTCCGAATTTTCCTTAGCGTATCTATATCCTTCTGGAGATGGGGTCTCCAGTACTGTACACAATGCTTTAGGTGAGTTCTAACCAGAGATCTGTAGAGTGGCATGACCACTTCCCTTTTTCTGCTACCAATTCCCCTAGTAATACAACCCAGAACCCAGCTTGCATTCCCCACCCCTTTGTTACATTGACTGCCTACCTTTAAGTCATTAGAAATAATTACTCCCAAATCCCTTTCCTCTGTTGTCTGACAGCGCAGTACCCTTATTACTATATTTTTCGTTTGGATTTTTATGTCCCAAGTGCATTATTTTACATTTATCAACATTAAACTTCAGCTGCCACACGCTGCAATTTAATGTAGTTAAATGTACACTGGACATTGGGAGAGTGAGAAGAAAGGGGTTAAGCAAAGATATAATTTTGAATTACCACCACGATATCACAACTGCGCGCTCAAATAGTATCAATAAGATGACATCTGAACTCAGTGTGAAGTGATATAATATCTCCACAGGTTCCAAACTGAATCCAATAACTGTTTATGATAAGATTTAGAAATAGTTAAACGTTCCCTACACATGCTATAGCTCACTTTGAGCTTCTATTCTTTTAGGAAGAAGCTTTAATCTGGTTCCAGAGAAGAGTGATAATTCATTTAGCAGGATTAATCAAGGGCAAATAAAGGTCAGAGGCGGGTCGGTCATTTTTCAGTTTAGGATTATAGAGATTCCAGTCATTTTATTATTTAATTCAATACATCGCAATACATTAGGGACCTCCAGCATTCAAGGGGTTAAAAGTCTCCTTTAAATCTTCAGGAATTTGGGAAATTTATAGTTTTCCCTTGTATGCGATTGGTTTATTCTGGAAATGCACCAGTCTTCCTTAATACACATCAAGCGCAGTGTGTTCCCCCGGTGTCTGGCCTCTGCACCATCTTTCTTTGGTCTGATGGGGTCCCTCAAACTGTATATTTAAACAGTGTATAACTGCATTCCTTCTATAGCTCATGTATCATTAATTCCTGCCTAGCGAGTCGGCCGCTCGTGCGTTATATAAAATGAATGCTTTTGAACACAATCTTTCAGGCCTTAAAGGAGAAGCAAAACCTCCTAATAATAAAGCCTCTCATTTATCTCGCTATGACCAGAAAATCCTCATGGCCCCTAAGAATTTTTACTTTTGTGCCCCTGTTCAAGACATAACATCTTCACTCAGTCCTGCAGGTCATCTCACTGGAGGTGGACATGACAGTTGCTAGCAGTTTTATCAGCCTGAAACAGGCAGCGAGAATGAGGCATTTTAACCCTTTAAGAACAGGATGAGTGTGCACACCCCCTCTGGTCCTTACAGGTTTATGATTCCCATGTGCAGTGGGCAGAGTCTGTGTCTTGTGGTCCTACTAGGAGCTGTCATGTCTGCCTCCATGGGCATCACATGCAGCAATAATCGTAGATGTCTTCTCTTGAACCAAGTAGAACAGGAAAATTCATAGAGGCCATTAAGATTTTCTGATCATAATAAAATGGAAGTTGGGGTGTGTTTACTGGGATGCCATAAAGGGGATCTTTCACCCCATACATGTTTGTCTAAAACGTTAGTGTATATAGCGATTAGATTGAAAACTGTTTTCATTTATTAAAAAAAAAAAAAAAAACAAACAACAACTTTATTTTGCCCAAATTAAACAAAGGAAGAATGCCCTGTGCCCTACTTCCGGACAGACTACGGTTACCAGCTCTGTGCCCCAGTCTGTCACTCCTTCTCTTCTCCCCTTCCTCTATCCAGCCTCCTCCAATGACACAGGATTTCTGTCTGTAAGCTGGAGTACTCTCATTGGCCAATGAGAGCGCTCCAGTTTACAGGCAGAAATCTTCTGTCATTGGAGGAGGCTGGATCGAGGGAGGGCAGAAGAGAAGGAGTGACAGACTGTGGTACAGAGCTGGTAACCGTGGTCTGTCCAGAAGGAAGCCGCAGGGTAATCTTTAGAAATTTAATTTGGGCAAAATAACGATTTGTTTTAAAAATGAAAACAGTTTTCAAATGAATTGCTATAAAAACTAATGTTTTAGACAAACATGTATAGGGGTGATAGATCTCCATTAATTTTCAGTTAAAGAGTTACTGTACCCTTAGACAGGGGTAGGAAAGTTTGGCTCTGTGGGTGTTGTGGTAACAATTTTCCATTTGGAAACTAGTTGGCGCTGTTGCTAACAGTTGGATTAAATGCATATATTTGAGCTGTAATCATTTTTGAATGGAAAATCTCCCGGCAGTGGATGTACCCTCATTTTTAAAGAAAATAGAAGTAACACCTCCTAATAATAACCCTCAATTTTCCTTCATAACATCTTCAATCAGTCTCGGATATTGTGCCCAAGTGGGCGGACATGACAGCAGTTTTTTTCCCCCAACTGAATCAGGCAGATTGCATGATCATACTTAACCCTATATGGACCAGAAGGGAATGCAATGCATCGCACACCCGACTGGTCCTTAAAGCGGAAACTACCACCCGACACAATCTTTAGCTTCACTAAGTCCCCATCTGGTGACTAGCTGCTTAGTAGCGCTAGTCGCCAGAATAATTACCTTATTTAATAGATTTCTGCTCTCTTCCATGGGTGACAAGCAGGACGGAGCGCGGACATCTTGCCATTGTGACGTTCGCGCGCCTACGCTGTCAGTCCCAGCCGGGTCTAGGAGGCGTTGCTAGGAGCCATTTGGCTCTGGCTGGGACAGACAGTGCAGGCACGCGGACGTCACTATGGCAAGATGTCCGTGCTCCGAGTAGGAGTAGGATAGTGGGAGGAACAGGGTGGGAATGAGGAGAAGTGAGTGGGATGAACAGGGTGGGAAGGAGGAGAAGTGAGTTGGATAGTGGGAGGAACAGGGTGGGAAGGAGGAGAAGTGAGTGGGATAGTGGGAGGAACGGGGTGGGAAGGAGGAGAAGTGAGTGGGATAGTGGGAGGAACAGGGTGGGAAGGAGGAGAAGTGGTCCTGCTGCCAACTGTCATGTACTCCCATGAACATGGACCATACCTGGGAATGTTCTCTTCTGGGGATTCCTCTGGTGCTGCTGGGGGATATAATAAAGGCCAATCGCTACTAAAGGGGGCGGGGCTCACTCAAGAGTGGGGGCAGGGCTTTATCGGTGCATAAAAAGGTGGGTGGGAAATGGGAGGAACTTAGTGGGGAAGGAGGAGAAGTGGGAGAAACAGGGTGGGAAGGAGCAAAAGTGGGCAGAGTTTCAGAGGACACTCCCCACATCCAGAGAATCAGCCTCTGTCCGCAGAGACCCAGAAATTCACTGTCAAAACCAGAGTCTCTGCTGCAGATTTGGAGAGTTCCCAAGTATGGACATGACATCCAGGACTGATTTCAGATATTATCTTGAACAAAATACACAAGGGCAACAGCCACAGGGATCACTAGGATTTTCTGGCCATAGCGGTTGGGGGGGGGTCTTCTTAAGAGGAGGTGTTAATTCTCCTTTAAAATGGATGCACTTGCAGTGTCCTTGATACGTCTGCTCCCAGTAGTGGGTTTTTATTGCTAATCAAGCCCAATATAAAGTCTAAAAAGATTTAAAAGTCTTTGGCGATTAGTGTGCGACATCTGGATTAACTCTGCAGCCTATACGTTTGTTAAATGATTTTCTTGGCAATTTCGTTAAAAATAAATTACTTTAATGAATTTAGAATGACATTTTGGAACACACAAAATGTGTTTCTTTCGTTTTTTTTTAGTAATTTATAAACCTTAATTTACTGGGAAGTCCCTTGAAGTTGCTTTCCCTGGTTGACCTCAGAACCCTCATCTCGTATCTCTTGTGTGTTATATTTGGTTTATTGTCAAGGTTCGCTGCGTATAAAAATAGATAGTTTTGGCCTTTTCTTACAAACAGAATTTGTTTTGACAATGTGAAGTTATACAACTAAGGATTAGCGTGTAATTTGCTGTTGGCTTCAAAATAGGAGTATGTTTTTTTAAAGATTGCAATAAATTGTTTTGGCTTAGAACAGGGTTATGTAGACTTATGTTCAGAAGAAAAGTGAATATTTCTAGGTCAAACCAACTACACCATAGGGGACAAATAAAATGTCCTATTGATGTAAATGAGACTTAAATCCTTAAAGGGATAGTAATGATTCATAATAAAAGCAGCTCTAATTAATCATCATAGTATTTGGACTTCGGAGAGTGTTATTTCAATTTTGTCAGAGTTGTAGTTCAAGAGTAATTCAATGACAAAGTATCCCCCTCCCACCCCTTTTACTGATGTAACACTGTTCAGTCAGAGCAGAAGGGAGGTGCCCAGGTAGACTGCAGAGAGGGACAATCTTCAATTAAAATAAGGGAAAAATCTGAAAAGCTTGTCAAGGGGGGCAGGGATTTCATTGTTCTCATAGGAAGAAGATTGTCCCCTGCTGTTATCTGTCTGGTCTATGGACTGCATTCCACATCTGAGAAGACATGGCTTACACTAGGTAAAAGGGGCGGGAGGGGAAACTTTGCTTGTGAATGTCTCTCAAACCATAAAGGTTTGAGAGATAAGACTTATATCGTTCTTCATGTTTTTTTAATGCCTACAAAATAAAATAAAGATAAAACAAAGTATTACTATCCCTTTAAAGGGGAACTATCAACTCTATACAAGTTTGATTCATAATAATATTCATATAGCGATAAGCTGTAATAGTTGTTTTATTTTCTTACTAGTTGAAGAGCCTGTTACACGGGCCACAGTGCCACTGGCAGCCGGCCGCAGTGCAGTCATGCTCAGTAGAGACTGCCCGCGCAGCGACTGATACAGAGCGGTACACTCCTTCGGAGCGCCCGCTCTGTATCAGCCGCGGAGGGGGCAGTCTCTACTGCCCATGACTGCACCACGCGCAGCAGTGTCTACTGCGCATGACGCGGTGTTACACACAATTTAGCGAATTATTATATAGGTTACAATGCATGCTATGATGAAATTTAAAGTTTTAAAAATGAGCCGGGGCTTTACTTCTAGACAGACTTCAGTTCTAGCTCTGCACTGCAGCCTGTCAATCTTCCTCTGCTCCCCTCCCCACTTAGAGCCTCATTCCAACCTCCTCCGATGATGGAGAATTTCTCCATTTAAGCTGGAGCGCTCTCATTGGTTGGAGATAGCACCAGCTTACATGGAGAAATCCTCCGTCATCGGAGGAGGTTGGAACGCGACAATACTTGGGGAGGGAACAGACAAAGATTGACAGGCCGCGGTAAAGAACTGTAACCACAGTCTGTCATGAAGTAAGGCCCCGGCTCATTTTTAAAACTTTAGATTTCGTCCTTGGCATGCATTGTATAAGAAAATAAAACAACTATTACAGTTTATTGCTATACGAAGGTTATGAACCAAACTTGTATAGGGGTTATAGTTCCCCCTTAAATGGATAGTAATGTTTCACAATAAAAGCAGCTCCAATTACTCTTCATAGTATTTGGGCCATGGAGAGTGTTATTTCAATACTGACAGAGTTGTAGTACAAGAGTAATTGAATGATAAAGTATCCCTCTCCCATCCCTTTTACTGATGTAACACTGCTCACCTCAGAGCATCAAGACTGTCCGGATGGATTGCAGAGAGGGACAATCTTCAGTGATCATAAGGAAAAACCTGTCAAGGTGGGCAGGATTTTCCTTATGATCACAGTAAGAAGATTGTCCCTTACTGTGATCTGTTCTGTTAAGAGACCAGATTCCACATCTGAGGGGAGGCGGCTTACACTAGGTAAAAGGGGCGGGAGGGGGATACTTTATCATTCAATTACTCTTGAACTACAACTCTGACAGTATTGAAATAACACTCTCCATGGCCCAGATACTATGAAGTTTAATTGGAGCTGCTGTTTTTGTGAAACATTACTATCCCTTTAAGTGCCAGAGAGGTCTATAATGCATTGCAAAGCAATTCACTGGCAAATCTCTCTAGAGTTCAAGCAGTTAAAAACTGCATTTAACTCAACAGGACTTTGAGGAATTTTTATTCGTCCCCTATGGTGCAGTTGGTTTGCTCCAGAATGGAGTTCTTTAGTTTCGTGAATACATCTCTGGAACCAACCAACCGCACCATAGGAGAGAAATAAAAATTCCCCAAATTCATTATTGAGTTAAAGCGGAACTTTCATGTGTTTTAATGAGCCCCCCCAATTATTTTTAATATAGCATTAAGCATATCCATACTTGTATTATCCTTAGTAAGTCTGGCATTCATTAGAAATTCAGCTTATTCGGAGACTCCCTGGCAAACGACAGCGCAGGCATCTTGCTGAAGGGGCATCTGTGCGCCTGCACTGTCCGTCCCTGTGTCCTCTATGACTGGCTACAGGTACAGACAGAGACAGACAGTGCAGGCTCACACATGCTTCTATGTTAAGATCCCTGCTGGTGAGTCTCTGAAGTTGAATTTCTAAATAATGCCAGACTTGCTACGGATAATACAAGTATGGATATGCTTAATAATAATAATAATCCTTTATTTATATAGCACACACAGATTCCGCAGCGCTTTACACTCATATTGGTTCCTGTCCCCATTGGGGCTCACAATCTAAATTCACCTATCAGTATGTTTTGGAGTGTGGGAGGAAACCCACGCAAACACGGTGAGAACATACAAACTCATTGCAGATGTTGTCCTTGGTGGGATTTGAACCCAGGACCCCAGCGCTGCAAGGCAACAGTGCTAACCACTGAGCCACTGTGCTTAAAGGGATAATAATACTTAAAATGTAAAAAAAATATATATATATAGTGTAGTGTTTATCCCCCTGAGTAAAACAAGGGAACTCCCACTGCTGAAAGGTGTTTTATTCAAAATTTACTACAGCTCGAAGTTTAATTTTTAGGTGCAATATCACAGGGGCCTGAAATTGTACAGTGGCGCTGTTGCTACACAATCCTATGGAGATTTATGGTCTACGGACCAGAGCTGTCTATAAGATGGTGTAACAACAGCGCCACTGTACAATTTCAGGCCACTGTGATATTGCACCTAAAAAAATTAAACTTTGAGCTGTAGTAACTTTTGAATAAAACACCTTTCAGCAGTGGGAGTACTCTTGTTTTACTCAGTGGGATAAGCACTACAATATATATTTTTTTACATATTAAGTATTACTATCCCTTTAACGCTATATTAAAAATGATTTTGGGGGGGCACATTAAAATATATGAAAATTCTGCTTTAACATTTTGAGTGCCAGAAGGGTATGCAACGCACCCCTCTGGCACTCAAAGGGTAAAATGAGGCGTTTAATCCTCCGAGTGCAAGAGGGTTGCCCAAAGCATTGCAAAGCAACATGTTGGACACCGCAGTGGCGCTCACAGTGGTAATTGTGGATAACTGTATGTGCATGAAAGTCATCCTGTTTCAGTGGTAATTTTCATATTTCATTGACTGACAATGGATTTAATAGCCGCTTGCTACTCTAGAGTCTATTTTTATCATAATAATTGTAACCAGATGCGTTTCACATTAAAATGGGTTTAGTGTACATTAGTCCAAATGAAGACTTAAGCGTATTCGTTAATAGTTACTATTCATATCGTTTGGCAGAAATGAGGCTAACTGTTTTGTTACCCAATAAGCAGGGCTGGATATACTCTTAGGCATTGTACCCTTTTTGTTCTTAACACCTTAACGACCGGTGACATGGCATGACCGTCACGCCTGTCCGGACGTTAAGGACCAGTGACAGTCCTGGCACGTAATGGAATTCTGGGATCAACGCCATGGTGTGATCCCAGAATGCAGCAGTGAAAAAAAAAAGTGCCCTGGTCCTCTAAAGTGCCCCACCTCCTGATTGAGCGGTCCTTAAGGGGTTAAACCGGCCTATAGCCAGACCCCCAGTCATCGCATGGCATTGCACACAGCCCCATTCTGTCAGAATTCAAACCTGAGTCTGCTGGGATAGGAGGCATCCATTTTTTTCAGGTGTCATGGCCTACCCGGTCCTTAGCATCCATGTGCGCTCATCATTTCTGTGTGTGAGCACGTTTAGTGCATTGTATCCCACAGACTGCATGTGGTCATTCACAATATGCCAAACAAAAAACGCAGACGGGGGGCGCTGTTAAATATATAACACAATATACAGTCTAATAAAATGGTGACTTACATAAAATAGAAAATCGGCTTTCCAAACTCAGCCGGTAATCAGGGCCGGTGCAAGGATTTTTGTATACACAGGCAAAGATGCATTTTGATGCCTCCCCCTCCAACCCGGACACAATCCACCTGCCCCCCTCAGACCTTGCCACAGTCCCCTGCCCCGCCCACATATTCACCTCCACAATGCTCCCTTCATCTCCACAATGCACCTTCCACAATGCTCCCTTCATCTCCATAATGCCCTTCCATAATGCCCCTTCATCTCCACATTTCCCCTTCCATAATGCCCCTTCATCTCCACATTGCCCCTTCATCTCCACAATGCCCTGTCATCTCCACATTGCCCCTTCCTTAATGCCTCTTCATCTCCACATTGCCCCTTCCATAATGCCCCTTCATCTCCACAATGCCCCCTGATCCCCTACCTTGAGTCCCTGGTGGTCTAGCCATAAGAGAGCTCTGTGCCTTGTTCGGCACAGAGCTGAAACTCCCAGCGCTGTTCTCAGTAATGCAGAGCGCTGGGAGATGATGTCATCTCCCAGCGCTCTGTATTACTACAGAGCCTGGGTCACTCTGCGTTGTGAGCATCACATAGACGCTGCGAGGGAGCGCTTGGTAGTGTAAATGAGCGCTCAGATATATTTAAAAAAAAAAAATCTCAGCTTCTCCCTTTTCGGCGCCCCCTCCGTTGCGGCGCCCTAAGGCAGCTGCCTGTGCTGCCTTAATGGTAGCGCCGGCCCTGCCGGTAATATCACTTGCGGGGACTATAAATCATCCTGCTGGGGGTATACCGCACTCTCCCACTCTCGTCCTAACTGTAAGGCATCCAAAGTAATCGTGGGTGGTAAAAAATGTTCCTGGGTTCCTGACGGAAGAGCAGTTGAGCTCAGAAATGCGTTGAACCTTATGCACTATATTGAAGTTACACAACACAAAGCAAAAGATAGATACTATGGCACTAAATGTAAACTGCACAGCAAAGAATGGGTTAATATAGTGTATAGAGCGGCTACTATCCCTGTAAGTGTGAGAAAAAAAAAACTACAAATATATATATATGAATAAAGAAAACAAGGGAGAGAGCTAAAAATAATAAGATAAAGTAAAAACGTGAAAATAAAATGAAAATAAAATAAACTATCCTATATAATAATTAGCTAAAACGTGTGTAACGACGAAGTCATGCGTAGTAGAGACTGCCTATGGATGCTCTGTCTCAGCCACGGCGCGGGCAGTCTCCACTACGCATGACTGCCCCGCGAGCAGCTGGCAGCGGCACTCTGGCCCATGTAACGGGCTCTTCAACTAGTAAAGTAATGATGTGCCAAAGAATCCTCTGCCGTATGTTTCCAGTACTCTGACAACCGCCTGCACCGCTAAATTAATACATGTACATGTGCCTGTCTGTGCGCAAAGAACCCAACTGCTGATTCTACACCAACCCCCCCCAAAAAAAGTATATGTATAACAAATAGGGCTGGATTTACATCTCAGGAGCCTGTAGGCACAGAAATCTGAAGCGCCCCCCCCCATTGGCCATCGCCACAATGCTCCAAATCTCCACATTATCCCCGTCAGCTCCACATTGCCACATCAACTCCACATTGCCCCCCATCAGCTCCACATTGCCCTTATATTGTCCCCATCATCTCCACATTGCTGCCCATCAGCTCCACATTGCCCTCATATTGCCCCATCAGCTCCATATTGCCCTCATATTACCCCATCAGCTCCACATTGCCCCCTTCAGCTCCATATTGCCCTCATATTGCCCCATTAGCTCCACATTGCCCCCCATCAGCTCCACATTGCCACATCAACTCCACATTGTCCTTATATTGTCCCCATCAGCTCCACATTGTCCCCTTCAGCTCCCTATTGCCCTCATATTACCCCATTAGCTCCACATTGCCCCCCATCAGCTCCACATTGCTTGCCCCCCATCATCCCCATATTGCCCTCACATTGCCCCAATCATCTCCACATTAAGCCTCACATTTCCTACCTCCCTGGTGGTCCAGCGGCAGGAGAGATCTGTGCTTCTGCACAGACCTGTGGCTGCTGGAGTTCCCACGTGGTCTTCTCTTTAGTAATGCAGAGCGCTGGGAGATGATGTCATGATGATGTCATCTCCCACCACTCTGTATTACTAAAGAGCCGGGTTAGCTCAGCAGCTACAGGTCTGTACCGAAGAAGGCACAGACCTTACATGTGGCAGGCGGCACAGCGCGGCACGCCACTTAAAAAAAAAAATTGATTTCTATGGCAGGCGCCCCTCTGTAGGGTGTGCCTGTAGGCAGATGCCTACTCTGCCTTATGGAAAATCCAGCCCTGATAACAAAGGGGAAAAACACCCCTTAAATTCTATCTTTCCGATAAAGGAAAGTATATAGGACAATGGGGAAGACAACCCAAGTGAATATCTAAATGGTAAAAAACGTATTAGTTTATTATACATGACAAAACCTCATAGAATAGCCAATGTATACACAGTACTTAAAAACAAAATTGCTCTTAAAAGTGCATTAACCCCATAGGGACCCTTGAAGTACCAGGACCGTCACGGTCCTTGAACTACTCAAGGACCGATGACGGTCATGGTACGTCACGTACTTTTTACTTACAGCGCTCTACCGGGAGCACTGTAAGTAAAAATAGGGCATGAAACAGACCGCTCCAAGATCGGAGCGATCTCTTTCAAGCCCCATAGTGACGCGCCGATACACGTGACAGGTCACATGTACCGGCGCGTCAAACTGCCCCATGCGGTCGTTATGGGACGGAAATGTCCCATAACCTCCGGTCCTTAAGGGGTTAAAGGTATAGTAATACTTTGATTTAAAAATGTCTAATATTGTAGCTATTAACTATAGAAGTAGAATAAGCTACTTCCCATTTCTCAAAACGTTATAGTTTTTGCGCGCATAGCATTTAAAGTTCCCCCTCCCTCTCCTTTCACATACGTCAGACTGGCCTACCGGGATACCGGGAAAATTCCCGGTATGATGTCTTCGCTGATCTTCCCTGGGGCTGCTTAAAATCCAGAACAGCTTACAGCAAGCAATCCACTGCCGCAAGGTGACAGGACCACGGCTGCGAGATCTGAAGGGGACCGCCGGCAGCCAGGCCGCGCCTAATGTGTGTGTGTCTGTGCACACTGACATGGCACAGAACTTAGAGGGGAGTGGAGGCAGGCCGAGTCTAGTCCCAGTGACTTCAGACACAGCAACATGTGAAGATAGAAGAGCACTGCGTCTGCGCACCGCGTCGGACGGCAGTCCGCACCCTAAGGCTTAAGCACTGCAGAGAGAGAGGCTGAGCTAAGTCTGAGTGGGAACAGCACTGAGCAGAGACAGCAGACACAGAGTCAACTTAGTCAAGTGTTTCCAGCAGCACAGAGGCAAGTAATAATCCTCCTGATTTTACTAGGCAATGGTGGCATAATAGATAATAATAATAAGAGTCGTGACAGCCACAGAGGGTTAGGAGGAGGGACAAAAGTGACATGGTGGCTGGGGGCATTGAGTGACACAGGTGGCTGGGAGGGTCGACAAAGAGTGACATAGTGGGCTGGGGGGGGGGACTAACAGTGACACAGGTGGCTGGGAGCATGGGAGGGGACTAAGAGTGAAACAGCCACAGGGGGCTGGGGGGGACTTATTCTTAGAGTGACACAGGGGGCTGGGGGGTACAAAGAGTGACACAGGTGGCTGGGGGGACTAAGAATGACACAGGAGCTGGGGGACTAAGAGTGACACAGGGGGCTGGGGGGACTAAGAGTGACACAGGGGGCTGGGAGGAGAGACTAAAGTGACACAGGGGGCTGGTATAATGACGCAGTGCTATGGGGCTGGTATAATGACGCAGTGCTATGGGGCTGGTATAATGACGCAGTGCTATGGGGCTGGTAAGCAATTTTTTCCAGGGCTGGTTTTTATTCCCAGTTTGGCCCTGTACGTCAGTGCTCTAGCTAACAGAGGCAGATCCTGGTACCGGGACTGGCGGATGCTCTTCAGCAGAGCCAAAATCACAACATTTATAAAGAAATACTTAATTGGAACAGTCTACAAAAATGTGCCTGGCTTGTAAGCACACTTTGTAGACTGTTCCAATTAAGTATTTCTTCATAAATGTCATGATTTCGGCTCTGCTGAAGAGCCTCTGCTAAAGCGCTGACGTATGAGAAAGGGGAGGGAGGGGGAACTTTAAATGCTATGAACGCAAAAACTATAAAGTTTTGAGAAATGGGAAGCAGCTTATTCTACTTCTATAGTTAATAGCTACAATATTAGACATTTTTAAAATCAAAGTATTACTATTCCTTTAAAAAATCACATATAACTTTATAACAATGACTGTTAATGTCTCTAAGCATCACATCCAACAATGAGCATATATGCTGTACATGTAGGTGAAGGGACTTGTTATTATATCAAGTGTATGTCCCAATATTAAAGGCTGTGGGAACAATGTATCTTTCCTGACTGTGAGACCTCTTCAGTCCACAAAAGGTCTTTACTCACCCCACAGTAGGGTGACCACACGTCCCGGAATGCCCGGGACTGTTCCTTATTGGGGGTCTGTGTCCCATGTCCCGGGTCACCCCCCACCGGGACAGCAAAGAGTCCCGGAATGGAGCAACACTTGCCAGTCCAGCCAGCCAATGAAATGTATTTGCTATATGGTCCTCATTGACTGGCTGAGCCAGCCAGTGAAGACCATATAGCAAATACATTTCATTGGCTGGCTGGACTGGTACATGCGAGACAGCTGGGGTGGAGCAGGTATGCTGGTGCTGCAAGTGAGACCCACGGCTGAGGCTCCCGTTGGAGCTGACCATCTTTTTGAGGCTGTTCCTACTGGGAACTCTTACTATGTCAGCCTCAGAAAGATGGTTAGCCCCGGCGGGAGCCTCAGCCGCGGGACTAGGGTGACCACATGTCCTGGAATGGCAGAATGGAAATGTGGTCACCCTACCCCACACTGATGTTTGTGTGCAGTTGACAGTGGGGAACTTTGGCTGTTGATTTCTTCTGGGGCTCAAGGCTGGAGTTCCTGTATTTCCATTTAGCCTATTCACCTCCCTGGTGTAGGCATTCAGCAATATTTTTGCCCACAATGCAAAGCCAGGTTCTTACCCATTTCATTAACCTGTAGATATTTCAGCAGCTTCACTCCTTCCTCACTGCAACAGTGCTCAGGTACTTGCCAAGTTTGTAGCAATGGGGTATGTGTAGTAGTAGGTTTGCAGTCAGCAGGCAAAGGTTCCTCTGTTTCCCAAACAGTATAACAAAATGTTCTCCCAATGTCCTTTGTTGCTTCTTTGGAATAATAAAGTGTAGTCTCCTAATAACTAGTCTGACGCATTTCGTACGACTGTACTTCTTCAAGGAGGATTGTATTAGACAATATTGTGTGTCATACACCAAATATTAAACCTTGAGCTTTCACTGTTCAGCCTATGAGCTATTAATTATGATGTCCTACAGCTGTTACATAGCCTCACTCTGGCTACATCCCATGCAGGTGGATAACACCTAAAGCCATTGATTAACCCTTTCAAGCCGCATGGGAAGCAGCTCAAGCAAGATCCCAATGACAGCCGGGAATCCATATATCTCTTCACACATGAATGGCAAACCTAAGTCCTCCTTCATGTCTGGTGTATAACCAGCACTGTAACCTGTTATATAAAAGTCTTATTATATGGATGTATGTGTCATAATATACTCAGTATGATCAACCCCTTTATTTGCATGTTATTCTCAGGAACACCTTGCATGGTGTCTCTAAAATAAAGGTAGAGGAAATCTGCAACAAGAAAGGACAACATTTCTACGGTTTTAAATGATCCCTTTAAATAAACAAATCCCTTTAAGGATTCCTGCAAAAATCCCCTTTAACCCCTTAAGGACCAGCTGTGCACGCATGCGGCAGTCACTTAAGGACCAGGGACCTTTTTTTTTTTTTTTTTTTTTTTTTTTTTTGCAGAATCTGATTCCGGACTCCCCGAATGGCGTGCATCCGCGCGGGGAGCCTGGAATTCCATGACAGTTCAGGACCGTCATGGGTCCTTAAGGGGTTAAGGAAATGGATGAGCAAAAAAATCTTAACTTCTGCAGGGTATATCAACTGTTTATCCTGTTAACCCTTTGAGTGCCAGAGAGGTACGCAACGCATTGCAAAGCAATGCGTTGCGTACCACTCTGGCACTCAAAGGGTTAATAACATTATAAATTAATGGACCAAAAAGGACTAGCATGAATAATACTATTATAAGCCACAATGTTGCCATATATTTAACCCTGCTAGGTCCAATCCACCACTCCTATAGCAGAGACCCCTAATGTATAACTCCTAATCCTAACACTCCTGTATTGGAACCCATTATGTATTTCTCCTAAATATCTACAATAATTAAACCCTCATTTATACCAGCGTATACACGTCCATATAACAAGTCCCCATAGGACCTAACCTACCACGTGTACACTGAACATCCCTCTAAAGAAAACACACGTATGTGCAATGCAGTTCTGTACAAAATGGTGTACATGTATACCAATATGATAAATGATCTAAACCTATCCCCCCCTTTTTTATCCACTATTATCTATGTACCCCCCATCTCAAACCAAATATCCAACCGAACTAAAGAGATCTCCTCTCAAGACCACAGTAATAAAACCATAAACAAGGAATATGTATATGTTAAAGTATGTAGTGACAAAATAAACCCCATACATAACAATATTATATTGAATTCAACTAATTTATATAGCATAAACCTCAAATATAGTGTCATGATAGCACTAAGTAAATAATCTAAACTAATGATGTGTTCTGTGTGCACATATGTCCCCAAGTGTAAATGTCATGAGGGCGAGAACTTACAAACACACACCCACCCATACATGGGCACCTAGGGTGACCACACTTCCATTCTGCCATTCCGGGACATGTGGTCACCCTAGTCCTACGGCTGAGGCTCCTGCTGGCGCTGACCATCTTTCTGAGGCTGACACAGAGTAAGAGTTCCCAGTGTCAGCCTCAGAAAGATGGTCAGCGCTGGCGGGAGAATCAGCTGCGGGACTCACTTGCAGCGCCAGCATACCTGCTCCACCCCAGCTGTCTCACACGCATCAGTCCAGCCATCCAATGAAATGTATTTGCTAAATGGTCCTCATTGGCTGGCTTAGCCAACCAATGAGGACCATATAGCAAATACATTTCATTGGCTGGCTGGACTGGGGCGTGTTGCTCCATTCCGGCACTCTTTGTTGTCCTGGTGGGGGATGACCCGGGACGTGGGACACAGACCCCCAATAAGGGACAGTCCCAGGCATTCTGGGACATGTGGTCACCCTATGGGCACCACAAGCCCACACACGGGCTAGTACGCACCCCAGCCCACTTACCCACATACAGATCACAAGTATAAACACAACTACACCATTGAAATAACCGTGTTATATTTAGATATATCTACATAATAAATCAGTGGTTCTCAATCTTTTTTGTTCGAGGCACCCCTAACATGTAATCTAGAACATTCGGGGCACCCCTAACATATTTAATGTACTTTATCAAGGGCATAAGAAGGGTACAGTACATAAATATACAGTTATTATTAGGTCCTATAATCATAGTAACAAAATTAAACATATTGTGCAGAACAGTTTCTATAAATCTTTATTTAAAAGTCCATTTTTGTTCTTCTTCATAGAAAACATGGGGCACCCTAAGTTGATGTCCGTGGCACACCGAAGTGCCACTGCACCCTGGTTGAGAATCACTGCAATAAATAATAATGAATAATGGGTACTATATGCAGCAGTGTAGGAACTTGGGGAGAATGGGGGGGACGCATCCCCCCAGGAAATCATGCTGGGGACAGAAAATGTAGAAATCCCCCCAGGCGCTAGGCGCACCGGCTCAGGGTAGGGTTGCCACCTTTTCTTCAGAAAAAATACCGGCCATGGCATTCCCTCCATAGACTTAACATTGGACAGAAGCCAATTTTTTTACTGGCCTGCCGATAAAATACTGGCTGGGTGGCAACCCTAGCTGAGGGGGTGCAGGTTCTGGGTGACCAGCAGGAGGGAAGCCCACTGCACAGCGCTCCCTCCTGCTGGTCACCTCCTTGTAGCGTGGCCAAGCAGAGCGGACTGCGGGTAGAGGAGCTTCTGTATCCTTTGCCCTGGTCTGACAGGAAGCTGCTCGCTGAGTCAACCAGCAGCTTCCTGTCAGACCAAGTAGAGGATCAGAAGCTCTTCTACCACGGTCCGCTCGGCCACTCTACAGAGAAGGTACAGAGGGGTTGGAGGGGGCAAAGTGATACAGTGGGGGCTGGGCGGTGTAAATTGACACACAGGAGGCTGGGGGGTGTAAAGGGACACACAGTGGGGGCTGGAGGGGCAAAGTGACACACAGGGGGCTGTTGGGGGGAAAAATAGGAAAAAATGCTATCCCCCCAGATTTGCGGGGGTTCCTACACCTCTGACTATATGTGACTTGGCAAAAAACATATGTATATCTATTTTATCCTTGTGCCCGTGTGTGTATAGCTTATATAAACGTGTGTGTATCTATTTTATCATTGTGCCCATGTGAATAAAGTGTATTACATCTATAAATCCGGTATGACTCTAATCTACAAAGAGGTGTGAACCTATCCCCTCCCATATATATTTGAGGTAAATATTCCAAAAGTAAAAGTATTGTACCTTCCATCTTGCTATTTTATATCCCCCACTATAATAGCTCTCCTATGCTCCAAAAATATGATTTATAATTTGCTTTTCGTCCTCCCTATGCATTTTTATTCCACATGGACAAATTATGCTATAAACTACATAGTTAGTTGCATGTTATGTATTGATGTAAATTACGAGTATTACCCTGGCTATCTTCAAATTTATTTGGCTTGCGAGCTATAAATTGGCCTGTGATACATTTAGTGGCTCCACATTTATTAACCCTTTGAGCGCCAGAGTGGTACAGAATGCATTGCCCCCCTCTGGCACTCAAAGGGTTAAAGGGATAGTAATTCTTTATTATTACTATCCCCCATATTGTACATATTTGCAAAATAATTTAATAGCCCCCAGGTTCATCTCTCAAACCTTTATGGTTTGAGAGATAATGGAACGCAAAGTTCCCCGCTCCCTCCCCCTTCCCTGACGTCAGTGTTGTGCTGACTGCAGTGATATCCGGTCTGACTTTCATCATGTGGCTCTGCAGCAGAGCCGCAATCGCGTGAGTGAAAAATAATTATTTCACTGAAACGGTCTTCTACTTGTGCTTGCAAACCAAGCACAAACCAAGCACATGTAGAAACCATTTCAGTGACATAATTCTTTTTCACTAACGGGATCTCGGCTCAGCTGCAGAGCCGCTTGACTGTCATACGACAGATTTCCCCTGCAGTCAGTACAACGCTGACTTCAGGGAAGGGGGAGGGAGGGGGGAACTTTGCCTTTGGCTATCTCTCAAACCATAAAGCTTTGAGAGATGAACCTGGGGGCTATTAAATTATTTTACAAATATCTACAACATGGGGGATAGTAATAATAAAGTATTACTATCCCTTTAATTAAGATCGTTCTCCTTGCTATTTAGGGTAGTATAAATTTCATCTTCGTGCCCTGACAATGGAAATCTTCTATGTCAGAAGTCAGCTTTAACTAAGTTGGTACAAAACGTCCTGTGACCTCGGTGTTTACAGCATTCCATCATCGTTTTTTTTTTTTTTTAACCTTTACCAGTGGGACACTTGGAAAGCTGCAAATTTAGAAAGCTACATTTCCAGTGGCTTAATTCACAAACTGGTTATTAAGTAAACCACAACCTTGTGTATGGGCAGATTACATCCCAGAAATGAAATCCAATCAGGATTGAAACCCTTCCCTTAACCCTATGAGTGACAGAGAGGTACGCAATGCACTGCAAACTCAACATACCCCTCTGGCACTCAAAGGGTTAAACTCTCACCTCTGTAAAGTTCTCTTCACCGTAATGTTCCTTTTGGGGTAATCTGTAATCCGTCTTTTTTTTAAATTTAATGCAGGATATCCCGATATTTAACATGTTAAAAATGAGCCGGTGATGTGAGTTCAGGGTAGGCTGTGGTACAACTCTGTACCGCAGCCTGTCAGTCTTCGCCTCTTCCCCTACCCAAGAACTACCTTGTTCCCACCTCCTCCGATGACAGAGGATTTCTCCAGGTGAGCTGGAGCGCTCTCTTGCTCTCCTGAACTGACTTCACCGGCTCATTTTTAACATGTTGAATCTTGGGTTATCCTGCATTAAAGGGGAACTACCACCCCACATAAAGTTAAACCCCAAGAATTACCCATCTGACGACTAGCTGAACAATAGTACTAGTCGCCAGAATTATTACTTCCTTATAGAGAAATCTACTGCTACCGGACTAACAGACAGGAAACAGCATAGAGACGTCTGTGCGCCTGCGCTGTCAGTCCCTGTCTGTTCTAGGAGGTGTTGCTTGGTACCTTAAAGTGATAGTAATGTTTCACAAAAACAGCACCTCCAATTAATCTCCATAGTATTTGAGCCATAGAGAGTGTTATTTCATTACTGTGAGCGTTGTAGTTCAAGAGTAATTGAATGATAAAGTATTCCCCCTCCCTCCCCTTTTACCTAGTGTAAGCCATCTCTTCTCAGATGTGGAATGCAGTCCATGGACCAGACAGATAACAGCAGGGGACAATCTTCTTCCTATGAGAACAATGAAAGCCCTGCCCCCTTGACAAGTTTTTCAGGTTTTTCCCTTATCTTAATTGAAGATTGTCCCTCTCTGCAATCTACCTGGGCACCTCCCTTCTGCTCTGGCTGAACAGTGTTACATCATTAAAAGGGGTGGGAGGGTTATATTTTATCATTGAATTACTCTTGAACTACAACTGACAGAACTGAAATAACACTCTCCAAAAGTCCAAATACTATGATGATTAATTATGACTGCTTTTATTATGAAACATTACTATCCCTTTAAAGTAAAATGCAACTCTCTCTAGCCAATCATTGAGGAGACAGGGACAGACAGCGCAGATGCACAGATGCCTGTTTGGCAAGATGTCTGCGCTATTGTCTGCCAGTTAGATTTCTAAATAATGCTGGACTGTATAATATATATAAAATATAATTTTCACTAGGAATAAGAATTTAAAGTGGAACTACCACCCCGCCTAAATTTGCCCCTAAAGAATTACCCATCTGGCGACTCGCTGTTCATTAGTGCTAGTCGCCAGAATTATTACCTCGTTATAGAGAATTCCTACTGCTCCCGGGACTGACAGACAGGAAACAGAGCAGACATCTTTGCATAGTGACGTTTGTGCGCCTGCGTTGTCTGTCCCTTACTGTACCGTACGGCTCCTTGAAACGCCTCCTAGATCAGACTGGGACTGACAACGCAGGCGCACAGACATCACTATGCAAAGATGTCTGCGCTGTTTCCTGGCTGTCAGTCCAGGGAGCAGCAGGAATTCTCTAAAAGGAGATAATAATTCTGGTGCCTAGTACTACTGAGCAGCTAGACGCCAGATAGGTAATTCTTTAGGGGCAAGTTTAGGCGGGGTGGTAGTTCCGCTTTAAAAAATATCCTAACCAAAAACAAAACACAAAGAAATAATGTTAATACCTTGGGTATTAAGGGTAGACATAAATGCAATTCCACAAGATGTCTTACTTGCAAATGTCTAGTAGAGAAAAAAGAATTTAAAGGGATAGTAACCCACCCCCGAACAAAGTGACGTCAAAAGACAGCAATCATACAAACATACTGAACTCCCTTAGTCCCATCTCTCAAACCTTTATGGTTTGAGAGATGTAAAGCAAGACAGACCTCCTCTCCCTCCCCCTTCTCATACGTCCAGTGTACAGCGGACGTCATGAGATCCTGCTTCCAGCACCAGACGGCGGCTCTGCAGGAGCACTGTCATATTATTACTTCATGGGTATGGTCTAAAACGTGTGCCTGGCTTGCAGGCACATGTTGTAGACCATTCCGATGAAGTAATTATACAGAGATATCTAGATGACAGAGCTCCTGCAGAACCGCCGAAAGTTGGCCGACCGGATTCTGCCTCTGACAGCTTTACAGCTCGTCAGGCAGAAGGGGGAGGGACCAGAGGACTGTCTTGCCTTACATCTCTCAAACCATAAAGGTTTGAGAGATGGGACTAAGTGAGTTCAGTATATTTGTATGATTGCTGTCTTTCGGTGTCACGTTGTTCGGGGGGATTACTATCCCTTTAAAAATAAAAAAGATAACTTCATGAGTAAACAATATACTAATTGTAATTGATTGCCTGCCGGCTCCAAAAGGGACTGACAGCGCAGGCACACGGACGTCACTATGACGAGATGTCCATGCTTCCTGCTACTGTGAGCCTCCGAAAAACTGGAAAATCTTTGAAGCCAGGTAATATTTCTGGCTACTAGCGCTACTAAGCAGCTAGTCGCCAGATGAGGAATTAATTAATGTAAAGTTATTGCGGGGTGGTAGTTCCCCTTTAAATTTTGTTGGATTATATGCTATTCCGAAGACCAGCAATCGGATCCCGCTCTAGGTGCATAAACATCAGCTGTGAACATCTAAAGAAATGCACTCCACAAGTAAAACAAGTACGCCGAGGCCTAGTAGCATGGCGTCACCCACAGTAGCGCCAATATTCAATAGCCAATCACGTTGTGCTACTAGAAATCTGCCTTCCAAGTGTATAACATCCCACATAAAACACACGGATGAGAAGGGGATCCTAAGTAAAAATAAGATATTTATATATTTGATACGTAGCATAAAATAGAGAAAAAACAGGACTTACATCCAATCCATTTTATGCTCTATTTTATGGTACGTGTCAAATAAATATCTTATTTTTACTTTGGATACCCTTTCATCCGTGTGTTTTATGCGGGATGTTGTATGCTTGGAAGGCAGATTTCTAGTAACACAACATGTTTGGCTATGGATTATATGCTAGAACGAATTATAATAATATTATATTAATTTCTAAGTGATTTCTTTCTTGTATTTGCAATATGGTCTAAAAGGAGTTAATTTCCCAACAACTGGGATTATATCTCCTTTAGGTGTGTTCTCTCAGCTTTAGAAAGTACTAGGTGCATTTGAAATGAAGAAGCTCTATAAATGTGCCATTAAAATCTTAATACACCCATTCTCTGATGAAGTGCCTTTTGAGCACGAAACGCGTTAGAACAGCTAGTCCCAGTTTTGTGTCCAACAAACGCTTACCAGGAAGAACAGAATTTCAGTGAATATAATATACTAGTTGAAGAGCTAGTGTACACGGGCAACAGTGCCGGCCGCGGTGCAGTCATGCGCAGTAGAGACAGCCTGTGACACGGCTGATACGGAGCGGGGTGCTCCGAATTCAGACCGTGGTCCTCTTGGTGCACATAGAGGACCACAGTCATACTTCGGAGCATCCCACTCAGTATCAGTTGCGTCACAGACAGTCTCTACTGCGCATGACTGCATCATTACAAACCTTTAGCGAATTATTATATAGGATATAGCCAACAATACATTTACATCAACTGCTTGAGCGCAAGAGACAACAGTGTACAGCGAAGCGGGAGAGAAAAGTTGCCCACACCTGTCCAAAAAAACGACAGGAGAGAGCTCATACATAGCATAGACAGCAGGAAAAGAGGCCTGCCCATGTCCATATATTGGTGAAAAGACAGGAGGAGAAGAATCCTGCCCGCTAGGATCAATAACAGAAAGGACTCTGGTAAACATATAACAGAGCTCAAAACTTCCACTTGCCACTAGCCAATGGCGAGAGAAAATTTAGCCCTGGTGGGTATGTTATAGCTTGCAGTGGTGAGTAACTTTTCAGGCCTGGCTAGTAGCAAAGGACTTAAAATTATAAGCCTTGTATATAATACTGATTTATACCAACTGCGAAGGTAGATACATTCACCGCTAACATGGAGAACTGTTTCAATATGAACTGTATGTGAGACACGGGAGGAAGGGAACGCTGCCCGCTGAATATGCCAAAGTGATATCGGCTTTACTGAAAATCCTTGCCATTTAACTATTGAAAGTTTGGCATGCTTTTCCCTGGTTAAAAACTAGTGTTTCATTATATCTTGGGATTCTACTTTATATTCTCATTTATTACACAGTAAATTTACAAGCTGTAATTGTTTAAATATTGTAGTTATAGGTATATATGCCTATCTAGTTTATTTAATAAACTAGTTGAATAGCCCGTTACACGGGCCACAGTGTCACTGCCACCCGGTTGCAGGGCAGTCACGCGCAGAGGAGACTGCCCGCGCCGCGGCTGATACAGAGCTGGGTGCTCCGAAGGAGCGCCCAGCTCTGTATCAGCCGCGCCGCGGGCAGTCTCTACTGCAGATGACTGCAGCACGCACAGTCATGAGTCTACTGCGCATGCCGCGCGTTACACACAATTTAGCGAATTATTATATAGGATAGTTTTTTTTACCTACTATCTTTGTACCATCTATATTTGCCACATATAGATTTTTATTTACAAGATCTGAGCGCTTACCCATTTTTCATACTTAAAGATAATAAAAGGATTTATATGCTTAACTCTATAGAAAAAATTAATTGGGAGGAACTTTTATTTGCATGACAGTTCTGCTTTAAAGGGGAACTTTCACCCCGCAATAACTTCATGTCCACTTACTGCTCACCTGGCGACTAGCTGCTTAGTAGCGCTAGTCACCAGAAATCTTACCCGGTTCTTCAGATATCGGCGTTTTACAGGAGCAGGAAGCCGTGAAGAGACGTCCGTGCGCCTGCGCTGTCAGTCCCTTGTCAGTCCCTTGTGCACCGTACGGTGCACAAGGGACTGACAAGGGACTGACAGCGCAGGCGCACGGACGTCACTGTGAAGAGACGTCTGTGCTTCCTGCTCCTGTAAAACGCCGATATCTGAAGAACCGGGTAAGATTTCTGGCGACTAGCGCTACTAAGCAGCTAGTCGCCAGGTCAGCAGTAAGTGGACATGAAGTTATTGCGGGGTGAAAGTTCCCCTTTAAATTCCGTTCTTCGTGCAGTTATCTAAAAAAAGTTTTAGTTTTTTTTTTAAGGGCTAAAATCTAGTCTTACATAAGCTCTGATATATCAGACATTTGTGCCTTTTCCCATTGATTGTCAGTGTTTATCTGTGAATGGGTTGAAATAGGATAGCCTTTCTGAATACGAGTAGTAGGTTCTAATCACAATCAATTAACTGCCTTTAGACTCACCTCTAAATACAGAGAGAAAAAGAGAAAAGATAACCCTGGTAAAATCAGTTTAACTTTAACTCATTTAAAGGGATAGTAATACTTTGTTTTATCTTTATTTTATTTTGTAGGCATTAAAAAAACACGAAGATTGATATGTCTTATCTCTCAAACCTTTATGGTTTGAGAGATATTCACAGGCAAAGTTTCCCCTCCTGCCCCTTTTACCTAGTGTAAGCCATCTCTTCTCAGATATGGAATGCAGTCTATAGACCAGACAGATAACAGAAGGGGACAATCTTCTTCCTATGAGAACAATGAAAGCTCTGCCCCCCTTGACAAGTTTTTCAGGTTTTTCCCTTATCTTAATTGAACATTGTCCCTCTCTGCAGTCTACCTGGGCACCTCCCTTCTGATCTGGCTGAGCAGTGTTACATCAGTAAAAGGGGCGGAAGGGGGATACTTTGTCATTGAATTACTCTTGAATTACAACACTGATAGTATTGAAATAACACTCTCCAAAGTCCAAATACTATGATAATTAATTAGAGCTGCTTTTATTATGAAACATTACTATCCCTTTAAGCTCACCCTTTCCCAGATATCATGATGTATTGAAAACAAGTAAATGAAAACGTATCTTTTAATAGAGATAATTGAAGTTAATATTTAATGATATGTACAGGGGCATATCCGGCTTGCCACGAGTGTTGTAAAAATGGTCAAAAAATATACAAGTTCAAAAAGAACCACTGGAGTGAACCCATATAATGACTGGTCCTATAAAATTATATGCTAGATAGTTGTTAGTTCCTCAACAGAGACAGTCTGATGAGAATATGTAATTAATCAAAGCACTATAATGACATAATGTAAATCACACAAAAGTATATGCATATATCTATTAAACTGGATCACAATCTTGTTATCCAAATATCAGTTACAACATAAGGGCTGTGGAATTACTACCTCCCTTGACTGTGTAACAGATTGATTGAACAATATTCCGTAAAGACAGATATGCTCCAAAGGTTATTCTTGCAAGTTTTTATTTATAATTAGCTTTGAAAAAGCGACCTGAGCGCTGCGAAACGCGTTAGCATTATTTTATATATCCTTTTGATTTTATATTTATCGTGTGGATGATTAAATTTTGACTTCTTGGATCCAGTCTGTCGATTTTGGAGTCTTTGTGTTTGTCGCTGTCTGTTCGTGGATCCGAGTGGGGACGGATGTTTCCCCACAAGCACTTCTGTCAGACAGTCTGATATCAGCCTGCTGACCATCGCTACATGTGAGTGCAATAGTATTTTATTCACATATGTTTCCAATTTATTGACATAATTGCACTATTGGGGCTCTCCTGTGTGTTTTCTGTTACATGTTCCTACTTTACGAGTTCACGGCCACCCAGGGGGAGTGAGTTTTTTGGTTGGAGCAGCCCTGACATATTGCAGCACTGTTATCTGGCAACAGTTTAATTTTCCCAGGGGCTTATTTGCCGAGTTTGGTGTATGCCAATTTCGGTCTCTATTTTTGTGAGTATGCACCTTAGGGTGTTGGTGGAGGTCCAAATTGAGATCCATTGATCCCGCACAGGGTCGCTTGTTTTTTTCCTCCTTCCCTTCTTCTGTTTTCTGCACTGCCATGCTCCAAAGGTGGTCAGTGTCTGAACCACGTATTTACAGAAAGATCTTTATGGTATGATTCTTTTTGAACCTGCATATAATTTTTTGTCCAGTACATCAGGATACCTGGGAAAGGGTGGGCTTATCTGACTCGTAGATTATCAGGGTTATCTTTCTCTTTTTATTTCTACAATATTATTCCCCTGCATTTCGGTGGGACAAATTTGAATTCCTGGAGACTTAAAGGGATAGTAATACTTCATTTTAACTTTATTTTATTTTGTAGGCATTAAAAAAACATGAAGAATGATATAAGTCTTATCTCTGAAACCTTTATGGTTTAAGAGATATTCACAAACAAAGTATCCCCCCCCTGTTCAACCAGATAAGAAGGGAGATGCCCAGGTAGACTGCAGAGAGGGACAATCTTCAATTAAGATAATGGAAAAAGCTGAAAAACTTGTCAAGGGGGGAAGGGCTTTCATTGTTTTCATACAAAGAAAATTGTCCCCTTCTGTTATCTGTACTGTCATACAACCAGACTCACATCTGAGAAGAGATGGCTTACACTAGGTAAAAGGGGCGGGGAGGGGAACTTTGCTTGTGAATATCTCATAAACCATAAAGGTTTGAGAGATAAGACTTATATCATTCTTCATATTTTTTAATGCCTACAAAATAAAATAAAGTTAAAACGAAGTGTTACTATCCCTTTAAGCAACGAATAATGTCCACCTGTGATATTTGGTATTGAATTATGGTAACTAACAATTGCCAAATTTTAATTTCATTGTTCCTATCTGTTTAAACTGCCTTTACATGTGTTTTTTGTTTTTCAATCAGAGTAAAGATTTAGTAAATAGGGACTCTTAAACCTCAGCAGAGCTAAGTTCTCCAGTGCCACACTGGAGAACTTAGCTCTGCTGAGGTTAAAGAGTCCCTAACTACTAAACCAATACTCTGGTACTTGTAAAGGCAGCCCTGTGGAAGCTTAAGAAGGAGGCATTAGGAGGAGGGAGGCAATTTCTGGACCTGTGAGTAATTAATATGCAGGCTGCGCCATGTAGATGCATAATTAATTACTCTTGGTTCCAGAAATTGCCTCCTAATGCCTCCTTCTGAGGCTTCTTTCCACTGGATGGGTGAAATCTATTAAGGGAGAAGTACGACTAGGAAACTCTCCTGATCTGCCCAAGATATTTAGAGTTTATTACTCAGTCTCTGGGGATAGAATCTGATTATCCAGCTCTGGTGAGTTTCCTGGATAACTTCTTAATCGTTCTTCCGCTTCTTACAATCTTCCACCCATTTCCCACCTATTCTAATAGTAAACTGCACCTTTCTTCCACTCAATGTGATTAAGCCCTGCCCACCCAATTAAGCCCCACCCATTTTATGACAAGATTCATGTAATTTAGACTTGCCCGTTCCCATCCCATGAGTCCTTTCCGGGTCACAAAAGAAGAACGTTCCCAGATGCATTAATTATACAGATCTTGCCAAGATGGATACTCCTACTGAATGAGAATTTGGGAAGGAGCCAGATCCTAAGATCCTATAAAGATTAATTTTGAGAAACCAACCAAAGCAGAATTGACCCAAGAGCTCATTAGAATTTTCTACCCAGATTAACCCTTGAGGTCCAGAAGGATTTTCTACATTGTTTCACTGTCCTTTTACATTGGATCCTTTTTTTTTTTTTACATTGTATCACTGTTCCTGCTTTTGGAAACAGATTAAGAGAGATCCCCGTCAGAGACATAAAAGTGTAAAAAAAATGGCGATGGAAAAAAAATAAATAAAAGTCTAGACAATTGGAGTTTACATATTATGCATTTGCAGAACATGTAGGCAAAAAGCAGGCACACAGTCATTTAAGGTAATGAAGCTTTTATATGTATGCCAGAGGACTATGCAACACATTGTGTCGACACAATGCAGTCAAAGGGTTAAAATACGAGAGCAAATTTAATTTTGGTTTCAGTGTTCCTTTAATAGCAAGCTTACAACATGTCAGAACTTTGACTTAGATCCTCCTATCGTTGTTGCTGGCACGCAAAGAGTTAAAGGATGCACCATTTCCCAGAGAAGATATTTTCCCTCATCTCCTCCTTGGCATGTTTTCTCCTGGCAGCCAAACTCTCCTACGTTCGGATACTGTATAAAACCGGCCACAATGAGTAAGTACACAAGCCTGTGTGCAATTTACTGAAGCTGAGAGTTGGCATTGCAAAAAGTTGTTAGTACAAAATGTCCTTAACTTAGTTTCAACCCTCTTGTCCTGTTCACCACCCAAATTTGCAACGCCTCCAAGGCTGAGATTGTCTCTGTTCTCCATGTGTCATCTGTAAAGTACTGTAAGCTTTCAGCGGGAGCCTAGCATTTTTTCACGTTCTCCCCATTTTTTTTGGCAAGTGTGTATTAGAATAAAAGTAATGAATCTTTACTGGAATGAGATGATAATTCAAGCTGGATAAAGAATTTCAGATATGTGACCTCCTGCTTGTAAGAGGAATTCAGTCATGGGTTGTAACAGGATATTGATTAGAACAAATTAAGCGCACAACCAGGAAAGGGGTGGGCCACTCGCCAACTTTATGGTCCACTCAGAGTGAACGTTCTCAGAGCCAATGGCCAATGGCTGACTGAGAACAATAACAAGAGTGCTGTAGTTTGTACACCCCTTATTTAAAGAAACACTTCCTAATAATATCCTGGGTTACCTTATTATGTCAAATAGTTCCAGTGGCCACAGTGAATTTTGACCTTGTGCATTGGTTCAAGAGACAGTAAAGTCAACCAGTCCCAGATATCATATCCATACCTGGGAACTCTCCGGATTTGTCCAGGAGACTCAGTTTTTTGCAGATGATTACCGAGCCCCCAGGGACAGACACATATTCTCCGGTGGTGGGGAGTTTCTAATGAAATTCTGCCCACTTCTTCTTTCCCACTCTGTTCCTCCCATTTCTCACCCACTTCTCCTCTTTCCCCACCCAGCTCCTCCCACTTCCTGCCCACTTTTGTGACACATCCATTAAGCCCTGCCCCACTCATGAGTAAGCCCCGCCTCTTTTTAACGCAAATTGCGTAATTTATATTCCCCAATGGCACCACAGGAGTCCCCTCTATCCATGCAGGTAAACATGACTCGTCCTGGCAGGATTGTTTGAAACCCCAAACACCAACCACTACTGTACTTCAGTTTGGGAAAAAAATGAATTAATTTGTAGAAGCCGTATTCATCCAGTTTTACTAGTACAAAGATATGAGTACTTTGATATTTGATGATACCTTTTTTATTTGGCCTAACAGTTATATATTTTAAGCCTTTGGGTTTCAGAGGGGTACGGTACTCCTTTGGCATTCAAAGGGGTTAAGACAAGCTTTCAATAGTTCAACTATATTCCTCAGGTAAAACAATATTATCACTATGAGCGTGTTTAGAAGCAAGTTGAGTGCTAGTCATTGTATTCTTTTTAATAAATTGCCAATTTATTTAATGAAGCAGATCTTCTTTGTATTGGAGTCGGGAGATGCATATTACTGGCTTCATAGTATTATAGCCGGTGCCTTCATATAAGTGAGTATAAATTGTTATGTCCACATCTTTTGATATATTGTGGTTTTGCGCCTCCTCTTGCTCGTGTCTTGTTGTTTTTTCGAGGATTCTTGGGGAGCCTTCTGATACCAGTAGAGAGCAGCTTTTCTGGCCTATTTAGGGTTGACTGAGTGGCGGGATTCCAGATTCCGTCTGTGTGACCACTTCTAGTGGAATTATCTTGTGAGTATGGTGATTATCTGCGGTGATTTTTCACTGGAATTTATTACACTAGGAGCGTGCCTGTTCTTACGTCTTCTAATTATTATTTCTTGACCTGAGGAAGAGTTGATCTCTTGAAAGCTTGTTTTAATATATAAAAAGGTATCACCAAATACCAAAGTACTCATATCTTTGTATTAGAGATAAAAAGGAATCCAGTGGGTGAGGTTTAGAATTCAAATGTCCTTGCAACTACAACCATTTCTGTCTCCTAGGATATGACATGTAAATATGGTATCTAAAACTTAGTGACAATGTTATCTTTTGAACTAATGTGCAGTGGGAAAATTCATAGAGACCAATAGTATTTTCTGGTCATAGTAAGGTTTTGTGATGGTTATATAATTACATATTCTGTATGTCATAAGTATCCTGCAGACAAGTAAAATTACAATAAAACTGTAAAAAAAAAAAAAGGTTTGAAAGATAGGATTTGTGCCGTATAATTTAGTTTTTTAAACACTACAAAACACAGTTTTTTTATGGGGCATTACTGTCCCTTTAAAGAGGTCATGATCTAAAGTTAAAGGTTGGAAAATTCAGAAGGAATGTGATTGTGGAATTACTTTCCAGAAAAGGTGGCGGAATTTTGGAACAGCCTCCCAGGAGAGGTGGTAAGGATTAATACTGTTATGGAATTCAGAAATACCTGGGATAGACATCAGTTTATTCTGAGAAGTATGTAAGACTTCATATTTTATTAACTAGGGAAATGTCAGACAAGATGGGGCTGATGGTTCTTTTTCTGCTGTCAAAATCTATTTTCTAGTAAGTTCCTACACAATTCACTGCATAAAATGGATACATGGATTCTTGTACCCCCTTCCTATGAGGATCTTATTTTCAATTCTAGATTTCATTTAAAGGAGCAGTAAACTTTTTTAATGAAAACCTTGAAGTTATAGAGCTTTTCCTGCTGAGTAAAACAAGGTCACCCCCCCACTGCTATCAGTTGTTTTATTCAAACTTCATAACAGTTCAAATAATCAGGAATTGAATTTACTGTGTTTACTTCCTGATAGTTCTAACTGACAGGAAGTGACTCAGCAGTTTCTATCACATTCTATGGAGAACTGAAAGTCAATGACTTTGTTCTCCATTAGAATGCAACAGAATAAATAATTGGAATTTGACAACTAGAGCGCACTGGTAATGTAAAAAAACACAGGTTTAATCAATAATAACTCTGGAAACATGCATCTTTCAGTAATGGGAGCACCCTTATTTTACTCAACTGGAAATGGCGTACAATATATCTTTTATCATAAAAAAAGTTTACTGCTCCATTAAGACGTGTTGAACTTTAGCACCTTTTAATAAAATCTAGGCCTATGTGTATGACCCATCACTTACTTGGATATTCTATTTAGTGTGCTTGGAAAATGAGCGGTGGCGTAATTGCCTGATGCTATCTTTCCGAACAAACTTGATGCTTGACTTGCGTCCAATGAGAACACTGAATTGAATAAAGATGCTTGGGAAGTAATTACAACGTTAACCGAGTGATACAAACAACAAAGCCTCGTGGGTGAGTTTTACTTAACCCTTTGAGTGCCAGGGAGGCACGCAACGCATTGCAAAAGCAATGCGTCGAGTGTCGCTCTGGCACTCAAAGGGTTAACCATACGAATGCCAGAAAGGTATTCAATGCATGGAAACACAATGCATTATATACCCCCTGGCAATCAAAAGGTTAAATATAACTCGCTTGTGGGCAGCTCTGTCTGAATGAGCAAAGAACCCAATAAAACATTTTTTTTTCCTTCCTGTGATCTTGTCTAAAATGTTCTTGCCAATGGTGTCAATTTAATCTTCCATGCAGTTAAATGGAAAGTAATGTTTCACAATAAAAGCAGCACCAATTAATCTTCATAGTATTTTGGCCGTGGAGAGTGTTATTTCAATACTGTCAGATTTGTAGTTCAAGAGTAACTGAATGATAAAGTATCCTCCTCCCGCCCCTTTTACTGATGTAACACTGCTCACCTCAGAGCAGCAAGACTGTCTGGATGGACCACAGAGAGGGACAATCTTCAGTGATCATAAGGAAAACCTGAAAAAACTGTCAAGGGGGGCAGGGTTTTCCTTATGGTCACAGTAAGAAGATTGTCCCTTGCTGCAATCTGTCTGGTCAAGAGACCAGATTCCACATCTGAGGGGAGGCGGCTTACACTAGGTAAAAGGGGTGGGAGGGGGATACTTTATCATTCAATTTCTCTTGAACTACAACTCTGACAGTATTGAAATAACACTCTCCATTGCCCAAATACTATGAAGATTAATTGGACCTGCTGTTTTTGTGAAACATTACTATCCCTTTAAATACAAAATGCACTTTAAAAATAAGGAGAACATAATACGTATTTAGTAAAACACCATGAATAAAATACAATCAAACCCCCATCTACGGAAGTTTAACATCATGACTTAATTAGTAACCCTTTGAGTGCCGGTGGGATATGCAACGTGTTGCAGAGCAATGCATTGCACACCCCTCTGACACTCACATGGTTAAAGAGGAACTATACCTGGTCTACATAGTAACATAGTAACACAGTAAATTAGGCTGAATAAAGACACAAGTCCATCAAGTTCAACCTTTGCCTCATACCCTATTGACATGAGAACTGTATAGCTATCCTGCTACCAAATAAGTCAGTCTTTATCAGGACATCCTGATTTACCTACTAATATACAGTATAACCCTGTGTGTTCCCTTTTGAAAGAAATGTATGTAATTTTCTCTTGAATGTATCCATTGTATCTGCCATTACCACCTCCCTGGGCAATGAATTCCACAATTTAACAGACCTTACTGTAAGGTCTAAAAATTGTCCCTTAAAGAGGTACAATATCCTATTAATAAGTAGTTCTATTTTATTTACTAGAATGACTTACATAGGTAAGTGTCCTCCGCACAGCTGATGGCTGAATCAATATAGTTCATTTTTCATCATTTGACGTCTTCTGTAACCTGTTTCAAGTTGCGTCCCTTATGATCTCTTCAGGTCAATTAAGGGGCTCTGTTTGTTGTGAGGAGGTGTGACCTAGAGGCAGGCTTGATAAAAATCATTATATACAGGAGACCTCAGATAAAGGCAAACAAATAACAAGAAATAGCTGACTGCTGTATATAGTACACCTAACAATGTAAGTTAATCAGTTAAAGGGATAGTAATGTCCTACATACCTGAAAAGTAATATTGTAGATAAATTAAAAATAAATATATTGGTGCAAGTCCTATCTCTCAAACCTTAATGGTTTGAGAGATAGAACATTTTAAAGTTCTCCTCTCCCTCCCCTTTCCCTGACGTCAGCGTCTAGCTGACATCAGAATATCCTGGTCTGGGGACTGGCAGAAGAGCCGAGATACCGAAATCGAAAAATAAATACTTAATTGGAATGGTCTACAAAGTGTGCCTGGTTTGTAAGCACACTTTGTACACCGTTCCAACGAAGTATTTATTTTTCAATTTTGGCATCTTGGCTCTGCTGAAGAAATGCCGCAAATCTCCTGCTGCCAGCTTTACATAAAGGTTTTAGATATAGGACTTGCACCGATCAATTTCTTTTTAATTTATCTACAATATTGGTTTTTAGTCATGTTGGTCATTACTAACCCTTTAAACAAATGAAGAACCACATATTCCTAGGGAATAATTCCCTTTTAATCTGTTTAAAGGAACAGTAATGTCCCAGAAAAAAATATTTATCATTTTGTAGTGCTTAAAAAGTTGAACTAGATGCAAAAAACCCCTATCTATCAAACCGCTATGGTTTGAGAGATACTCACTGTCAAAGTTCCCCCCCTCCCTCCACTTTCCCTGATGTCAGCTCTGTGCTGACTGCAGGGGAATCCTGTCCGGGGACCAACTGGCGGCTCTGCAGCAGAGCAGCATTCACATATTTAAAGGGATAGTAAAGTCCCAAAAAAGTATGTTCTAAATGGTAGCTGCACTAAAAAAACACTTAATGCGCTTAATCCTTTCTCTCAAACCATTATGGTTTGAGAGAAATAAGAAAATAAAATCCTCCGTTCCCTCCCATTTCTGCCTGACGAGCTGTAAAGCTGTCAGAGGCAGAATCCAGTCGCCCGACTGTAGGCAGCTTTTCAGGAGTGCGGTATGGTCTACAACGTGTGCCTGGCTTGCAAGCACACATTGCAGACCTTTTCGATTAAGTAATCATACTTAGATATCTAGATGACAGTGCTCCTGAAGAGCCGCCGTCTGCTCCCAGAAGCAGGGTCTCATGACGTCCGCAATACAGCGGACTCATGAGAAGGGGGGGGGCGGAGGTCTTTATTTTCTTACATCTCTCAAACCATAACGGTTTGAGAGAAAGGATAAAGCACATTAAATGTCTTTTTAGTGCAGCTACCATTTAGAACATACTTTTTTTGGGACTTTGCTATCCCTTTAAAAAGAATTACTTCATTGGAAAGGTCTGCAAAGTGTGCCCGGTTTGTAAGCACACTTTGTAGACCATTCCAATTAAGTAATTTGTTTCAAATAAAGCGATTGCGGCTCTGCTGCATAACCTCCTGGTGTCGGCCGACACGGTTCTCCTGCTTTACAGATGACAGCAGGAAATGTCAAACTTTGACAGTGAATATCTCTCAAACCATAGCGGTTTGAGAGATATGGTTTTTTGCACTTAGTTCAACTTTTTAAGCACTACAAAATGATAAATATTTTTTCTGGGACATTACTGTCCCTTTAACAATAGAACTTTGCAAGTGTCCTTCATCTACCAGTAAATCTATTTAACTCTTTGAATGCCAGAGGGGTACACAACGCATTGCTTTAAAGGGATAGTAATGTTTCATAATAAAAGCAGCTCTAATTAATCATCATAGTATTTGGAGAGCGTTATTTCAATTCTGTCAGACTTGTAGTTCAAGAGTAATTCAATGACAAAGTATCCCCCTCCTGCCCCTTTTACTGACGTAACACTGCTCAGCCAGATCAGAAGGGAAGTGCCCAGGTAGACTGCAGAGAGGGACAATCTTCAATTAAGATAAGGAAAAAACCTGAAAAACTTTGAGAGATAAGACTTATATCGTTCTTCATGTGTTTTTAATGGCTACAAAATAAAATAAAGATAAAACGAAGTATTACTATCCCTTTAACTCAATCTGAAAGCCAGAGTCTCTGGGGCAGATCAGGGGAGTTCCCGGGTATGGTTATAGCCCTCAACAGGGACGTGCACAGACATTCTGGGGGGCAGGGGCTCAAATGAAAAAAAGGGCACTTCGATAAAAATGGACTGATTACATTTTTTTTTAGTTAAAAGGGCACTTTGGACAAAAAGGGCAGGTGCTCAAGCCCCCCTTGGTGTCTGCTTATGAATATCTCCAAAACCATAAAGGTTTGAGAGATAAGACTTATAGCGTTCTTCATGTTTTTTTAATGCCTACAAAATAAAATAAAGATAAAATGAAGTATTACTATCCCTTTAAGTCCGGTGACGTGCAAGGACTGTTACACCTGTCTGGACGTTAAGGATCGGTAATGGTCTTGGGTCTTCATGGAATTCTGGGATGGCAGAGCAGCACTGCCATTCTAGAAAGAATTGCAATGAAAAAAAAAACCCAACAAACAAAGAAACAAAAAAACCCCAAACAAACAAGTGCCGTGGTCCTTAATGGCCACCTACCTCTGGATCAGGTGGTCTTTAAGTGGTTAATTGTTAGTATAGAGGTAATCATTGAAATACTGTTTTAATGTTTATTAATGTGGAACTTTCATCACATTAATATTGAGCCCCAAATCATAATGACATTAGCGGTATGCAGAGACGTACTTGTATTTTCAAGAATACTTGCTGCATTACTGAGAAATAAAACTTTTTAGGCAGACAGGCACCGACAGGGATCTTGCAGTAGGCGCTCTCTGCGCGTGCGCGGTCAGTCCCTTCCGGGGCCATAAGGTAACCAGGCATTCAACTCACCAATCGTGGAGTTGAAGGGAATGGATAGCACAGGCTCAGAGGTCCCGTCTCTGCAAGATATCTGTTCTGTTCCCCACTGCCTGTCTGCCTAAAAAGGTCTATTTTCACTAATACCACAATTATACTTGAAAATACAAGTACGTCTATGCATATCACTATTGTAATTATGATTTGGGGCTCAATATTAATGTGATGAAAGTTCCACTTTAAGTACCACATTATTTGGAAACATACGTTCATATGAGACTCACCTCAAGATGGCAGCGCAGACATCGTAGTGAAGAAGGATCTATGCGCCAGCGATGTCCATCCCTGTCTTCTCACTGATAGGTTATTTGCCAAAAGGGGGAGTTGCATATTACCGTACGGTACAGGCAGGGACGGACAGCGCAGGTACACAGATCCCTCTTTGGGAAGATGTCTGCGCTGTCATTTGTAGGTGAGTCTCATAAGAACGTATGATTCCAAATAATGCCGGCACTTAATAAACATTATAACAGTATTTCTATGCTTACCGCTACACTAGCAATTAATTGAGGGGCACTTATGTCTACGTGATAACTCTGCTTTATTAATGGATATTACGCCAAAAAACTTTCAAAATTGTAGCTCTTAAAGACCGTACATCTGTGACTGTTAGAGATATTGCTAGGGTTGTTGGTGTGGGAAACTTTTCAAGGTTCATTCAAGACCAACATAAAACAGGATCGGTTCCACAGAAGCCCAAAGGAAAGTGCAGTCGAAAACAAAAAACAGCGCCAAGGAATGACAAACTGTGGAGTAGATTTAAAGTCAGGCGATAGCCAAAAAACCCAAAGTCGGGTGTGTTTTGTAAGTGCAGTAAGCCATTTAAAGGTCCTTCTTATGAACAGCTAAAGGCAGTACTCTAATCCTTATGGCTGATAATCTTACGTGCATTGAGGCCTATGGAACAAGACTCTCCGAAGCCATTTAAAGGCAGAAAAAACTATACATTTAAAGGGACAGTAACGTCCAATAAAAATATTTAGATTTAGGTAGATATTGAAAAAATAAACTATTTGCAACAGCTATGGTTTGAGAAATATAGGGATTCAAAGTTACCTCTACCTCCCGTTCTCCTGATGTCAGCTGTAAAGCTGACAGCAGGAGATTCGAGTCATACGACTTGCGGAGGCTCTGCAGCAGAGCCGAAATCGCGGTACTTAAAAATAATTAATTCATTGGAACTGTCTACAAAGTGTGCCTGGTTTGCAAGCATACCTTGTAGACCTAACGGGCAGAAGTTAAGACCCAGTTTTGTTAGCCATAAGACACATAACGCCAAAGAAAACCCACCATCTCACAAAATGAAACAGCATGTAGCACAAGCATGCCAATGGCAAAATTAACTCTTGCAATGCCAAAATAACACACAAACCATGCCTATGCCCATGCCCAACAAATAACTGTCAGACACAACACAACAACCTAGCAACACTACAAGGACAAGACCTTCAAAAAGCACACCAGCACAACACATCACAACATAGCACAGAACAGTGGGGGTTAACACACAACACAAACACCTGTCAATACAAAACAAACTCACCTGTGCAACATCACCAGCTGATAGAGATACAACCTGCACCCCACAACGTCACACTCACAACTGACAGCGACACACAAATCAAAACACAGCAGATTTTAAAACACAAAAACACCAGCAAACACTTACCTGGACAACAAACATCCTACCATTGGTCATCACTCACCTCATGACCACACCTGGACAACGCACCAAAACGGTCTTAAAGGGACAACCCACCAAACTCACATGTGGCTTGTTTTCCACTCAGGGAGAGAAAGAGAGACAGAGCGAGACACAAAGAAAGAGAGAGCTATAGAGCGAGATAGACAGATAGAGATTGAGCTAGAGAGAGAGAAAAATAAGTATGTTCTCATACCTATTGATGCGAAGACTGCTGAGAAGGCATGCGAGGGAGAGGGATAGGGAACACCAGCAACTCCCAAGCACACCTGTTCAACAGCCTTCACCTGTTGCAAGTGAGGGGGATCCCCACCTGGAGGACAACACCTGCCTGCAGATCCACAGCTGCAGCAACAGGATGCTCCCCAGCTGCCACAGGGACTCCTGGAGCATCATAGGATGTACAGAAGACCCCCAAGGCCCATGGTATACCACCCAAGGGTCACACACCTGGGAGTGACCGATGAGGAGGTGATAGATCGCTACAGGTTGATGCCGCACAGCATCATTGCCCTATACGAGGTTATCAAAGATGAGGTCGATCCCATATACATCCACAACCATGCCCTAACTGGCTTGCAGAAACTGATGTGTGTTATACTTTTTATGGTAAGTGGAGCCTTTCAGTCAACAGAAGGTTACGCATCAGGCATGTCACAGTCCACATTTTCGAGCGCACTGGATCAGGTGTTGCCAGCCCTCAAAAGCAAGGCCAGGAGATACATCCACTTTCCCACCACCAACATGGAGTAGACACGTGTAAAGCAGTACTTTTATACAAGGGGGGGCATGCCCATGGTCATGGGTGCAATAGACCGCACTCATGTCTGTATCAAAGCTCCAATATTTGAGGGACATCTAGTTATCAACAGGAAGAACCTCCACTCCATGAACAAGCAGATGGTGTGCGACTCCAACATGAGGATCAACAATGTCTGTGCAAAATATCCTGGGAGCTGTCACAGTGCATACATTCTCCATGACTCATCAGTACACAGAGACTTAGATAATGGAACGTATACAGGGAGATGGCGTCTGGGTGAGTTAACAATACTAAATCACACCGCATCCCCATGTGTACACACAACACTGCTCAGCATGCTCTTGTGTGTAGCACCCACATTGAAATCTTAGGGTGATCATTGGGTTATTCAGTAAGTTAGTTTCACAATCAGAATGTGAATCACAGCCTATTTGGCTGCATGTTCCATCTATCCTGCCTGTCACTTCTTAGCTAAGTCAAATAGCTGTTTGATTAACCCCTATAAACCACAACAATTGATGCAACTGAATGTTCACAGTGTTGCACCTGTTGTTATGCTAGGGGGTAGGTATCTGCTGTTCAAATCCAACCCACATCATGGTCATACAACACTGATATGTTGTTTGGCTCCAGTGGTGGATTGCAAGTTGGATCTGGGCTATGTTGTGTGTGTCCTAATCCATGTTCAAACATTCTACAACCATTTAACCTGGGCAGAAGTTGTGTTTTTTTTTTGCAATGCATTGGAGACGTTCTTGCCACTTAATCCATCATCAGTAACCACAAACCACAAACTTTCTCAGACAGGATTGAAAAGCAAAATGTTTTTTTATTTGTGGGTAAAGTCACAATTTGGGCTCACTATGATTTTCTGGCCATAGTAACTGGTGTTAATTACTATTAAGTGCATTACTGAACTTAAAGGGGATCTCTCACCTTTATAAACTCAAAGGGTTAACCCCTTAACGACCCATGACTTGCCAGGACCAGCACGCCAGTTAGGCACTTAAGGACCGGCGATCGTCCTGGCGAGTCATGGAATCCCGGGGTCCCCACATGGCTGCATGCCGCTCAGGGACACCGGAATCCATTGCAACATAAAAAAAATGTAAAAAATGACCAGTGGTCCTTAACTGCTGGCTGTAAACTGCGTCAGCTCGTCGTTAAGGGGTTAAGACAGCCCTAATATGTCTAGTTATAAAGTAATCACCTGCAATGGAATCCAACCCTGTGTCAAGCAAGCAATCACCAATATGATAGGAAATAAGAGACAGGATAGCAAGAGAGAAATTTAGTCAGTAGGGAGGAACTCCTAGTAAATGAAGGTGAAGAAAAAAGGCATGTAGGGATTAATATATGTAAAGACTTCAAAATCAATTGTATGCTAGCAAATGCAAGAAGTATGGTAGATAAAATAGGAGAACTAGAATTGCTGGCGGTTAATGAGCAATTGGACATAATTGGAATAACAGAAACATGGTGGAACGATGCACATGACTGGACTGTAAATATAGAGGGCTATTCCCTGTTTAGAAGAGACAGAATTAATAGAAAAGGTGGAGGTGTGTGTTTATATTTGAAAACAGAGCTAAATCCAGTTTTGCGAGGTGATATTAGTGAGGAAACTGGCCAAACTGTGGAGTCCATGTGGGTAGAAATCGAGACTAAATGTGGTGTGAAAGGTAAAAAAAAGTTGTTGGTGGGCATATGCTACAAACCACCAAATATCGATGACAATGATGAGGCCCAACTGCTATTGCAAATGAGGAAAGCTGCCCAGTTTGGGCATACTATAATTATGGGAGATTTTAATTATCCAGATATCAACTGGAAAAATGAGACCTGTCAGAGTGCTAAGGGTAGCAGGTTTTTGAACACGCTTCGTGAAAGCTACATGTCACAAATGGTGGGAGCACCGACAAGAAATAACAATGTATTGGACCTAGTGATCACTAATAACACAGAAATGGTATCCAATATTAAGGTAAGAGAACATTTGGGAAACAGTGATCACAACATGGTTACATTTGAGATCTGTCTGGCAAAGCAAAAATGCATAGGTTCAACCAAAACTCTTAATTTTAAAAAAGCGAACTTCAAATTGTTAAGGGCCTCAATGCAACACATAGACTGGGATATTTTATTTAAAGGCAAAAATACTGAGGAAAAATGGTCAGAATTCAAATTTAGGTTGCAGAAATGTACCCAACTGTATATACCAATGGGGAACAAGTGCAAAAGAAGTAAGTCACAGCCAATGTGGTTAACTGCACATGTAAAGAAGGAAATGGCAAGGAAAAAAAAAAGCATTCAAATTATTTAAGTCAGAAGGAACTGAACAATCTTTCTTAAAATACAGGGAGTGCAACAAAGATTGCAAAAAGGCAATTAGGGTAGCAAAAATAGATAATGAAACTCGAATTGCAAGGGAAAGCAAGACTAATCCAAAAAAGTTTTTTTAATATATAAATAACAAAAAACTTAAGAGGGAGTGCATTGGACCATTCAAAAATGAGATGGGTGAGTTGGTTAGTGAGGATAAGGAAAAGGCTGATGTTTTAAACACTTTCTTTGCATCAGTATATACAAGGGAGCAAGGAATGGTAGAAGAGCCTCCGCAAGTAACAAATAAAACAATACAATTAATAGATATTGGGTTAACTCAAGGAGATGTCATGGGAAGACTGAACAAAATTAAGACCGACAAAGCACCGGGTCCTGATGGTATACATCCAAGGGTTCTTCAGGAACTCAGTGCAGTGTTAGCAAAACCCCTATATTTACTCTTTAAAGATTCTATTACCACAGGCTCAGTGCCACAGGATTGGCGAAGAGCTAACATAGTGCCTCTATTTAAGAAGGGAACTAAAACAGAACCTGGGAATTATAGACCAGTGAGTTTGACCTCTGTAGTGGGAAAACTATTAGAAGGCATAATAAGGGACTATATTCAGGATTACAACACAAAAAATAAGATCATTAGCACGAATCAACATGGTTTTATGAAGAATAGGTCATGCCAAACTAATCTTTTCAGCTTCTATGAGGAGGTAAGCAGCAACCTTGACAATGGCAAGGCAGTAGATGTAGTATATCTAGACTTTGCAAAGGCATTTGATACAGTACCACACAGAAGGCTGGTGTATAAAATAAGGAAATTGGGGCTAGGAGATAACCTTTGCAATTGGATACAAAACTGGTTGAAGGATAGGGAACAGTGTGTGGTTGTAAATGGAAAATTCTCCAGTATAGTTAAAGTGGAGAGTGGAGTACCTCAGGGTTCAGTATTGGGTCCGCTGCTTTTTAACATGTTTATAAATGACCTGGAAATAGATATAGAAAGCAAAATATCAATATTTGCAGATGATACTAAATTATGCAAAGTCATTAATTCAGAACAGGATATTTTCTCTCTACAGAGGGACTTACATACAATGTCAGATTGGGCAAACATGTGGAATATGAAGTTTAATGTGGGGAAGTGTAAAGTCATGCATTTGGGAGGAAACAATCCCAAGGCTACTTATAAACTTAATGGAATAATTTTAGGTGACTCCTTGCTAGAAAAAGACCTGGGTATCCTTGTCAACTACAAACTTGGAAACAGTGACCAGTGTCAAACAGCAGTAGCAAAGGCAAACAAAGTCCTGTCTTGCATAAAAAGAGGTATTGAAGCAAGAGTGGATAACATTATTTTGCCATTATACAAATCATTGGTAAGACCTCACCTTGAGTATGCAGTGCAATTTTGGGCACCGGTTCTGAAAAAGGATATACTAGAACTAGAGAGGGTACAGCGGAGAGCAACAAAATTAATTAAGGGAATGGAGGACTTGACATATGAGGAACGACTAAACAAACTTGGTTTATTTACTCTAGAGAAAAGATGACTAAGAGGAGACTTTATCACATTGTACAAGTATATGAGAGGTCAATACAAGGATCTCTGAGGTGAGCTATTTATTCCAAGGCCTGCTCAGGTGACCAGGGGACACCCCTTGAGATTAGAGGAAAGGAGTTTTAAACTTCAGCAGAGGAAGGGTTTTTTTTACGGTAAGGTCTGTCAAATTGTGGAATTCATTGCCCAGGGAGGTAGTTATGGCAGATACAATGGATACATTTAAGAGAAGATTAAATACATTTCTTTCAAAAGGGAACATACAGAGTTATACTGTTTATCAGTAGGCTGATCAGGAAGGTCTGATAAAGACTAATTTAATTGGTAGCAGGAAAGCTATAAAATTCTCAGTTACTGAGGTATGAAGCGAAGGTTGAACTTGATGGACTTGTGTCTTTTTTCAACCTAATTTACTATGTTACTATGTTAAAATAATGAGAACAATCTGACCATTTACATGTAATAAATGTCTTGTGTCTCCAAACAATACAAAAAACAACCGCAGCCCCTTCCCCACTGAAAATATTCAAAGTTTGAAGCAAATACAGAGAAAAATGAAATGTGCCTTATGCATTTCACATTATATCAGTGTATAATCAGGGGCTGAATGATAGAAAACTAAAACACTGGGCAAGTTATAGTTTTAACTGAATATCAAAATGATGGGAAATAATAATAATAAAAATAAAAAAGGGGATCACCCGCCAAGACTTGAGGAAAGGAGATTTTGTCTACAACAGCGGAAGGGATTCTTTACGGTAAGGACAATAAAGGTATGGAATTCACTGCCTGAAGAGGTGGTGCTATCGAATTAGATGCCTTTAAAAGGGGCCTGGATACTTGTTTAAAAGAGCAGAACATAGAGGGCTATGTATGTTAGTATTGAGATTAATATTTATTTAGTGCTTGTTGATCCAAGGAGAAATCTGTTTGCCATTTGTAGTCAAGAAGGAATTTTTTCCACCATTCAAAGCAGAATTTGAAATTGCTGAAATAAGGGGGTTTTTTTTGGCCTTCTTTTGGATCAACAGCGGCAAACAAGAATAGGAAAAGGGTTGAACTTCATGGACGCAAGTCTTTTTTCAACCTAATCTACTATGTAACTATAAAAATATGCAAGGTTTGAAGCAATTACGTGGAAACATTAGAAGTCTATGAAGATGTGCGTTTTGCACTATATCAGTGCATACTTAGAGGGTGAATGAGAGGACCTAAGGTATAACACAAGTTATCTTCTTTTTTAATTAAATATCAAAATAATTAAAAAATTCCAAGCAAACACAATGAACAAAGGGTTTCCACTCAAAGAGTAAGAAATATAAAATATTAAGTTTGGACAAAATTTGAGGATAAATTAGAAGCCCCTGAAGACGTGCCTTGCCTGGTTTTCACTGTATCGTTGCATGAAGAGAGACCGAGTGGTTTAAACCAGTGGTTCTCAACTCCTGTCCTCAGGACCCACTAACAGGCCAGGACTTAGGGATTTCTCTGCTAGAGCACAGGTGTGGTGATCAGAGGCTCATTACATTGATTAACTCACCTGTGCTCTAACAAGGAAATCATGTGATCAGAGGCTCATTCACACTGATTAACTCACCTGTGCTCTAACAAGGAAATCATGTGATCAGAGGCTCATTCACATTGATTAACTCCCCTGTGCTCTAACAAGGAAATCATCAAATCCTGGCCTGTTAGTGGGTCCTGAGGACAGGAGTTGAGAACCACTGCTTTAACCCTTTGAGTGCCAGAGAGGTATCCAACCCATTGCATTGCAGTGCATTGGATATCACCATACCTGGGAACTCTCCGGTTTTGCCCCGGAGACTCCGGATTTCAGACTGAATTACCGGGTCTCTGGGGCAATGTGTGGATCACCGGGTGGGCAGAGTTTAAATAGAAACTCTGCCCACTTGTGCTACGTCCTGCCTGGTTCCTCCCACTCCCCGCCCTCTTAGATACATTTTGCAGGGGTTTTTTTTCGTCCCGCCCCCCTTTGCTACTAAGCCCCGCCCCCTTTATGACACAAATGGCGTCATTTTCCTCCCAGGTCGGCACTGACAGGGTTACTCTCCGGGTAGCCCTGTTTCAAAAGTTCCCAGGTATGGATATCACTCTGGCACTCAACGGGTTAAGCTCACAGGAAGACTAATTTGGACAGAATCTTCCTAAAGCACAAGGAAAGGAGATTACAATTAAATTCAGCTTTCCTATTAGAAGAGTAATGACTGTCCTTGTATAGCTGGAGAGAGTTCTTTTACACTTGTTAACCCCTTGAATGCTAGCTAAATCTCCAGTACATTGCTTCACAATGCATTAGAGACTTCTTTAAAGGGATAGTAATGTTTCACAAAAACAGCAGCTCAAATTAATCTTCATAGTATTTGGACCATGGAGAGTGTTATTTCAATACTGTCAGAGTTGTAGTTCAAGAGTAATTGAATGATAAAGTTCCCCCCCTCCCGCCCCTTTTATCTAGTGTAACACTGCTCACATCAGATGTGGAATCTGGTCCTGGGACCAGACAGCTCGCAGCAAGGCACAATCTTCTTACTGTGACCATAGGGAAAACCCTGCCCCCTTGACAGGTTTTTCAGATTTTTCCTTATGATCAATGAAGATTGTCCCTCTCTGTGATCCATCTGGACAGTCTTGCTGCTCTGAGCTGAGCAGTGTTACATCAGTAAAAGGCCCAAATACTATGAAGATTAATTGGAGCTGATTTTATTGTGAAACATTACTATCCCTTTAACTTCCAGCGTGTTAAACAAAGCAGAAACTTTCAACTTGGGGAAAAAAAGCTATTTTGTTAAACAATGTTTACTGAACACAGACTCACATTTATTGCACAATCCTAATAATGTTGTTTGGTTTTATTCACATTGGCAAAAGCTTTATGGTGAATTGTTCTAGTCACTTCCACACATATGGTTTATAGAGAGACTGCCCTTTCCTTTTACTGACCATGGTCTCTGTCCTTCAGATAACATCAGTTTTATGATTGTTGATGATCTGATGGAGCCAGCAAGTGAAGATAAGTTTGAATTGTGGTTGTTCCACTTAAAAAAAAAGTCTGTGATCATAAGTTTAGCCACAGAGTGACTAATCATTGAGGTGTGGACTGTACTGCACCTCCATGATCTGCACAGTCACTGGGGCAGACTGACCGTTCAGGCATTCGGTCACAGACTGAGGGCCCAAGACTGAGAGGGGCCCGCCATCACCAAATTCCCCATTGCAATGTTACTGTCGGACGTCCCATGCAATTGCCTATAGGGGCCCGCTTGCACACATTTAAAGCAGCCTCGCCGGCCGCACTGTGCTTCGTGAGATAATGAGAGGCCTTACCTCAGTAATATACTGCTGCCCATTATGCTGCCATCATTAGGGCAATAACAGTTATGTGGATGTGGTTCCAGCATGCCTCATCTCCCCACACAAGATCGGAAGATCTTCACTGATAAATATTGCTTGTTGCCAGAGTCCAGACTCACTGGAGTTGTTACTGTCTGGCAGCTGCAGGCAGCAAGCTCTTCCCTCTGTGCCTCTTCCTTTTCTTTGCACATGCTACGCGTCCATTTGGTCTGTGCAGCATGCGCATGATGTCATCACAGCCCGCAGGGGCGTTTGATGATGTGGGGATGGACTGTGGGACTCAGTCAGCAGCAGAGCTTGCCATAAGACATCAGCTGAGCCCACCAAAGACGGCATGCAGCAGGATCAGGACCACTGGGGACTCAGAGACTCACCAGAGGACCAGCACAGCAGTGACAGTAACACTGACAGGCAGTACAGCAGCAACACACAGAAGACCCACCACCACGCAGCACACACACACACAGCACAGGTAAGCCATATTGGAGGGCCTGGTTCTGGGAGGGGGTACTGGATGGCCTGGGGGTATTGGATGACCTGAGGGAGGTAGTGGATGGCCTGGGCATTATTGGATGGCCTGGAGGGTTATTGGATAGCCTGGGGGTGGGGTTACTGGATGGCCTGGGTGGGTATGGCCTGGAGTGGAGTACTGAATGGCCTGGGGGGGACTGGATGGCCTGGAGGGGGGTAGTGGATGGCCTGTGGAGATATTGGATAGCCTGGGGAGGTACTGGATGGACTGGGGTTAATGCATGGCCTGGAAAGGGTACTGAATGATCTGGGAGGGTTACTGGATCTGGTCCAGTACCCTCCCAGGCCATCCAGTACCCCCCAGGCCACCACGCTTTTGCAAATTATATATGAAATTGTGTACTTGCTACAGGCACAGCCACTAGGCCAATCATCCAGCACACTCTCAATCCAGCCAACCAGTTGCCAACCAGTCTCCAGCCAACCAGCAAGAAAACAAATACACTTACTAGCCAACACTGGCTGGTGCACAGGTTCTCCACTCCGCTCCTTCTCACGTGATGCAGGCAAGCAACTTAAAACCACTCCTCCTACTGACATCTGCCCCTATCTATCCAATCACTGGCTGGCTGAGGTCGCTTGCCTGGGATGCAATGCCTCAGCCTCACTGCTTACACTCTATACTCTGTAGAGGACTCGATGTTTCATCTGGAGACCAAGAGACGGTGCCCTAAATCCGGAGTCTCCAGGTGAAACCCGGCAAGTTCCCAGCTGTGATCAGAGGTGTCTGTAACCCTTTTGCCCTCCTGTGGGGAATTTATTGGGGGATATTTATCAAGTACAAACACTTGTTATGATAAATATACCTGAATAAAATCATTATTTTGTAGACTCTGCACCTTTAAAATACCGATAATAATGTTAAATATACCACACTGTGACTTTATTGAAATTAGAATAAGGCAAAGGACGTCAGTTGTTGGACATTTGCATTTTGGGCACTACAACTCCCATCATCCTGTTGGAGATTATGGAAATTGAAGTCCTCAACAATTGACTATTGCTGGAATATGGTACAGCATGGATTCAACTGAAACATACACACACACACACTAATTAAAAAGCAGCAACATCTGTCTGTCTGTCTAATGTAAGATTATGCAATTAGGTTGCAGAAGCATTCATGTTGCAAATATGCTACATGAGAAACTTCTTGGGGAATCCTAGTTAAAGGGATAGTAATGTTTCATAATAAAAGCTGATCTAATTAATCGTTAGAGTATTTGGGCCATGGAGAGTGTTATTTCAATACTGTCAGAGTTGTAGTTCAAGAGTAATTGAATGATAAAGTATCTCCCTCCCACCCCTTTTACTGCTGTAACACTGCTCACCTCAGAGCAGCAGGGTGGTGTCCAGGTGGATCACAGAGAAGGACAATCTTCAGTTAACATAAGGGAAAAACCAGTCAATGGGGGCAGGGCTTTCATTGGTCTCACAGTAAGAAGATTGTCCCTTGCTGTGACCTGTCTGGTCAAGTGACCAGATTCCACATCTGGGGGGAGGCGGCTTACACTAGGTAAAAGGGGCGGGAGGGGGATATTTTATCATTCAACACTCTCCATGGCCCAGATACTATGAAGATTAATTGTAGCTGCTGTTTTTGTGAAACATTACTATCCCTTACTGATTTAAGCTCAATAAAACCAGTTTATTGCTGTAAAAGACTTAATTTGCAGGCATCAGGCTGCATAGAGCTCAAAAGAGAAGCTGTGTGCGCCTGCACGGTCAGTCCCTTCTGGGGCCTTAAGGTACCAAGGAACGTCACCACCAATGCTGGAAGTGAACGGGACAGACAACGCAGACTCAGAGGTACATTTCCTCTAAGATGTCTGCACTGTCTGTTCTCTGGGTCCTGCCGAAGCAGGGCTGCATTTTCCATAAGGCAGAGTAGGCATCTGCCTACAGGCACACCCTACAGAGGGGCGCCTGCCATAGAAATCAATTTTTTTTAAGTGGCGTGCCGCGCTGCGCCGCCCGCCACATGTAAGGTCTGTGCCTTCTTCGGCACAGACCTGTAGCTGCTGAGCTCCCCCGGCTCTTTAGTAATGCAGAGTGGTGGGAGATGACATCATCTCCCAGTGCTCTGCATTACTAAAGAGAAGACCACGTGGGAGCTCCAGCAGCTAGAGGTCTGTGCAGAAGCACAGATCTCTCCTGCCGCTGGACCACCAGGGGGTAGGAAATGTGAGGCTTAATGTGGAGATGATGGGGGCAATGTGAAGGCAATATGGGGATGATGGGGGACAAGCAATGTGGAGCTGATGGGGGGCAATGTGGAGCTAATGGGGCAATATGAGGGCAATATGGAGCTGAAGGGGGCATTGTGGAGCTGATGGGGTAATATGAAGGCAATATGGAGCTGATGGGGCAATATGAGGGCAATGTGGAGCTGATGTGGGGCAATGTGGAGATGATGGGGACAGTATAAGGGCAATGTGGAGCTGATGGGGGGCAATGTGGAGTTGATGTGGCAATGTGGAGCTGATGGGGGTAATGTGGAGATTAGGAGCATTGTGGAGATGGCCAATGGGGGGGGGGGCGCTTCAGATTTCTGTGCCTACAGGCTCCTGAGATGTAAATCCGGCCCTGTGCCGAAGATGTGATTTTACAGAAATACCACAGACTTATTGAGCTTAAAGACAGTAAGACTTTGCTTATCGCTAGTTTAGAAATATATTGGGGGGTGCAATGTTATTAACATGAAAGTTTTGCTTTAATAAAATATCATGAGTACCGACAGACAATAGACTGCACAGCAGTGCACAGTGTCACCCACACAGACCAAACTACCTGAAAAACAATAGCTTCCACCCAAAACACACAAAGAACTCCATCATATACAGCCAGGCCATCAGATACCGCCGCATCTGTTCTGACATGACGGACCGTGACAAGCACTTCCAGAAACTCAGAGGAGACTTTATGAAACAGGATTACAGTGCCAGGATTATTGACACTAAGATACAGAAAGCTACCCTCATACCAAGAAAAATGTGTTGTACCACAAAGAACAACATAAGGGAAATCAGGTGCCACTGGTGGTCACTTACCACCCCCAAGTTGAAGTACTACGCAAAATATCAAGAGAACTTCAAACAACATTACATACGGATGAAAGACTTATGAACATATTCCCACAGCCTCCCTTATTCTCCTTCAGACAGCCTCCCAATTTGAAACAAATTATGGTAAAGAGTGCCCTGAATAAAAATATGAAAAATGGCACATCTCCCTGCCTACAAAAGAGATGTGAAACCTGTGCACACATTTACAACACAAACAAGGTGCCCATTCCAAACACTCAGTTACACCATAAGATTAATGGTACCTTCACCCACATCCAATGTAATATACCTTGTCATGTGTGCAAAATGCCCAACAGCTCTCTATGTGGGTGAAACAGCTGAACCACTACATAAAAGGTTTAATTCCCATAGATCTGTGTTAACAACAAAAAGACAGACACACTGGTGGGAGAACAAAATGGACACAGTGTCAGGGACATTAAACTGCCTGTTCTGATGCTACTGATTCACACGCAGAGGGATAGAAAAATATGGGAGGTTAAATTAATGCTCAAGTTTAATACTTTAAATAATTGCCTGAGCAGGGAATTTCTGTCACATTGTCACCTTGTGGATTAGCCTTTTTAACAGAGTCCCATTGGGAGTGTAATTACCTTTGACACTTCCAGAGGATGACTGCAATTTACATCACACTCCTCTACCATTGACTGGAATCTGGGTCTGGACTGAGCTGTCTTATCTGATTTCTATTTTAAATACTGCAATGTGTTCTTGTATTTAATATAGATGTTTTCATATTTTTCTGTGTAACATGCCTGAGGAAGAGACTTAAGAAGTCTTGAAAGCTTGCATTCTAAATCTGCTTAGTTAGCCAATAAGTGTATCAACAACTATATTTGCCTCCTGTATTTCTACAGCTAACATGGAACCAACTCTCATCTATGATTTGGAACATCATAGGCCTGTGTTACAAGGGGTTCCCTGTACAGTGGAACAAGGCTAGGGTGTCAGTGGTATTTTGTGTGAACTTTCACCTTAATTCAAGTTTGCATATTTTTAAAACTGCATTCAAAATTATCTGTGTCGCATGTTAATCAGAATTTCAGCATATGCCTAGTTTAGGAGATTTTCACAATTTTATTTCTGGGCAAAGTGAAAGTGAACATTTCCTGGTACTGCACAGAGCTTCATTAGCATATGAAACATCATTAAAACCGTCACCAGCATATGACACGTCACTAAAAAGGCCTCATTAGCAAATGAAATGTCACTGAAAAGCTTAAACCTTTGATTGCCGGAGGGGTACGGAATGCATTGCCCCCTCCGGCACTCAAAGGGTTAATTATCATATGAAACGTCATTGTTGCCATGCAGGTACAGCAATTAGCATACATTAGCATGTGATAACAAGTGTGAAAATTCCTTACATTTGCTGGTCTTCCTCTCTCTATGTGTGTATGTGTTTGTTGTTAAGGCAGCAGAGGAAGACAGCTGGCCAAACCCTGATCTTTTCATTACATTTCCTGGGCATGGAATTTAATTGACATTGTTTATTTTTTCTAATTGCTTTCCTAACCTGAAAAAAGAGCATGTATTAACCTGCTTAACATTAAAATTCCTTCACCTGAACTGAAACTAATTAATAAGTATCTTTGGAACATAGTTATCTCATAGGGCTCTGTCATTAATGCAGGCAGGTTACCATAGTTACATTATGCAATAACCTTTTAGAGAACTGGTAATTACTCGTACAATGTTTAACTCCTTAAATACTGGAGATGAGTTCAGTGCATTGCAATGCACTGGTGACGTTTGCAGCATTCGAGGGGATTTATCTTCAAGGGATAGTAATGTTTCATAATAAAAGCAGCTCTAATTAATCATCATAGTATTTGGACTTTGGAGAGTGTTATTTCAATTCTGTCAGAGTTGTAGTTCAAGAATAATTCAATGACAAAGTATCCCCCTCCCGCCCCTTTTACTGATGTAACACTGCTCAACCAGATCAGAAGGGAGGTGCCCAGGTAGATTGCAGAGAGGGACAATCTTCAATTAAGATAAGGGAAAAACCTGAAAAGCTTGTCAAAGGAGGCAGGGATTTCATTGTTTTCATAGGAAGAAGATTGTCCCCTGCTGTTATCTGTCTGGTCTATGGACTGGATTCCACATCTGAGAAGAGATGGCTTACACTAGGTAAAAGGGGCGGGAGGGGAAACTTTGCTTGTGAATATCTCTCAAACCATAAAGGTTTGAGAGATAAGACTTATATCATTCTTCATGTTTTTTTAATGCCTACAAAATAAAATAAAGTTAAAATGAATTATTACTTTCCCTTTAAATACTGGAGATGAGTTCAGTGCATTGCAATGAACTGGTGACGTTTGCAGCATTCAAGGGGATTTATCTTCAATGGAGAAGGAAAGAAAATGCGTAGAGGCTGACTTACTAAGAAAATGGTATTATTCTGTAGTATATCAACTGCAAATAGGGAACAAATAAACATTTCTTCTGAATTAAATGGGGCTTTTAGCCCCCTGAATGGTCGAGAGGGGTCCAGACCTCTCTAGCATTCAAGTGGTTTAAAAGCCCCATTTAAATAAATAAGGTTTTAGGGAGTTTTATGTGTTTGCTATTGTGTAGTTGGTATATTCCAGAATGATACCACTTTTCTTAGTAAATCCACCGCACTATATTAGAGTTACCATAAGAATGGCTGACTTGTGTGAAGGCTATGGAGGCACCTTTCGTTCTTATTGGCTAGCAAATATATCATGCTAGCCAATGAGTTGTTTGAGGTCAGTGGGGCTTGGCTTGATGAAAAAAGCTAATGGACTGTGGCTTTTTTTCAGGTTCTGCTGCATCTGTGACTTTGGCCTTGATGGTAGCCAAGTGCCTTCCCATGGCATCAATAGCTCATCTTCTGCCAGGTCAGTCTGACCCTGTGCAAGCCTCTGGTTAAAACCTTTGTTGAAAGTTCACAGGGCCCCTTAATGGGATATTAATAGTGTCTGAATAGAGAAAAATAAAAGGTTCATTAAATGAAATGTTACATCCCAGGCCTCTCTAGGCAATGCACTCTAGGCACCCTTAGCTCTGCCCATATCTAGAAACTTCCCATTACCCCACCCCCCAGTCCCATCCACTGTTTCCTGGCACAAAAAATACCCTTGGCCTATAAGCAAAGACAAAAAAAGGAAAAAACATAACAAAAACAAGAAAAAAAAAAGTAACCCCTTGGTTGCTGGAGAGATCTTCAACACGTTGTGAAACAATGCATTGTGTACCCCTCTGGCACTCAAAAGGTTAACCCACTTTGTAAGAGAAAGGTTTCCGACACATTTCAAAGTCTGTGTTAGTGCCTCTTACGAAAACTTGCTCCAAAACATATGTGTGTGTGTTTACAAAACAGAAGAAAAGAACAGCCCAATAGTGTAATATTGTATTCAAATCAATACCACGCATCAGTAAACAGAGAAACATACTTCCAAGTGTCCCTCTTTAGGAGATATTAGGGTTCCATACCTCCCAAGTGTCCCTCTTTAGGAGATATTAGGGATCCATACCTCCCAAGTGTCCCTCTTTAGGAGATATTAGGGTTCCATACCTCCCAGGTGTCCCTCTTTAGGAGATATTAGGGATCCATACCTCCCAAGTGTCCCTCTTTAGGAGATATTAGGGATCCATACCTCCCAAGTGTCCCTCTTTAGGAGATATTAGGGGTAAATACCACCCCAGTGTCCCTCTTTAGGAGATATTAGGGGTCCATACCTCCCATGTGTCTCTCTTTAGGAGATATTAGGGGTACACACATCCCAAGTGTCCCCCTTTAGGAGATATTAGGGGTTCATACCTCCCAGGTGTCCCTCTTTAGGAGATATTAGGGGTACATACCTCACCAGTGTCCCTCTTTAGGATATATTAGGGGTACATACCTCCCAAGTATCCCTCTTTAGGAGATATTAGGGTTCCATACCTCCCAAGTGTTCTCTTTAGGAGATATTAGGGGGCCATACCTCCCAAGTGTCTCTATTTAGGCGATATTAGGGTTCCATACCTCCCAAGTGTCCCTCTTTAGGAGATATTAGGGGTACACACCTCCCAGCTGTCCCCCTTTAGGAGATATTAGGGGTTCATAACTCCAAAGTGTCCCTCTTTAGAGATATTAGGGGTCCATACATCCCAAGTGTTGCTCTTTAGGATATATTAGGGGTAAATCTCTCCCAAGTGTCCCTCTTTAGGAGATATTAGGGTACATATCTGTCAAGTGACCCATTTTAAGAGATATTAGGGGTCCATATCTCCCAAGTATACCTGTTTAGGAGATATTAGGGGTCTATACCTCGCAAGTGACCCTCTTTAGGAGATATTAGGGGTCCATACCGCCTAAGTATCCCTGTTTAGGAGATATTAGAGGTCCATACCTCGCAAGTGTCCCTCTTTAGGAGATATTATGGTTCCATACCTCGCAAGTGTCCCTCTTTAGGAAATTTTAGGGGTACATACATCCCAAGTGTCCCTCTTTATGAGATATTAGGGTACATATCTCTCAAGTGACCCATTTTAGGAGATATTATGGGTCCATACCTCCCAAGTATCCCTCTTTAGAAGATATTAGGGGTCCATACCTCTCAAGTGTCCATCTTTAGGAGATATTAGGGTTCAAATCTCCCAAGTGACCCATTTTTGGCTCTTTGAGACCCAAATCCCTCTGCCCCTCATTCCTACTTTGATGTTCCGCTTTTTATGAGGCCAGAGTGCGTGGTGTGTATATAAGTGTATCACATTGCTCCATAGCAATAAAACTCACATGGATGCTTGAATAAACATCAGTAAATGTGTTTAGAAATTGGTCTGTGTAAATAAAATCCTTTGATCTTGCTCTAAAATCATTTATTCAGTTACACAACAAGGTGTCAATAGGTCATGATATAACCTTAACATTATCAGTAATGACCCACCCACCAGCCACACCCCCAGTTACACCACCTACAACACAAGTGTACCTCTTTGGCCATTTGAAATGTTGTAAGGTATGGTGAAATGAACTCACATGGTGTCACTGTCAGGATGGGAATACTCCAAAAGAATGAAATTTATTAAAGTGATAGTAATGTCTCTATTAAAGGGATAGTAATACTTAATTTTACGTTTATTTAATTTGGTAGGCATAAAAAAAAAATATGAACAATGATGTAAGGCTTATTTCTCAAATCTTTATGGTTTGAGAGAGATACCTTCCTAAAGTTACCTCGTGAGAGGAGTCAGCACTGTAGCAGACAGCTGCAGAATCTGGTCATTTGACCGGCCGGTGGCTCTGCAGTCAGTCTATATCAGAGGATACCTGACTCATGCCTGCAGTCAGAATGGAGAAAGAGGACATTTGACTCACGCCTGCAGTAGTTACTAGCTCATCTATTACAGTTTGGTGTCTGCTAGGTACAGGGGAATAACAAGAGAATCGTCAGACAGAGCCACAGGTCAGCACCAGAGAGGGTAGTCAGACAAGCCAGGTCATACACAGTTCAGGTAGTCAGCCAGAGCCACAGGTCTGCACCACTATAGAGTCCACTATAAGGATAAGGTAGGAGAATAGTCAGACAGAGCCACAGGTCAGCACCAGATTGGATGGTCAGACAAGCCAGGTCATACACAGAGCCCAAGGACACAGAACTGCTTATTACAACAACGCAAGGGCAACTGATTCAGGACTTAGACTGCCCTTTAAACCCCTCCTCAGGAAGTAGGTAGGAGGAGCAGGCTCAAAGGAAGGAAGTAGGTAGGAGGAGACTACAGGACGCATGGCATAAAACAGAGGCCTGCTACACTCTGAAGCCTCGGGACTGCAGATGACGCATCTTGCTCTGATGCGTCCAACCGCTGCCATCTTCCTTTGTCATCCGTGCGGCATGAACGACCGTTGAAACCAAGGTAAGCTGTGACAGGGACAATCTTCAGTAAGCAAAGGAAAATCCTGCCCTCCTTCATCAAGGGGGCCAGGGTTTTCCTTATACATAATGTTTGAAGATTGTCCCTCGCTATATCCGTCCGGTCCCACAACTGGATTGCAGCTCTAAGGGGAGACGGCCAGAAGGGGCGGAAGGGGGATACGTTTAGCTGGAATATCTTTTGAACTGCAGAACTGTAAGTAATTAAACATAACACTAGATATTATAAGGTATTATAAAAGAGCTGCAATTTAAGAGAGACATTACTATCACTGTAAAACAATACAACACCAATTCAAGTGTTATTACCATATTTAACTCAGCATTGGGAAATTTTCCTTTGTTTTCCATGGCGTGGTTGATTTTCAACAGAACTTATAACCTTTAGCTTTCTGCATAAGGCCCACAAAATGCCATCTTGAAATCAACATTGTTTCTGTGTCGTATTTCTCAGAAGGTCAGCTCAGAGCAAGGTAAACCCAGACAGACTTTCCTATGGTTTAATCTCTGTCCCATCTGTCCTATAGTGGTGAACTGGGGGCACGTGTATCAAGACTAATTAACGTCGTTTGTGAATTCTGTCTTTCAGGTTGGTAACTTTGAAGATGCCCTTAAATATCCCAGTCTTTGGATGCAGGCCAGCGTAGTAGGTTGGATCAAGAAATTCATGTCACCTGCTATTGAGGACAATCTCTAAAGTGTTATAATAAGCTTCTGCAGTCTTGCATAAGATAATAACACTGTAAACTATATTAAACGAACATGAACGACTTCTAATAATAAACCTGCAACTGCCTTAACATTCTGAGTGCCTGAGTGGTACCAACTCCTTGCAATTCAATGCATTGGATACCTGCGTGGCATGCAAGGCTTAAAGGGATAGTAATACTTTATTATTACTATCCCCCATATTGTAGATATTTGCAAAATAATTTAATAGCCCCCAGGTTCATCTCTCAGACCTTTATGGTTTGAGAGATAGCCGAAGGCAAAGTTCCCCAATCCTTCCCCCTTCCATGAAGTCAGTGTTGTACGACAGGCTTGCAGCTCTGCAGCTGAGCCGAGATCCCGTTAGTGAAAAATGATTATTTCACTGAAACGGTCTTCTACACGTGCTTGGTTTGTGCTTGGTTTGCAAGCACACGTAGAAGACCTTTTCAGTGAAATAATTCTTTCTCACTAACATGATCGCGGCTCTGCTGCAGAGCCGCATGATGAAAGTCAGACCGGATATCCCTGCAGTCAGCACAACGCTGACTTCAGGGAAGGGGGAGGGAGGGGGGGGACTTTGCCTTCGGTTATCTCTCAAACCATAAAGGTTTTAGAGATGAACCTGGGGGCTATTACATTATTTTGCAAATATGTACAATATGGGGGATAGTAATAATAAAGTATTACTATCCTTTTAATCTGGGCAGAACATTATAATGTGTAATATAAATATACTGTGAGGATTGGTTGTCCATAAGGAATGTATAATTATTACTGGGTATCCTGTGAATGGATGCAGACATGATTGTTTTTTCAGGACTCAAGTGCAGCAAACTCCTCCTCCTAAAGCCTTTTATGGAAACCAGCATTACCAGCATTAATTCAAGGGATTGTAGTAGAACAATAAAGTTTTAAATTTTGCTCTGTACATAGTACAATCGTTATTGAAGCTGAAATGATCCCCGTCCCTTCTGGCCGTGTCACTAATCCTCTCATGCAGATCCGGATGGAGCGCAATGAGGGACAATCTTCATTAAGCAAAAGGAAAATCCTGCCCTCCTTTGTCAAGGGGAGCAGGGTTTTCCTTATACTTACTGACTGAAGATTGTCCCTCACTGTGACCATCCGGTCCCGCAACCGGATTCCACATTCGATGGGAGGCAGCCAGAAAGGGCGGGAGAGGGATCCTTTCAGCTTCAATAGCGATTGAACTACAGAAATGTGAGTAGCTATATTTAGCACAAAATATTCAAAAATGTGTAAGTAATAATCGGTGCTCAAGTTTTATTGCGGTATTACTATCCCTTTAAGAATTTATTTAGAGGAAACCAATCCATACATTACTGATTCGGTGGCCATTAAGATTTTGTGCTCAGATTTAATGTGAGATTATTATTAGATGGTATTGTCCAGGGCTGGATTTCCCAATAGGCAAATTAGGCAATTACCCAGAGAGCCAAATGAAGAGGGGCAGTGCCTCATATGTGCTGGCCACACCCACATGCTAAGTTATGGGTGTGGCCAGAACAATAATAGTATACCTGTGCCAGTTTTATACACCTTTACAGGCTATTATTTAACTCCTTGGTTGCTAGAGAGATCTACTACGCATTGTGTAGCATTGCATTGGAAATCTCCCTAGCAGTCAAGGGGTTAAAGCTTTTTAGTTCTTGTTTGTTATAGACCAAGGGTATTTTCTGCTCCAGGAAACAGAAGATGGGACTGTGGGTGGGGCCATATGATGAATAGGGGTGTGGCCATGGCCAGAGCTAAGGATGTCTAGAGTGTCTTGCTAGGGACACCCTGGTCCGTATCTGGGGGTGGGCAGCCCTAGTCATTGGAGAGCCCTGGTGCAAAGATTTTTCTGGGCCCATTAACCCTTTGATTGCCAGTGGGGAACGCAATGCATTCTGAAGCAATGCATTGCATACGCTGCTGGCACGCAAAGGTTTAACACAAAACTTTTCTCCGAGAGGTAGGGTGACCAGACCTCACCCTTAACTGGGGACGTATAGCCCTGTAGTATGCATTTTTCATATGTGTCCCCGGTTAAGGTGAGGTCTGGTTATCCTACCGAGAGGTGCAACTAGAATCTGTTGAGCTCTGGGGCATATGGACCCAGTTGGATGCCAGGCCCAGTCAAAACTGCACTCTCTGCTGCCTCTGTAGTTACACTCTGTTCCTAACATTGCTCTAAGTCAGGGCTGTCCAAGTTCAGACCTCAAGGGCCACCAACAGGCCAGGATGTAAGGGTTTCCCTGATTAATCACAGGTGAGTCAGTCACAATGAATGATCCACTGATTAACTCACCTGTGCTTAATCAGGGGAATCCTTAACCATTTGAGTGCCAGAGAGGTACGCAACTCATTGCAAAGCAATGCATTGCATACCCCTCTGGCGCTCAAAGGGTTACAGCCTGGCCTGTTGGTGGCCCTTGAGGACTGGACTTGGACAGCACTGACCTAAATAACTAAACAACTAGCTGATCCTTCCTTTGCTCATGTGAAACCGGATAGGCTTGATGATCACTATTGCAATCCTCTCTATTCAACTCAGGGACACAGTAACAGCTTACTAAGAAGAGTAAGTACACCTTTAATGTCCAACAAAAGAAACAGACAACTGACAAAAAGAAACCTTTTTATTGTATTGTTTTTCTTAGTAATAAGAGATATAGAAAAAGGAAAGGGCAGATGGACCAGGTAAATATCACTAGATTTCATTACTCGAATACACAACATTACTAACCAAACCATTAACCCTTTAAGGACCTTAGAGGCCTGGAGCAACCTAATGCTTTGCACACAACTCTGGTTCTTAAAGGGTTAACATAGTAACATAGTTGATGAGGCTGAAAAAAGACATGTGTCCATCAAGTCCAGCCCATGCCAAAAACACCCCTTTGCTCCATAGGAAGGCAAAAAAAAGCCCTCTGGAGCAATTTCCAATTTAGCTCCAAGTGGGTAAAAAAAATTCCTTCCTGACTCCAAATGGCAGTCATATATTTCCCTGGATCAACATCCTATCTGCATTGAAGCCAACTGTCATAATTCTCAATATTGTTCTGTGCTAGATAGGCATCCATTGATTTTTTGAAAACAGTTGCATTATCTGCAAGTACATCTCGAGGCAAAGAATTCCATAACTTTACCACCCTTACTGTAAAGAATCTGTGACTTTGTTTTAGTCGAAAGAGCCTTTCCTCTAGTCTTAATGGATGACCTCTTGTTCTTAGCTCAGCTCTTTGCGTAGATAATTAATTGGCTAGTTCTTTGTATTGACCTTGAATGTATTTGTAAATGTTAATCATATCACCCCTTCGATGTCCTTTCTCTAATATAAACAAACCCTCTCTAGGGTGACCACATGTCCCAGAATGCCCGGGACTGTCCTTTATTGGGGGTCTGTGTCCCACGTCCCGGATCACGCCCCACCGGGACAACAAAGAGTTCCGGAATGGAGCAACATGAACCAGTCCAGCCAGCCAGCCAGCCAATGAAATGTATTTGCTATATGGTCCTCATTGGCTGGATCAGCCAGCCAATGAGGACCATATAGGAAATACATTTCATTGGCTGGCTGGACTGGTACGTGTGAGACAGCTGGGATGGAGCAGGTATGCTGGAGCTGCAAGTGAGTCCCGCGGCTGAGGCTCCTGCCGGCACTGACCTTCTTTCTGAGGCTGACACAGATTAAGAGTTCTCACTGGGGACTCTTACTATGTCAGCCTCAGAAAGATGGTCAGCGCTGGCGGGAGCCTCAGCCGCGGAACTAGGGTGACCACATGTCCCGGAATGGCAGAATGGAAATGTGGTCACCCTAACCCTCTCTCTTTGTAACTCAGATCCTACAATGCCTTTATCAGTTTTGTTGCACGTCTCTGCACCTTTTCCAGTTCAACAATGTATTTTTTAAGGATTGGTGCCCAAAATTGTACTCCATATACTAGATGAGGCCTAACCAATGATTTATACAGAGGTAGGATAATATTAGCATCCCTTGCATCTTCACCTCTTTTTATGCAGGCTAGTACCTTATTTGCTCTTGCAGCAGCTGAGTAACTCTGCACACTGCTGTGAAGTCTATTGTCTATCAGTGAGGCATCATTTAGTGTATATGTAGTAAGTTTGTTTCTACAGCCCAAATGCATAACCTTGCATTTATCTACATTAAATGACATCTGCCACTTTTCTGCCCATTCACTCAGTTTACCTAAATCCTTCTGCAAAGACAAAACATCCAGCTCTGTACGTATTTCCTTACATAGCTTAGTGTGATCAGCAAAGATTGAGAGGCGACTTTCAGTTCCCACTTCTAGATCATTAATAAACAAATTAAAAAGCATTGGGCCCAGGTCAGTACCCTGCGGAACCCCACTTATAGCTTTAGACCAATTTGGAAAGGTTCCATTTACAACAACTCTCTGCCATCTATTAATTAAGCAATTCCCAATCCATGTACAGATAACACCGCTCAAACCAAAGCCTTTTAATTTATGCAATAACCTGTTGTAAGGCACTGTATCAAATGCTTTTGCAAAATCCAAGTATACTACATCTACAGCAATTCCCCTGTCCAAGTTACTACTTACTCTATCATAAAATGAAAGTAAATTAGTCTGACATGATCTATTCTTCATGAAGCCATGCTGATTCCTACTGATAATATTGTTTATTATCACATAGTTCTGAATAGTGTCAGTTAATAACCCTTCTAGTATCTTGCCCTCTATGGAAATCAATCTCACAGGTCTATAATTTCCTGGTTTGGATCTTGCAACCTTTTTAAACAATGGAACTACATCAGCTTTCCTCCAATCACAGGGCACTATGCCTTATGAAAGTGAATCAATAAATATTAAGTATAATGGTCTTGCTATTACTGACCTAAGTTCCTTAAGTACCCTTGGGTGTATACCGTCAGGTCCAGTTGCTTTATTCACCATAGCCCTCTCCAATCTCTTTTGGACCTTGTCCTCAGTAAGCCCTGTAAATAATGGAGGAAATTCCGTTTTTTGTCAGTTTGCCCATAGCCCGTCATTGCTGCTTCCTTTGTATATACTGAAGAAAACAACGTATTTAGGGTATCAGCCATAGCCTTATTCTCACTATTCAATTCACCTGTCTCAGTCCTAAGAGGGCCAATATCAACCTTAACTTTTTTGTTATTAATATACATGTAGAATTGTTTAGGGTTTTTCTTGCTCTCATTAGCAATATTTCTCTCATTTTCAATTTTAGCTAGCTTAATTGCTTGATTGCAGATTTTATTACATTCTTTGTTTGTTTGTTTTTTTAATGATGCATCTGACCTGTTTGACTTAAACACTTTAAAAGCCTGTTTTTTTATTTCTCATTTCAATGCAAACCTCATTATTAATCCACATGGGTTTTCTTTTACTCCTCTTGTGCTTAACCACTTACTAGTTTGCTTATTAGTAAAATCTATTATAAATAAAAAGTAATATTGTAGATATTCAAAAAATAAATAAAAGAAATCCATTGATGCCAGTCCTATCACTCAAACCTTTATGATTTGAGAGATATTAGGTGATAAAGTCCCCCCCTCCCCTTTTATTGACATCAGCATCAACCTGACAGAAGGAATCCTGGTCCCGGGACCGGCCGGCAGCTCTTCAGCAGAGCCGAAATACCGCAATCTAAGAATAAATACTTCAATGGAAAGGTCTACAAAGTGTGCTTACAAACCAGGCACACTTTGTAGACCTTTCCAATGAAGTATTTCTTTTTAGATTACGGTATTTCGGCTCTGCTGAAGAGCCGCCTCAAGTCGCACGACTCGAATCTACTTCTGTCAGCTTTATAGCTGACAACAGTGAAAGAGGAGGGAGGGGAGAAGTTTATCGTCGTATATCTCTCAAATCATAAAGGTTTGAGAGATCGGACTGCCATCAATGGATTTATTTTTTGACTATCATCATACAATTATATAAAAGGCCAGATGTATGTTTGGCCAATGCAGTCATGCGCAGTAGAGACTGGCCGAATGCACAGAACGCATAGAAGCAGTCATGTGCTGTAGAGACTGTGTGAATGACTGCTTCTGTCCGTTCTGTCCATTCATGCAGTCTCTACTGCGCATGACTGCATTGGACAAACATACATCTGGCCTTTTATCACGCACTTTGGCCTGTGTATGTGGGTTTTTACACTAGTCTACAATATTGCATTTTATTTATACAAGAGATTACTAACCCTTTAACCCCTTAATGACCGACCGCGCAGGCACGCAGTGGTCACTAAAGGACCACGGAGCTTTTTTTTTTTTTTTTTTTTTTTAAATTTCGATTCCAGACTCCCCGAACGGTGTACAGCCGCAGGGAGAGCCCGGAATTCCATGTATTTCATAGTATGTCATGAGTCATTAACTCAGATCGATCTATGACGTACTATGACCGTCAAGGGTCGTTATTAAGGAGTTAAGATTCAAAGAAAGTAACAGCGATGACTGTTTGTGGAATTGCACAGTGAAAACCACCCTGTAGTTTCTACATATTGTAAAAGAGTTTAACCTTTTGAGTGCCAGACAGATATGCAATACACTGCAAAGCAATGCGTTGCGTATTCCCTGGCACTCAAAGGATTAAAGGACTAGTAGTCCTTTTAATATGAATTCACATAAAATGTATAGTTAATTTGACTATATTTTGTATTTTTTTTTCATCTTCAGCTAATTTTTTTTTATACTTGTGTCTGACGATCTTTTTGGATATGTTAGCAGAGAGCTTTCTGTCAGGAAACATGAAAGCAGGTCTAGTGTAACTATGTATAACATTTACAACGTAAGCTAGAAATCACACAGAGCATTCAGTGCTGCAGAGAGGCCGTAAGATTGTATAATATCGCATAGATCATTCAGTGGTGCAGGGAGTGTAACATATTATATCACACGCAGCATTCAGTGCTGCAAAGAGTGTAACATTGTATTACATCACACAGAGCATTTAGTGCTGCAAAGAGTGTAAAATTGTATTACATCACACATAGCATTCAGTGCTACAAAGAGTGTAACATTGTATTACATCACACAGAGCATTCAGTGCTACAAAGAGTGTAACATTGTATTACATCACACACAGCATTCAGTGCTGCAAAGAGTGTAACATTGTATTACATCACACAGAGCATTCAGTGCTACAAAGAGTGTAACATTGTATTACATCACACACAGCATTCAGTGCTGCAAGGAGTGTAACATTGTATTATATCACACACAACATTCAGTGCTGCAGAGAGAATGTAACATTGTATTACATCACACAGAGCATTCAGTGCTGCATGGATAGTGTAACAATGGAAGTTATGTACTAAAGCGTGATAAAGAGGTGATAAAGTGGAGATGACTTCTCCAGTGATATAATTTCTCCAGTTCTTATGTTATTCTATGGAGCCTATGCACTAATATCTCCAGTTTTGGTGAAATCTTAGTGCATAGTCTCCATAGAATAACATAGGAATTGGAGAAGTGATATCACTGGAGAAGTTATCTCTATTTTATCACCTCATTGTCATGCCATAGTGCATCTCCCCCATTGTATTACATCACACAGAGCATTCAGTGCTGCAGGGAGACTGCAACATTGTATTACATCACACAGAGCATTCAGTGCCGCTGGGAGACTAACACTGTATTACATCACACAGAGCATCAAGTGCTGCAGAGAGGCTGTAACATTGTATTACATCACACAGAGCATCAGACCTGCAGAGAGACTGTAACAATGAATGTCATCACACACAGCATTCAGCATTGCAGGGAGACTGTAGCATTGTATAATATTACACAGATCATTCTGTGCTGCAGAGTGCTTGTAATATTGTATAACACCACACAGAACATTCAGTGCTGCAGAGAGGCTGTAATATGGTATAACAACACACAAAGAGAATTCAGTGCTGCAGGGAGAGTGTAACATTTTATTACATCACATAGAGCATCAGAACTGCAGTTAGACTGTAACATTTTATTACATAACATAGAGCATCAGAACTGCAGATAGACTAACATTTTATTACATAACATAGAGCATCAGAACTGCAGATAGACTAACATTTTATTACATCAAATAGAGCATCAGAACTGCAGATAGACTGTAACATTTTATTACATCAAATAGAGCATCAGAACTGCAGATAGACTGTAACACTTTATTACATCACACAGAACATCAGAACTGCAGTTAGACTGTAACACTTTATTACATCACACAGAACATCAGAACTGCAGATAGACTGTAACACTTTATTACATCACACAGAACATCAGAACTGCGGATAGACTGTAACACTTTATTACATCACATAGAGCATCAGAACTGCAGTTAGACTGTAACACTTTATTACATCACACAGAACATCAGAACTGCGGATTGACTGTAACACTTTATTGCATTACACAGAACATCAGTACTGTCAGGAGACTGTAACATTACAAATGATGTATTTGTAGAATATATAAAGCCAAAATAAAGGTTACTATTGCTTTAAATGAAAACTACACGAGGAATAAGCTGTTAATGTATTATTCAGCTATGTATCTTTCATATAAATATAAAAAAACAAAAAGTGTATGAGTGATCAGGTAATGCACATTACATTTATTACTTGAACACATAGCATCTCTAACTGAACCATTAAGAACCTAACCATTACGTTTCAAAGAAAGGAAACTACAAAGTGAAAGCCACCTATGATTTAATATAATCTAAAAGGCTTAAATGAAAACTATAAGAATAAGTGGCTTTCAATTTGTTACTCAATTACATGTCTTTCAAAACAGTAGTCAGTTATTTTTATTGATCATTTCTATAGTATCTGCAGATGCTTCTATTTAATGATCTCCATTGACGTTTACATTAAGTGCACATGTCCTCAAACAGGCAATAAGCTTTAAAGGGATAGTAATACTTCGTATTATCTTTATTTTATTTTGCAGGCATTAAAAAACATGAAGAACGATATAAGTCTTATCTCTCAAACCTTTATGGTTTGAGAAATATTCACAAGCAAAGTTCCCCCTCCTGCCCCTTTTACCTAGTGTAAGCCATCTCTTCTCAGATGTGGAATCCAGTCCACAGACCAGACAGATAACAGAAGGGGACAATCTTCTTCCTGTGAGAACAATGAAAGCCCTGCCCCCCTTGACAAGTGTTTCAGGTTTTTCCTTATCTTAATTGAAGATTGTCCCTCTCTGCAGTCTACCTCCTCCTTTCCCAGCTTTCTTTTAATATCTGTATCACACCTGTTAAGCCCTGCCTCCCACACTCCCAATTCACGTCATTTTTTTCAGCCCCTACCACACCAGAGGACTCCCCTCCAGGGAGACTACAATTGAGAGTTCCCATGTATGATAATTTCCCTTCAACATTATCATACAGACAGGGTATTAGGAAGTCATGTTGTACATTTAGCAATTGAACCATTTGGTTTGGTTTATTCTGTTTTTCCAGAATTGTATTTTCTTGTTGATAGACCTGATTGAGTCATTAAAGGATAAGAAGACCTCCACATTCATTTTTATGGTCAGAACATCCTAAGAGCTCCTAGAGATGTTGCTCTTGTGCCTTTATTCAAGATGGGGAGGGGGCATTCGCTAAGTGGTGATAAAGAGGTGATATAGTTGTTCCTATGTTATTTTATGGAGCCTATGCACTAAGATTTATCCAGCTTTGGAGATCTTAGTGAATAGGCTCTATAGAATAACAGGAAGTGGAGAAGTGATATCACTGTAGAAGTCATCTCCACTTAATCACCTCTTTATCACACCTTAGTGACTCTCCCCATTATCTTCAATTAATCAAACATTTATATAATGATCTGAATTCTGTTCGGTGTCTAGGTCACCCCCCCTCACAACAAACAACAACAAACAATGGTCTTCAATAGACGTGAATGACTCATAGGGTTTTTTTTTTATAAAACTGAAACATATTGAAACTGAAACAACCAGCCACAGACTAAGAGATAAATTCAAACAAGATAATTAAATGGACATACCTGACTGTTGTTTGAAGGAACCTTACCTACTAGGTAAGTCCTCCTGATGACCAAATTAAGAGTCACTTATTGTTAAGGTAAAGTTGCCCTTTAAAAAAAGGGATAGTAATGTTTCACAGTAAAAGCAGCTCCGATTAATCTTCATAGTATTTGGGGGAAAACTGTAGAGAGAAAAATGGGAAAAGCACACACCATCTGAGAGCAAACCATATCAAATAGAAACAATAAAGTAAAATAAATGATTCTACTTACAAGACCATTTCTTGTAAGTAGGCCCGTATAGGAGATGTTGTGGGTATCGGTTCTGAATCTCAGTTGTCCTTCCTGTCCTAGGATCTCAACGGTCAGGCTTGTCACGTTTGGATACATTGTATCGTGCTATATATGAAACATACAGGAGACTTCCTCTAAGTGTATAACTGTATGGTCGTTTACCCAGGATAAGCCCCTTCACATAGAAAGCACTCACCAGATGAATACTTGCGGTGTGTATGTGATCGAAGCCCGACCTGGCTTGATGTAAACCAGAATTCGTCAGGGATATTGAATAGGTCCAAGTGGGTTAATAAAATACTTTATTGTATACTGCCCTACACGTTTTGTGAAGAAACACTTCACTTCGTCAGGGGATCAAGTGCCACTGAGGATACCAGGGAATATAGCAGCAACCTAGAGACCATCCATCCATTTTTCATTGTTCATGGTGACTTTCTTTTTATATTTTTGAACTACTGAGCAATAGCATGTGGAGCGCTATAGGTGCACATCTGTACATTTTCATAGTATTTGGGTTGTGGAGAGTGTTATTTCAATATTGTCAAAGTTGCAGTTCAAGAGTAATTGAATGATAAAGTATCCCCCTTCCGCCACTTTTACTGATGTAACACTTCTCACCTCAGAGCAGCAAGACTGTCCAAATGGATAGCAGAGAAGGACAATCTTCATTGAGCATAAGGAAAAACCTGAAAAAGCTGTCAAGGGGGCAGGGCTTTCCTTATGATCACAGTAAGGAAATTGTCCCTTGTCTGATCAAGAGACCAGATTCCACATCTGAGGGGAGGCGGCTTACAATAGGAAAAGGGGCTGGAGGGGGATACTGTATCATTCAATTACTCTTGAACTACAACACTGACAGTATTGAAATAGCACTCTCCATGGCCCAAATTCTATGAAGATTAATTGGAGCTGCTGTTTTTGTGAAACATTACTATCCCTTTCATCAGAGGCGTAACTAGAAGCCACTGGGCCCTGGTGCAAGAATTGCCATGGGCCCCCCCGCCCACATTGGCCCCCTCATCCACATTGCCCCTTCCACAATGCCCCCTTCATCTCCACAATGCCCCCTTCATCTCATCTCCACAATGCCCCCTTCCACATTGCCCCCTTCATCTTCACAATGCCCCCTTCCACAATGCCCCCTTCATCTCATCTCCACAATGCCCCCTTCCACAATGCCCCCTTCATCTCCACATTGCCCCCTTCATCTCCACAATGCCCCCTTCATCTCCACAATGCCCCCTTCATCTCATCTCCATAACGCCCCCATCTGCACATTTCCCCTACCTCCAGTCCCTGGTGGTCTAGCGGAGAGTCTTTACAGATCTGTGCCTCCTTCGGCACAGATCTCTGCAACCGGAGCTCCCGCGCGCCGCTGTAGTAATGCAGAGGCTGGGAGATGATGTCATCTCCCAGCGCTCTGTATTACTACAGCGGCGCACCAAGTGGGAGATCAGGTAAGTGACTGCTGCGGGCGAGGGGGTCGCAGGCGGTGGCCGGGCCCCTGGAGTGAGGGGCCCGGTCGCAGGTGCGACCGCTGCGACCCCTATTTTTACGCCACTGCCTTTCATCCTTTGAGTGCTAAAGGGATGGCCAGGGAATTGCTCTGCAATGCTTTAGACAGCCCTTTGGAACTCAAAGGATTAACCCTTTGAGTGCCAGAGAGTTATCCAACGCATTGCAACGCAATGCGTTGGGTACCTCTCTGGCACTCAAAGGGTTAAGACAAGTTTAGTTTGTCTTATAGAGATATGAAACTGTTGTGTTAGCTGTTTGTTTGCAATAGAAACAGTTCTGAGAAAATAACCTGTATTTGTTGCTGGCACAGTGTGGCCCTTTATGCTAATTAGTTTATGTTTTGGGCCAGTGTTACGATGAATTACAAGAATTAATCTAGACAGAGTCCACGCACTGCAGTCATCTCTAATAACACAGCAAGTCATATGCTTGACCTTAAACAGAACTAATTAGCATACTGTCTAGGGAATTACCATAAAATGCCACATCGTGCCAATAAAACATAATGGTTAATTTCTCAAAACCAAATTATTATACAGAAAAAATGGCTTGTGCAACTTTCAGGAAGATTTGAGCTCTTTTACCCCATTAACAACCAGCAGTTAAGGACCATGGACCTTTTTTTTTTGCAATATCGATTCAGGGGTCCGCATGGGGGACCTCTGAATTCAATGATGTGCCAGGACCGTCATGGGTCCTTAATGCATGTTTTACCCATGATGGTCCTGGCACGTCTTGGGTCCTTAAGGAGTTAAAACAAAATTAACTTCTCTTAAAGTGATGCATCCATTTTAAAAGTCACCAACTTATATTCGTGTTTCAAGGTCATTGACTTTTTCAGGATCTGCACTGCAGAAAGATCATTGTGCAAACAGTACCCAGTCTGCATCGGGTGGTGATTTGCATTGGACCAGTCACCCACGACGTGCCTGGGTACAGCATGTTCTGGAAGATTATATCCATTAATAATAGATTAGAAATGATTCCGTCCTTTTATAGAGGCAAAGCTGGCAATACACGGGCTTTTTCTTGATAAACTGATCTGGATTGCTGGCTTGGGCCAGGTCTTGTAGAATTCTAACAGCGAGGCTCTATTTGTGTAGGTTTTAAGAGATCCTTTCCAAAAACTGACGAATACTTGTGCCAGCTAATGAGATTATTTCTCCACCCTTTACCAATCACCGTTCCTTAATTTGCGGCTCGGTTCCCAATCAGTCTGCGTCTGCAGAAAAGCAGGAATGAGTCTTGAAGGCAGAGAATTGACTTTTATGACAATAAAGAGGATGATAAACTGAGAGTAAACATAACAATTATGGGGAAAGCCAACTGCACCATAGGGGGCAAATCAAAATTCCAGTCCAGGTTTTGGTTCAGGCACCCCTCCCACCCTTGGTGTAATATTCATTGTCTTTTAGGACACTATAAAATGCTGGTATATAAAGGGTAAAGCAGGAGAGATTCAACACACAGGACAAAGCAAGTCAAGGTTAGGACTGGACTATAATGGACAGGGTTGGATTTCCCAGTAGGTAGATTAGTTAGCTGCCTAGAGCACCAAATGTTGAGGGGAGGAGCCTCAGCTATGGGTGTCACAAGTGCTATCTCAAAGTCCTTACCTCTTTACAGGCAATCATATAACCCCTTGGATGCCATAGAGATCTTCAACACATTGCGGAGCTCTCTCACAACTGAGGGTAGATACGTTTTTTTGTTATAGGCCAAAGGAATTTTCTGTACCAGAAAACAGTGGATGGGACTGTGGGTGGAGATGGAGTCATGTGAGGAATGTGGGTGTGGTCATGGGCGGAGCTAAGGATGCCTAGGGGGTGACTGGATGTAAAGATGGTCCTGGTAATAGGGTTTGTGGCAAGCTTGGCATACTATGTCCATGTTCTGTGGTTTTGCTTTGGACAAATCAAAATGACCAGTGTCTTAACCCTTTGAGTGCCAGAGGGGTATGCAGCTCATTGCGAAGCAATGCGTTGCGTACCCCTCTTGTACTCAAAGGGTTATATGGGTATTTTAACCCTAGAGAGATCTCTAATGCATTGTGAAGCAATACATTGGAGACGTCTCTGTCCTTCAAAGGGTTAACCCCATTGCTTTCCAATATGTTGTGTCCTCCCTTGAAACTGAAAGGGTTAAAATTCCAATTTAAAATAATGGATATCAATGGGAATGTGTATTTATCGCCGGGCGGTGCTAGGTTCTGCTTTTGGATGCTTAAAACCCAGGTCTCACATTTAAAGCCACAATGCAATGGAGATCGCTCAAGCATTCAAGGGGTTAAAAGATTTAAACCAATGGCCATTTAGACATATTTTATTTAATCCTTATTGGCTAAAATTCTTCTTAGCATATTGGATTCTAGTTTCTCATTCAAAAATGAGTTGCAAATGTATTGCTAGCAATGACAAACACAAGGCCCCTCTCAATTTCCAGTAAAAATCCATGAATATTAACCCCTTGTATACTATCAGTGAAGTTCTCATTAGCACCCAAAATGGCTAAAATGTATTTGCAATATAACAGGGCAAGGCTGTAGCCAATAAACCAGGCATAGGCAAGGTGAGGCCCGCCAACTGCTTGTAGACTAGAATCCCCATCATTCTCCACCAGCCAATGACTGACGGGGAATGATGGGAACAGTAATCTGGAACAGCTGGAGAGCCTCACGTAGTCCAAAACTGCAATAAACAATACTGTTATGTAAATGGTTTCCCAAGGTTACAGAATATCAATTTAACACTTTCTGTTCCATGTTCCCGTCTCCTTTCTGTTGGAGGGTCTCCAAGTCTTTATTTGCAGCTGTTGTTCTGAATGTCTAAGTCAGGACTCTGTCTCTCTTTACATAGAATTTAGTATTCCCACATATCTACTGACCGGTTATAAGGTGGAATGATATCTGAGAACTCTGCTGGCTATGCTTTAAGGGAGAGCATCATGTAATATGGAAAAAAATATGTATATTGAGGTTTTATCCTACATAGTAACATAGTAGATGAGGTTGAAAAAAAGACATGTGTCCATCAAGTCCAGCCTATGCCAAATCACCCCTGTTGATGTAGAAGAAGGCAAACCCCCCCCCCAAAAAAAAAACAACAACATTGAAGCCATTTCCAGTTAATTCTCAAGTGGGTAAAAAAATTCATTTCCTACTCCAAATGGCAGACAAATAGTTCCATAGATCAACAACCTATCTGCATTGAAGCCATCTGTCAAAATTCTCAATATTGTTCTGTGCTAAATAGGTATCATTTACTTTTTTGAAAACAGTTGCAGTATCTGCGAGCACAGCATCTCGAGGTAAAGAATTCCATAGCTTTACCACCCATACTGTAAAAAAAATCCCTGCCTTTGTTTTAGTCATCTTAATGGATGACCTCTTGTTCTTAGCTCAGCTCCTTGAGTAAATAATTAATTGGAGAGTTCTTTGTATTGACCTTGATTATATGTGTAAATGGTAATCATATCACCACCATAGACGTCTCTTCTCTAATGTAAACATACCCAGTTTGGCTAGTGTCTTTTCATAACGCAGAGCCTCCAGTCGTTTTATCCGTTTTGTTGCACGCCTCTGCACTTTTCTTAAGAACTGTTGCCCAAAACTCTACTGCTCAGTAAAACATGCTGAGTGATGTTTTAGTCAAAGGTTTTTACTAGAGATGCACCGATACCGATTTTTTAAAACCGAGTACGAGTACCGATACTTTTTTCAAGTACTCACCGATACCAATTACCGATACCTTTTTTTTGCAGTCATTTGTCAGTTTTCTAAGTACCTATATGCTTTAGGTACTTGGAAAACTGGCAAATGACTGCAAAAAAAAATATTGGTAATTGGTATTGGTGAGTACTTGAAATATACACACACACACACACACCACCTCTTTATTCTCCCCTTTTGACTCTTTCTCCTCCTCTTGATTCCCACCTTTTACTTCATTCTCCCCCTCTTGAGCTCCCTCCTTTTGCCTTGGCTTTTTCTCTCCCTTTTGATCCCCCTTTCTCCTTGACTCACCCTTTTGCCTCTCTCTCCTGATCCCCCCTCCTTTTGCTTTTTTCTCCCTCTTGGCCCCCCTCTTTACCTCTTTCACCACCCGCTGCCCCATCTTGCCTCCCTTACCCTCCTCTGCTGGGTGCTCGCTGTTCTCTCGCAAGCCCCGGCAGAAGTCCGCGTCGGAGCGTTGCCATGGTAACTCGCGGCAACGCTCCGACGCTGCAGGAATGAGAGAGGCAACCGGGGAGCAATGTGAGCAGCTCCCCGGGCTCCCTCTCTGCAGCACCAACCCTGACACAGGGTATCGGTGCTGGCATCGGCCGCATTTGCGCAAGTACAAGTACTCACGCAAATGCTGGTATCGGCACCGATACCAGTATCGGTATCAGTGCAACCCTAGTTTTTACAAATCTGTATTTTTAGGCTGTTGTATCTCCATGTCCTGAGATTTTGCAGATACACTGTTGCTAAAATGGCGTTATGGAGGGCAATTCTCAGTGCCCATAGCTGTCAATAAACTGATGTAGCAACAGCACCACCGGGAATGAGTTGCGTACCCCTCTGGCACTCAAAGGGTTAAACTTTTATTTTGTAATAAAATAATTGCTTGGTTTTTTCAGCTGAGTGTAACAAGAGGAATCTCACTACTGAGAGATGCTTCATTCCAACATTATTAGAGTTCAAGTTGTTTTTTTTTATATAAACAGTACCAGCTGATGTCAAGACAGTTCACCTGTGTCCAGACAGTTATTGTATTACATTGTATGGGAGAAGTGAGCTACTGGATCCAGTTCTTCATAGAATACGATAGTATCAGCTCCTTCACTTTGTGAGTGTTTGAACTGTTATAACTTTTGAACATAGCTGAGTACTCTCTGATTTTGCCCTGTAGACACCGGTTTTGACACTGAATTACCGCGTCTCCGGGCAGAGTCTAATTCTCCGGATGAGGGGAGCTTCTGATGAAACTCTGCCCACTTGTGCTCCATCCCATTCTGTTCCTCCCACTCCCTGCCCTCTTCTCCTCCTTCCCCAGTCTATTCTAGTTATTTTTTTTAAGTCCCACCCCCACTCATGATTAAGCCCTGCCCCTTTTATGACACGAATCACGTCATTTCTCTCCCCTCATTGGCACCACAAGGCTCCCATCAAGATGTTGCCAGGTATGCTTTTGAATAAAATGACTTCTAGCATGGAAAGTACCTTCGTTTTACTCATCAGAAAAATACATAAAATGTGTTTGAGATTAATAAACCTTTACTGATCTTTAACTGTCTTTAAATGAATACTACTTAATATCTTGACCAAGGCTCAGCTCTCAGGATAAAGTAAATTAAGGTTAGTAAATGTCTAAAGTAGGAGAGATTCAGCTCATAAGACAAAGCATATTAAGGTTAGGTACTTGCCAAAATGAGGTACCTTGGCGTTGGTGGCAAGCTTAGCATTCTATGGCCATATAATGTAACTAAATCCTCATCTTTAATATAGTAGTGATATGCAGGCACAATGCTGCAGAATAAAGGGTTAATGGTGATGAAAATGTGGATGTGCACCAATACTTTGTATATTTGCTTTTAGCTATTTTGGTCAAAATTGGTTGCACTCCAGCAATTTTAAATGTGTTTTTTTATTCTTTGGGTGTGCTTACCAAAACCTGGACTGGAATGATATATATATATATATAAAATATATGGCTAGGGCTGTTTTGGAGCAGTTGTCTGGATTGGTGGCAGCTACACCCTGAGGTGGGTTTACAGGGAGCGTGCAACAAACGACATGTGTTGGGGCTGTGTTTTGGGCATTACTGTTTAGCTTTTCAAGAATGAGTGCATGCAGCTGTTATTCATAGAGACACAGGTGGAGAAACAGGTTGGACACACACACACACCATATGAATAATGTGACAGTAATTGTAAATGTTGTCCCTCCCTCTGCTAACGAGAAGAGCATGAACACTCTGACAGTACTCTAAAAGGGATAGTAATGTTTCATAATAAAAGCAGCTCTAATTAATCATCATAGTATTTGGACTTTGGAGAGTGTTATTTCAATTCTGTCAGAGTTGTAGTTCAAGAGTAATTGAATGATAAAATATCCTCCTCCCGCCCCTTTTACTGATATAAAACTGCTCAGCCAGATCAGAAGGGAGGTGCCCAGTTAGACTGCAGAGAGGGACAAACTTCAATTAAGATAAGGGAAAAAAGCTGAAAAACTTGTCAAGGGGGGCAGGGCTTTCATTGTTCTCATAGGAAGAAGATTGTCCCCTTCTGTTATCTGTCTGGTCTATGGACTGGATTCCACATCTGAGAAGAGATGTCTTACACTAGGTAAAAGGGACAGGAGGGGAAACTTTGCTTGTGAATATCTGTCAAACCATAAAGGTTTGAGAGATACGTCTTATATCGTTCTTCATGTTTTTTAGTGCCTACAAAATAAAATAAAGATAAAACAAAGTATTACTATACCTTTAAGTGTTCCCCTGTCCTGAACTGACAGATCAGTGTTATACTGGAACTCCAATTCAATGCAGCTGCAAGAAGACAGATGGCTCTCAGAGTGAGGAGAGAGCACCCAGCCTATCACACTGAGTCCTTACATCCTTACATTTCATTGGGAATGAATTACACATATTTGGATCTCAGTTATGGAGGCTTCACTGCACTGTATTGAGCATATTGTACTGTTTATGTGTCCATGCATGTGCTGTGCAGTGACTACCTAGGAACACTACACAAGATTGCAAGCACAGCCTCTCAATCACCATAGTATGTGCAGTGCAACAATGTGCAGCCTCTGTAATGAAGCATTCTGGTAAGCACACACTTGTACTCTGGCCACTTAAGGACTGCAGCCTCCACATCTGACAAAAACAAAAAAAGATGCAAACTATAGTGATAGAATCTTATTTACACAAGAGAAAAGTGTTAGTGCAAATGTGAGAATACATAGATATCAAAATATTATGTGATAATTAAAAGTGCAGCAATTTTAGTTACACCTCTGAAGTGCAAAGTTTATCCTGAAGAAGGGCACTCACACTGCTAAGAGATGTCATAATGGGATAGTAATACTTTGTTTTATCTTTATTTTATTTTGTAGGGATTAAAAAAACATGAAGAACGATATAAGTTTTATCTCTCAAACCTTTATGGTTTGAGAGATATTCACAAGCAAAGTTTCCCCTCCTGCACCTTTCACCTAGTCTAAGCCATCTCTTCTCAGATGTGGAATCTGATTGTAAAACCAGACAGATAACAGAAGGGGACAATCTTCTTCCTATGAGAACAATGAAAGCCCTGCCCCGCTTGACAAGTTTTTCAGGTTTTTCCCTTATCTTAACTGAAGATTGTCCCTCTCTGCAGTCTACCTGGGCACCTCCCTTCTGATCTGTCTGAGCAGTGTTACATCAGTAAAAGGGGTGGGAGGGGGACACTTTATCATTGAATTACTCTTGAACTACAACTCTGACAGAATTGAAATAATACTCTCCAAAGTCCAAATACTATGATGATTAATTAGAGGTGCTTTTGTTATGAAACATTACTATCCCTTTAATGAATGGTTATTGCAGCCCAACCTTGCATGTTTCGGGGCAGTACCCCAATGGACCAAAATAGTATAATGGCACTGTTGCAATGGCATCCTATGGATTTTTTTATTATCAACTGACCAGAACTGTCGCAACAGCACCACCATAACATTACAGGCCATGGAAGTACTGCACCAAAAATGCAAGTTTCAGCTGCAATAAGCTTTGAATAAAATCTCTCTCAGCAGTGGGAATCATTTCTTTTACTTATGACAAACCTCTCAATTATATAGTAAGCAATACATCCCTTTAAAGTGGATCTATCATTTAGCAAATAAGTTTAAAACTTTATAATTTTTTTAAAAAATAAAAAAATTATTTGCACGAAAATTAAGGTTTAAACAGTGCCCTGCACCCTACTTCCGGGTAAACTGCTCTTGCTGCAGTTTGCTGCTCTGCCTCTGCTGCTGTCCCTCGACCCGGCATCCTCCGATGACAGAGGCTTTCTGTTGGTAATCTGGAGACATCTCATTGGCAGAGATCGATATCTGTACGATGAGATCGCTCCAGCTTACTAACAGAAGCAAATAACGTTTTTTTTGTTTTTTTTTAAATAATGTTTTAAACTTATTCGCTAAGTAATCTACCTAATGAGTATAACTTGTAAAGGGGTGATAGATCCACTTTAAGCAAGGATTTTTTGTAGGGGTGCTTGGGGTCCTCAGCACAGCAACTTAAAGGGATAGTAATACTTCATTTTAACTTTATTTTATTTTGTAGGCATTAAAAAAACATGAAGAATGATATAAGTCTTATCTCTGAAACCTTTATGGTTTAAGAGATATTCACAAACAAAGTATCCCCCCCCTGTTCAACCAGATCAGAAGGGAGATGCCCAGGTAGACTGCAGAGAGGGACAATCTTCAATTAAGATAAGGGAAAAAGCTGAAAAACTTGTCAAGGGGGGAAGGGCTTTCATTGTTTTCATACAAAGAAAATTGTCCCCTTCTGTTATCTGTACTGTCATACAACCAGGCTCACATCTGAGAAGAGATGGCTTACACTAGGTAAAAGGGGCGGGGAGGGGAACTTTGCTTGTGAATATCTCATAAACCATAAAGGTTTGAGAGATAAGACATATACCATTCTTCATGTTTTTTTAATGCCTACAAAATAAAATAAAGTTAAAACAAAGTATTACTATCCCTTTAAGGAAAATAAAAGCATTATTCTATATGATTCTTTTATATATTTCAGATAGTTACCAGCACTTCTTTTTTTTTAGAATCAATGCTCTGCCTTTTAATTTAAAAAAAACCCCCAAAACATACTTTTCCTTTCAATTATTCTTGCCTACTATAAATATGGTATATTTTCTGATAAACTATAACTGCTATGCTTTTTTTTTAGAGCAGAGCAGGTTAATTTTCCCAAATAAATGGCGGTGAGTGAAAAAAAAAAAGCGAATCGATTTTGTGAATTAAAAAACTGGTTGAGTTTGTGTCTGGCTGGGTCATCTAAGGTGAACAACATCTTCACAAATCTACACTCCTCTGTTCAGATCCGGCTTTTAAAAATCGATGTGACGTTTATAGAAGAGAGAGAGAGATTTTAATACAAAAATAAAGCAGGCATCATGTATTTAAATATGTAGGTTAGCAAAAAAAAATTGTTTAGGATGGCACTGTTTATTTAGACCTACAGCAGCAATGATACGGTATCGTTCCTATAGGAACCCAGTGTCTGTAAAGAGGGCTGTGCTACAAGACTGTGTATCACTGAAGCTAATGTTGTAAGAACAAGTTGTGTCCACAGAAATTTTTCCAGGGGGTGGGAAAGCCATAATATGACCCCCAGATCAGCCCATCCAGTCCCTTTGTTTATACGGAGGGGGTAATTGGGGGGGCAAGTGCCCCCCCTCCGGAAACCCATGTAAGAAGCATTAAACAAGTCCCACAAATGTAACCCTTTGAGTGCCAGAGGGGTATGCAACGTACCCCCTCTGGCACTCAAAGGGTTAAATGGGGATTTTAGTCCCTTGAATGCTAAAAACACCACTCAGATAAACGGGAGTTTGAAGGTTATATTTTTTTTTTCCATGTGATGCAGCTGGTTTGCTGCAATATTCTTCTTATACGTCAGAGCTCAATGTTGACAGATTGTTGGGAGGTGCTGGGCATGACCTGGCATGACCTGGCTGTCATAGTACATATTGGCATCGATGACAACTTCCGTGGAGAGGTGCAGGTTCATTAAGTGTGATTGCAGGGATCGAGAACACATGCTTAAGCACAAGGACAATTAAGGTGGCATTTTCTGAAATACTACCTGTGCCACGTGCTGCATCAGGAACAGGGCTGGATTTAAATCCTATATGCCATCTAGACACCCCTAGATCTGTCAATAATCACACCCTCACTATTCACATGTCCTTCTCGGCCTATAACAAGCAAAGATAAAAAAAAAAAAAAAAAAAGGCTTTAACCCTTTGAGTGCCAGAGGGGTACGCAAAGCATTGCTTTGCTATGCTTTGCGTACCCCTCTGCCACTCAAAGGGTTAACTTCTTGTTTGCTAGGGAGCTCTCCAACACATTGCGAAGAGACCTCTCTAGCATCCAAGGAGTTAAATAATAGCTAGTAAAGTGGTATAAAACTGTTGCATTGACATTGCTCTGGCCACACCCACAATTCAGAATGTGGGTGTAGCCAGATTTGGAGCTCTAGGAAGTTGCATTCTCTGCTTATTGGGAAATCTGTCCCTGATCAGGAAGCCAACAGGAGGCTGGCCAGTTAAGTGCCTGGCTAGAAACTTGGCATGAGATGGAGGGGATGGGTTTCTAGAACACTGGGCCATCTTTCCCTTGTAGGCAATCTTTATAGTAGAGATGGAGAAGCAATGTCACTTATACAAGGTGCAGTAATGGAATCAGGGGGTGGGGGTCTGTCTGGGAGAGATGTTTTTAGATTAATTTAATTTGATTACAATTGCAGGTGACAGTGGTGCCCCTAGCACACTAGCTGTAATTTTCTTCCTCATTAGAGACAGATTTAGGAGTACTGATAGACAATAGACTTCACAGCAGTGTGCAGAGTCACTCAGCTGCTGCAAGAGCAAATATGGTACTAGCCTGCATAAAAAGAGGTGTAGATGCAAGGGATGGGAATATTATCCTACCTCTGTATAAATCCTTGGTTAGGCCTCATCTAGAATATGGAGTACAATTTTGGGCGCCAGTTCTTAAAAAAGACATTGTTGAAATGGAAAAGGTGCAGAGACGTGCAACAAAACTGATAAAGGGATTGGAGGATCTGAGTTATAAAGAGAGACTAGCCAAACTGGGTTTGTTTACATTAGAGAAGAGACGCCTAAGGGGTGATATGATTACCATTTACAAATACATTCAAGGTCAAGACAAAGAACTAGCCAATTAATTATTTACCAAAACGCTGAGCTAAGAACAAGAGGTCATCCATCAAAGCGGAACTACCACATCAACTAAAGTCGCCCTGCAATACTTAGGCAGATAGCGACTAGCTTACCTCTCAAAAGTACCCCCGAGTAAAGTTTTCCTTAAGCTTCCGCTACCAGAAGCCAGGCATCAGCACAGACATCTTGTCTGCGCTCCTGTGCTTTCAGTTCCCGTCACCCTTCAGAGACATTGCACTGGTCCGAACAGCTCCGGAAAAGACTGACGGTGCAGGCGTGCAGGCTGCACTAACCTGGCCATCAGTCTCAGAATATTACTGATAACTTTACTCGGGGCACTTTTAAGAGGTAAAATAAAGATTATTAAGCTAGTCGCCACCTGCCTAAGTATTGCAGGGCGACTTTAGCTGATGTGGTAGTTCCGCTTTAAGACTAGAGGAGAGCCGCTTTTGAAAACAAAGGCAGGAATTCTTTACAGTAAGGGCTGTAAAGCTATGAAATTCTTTGCCCCTGGATGTTGTACTTGCAGATAATGTAACTGCTTTCAAAAAAGCAATGGATGCCTATCTAGCACAGAACAATATTGAAAATTATAACAGATGGTTTCAATACAGATAGGAGGTTGATCCAGGGTACTATCTGACTGCCATTAGGAGTCAGGAAGGAATTTTTTTACCCACTTGGGGCTAAACAGGGAATGGCTTCAGAGGGCTTTTTTTGCCTTCCTCTGGATCAACAGGGGTGTTTTTTGGCATGGGCTGGACTTGATGGACATATGTCTTTTTTCAGCCTCATCAACTATGTTACTATAGCAGAACAAAATACTGGAAAATACATATCGCCGGGTTTGGAATCCTGTCAGTCATAGGCTAGCACTTAAAAGACCAGTAAACCTTTTATAATGGAAAAAATATTTGTTTTATGAATTTTCCTGATGAATAAATCAACGGTCCTTCCGTTGCCCAGAATTGTTTTACTCAAACATTATTGCAGTTCAGACTTGTATTTTGTGGCAGCAGTAGTTCCATGGCCTGACATTTTTTACAGTGGAGCTGTTGATACAGCAGTCTATAGACAGCTATTGTCAGTGACAACATCCCTCCATAGGCTGCTGCAGCAACAGCACCACTGTAAAATTTCAGGCCACATAGGTACTGCACCCCAAAAAATATGCATGCTTGAGCTGCAAAACTGAACATCTCTCAGCAGTGGGAGAAACCGTTCATTATGTATTTCTTCCATAATAGCAGATAATATCATTTTAACCCTACGAGTACCAGGGAGGTATCCGATGCATTACGTTGCAATGCGTTGGATACCTGTATGGCACCCAAAGGGTTAAACATTGCATGGATATTTGTTTAACAAACATATTTACACAATGATAAATCAAGTGAAGAAATACTGCATTCTGCATAGCACATAAAAGATTCCATTCAGTTAATTATCTCTGTTTTTTGCAGGGCGATTGCCCAGTGTAAATGTCCACATCCGGAGGACAGGGCCTTCCAGAGACGCTTTGTTATCTGCCGATTAAGGAATGTGCTGGTGGAACATGTTTCTTCGCTTTGGTGCTCCGAGTGATAGAACATAGTACAGCGGCTAAGAAGGCATGTGATGTTCAGCCAATCAAGTGATCTGATTGGCGGAGAGCCCTCTTGTGCTTAATAACGATAAATAGCCATTCTGAACAAACTGTTCAAGCACACAAGTCTTTGGAATTTGGACATATGAAGTAATTGCCCTGCTGTGGTCAGATATAATTAAAACAGTCAGTAGATAGTATTAAATTATTTCAGCAAAACAATTTACTCAAAACAAGATCTTATGTCTCCAACATGGGTTGTGCCACAATGATATATATACATATATATATGCCATATTCTCATAAGTTAAAGTAAACCTATCACCCCAAGATATGTTTAGTTAATGCTAAACAGAATGAAAATCTGACTATAAAATAATCTTTATTTGTTGGTGGCACTGTATGGCACGTTATGCTAATTACTCTGTGTGCTGGGCCAATATTTCCACATTCTATGCTATGAATCTAGGCAAAGCCCACCCACTGGGGGCGTGTCTAACACAACAAAGAGGGGTACGTTCAACATTGTCTGGTCATTTTGTTGCGCATCTTTTGGATATTGAATCCTGGTCTGCTGTAGACTCTCTTTTCTTATATAAAAGACATATTAGGAGTTATGCACTAAGGCGTGATAAAGAGGTGATAACTTCTTTAGCGATACCACTTCTCCAATTTCAGTGTTATTCTATAGAGCCTGTGCATGAAGATCTTCAAAATTGGAGAGATCCTAATGCACTGGCTCCATAGAATAACATAGGAACTGGGGAAGTGATATCACTGCTGAAGTCATCTCCACTTTATCACCTCTTTATCACACCTTAGTGCATAACCCCCATTGTTTTAATTAGCATTTATACAACTTGTTAAAGTATATGATTTCGTTTTTTCTGTTTTTCGGGTACAGTTTGAGTTGTTTATTATTATTTGTCTTTCTACTATACTTTTGGGATTTTAGAAATAGCTTTTAAAGGGATAGTAATACTTACAAATTACTAATTCCCATATTGTATTGCCCCCAGTGTCATCTCTCAAACCCTTATGGTTTGAAAGATAATAGCGCTCAAAGTTCCCCCCTCCCTTCCCTTTCCCTGAAGTCAGTGTTGTACTGACTGCAGGGATATCCTGTCTTACGTGCATCAGGCAGCTCTGCAGCAGAGCTGAGATTGCATTAGTAAAAAATAAATCTTTCACTGAAACGGCCTTCTACATGTGCTTGCAAACCAAGCACAAACCAAGCACACGTAGAAGACCGTTTCAGTGAAATAATTATTTTTTATTAACGAGATCTCTGCTCTGCTGCAGAGCCACCTGACTGTCGTACGACAGGCTTCTCCTGCATTCAGTACAATGCTGACTTCAGGGAAAGTGGAGGGAGGGGGGAACTTTGCGAGATATTGTCTCTCAAACCATAAGGGTTTGAGAGATAACACTGGGTGCAATAAATTCCTTTTTAGCATGCCTACAATATGGGGATTAGTAATTTGTAAGTATTACTATCCCTTTAATGAAGGCTCCTCTCTATGTCTTTAGATTATAATCCATCGAGTTACCTTCCAGCCTGTCATCCTAAGTAAATGTTTATATTTTTTCACAAAATGGGATTTATGATCACTACAATTTATTTTTTATTTTTTTCCCCATTATAAATTATTAGTTGAAATCTTAGTATATCATCAAGATATTGTGTTATTATTGGATTTGTTTAATTGTGGAGTTGTGTAAGGCACTGTGAAAAGTGCCATTTTCCCGGTTTTTCACCTAGCTCATTGCATTGAAATCAATGGGTAGAAACTAGTGATGAGCGAGCACCCCAATGCTCGGGTGTTCGGGTGCTCTGACCGAGCACCCCCTGAGGCTCGAGTGCTCGGCCGAGCACCCGAGCCCCATTGAAGTCAATGGGAGGACTCGAGCATTACACCAGGCACCCCCTGCTCTGATGAGGGGAGGGTGCCTGGTCCATAGGAAAAGGGCAGAAAAGGATGGAAACACCACAGAAATGGTTCAGGGACAGCATAGGGAGGATGTCTGGATGCATCTTGGACTCCAACATCGCTGCTGGGAACGATCTTTCGCCCGTAGTACGCCATTTTTACAGACTGACCATAAAACACACAAAAAGGAAAATAAAAACGACTTTAGGCGAAAAATTGATACCAAACAATATTTGCTGTATATTTACTTGTATATCATCTGCAAATTCTCCCAAAAATTTCTTTGATTTTCTGAAGTGAGGCCATGATTAAGAGGGAAACGTGCGCAGAGGCAAATTATCCCAAAAATTTCCTTGATTTTCTGAAGTGAGGCCATGATTAAGAGGGAAACGTGCGCAGAGGCAAATTATCCCAAAAATTTCCTTGATTTTCTGAAGTGAGGCCATGATTAAGAGGGAAACGTGCGCAGAAGCAAATTATCCCAAAAATTTCCTTGATTTTATTGAACTGAGGCCATGATTAAGAGGGAAACGTGCGCTGAGCTGACCATCTAAAACATTATGGGTGAGGGTCTGCTGCAGAGCTGACCATCCTAAACATTATATGCGAAGGCCCGCTAGTGAGCTGACGCTATAAAACATTATATGCGAAGGCCCGCTAGTGAGCTGACGCTATAAAACATTATATGCGAAGGCCCGCTAGTGAGCTGACGCTATAAAACATTATATGAGAGGGCCCGCTGGTGAGCTGACCTATATAAAAATTGTCAAACAGGGCCCGCTGGTGAGCTGGCCCTATATAAAAATTATATCACAGGGCCCGCTGGTGAGCTGGCCCTATATAAAAATTATAGCACAGGGCATATGGAAGAGGAGGAGGAGGATGAGAAGATTAAGAGTCAACCATATACCCGTTTTTTGGGTGGAAGGGGTGAATGGGAATACAGAGTATTCCCATCATTGTAAATAATATATGTAAAGTGAGTTTATGTTCCCCCGGGGCTTTCCTCCAGTGGAGTGGAGAAGTCAGGGGAAATCCAGGCCTTGTTCATTTTTATAAGTGTCAACCTATCAGCATTGTCGGTGGAAAGGCGGATATGCTTATCTGTTATGATGCCACCAGCAGCACTAAATACCCGCTCAGACAGAACGCTGGCGGCAGGGCAGGCCAGCACCTCCAAGGCGTAGAGTGCCAGTTCATACCACGTGTCCAGCTTGGACACCCAGTAGTTGTAAGGCACAGAGGGATCATTGAGGACGCTGACACGGTCTGCTACGTACTCCTTCACCATCTTCCAAAACTTTTCCCTCCTTGTGACACTAGGCTGCGCATCAGGGTGAGGGTGCTGGCGGGGTGTCATGAAGGTGTCCCACGCCTTGGAGAGTGTTGCCCTGCCTTTCTCGGAACTGCTGTGTGCTCCCCTTTTCTCCCCTTCTCAGTTGGCCAAGGTAGCACGTACTCTGCCGCCAGCGTTGTCAGATGGAAAATTTTGGAGCAATTTTTCAACAAGAACCTTCTGGTATTGCACCATTTTGCTTGTCCTCTCCACCGGAGGAATGAGAGATGAGAAATTCTCTTTGTAGCGGGGGTCCAGAAGGGTGAACACCCAGTAATCCGTGTTGTCTAAAATGCGTACAACGCGTGGGTCACGGGAAAGGCAGCCTAACATAAAGTCAGCCATGTGTGCCAGAGTACCAACAGTCAAGATTTCGCTGTCCTCACCAGGAGGATGACTCTCAATATCCTCATCCTCTTCCTCCTCTTCTGCCCACCCACGCTGAAGAGATGGAACTAAAGTTCCATGGCTACCCTCTGTAGCGGAGGCAACCGTGTCTTCCTCCTCCTCCTCCTCCTCCTCCTCCGCCTCCTCCAATTGTCGCTGAGAAGACGAAGTGAGGGTGCTCTGGCTATCACCTTGTGTAAGCTCTTCCTCCCCCATTTCCACCTCTTCCACATGCAAAGCGTCGGTTTTAATTGTGAGCAGCGAGTGTTTCAGTAGACACAGAAGTGGGATGGTTACACTGATAATAGCGTTATCGCCGCTCACCATCTGTGTCGATTCCTCAAAATTGCATAAAACCTCGCAGAGGTCTGACATCCATTCCCACTCCTCACTTCTGATTACAGGAAGTTGAACGGAGAGGCGACGACCGTGTAACAGCTGGTACTCCACTACTGCCCTCTGCTGCTCACAAAGCCGGGCCAACATGTGGAAGGTGGAGTTCCAGCGCGTGCTCACGTCACACAGCAGCCGGTGAGCTGGCAATTGTAAGCGCTGCTGCAGCTTCAACAGGCCGGCCGAAGCTGTAGATGACTTACGGAAATGTGCACACACGCGGCGCACCTTGGTCAAGAGATCATGCACATTGGGGTAGGTTTTTAGAAATCGCTGCACCACTAAATTAAATACATGCGCTAGGCATGGTACGTGTGTGAGCTTGCCGAGCTCCAAAGCCGCCACCAAGTTACGCCCATTATCACACACAACCATGCCTGGTTGCAGGTTGAGTGGCGAGAGCCACTGCTCGGTCTGGTGACTAATCCCCTGCAACAGCTCTGAGGCCGTGTGCTGTTTGTCCCCAAGGCAGATCAGCTTCAGCACGGCCTGTTGACGCTTCCCCACTGCAGTGCTACACTGCTTCCAGCTACTGGCTGATGGGGGAGTGGCGCTGCGTGTAGAGAATTCGGAGGTGGAAACGGAGGAGGAGGAGCCAATAACGTAGGTGCTGGCGGAAACCCTGATGGAGGTAGGGCCCGCAATCCTCGGCGTGGGTAGCACCCGTGCCATCCCAGGGTCCGAGTCGCTCCCAGCCTCCACGACATTCACCCAGTGTGCCGTCAGGGAAATGTAGCGTCCCTGGCCACAAGCACTTGTCCATGTGTCAGTCGTTAAGTGGACCTTCCCAGTAACTGCGTTGGTCAGGGCACGGGTGATGTTACGGGACACATGGTGGTGTAATGCGGGGATGGCACACCGGGAAAAGTAGTGGCGGCTGGGGACCGCGTACCGAGGGACAGCTGCTGCCATCAGGCTGCGGAAGGACTCAGTGTCCACAAGCCTAAATGGCAGCATTTCGATGGCCAGTAATTTGGAAAGGTGTGAGGTTAGTGCTATGGCCTGTGGGTGGGTGGCTGGGTATTTTCGCTTGCGCTCAAATGCCTGGGGTAACGACATTTGGACGCTGTGCTGGGACAGGGAAGTGGATGTGGTCGCTGATGGTGCTTCAGATGGTACAGGTGCAGGGCGGGAGGTATGCGGGCCTGCGCCTTCGACAGGCGATTGGCCGGCACCGAAAACAGGGGAAGAGGAGGCAGTGGTGTGGCCTGCAGACACAGATGGGCGATCCAGGCGTTCCTCCCACTTACTACGGTGCTTGGATGCCATGTGTCGGATCATGCTGGTGGTGGTGAGGTTTCTAGTGTTCATGCCTCGGCTCATTCTGGTGTGGCACAGGTTGCAAACTACAATTCTTTTGTCGTCCGCACTTTCCTTAAAAAAACGCCATACCACGGAACACCTACCCTTTGGCAAGGGAGATTTACGCAAGGGGGTGCTCCGTGGAACATTTGCGGGCCGGTTTGGTGCGGTCCGCCTTCTTTCTGTAGCCACACCACTGCCTCTTCCAGCCTGTTGCGGTGCTGCAGATGGCTCACCCTCAGGACTGCTGTCATCGCTCGGCTCTACACCTTCCCAGGTGGGGTCAGTCACCTCATCGTCCACCAAGTCCTCCTCCACTTCCTCACTCTGATCATCCTCCCCATTAGTGATGAGCGAGCACCCCAATGCTCGGGTGTTCGGGTGCTCTGACCGAGCACCCCCTGAGGCTCGAGTGCTCGGCCGAGCACCCGAGCCCCATTGAAGTCAATGGGAGGACTCGAGCATTACACCAGGCACCCCCTGCTCTGATGAGGGGAGGGTGCCTGGTCCATAGGAAAAGGGCAGAAAAAGATGGAAACACTACAGAAATGGTTCAGGGACAGCATAGGGAGGATGTCTGGATGCATCTTGGACTCCAACATCGCTGCTGGGAACGATCTTTCGCCCGTAGTACGCCATTTTTACAGACTGACCGTAAAACACACAAAAAGGAAAATAAAAACGACTTTAGGCGAAAAATTGTTACCAAACAATATTTGCTGTATATTTACTTGTATATCATCTGCAAATTCTCCCAAAAATTTCCTTGATTTTCGGAAGTGAGGCCATGATTAAGAGGGAAACGTGCGCAGAGGCAAATTCTCCCAAAAATTTCCTTGATTTTCAGAACTGAGGCCATGATTAAGAGGGAAACGTGCGCAGAGGCAAATTCTCCCAAAAATTTCCTTGATTTTCAGAACTGAGGCCATGATTAAGAGGGAAACGTGCGCAGAGGCAAATTCTCCCAAAAATTTCCTTGATTTTCAGAACTGAGGCCATGATTAAGAGGGAAACGTGCGCAGAGGCAAATTCTCCCAAAAATTTCCTTGATTTTCAGAACTGAGGCCATGATTAAGAGGGAAACGTGCACAGAGGCAAATTCTCCCAAAAATTTCCTTGATTTTCAGAACTGAGGCCATGATTAAGAGGGAAACGTGCACAGAGGCAAATTCTCCCAAAAATTTCCTTGATTTTATTGAACTGAGGCCATGATTAAGAGGGAAACGTGCGCTGAGCTGACCATCTAAAACATTATGGGTGAGGGTCTGCTGCAGAGCTGACCATCCTAAACATTATATGCGAAGGCCCGCTAGTGAGCTGACGCTATAAAACATTATATGAGAGGGCCCGCTAGAGAGCTGACCCAATAAAACATTATATGAGAAGGCCCGCTGGTGAGCTGACCTATATAAAAATTGGCAAACAGGGCCCGCTGGTGAGCTGGCCCTATATAAAAATTATATCACAGGGCCCGCTGGTGAGCTGGCCCTATATAAAAATTATATCCCAGGGCATATGGAAGAGGAGGAGGAGGATGAGAAGATTAAGAGTCAACCATATACCCGTTTTTTGGGTGGAAGGGGTGAATGGGAATACAGAGTATTCCCATCATTGTAAATAACATATATAAAGTGAGTTTATGTTCCCCCGGGGCTTTCCTCCAGTGGAGTGGAGAAGTCAGGGGAAATCCAGGCCTTGTTCATTTTTATAAGTGTCAACCTATCAGCATTGTCGGTGGAAAGGCGGATACGCTTATCTGTTATGATGCCACCAGCAGCACTAAATACCCGCTCAGACAGAACGCTGGCGGCAGGGCAGGCCAGCACCTCCAAGGCGTAGAGTGCCAGTTCATACCACGTTTCCAGCTTGGACACCCAGTAGTTGTAAGGCACAGAGGGATCATTGAGGACGCTGACACGGTCTGCTACGTACTCCTTCACCATCTTCCAAAACTTTTCCCTCCTTGTGACACTAGGCTGCGCATCAGGGTGAGGGTGCTGGCGGGGTGTCATGAAGGTGTCCCACGCCTTGGAGAGTGTTGCCCTGCCTTTCTCGGAACTGCTGTGTGCTCCCCTTTTCTCCCCTTCTCGGTTGGCCAAGGTAGCACGTATTCTGCCGCCAGCGTTGTCAGATGGAAAATTTTGGAGCAATTTTTCAACAAGAACCTTCTGGTATTGCACCATTTTGCTTGTCCTCTCCACCGGAGGAATGAGAGATGAGAAATTCTCTTTGTAGCGGGGGTCCAGAAGGGTGAACACCCAGTAATCCGTGTTGTTTAAAATGCGTATAACGCGTGGGTCACGGGAAAGGCAGCCTAACATAAAGTCAGCCATGTGTGCCAGAGTACCAACAGTCAAGATTTCGCTGTCCTCACCAGGAGGATGACTCTCAATCTCCTCATCCTCTTCCTCCTCTTCTGCCCACCCACGCTGAAGAGATGGAACTAAAGTTCCATGGCTACCCTCTGTAGCGGAGGCAACCGTGTCTTCCTCCTCCTCCTCCTCCTCCTCCGCCTCCTCCAATTGTCGCTGAGAAGACGAAGTGAGGGTGCTCTGGCTATCACCTTGTGTAAGCTCTTCCTCCCCCATTTCCACCTCTTCCACATGCAAAGCGTCGGTTTTAATTGTGAGCAGCGAGCGTTTCAGTAGACACAGAAGTGGGATGGTTACACTGATAATAGCGTTATCGCCGCTCACCATCTGTGTCGATTCCTCAAAATTGCGTAAAACCTCGCAGAGGTCTGACATCCATTCCCACTCCTCACTTCTGATTACAGGAAGTTGAACGGAGAGGCGACGACCGTGTAACAGCTGGTACTCCACTACTGCCCTCTGCTGCTCACAAAGCCGGGCCAACATGTGGAAGGTGGAGTTCCAGCGCGTGCTCACGTCACACAGCAGCCGGTGAGCTGGCAATTGTAAGCGCTGCTGCAGCTTCAACAGGCCGGCCGAAGCTGTAGATGACTTACGGAAATGTGCACACACGCGGCGCACCTTGGTCAAGAGATCATGCACATTGGGGTAGGTTTTTAGAAATCGCTGCACCACTAAATTAAATACATGCGCTAGGCATGGTACGTGTGTGAGCTTGCCGAGCTCCAAAGCCGCCACCAAGTTACGCCCATTATCACACACAACCATGCCTGGTTGCAGGTTGAGTGGCGAGAGCCACTGCTCGGTCTGGTGACTAATCCCCTGCAACAGCTCTGAGGCCGTGTGCTGTTTGTCCCCAAGGCAGATCAGCTTCAGCACGGCCTGTTGACGCTTCCCCACTGCAGTGCTACACTGCTTCCAGCTACTGGCTGATGGGGGAGTGGCGCTGCGTGTAGAGAATTCGGAGGTGGAAACGGAGGAGGAGGAGCCAATAACGTAGGTGCTGGCGGAAACCCTGATGGAGGTAGGGCCCGCAATCCTCGGCGTGGGTAGCACCCGTGCCATCCCAGGGTCCGAGTCGCTCCCAGCCTCCACGACATTCACCCAGTGTGCCGTCAGGGAAATGTAGCGTCCCTGGCCACAAGCACTTGTCCATGTGTCAGTCGTTAAGTGGACCTTCCCAGTAACTGCGTTGGTCAGGGCACGGGTGATGTTACGGGACACATGGTGGTGTAATGCGGGGATGGCACACCGGGAAAAGTAGTGGCGGCTGGGGACCGCGTACCGAGGGACAGCTGCTGCCATCAGGCTGCGGAAGGACTCAGTGTCCACAAGCCTAAATGGCAGCATTTCGATGGCCAGTAATTTTGAAAGGTGTGAGGTTAGTGCTATGGCCTGTGGGTGGGTGGCTGGGTACTTTCTCTTGCGCTTAAATGCCTGGGGTAACGACATTTGGACGCTGTGCTGGGACAGGGAAGTGGATGTGGTCGCTGATGGTGCTTCAGATGGTACAGGTGCAGGGCGGGAGGTATACGGGCCTGCGCCTTCGACAGGTGATTGGCCGGCACCGAAAACAGGGGAAGAGGAGGCAGTGGTGTGGCCTGCAGACACAGATGGGCGATCCAGGCGTTCCTCCCACTTACTACGGTGCTTGGATGCCATGTGTCGGATCATGCTGGTGGTGGTGAGGTTTCTAGTGTTCATGCCTCGGCTCATTCTGGTGTGGCACAGGTTGCAAACTACAATTCTTTTGTCGTCCGCACTTTCCTTAAAAAAACGCCATACCGCGGAACACCTACCCTTTGGCAAGGTAGATTTACGCAAGGGGGTGCTCCGTGGAACATTTGCGGGCCGGTTTGGTGCGGTCCGCCTTCTTTCTGTAGCCACACCACTGCCTCTTCCAGCCTGTTGCGGTGCTGCAGATGGCTCACCCTCAGGACTGCTGACATCGCTCGGCTCTACACCTTCCCAGGTGGGGTCAGTCACCTCATCGTCCACCAAGTCCTCCTCCACTTCCTCACTCTGATCATCCTCCTCAAGTCTTGATCCCACCACATACTCAGTCATTGACAACTGTATAACATTCTCCTCAACAAGGTCTTGAGACGGAAATAGTGGTTGATTTAATGGCAACTGTGTCTCATCATCATCATCATCATCCACTACTTCCTTTGACCTTAAATGCCGTTCACATCTGTCATCTTCTTGTGATTGGGTAGCCTAAGGAGGTTGTGAATCAGGGCACAAGATGTCATGTTCCTCTGCAAGCGTGCTTGGAGAGAGGGTCAAATGAAGGATTGGTGATGAGATGAGCTCCTCACTATATCCCAGTGTGGGATCACTTCTTTGACCAGACCGTGTATGGTGGGAGGAAGGATGATCAGAGTGAGGATTATGTTGACCAGACTCTTGGCTACTGAGAGTGGACTTGGTGGAAGACAGGGTGGTGCTTAACCGACTGGAAGCAGTATCAGCTGTCATCCAACCGACCACCTGTTCGCAGTGGTCGGACCTCGAGAGTGATGTCCTGCGACGCCCTGTAAAATTACACATGAAGCTAGGTATGGTGGATGTCTTTCTTTCTTGTGCTCTGGCACCAGGCACAGTTTCTCCGCGTCCTGACCCGCGCCCTGAACTTTCAGGATCACGTCCACTTCCCCGTCCCTTTTTACCCGCCTTCTTCATCTTACACAGAATATGTGACTTTAATATTTGAGTTTGAAAACTTAACAGTATTTCTTCCTATTCTGCAACTCTGCAGAGTACACAGAATAGGCTGCTAAACTGCGGTGACACACACTGAATGGAATAAGTGACTTTAATATTTGAGTTTGAAAACTTAACAGTATTTCTTCCTATTCTGCAACTGTGCAGAGTACACAGAATAGGCTGCTAAACGGCGGTGATACACACTGAATGGAATATGTGACTTTGATATTTGAGTTTGAAAACTTAACACTATTTCTTACTATTCTGCAACTCTGCAGAGTACACAGAATAGGCTGCTAAACGGCGGTGAAACACACTGAATGGAATATGTGACTTTGATATTTGAGTTTGAAAACTTAACAGTATTTCTTCCTATTCTGCAACTCTGCAGAGTACACAGAATAGGCTGCTAAACGGCGGTGATACACACTGAATGGAATATGTGACTTTGATATTTGAGTTTGAAAACTTAACACTATTTCTTACTATTCTGCAACTCTGCAGAGTACACAGAATAGGCTGCTAAACGGCGGTGATACACACTGAATGGAATATGTGACTTTGATATTTGAGTTTGAAAACTTAACAGTATTTCTTCCTATTCTGCAACTCTGCAGAGTACACAGAATAGGCTGCTAAACGGCGGTGATACACACTGAATGGAATATGTGACTTTGATATTTGAGTTTGAAAACTTAACAGTATTTCTTCCTATTCTGCAACTCTGCAGAGTACACAGAATAGGCTGCTAAACGGCGGTGAAACACACTGAATGGAATATGTGACTTTAATATTTGAGTTTGAAAACTTAACAGTATTTCTTCCTATTCTGCAACTGTGCAGAGTACACAGAATAGGCTGCTAAACTGCGGTGACACACACTGAATGGAATAAGTGACTTTAATATTTGAGTTTGAAAACTTTACAGTATTTCTTCCTATTCTGCAACTGTGCAGAGTACACAGAATAGGCTGCTAAACTGCGGTGACACACACTGAATGGAATAAGTGACTTTAATATTTGAGTTTGAAAACTTAACAGTATTTCTTCCTATTCTGCAACTGTGCAGAGTACACAGAATAGGCTGCTAAACGGCGGTGAAACACACTGAATGGAATATGTGACTTTAATATTTGAGTTTGAAAACTTAACACTATTTCTTACTATTCTGCAACTCTGCAGAGTACACAGAATAGGCTGCTAAACGGCGGTGATACACACTGAATGGAATATGTGACTTTGATATTTGAGTTTGAAAACTTAACACTATTTCTTACTATTCTGCAACTCTGCAGAGTACACAGAATAGGCTGCTAAACGGCGGTGATACACACTGAATGGAATATGTGACTTTGATATTTGAGTTTGAAAACTTAACAGTATTTCTTCCTATTCTGCAACTCTGCAGAGTACACAGAATAGGCTGCTAAACGGCGGTGAAACACACTGAATGGAATATGTGACTTTAATATTTGAGTTTGAAAACTTAACAGTATTTCTTCCTATTCTGCAACTGTGCAGAGTACACAGAATAGGCTGCTAAACTGCGGTGACACACACTGAATGGAATAAGTGACTTTAATATTTGAGTTTGAAAACTTAACAGTATTTCTTCCTATTCTGCAACTGTGCAGAGTACACAGAATAGGCTGCTAAACGGCGGTGAAACACACTGAATGGAATATGTGACTTTAATATTTGAGTTTGAAAACTTAACACTATTTCTTACTATTCTGCAACTCTGCAGAGTACACAGAATAGGCTGCTAAACGGCGGTGATACACACTGAATGGAATATGTGACTTTGATATTTGAGTTTGAAAACTTAACACTATTTCTTACTATTCTGCAACTCTGCAGAGTACACAGAATAGGCTGCTAAACGGCGGTGATACACACTGAATGGAATATGTGACTTTGATATTTGAGTTTGAAAACTTAACACTATTTCTTACTATTCTGCAACTCTGCAGAGTACACAGAATAGGCTGCTAAACGGCGGTGATACACACTGAATGGAATATGTGACTTTGATATTTGAGTTTGAAAACTTAACACTATTTCTTACTATTCTGCAACAGTGCAGAGTACACAGAATAGGCTGCTAAACGGCGGTGAAACACACTGAATGGAATATGTGACTTTAATATTTGAGTTTGAAAACTTAACAGTATTTCTTACTATTCTGCAACTCTGCAGAGTACACAGAATAGGCTGCTAAACGGCGGTGAAACACACTGAATGGAATATGTGACTTTGATATTTGAGTTAGAAGACTTAACAGTATTTCTTCCTATTCTGCAACTCTGCACAGTACACAGAATGTGCTGCTAAACTGCGGCGAAGCACACTGAATGGAATATGTGACTTTGATATTTTAGTTTGAAGACTTAACAGTATTTCTTCCTATTCTGCAACTCTGCACAGTACACAGAATGTGCTGCTAAACTGCGGCGACGCACACTGAATGGAATATGTGACTTTGATATTTTAGTTTGAAGACTTAACAGAATGTGCTCTAATCTGCAACTTTGCACACTAAACAGAATGTGCTCTAATCTGCAACTTTGCACACTAAACAGAATGTGCTCTAATCTGCAACTGTGCACACTAAACAGAATGTGCTCTAATCTGCAACTTTTCACACTAAACAGAATATTTTTTTTTTTTTTTTTTTTTTTTTCCCCCCCACACAAAATAACCTGCTGCCCCCACACACAGTAGTCCTAAAAAGGACTTTTGGTTCTTTTTTTTCACAATTTTTGTTTTTTTCCTCCCTACACTGCCTTTCCCTTCCTATCCTCAGCTCTCCCTGGCTCAGATTGAGCCGAACTCGATGGTCAGGTGCTATACAGCACCCGACCACGGGTTCTGGCCAGCCAATCAGTGTAATGCCAGCAGCCAACATGGCTGCTGGCATTACACCGATGTCAGAGCCTCCCTGCACGTTTATTGGCTGCGCAGCAGCCGCAAAACGTGCGGGGAGGAGACCCGAACATGGCGGGCGAGCACATGCGGTACTCGTACGAGTACCGCCATGTGCCGAGCAGAGCGATGCTCGAGCCGATCCGAGCATCGGCCGAGCATGCTCGCTCAACACTACTCCCCATGTCTTGATCCCACCACATACTCAGTCATTGACAACTGTATAACATTCTCCTCAACAAGGTCTTGAGACGGTAATAGTGGTTGATTTAATGGCAACTGTGTCTCATCATCATCATCATCATCCACTACTTCCTTTGACCTTAAATGCCGTTCACATCTGTCATCTTCTTGTGATTGGGTACCCTCTAGAGGTTGTGAATCAGGGCACAAGATGTCATGTTCCTCTGCAAGCGTGCTTGGAGAGAGGGTCAAATGAACGATTGGTGATGAGACGAGCTCCTCACTATATCCCAGTGTGGGATCACTTCTTTGACCAGACCGTCTATGGTGGGAGGAAGGATGATCAGAGTGAGGATTATGTTGACCAGACTCTTGGCTACTGAGAGTGGACTTGGTGGAAGACAGGGTGGTGCTTAACCGACTGGAAGCAGTATCAGCTGACATCCAACCGACCACCTGTTAGCAGTGGTCGGACCTCGAGAGTGATGTCCTGCGACGCCCTGTAAAATTAGACATGAAGCTAGGTATGGTGGATGTCTTTCTTTCTTGTGCTCTGGCACCAGGCACAGTTTCTCCGCGTCCTGACCCGCGCCCTGAACTATCAGGATCACGTCCACTTCCCCGTCCCTTTTTACCCGCCTTCTTCATCTTACACGGAATATGTGACTTTAATATTTGAGTTTGAAAACTTAACAGTATTTCTTCCTATTCTGCAACTGTGCAGAGTACACAGAATAGGCTGCTAAACTGCGGTGACACACACTGAATGGAATATGTGACTTTAATATTTTACTTTGAAGACTTAACAGTATTTCTTCCTATTCTGCAACTGTGCAGAGTACACAGAATAGGCTGCTAAACTGCGGTGACACACACTGAATGGAATATGTGACTTTAATATTTGAGTTTGAAAACTTAACAGTATTTCTTCCTATTCTGCAACTGTGCAGAGTACACGGAATAGGCTGCTAAACTGCGGTGACGCACACTGAATGGAATATGTGACTTTAATATTTGAGTTTGAAAACTTAACAGTATTTCTTCCTATTCTGCAACTGTGCAGAGTACACAGAATAGGCTGCTAAACTGCGGTGACACACACTGAATGGAATATGTGACTTTAATATTTGAGTTTGAAAACTTAACAGTATTTCTTCCTATTCTGCAACTGTGCAGAGTACACAGAATAGGCTGCTAAACTGCGGTGACACACACTGAATGGAATATGTGACTTTAATATTTGAGTTTGAAAACTTAACAGTATTTCTTCCTATTCTGCAACTGTGCAGAGTACACAGAATAGGCTGCTAAACTGCGGTGACACACACTGAATGGAATATGTGACTTTAATATTTGAGTTTGAAAACTTAACAGTATTTCTTCCTATTCTGCAACTGTGCAGAGTACACAGAATAGGCTGCTAAACTGCGGTGACACACACTGAATGGAATATGTGACTTTAATATTTTACTTTGAAGACTTAACAGTATTTCTTCCTATTCTGCAACTGTGCAGAGTACACAGAATAGGCTGCTAAACTGCGGTGACACACACTGAATGGAATATGTGACTTTAATATTTGAGTTTGAAAACTTAACAGTATTTCTTCCTATTCTGCAACTGTGCAGAGTACACAGAATAGGCTGCTAAACTGCGGTGACACACACTGAATGGAATATGTGACTTTAATATTTGAGTTTGAAAACTTAACAGTATTTCTTCCTATTCTGCAACTGTGCAGAGTACACAGAATAGGCTGCTAAACTGCGGTGACACACACTGAATGGAATATGTGACTTTAATATTTTACTTTGAAGACTTAACAGTATTTCTTCCTATTCTGCAACTGTGCAGAGTACACAGAATAGGCTGCTAAACTGCGGTGACACACACTGAATGGAATATGTGACTTTAATATTTGAGTTTGAAAACGTAACAGTATTTCTTCCTATTCTGCAACTGTGCAGAGTACACAGAATAGGCTGCTAAACTGCGGTGACGCACACTGAATGGAATATGTGACTTTAATATTTGAGTTTGAAAACTTAACAGTATTTCTTCCTATTCTGCAACTGTGCAGAGTACATAGAATAGGCTGCTAAACTGCGGTGACACACACTGAATGGAATATGTGACTTTAATATTTGAGTTTGAAAACTTAACAGTATTTCTTCCTATTCTGCAACTGTGCAGAGTACACAGAATAGGCTGCTAAACTGCGGTGACACACACTGAATGGAATATGTGACTTTAATATTTGAGTTTGAAAACTTAACAGTATTTCTTCCTATTCTGCAACTGTGCAGAGTACACAGAATAGGCTGCTAAACTGCGGTGACACACACTGAATGGAATATGTGACTTTAATATTTGAGTTTGAAAACTTAACAGTATTTCTTCCTATTCTGCAACTGTGCAGAGTACACAGAATAGGCTGCTAAACTGCGGTGACACACACTGAATGGAATATGTGACTTTAATATTTTACTTTGAAGACTTAACAGTATTTCTTCCTATTCTGCAACTGTGCAGAGTACACAGAATAGGCTGCTAAACTGCGGTGACACACACTGAATGGAATATGTGACTTTAATATTTGAGTTTGAAAACTTAACAGTATTTCTTCCTATTCTGCAACTGTGCAGAGTACACAGAATAGGCTGCTAAACTGCGGTGACGCACACTGAATGGAATATGTGACTTTAATATTTGAGTTTGAAAACTTAACAGTATTTCTTCCTATTCTGCAACTGTGCAGAGTACACAGAATAGGCTGCTAAACTGCGGTGACACACACTGAATGGAATATGTGACTTTAATATTTGAGTTTGAAAACTTAACAGTATTTCTTCCTATTCTGCAACTGTGCAGAGTACACAGAATAGGCTGCTAAACTGCGGTGACACACACTGAATGGAATATGTGACTTTAATATTTGAGTTTGAAAACTTAACAGTATTTCTTCCTATTCTGCAACTGTGCAGAGTACACAGAATAGGCTGCTAAACTGCGGTGACACACACTGAATGGAATATGTGACTTTAATATTTGAGTTTGAAAACTTAACAGTATTTCTTCCTATTCTGCAACTGTGCAGAGTACACAGAATAGGCTGCTAAACTGCGGTGACACACACTGAATGGAATATGTGACTTTAATATTTGAGTTTGAAAACTTAACAGTATTTCTTCCTATTCTGCAACTGTGCAGAGTACACAGAATAGGCTGCTAAACTGCGGTGACACACACTGAATGGAATATGTGACTTTAATATTTGAGTTTGAAAACTTAACAGTATTTCTTCCTATTCTGCAACTGTGCAGAGTACACAGAATAGGCTGCTAAACTGCGGTGACACACACTGAATGGAATATGTGACTTTAATATTTTACTTTGAAGACTTAACAGTATTTCTTCCTATTCTGCAACTGTGCAGAGTACACAGAATAGGCTGCTAAACTGCGGTGACACACACTGAATGGAATATGTGACTTTAATATTTGAGTTTGAAAACTTAACAGTATTTCTTCCTATTCTGCAACTGTGCAGAGTACACAGAATAGGCTGCTAAACTGCGGTGACGCACACTGAATGGAATATGTGACTTTAATATTTGAGTTTGAAAACTTAACAGTATTTCTTCCTATTCTGCAACTGTGCAGAGTACACAGAATAGGCTGCTAAACTGCGGTGACACACACTGAATGGAATATGTGACTTTAATATTTGAGTTTGAAAACTTAACAGTATTTCTTCCTATTCTGCAACTGTGCAGAGTACACAGAATAGGCTGCTAAACTGCGGTGACACACACTGAATGGAATATGTGACTTTAATATTTGAGTTTGAAAACTTAACAGTATTTCTTCCTATTCTGCAACTGTGCAGAGTACACAGAATAGGCTGCTAAACTGCGGTGACACACACTGAATGGAATATGTGACTTTAATATTTGAGTTTGAAAACTTAACAGTATTTCTTCCTATTCTGCAACTGTGCAGAGTACACAGAATAGGCTGCTAAACTGCGGTGACGCACACTGAATGGAATATGTGACTTTAATATTTGAGTTTGAAAACTTAACAGTATTTCTTCCTATTCTGCAACTGTGCAGAGTACACAGAATAGGCTGCTAAACTGCGGTGACACACACTGAATGGAATATGTGACTTTAATATTTGAGTTTGAAAACTTAACAGTATTTCTTCCTATTCTGCAACTGTGCAGAGTACACAGAATAGGCTGCTAAACTGCGGTGACACACACTGAATGGAATATGTGACTTTAATATTTTACTTTGAAGACTTAACAGTATTTCTTCCTATTCTGCAACTGTGCAGAGTACACAGAATAGGCTGCTAAACTGCGGTGACACACACTGAATGGAATATGTGACTTTAATATTTGAGTTTGAAAACTTAACAGTATTTCTTCCTATTCTGCAACTGTGCAGAGTACACAGAATAGGCTGCTAAACTGCGGTGACACACACTGAATGGAATATGTGACTTTAATATTTGAGTTTGAAAACTTAACAGTATTTCTTCCTATTCTGCAACTGTGCAGAGTACACAGAATAGGCTGCTAAACTGCGGTGACACACACTGAATGGAATATGTGACTTTAATATTTTACTTTGAAGACTTAACAGTATTTCTTCCTATTCTGCAACTGTGCAGAGTACACAGAATAGGCTGCTAAACTGCGGTGACACACACTGAATGGAATATGTGACTTTAATATTTTACTTTGAAGACTTAACAGTATTTCTTCCTATTCTGCAACTGTGCAGAGTACACAGAATAGGCTGCTAAACTGCGGTGACACACACTGAATGGAATATGTGACTTTAATATTTGAGTTTGAAAACTTAACAGTATTTCTTCCTATTCTGCAACTGTGCAGAGTACACAGAATAGGCTGCTAAACTGCGGTGACGCACACTGAATGGAATATGTGACTTTAATATTTGAGTTTGAAAACTTAACAGTATTTCTTCCTATTCTGCAACTGTGCAGAGTACACAGAATAGGCTGCTAAACTGCGGTGACACACACTGAATGGAATATGTGACTTTAATATTTGAGTTTGAAAACTTAACAGTATTTCTTCCTATTCTGCAACTGTGCAGAGTACACAGAATAGGCTGCTAAACTGCGGTGACACACACTGAATGGAATATGTGACTTTGATATTTTACAGTTTGAAGACTTAACAGTATTTCTTCCTATTCTGCAACTCTGCACAGTCCACAGAATGTGCTGCTAAACTGCGGCGAAGCACACTGAATGGAATATGTGACTTTGATATTTTAGTTTGAAGACTTAACAGTATTTCTTCCTATTCTGCAACTCTGCACAGTACACAGAATGTGCTGCTAAACTGCGGCGACGCACACTGAATGGAATATGTGACTTTGATATTTTAGTTTGAAGACTTAACAGAATGTGCTCTAATCTGCAACTTTGTACACTAAACAGAATGTGCTCTAATCTGCAACTTTGCACACTAAACAGAATGTGCTCTAATCTGCAACTTTGCACACTAAACAGAATGTGCTCTAATCTGCAACTTTGCACACTAAACAGAATATATAAAATTTTTTTTTTTTTGTTTTTTTCCCCCCACACAAAATAACCTGCTGCCCCCACACACAGTAGTCCTAAAAAGGACTTTTGGTTCTTTTTTTTTTCACAATTTTGCTTTTTTTCTCCCTACACTGACTTTCCCTTCCTATCCTCATCTCTCCCTGGCTAAGACTGAGCCGAACTCGCTGGTCAGGTGCTATACAGCACCCGACCACGGGTTCTGGCCAGCCAATCAGTGTAATGCCAGCAGCCAACATGGCTGCTGGCATTACACCGATGTCAGAGCCTCCCTGCACGTTTATTGGCTGCGCAGCAGCCGCAAAACGTGCGGGGAGGAGACCCGAACATGGCGGGCGAGCACATGCGGTACTCGTACGAGTACCGCTATGTGACGAGCAGAGCGATGCTCGAGCCGATCCGAGCATCGGCCGAGCATGCTCGCTCAACACTAGTAGAAACATTTTTCTCCACCACATATATGTTTTCTACAGCCATATAAAAGGGTGTCAGGCTCTCACAGCAGCCATTTTGTGTTTGTGAGAGGAGAGAGCAGCATGTTTTTGAGCTAGAGGAGATAGGGAAATAAAGAGGAATTGAAGCTTAGTTTAGGAAGTAATTTAGGTAGGACATTTGTTCTCTGTAGTAGGGGAGACCGGGGGCACAATGGAGGAGAAGAAGGGAGGAAGGAGGGTGACCCAAAATACCCCAACATTTGGTGTGACTGACTGCAAAGATACAAACAGCTGGGGTCCAAATTGCTTGCTGATTCTACTTTTATTGTGTCTGTGCTGGGGAAGTCTGGGGAAAGAAGTTGTTGATTTTGTTCTTTAGTCATTTCTATTTTTTTGGACTAAATATGCTAAGATAGGGTGGACAACTTTAAAAGAATTAAAAAAAAAACATAAATAAACAAATAAATATATTAAACATACAGAATGTGAGAGGCTTCTGGGAATGAACAACATCATGTTTTAGCCCTCTAGTGCCATTACAGAGAAGAAATTTCCACATACATATTAGACTAATCCTGCCCAAAAGGGCAGTCCAGTTCCAAAATGACAGGCAAGTCCCTTCTGCATGGGAACACCAGCTAAACTCCAACATACGTTTCTGCCTAGATGGGCCTCGTCAGGAGGATGCAGCTGGATTCCCTAGGCACTGAGAGCAAGGGGTCCACATCTGGATTACCCTTCACTCTTAGGGAGACCCCCTAAGTGTATTCAAAATAAAAAAACAGAATGTGAGCGGCTTCTGGGAATGAACAACAGCACAATGACCTGTTCTACGGTTAGTCACCACCCAGAAGCATCACGTTTTAGCTCTCTAGTGTCATTACAGAGAAGAAATTTCCACATAAATATTAGACTAATCCTGCACAAAAGGGCGGTCCAGTTCCAAAATAACAGGCATGTCCCCCCTGCACAGGAACACCAGCTAACCTCCGACATATGTTTCTGCCTAGTTGGGCTTCAACAGGAGAGTGCATCTGGATTCCCTAGGCACTGAGAGCAAGAGGTCCATGTCTGGATTACCCTTCACACTTAGGGAGACCCACTAAGTGTATTCAAAATAAACATACAGATTGTGAGAGGCTTCTGGGAATGAACAACAGCGCAATGGCCTGTTCTATGGCTAGTCACCGCTCAGAAGCATCATGTTTTAGCGCTCTACTGCCATTACAGAGGAGAAATTTCCACAAACATATTAGACTAATCCCGCCCAAAATAAATATATTAGACAGCTGACTGGGAGCCCTATGACTGAGGCAAACTTGATAGACAGCAGACAACATTAAGAATTTTGTTGAGGACCAAGACAAGACATCACACTCCATCAGTTGTGTACTGTAGAGAGTAAAAACACACACAGTAGTTGAGCAAAGTCTAACAAATGCACAGGCAGGAGGGGGAAAGGTGGAGCCGCACAGGGACGTGGAAGTAAAGTGTTAGTACAAAAACTGACTGCAGCAATCGTTGTTGCAGCATGTACAATAAATGATGATTGTAACGGAAGCTAGGAAGGGACTGCGTCGCCTTCCACCGTCATTCCTGGGTCTCTCCCTCTCGACACCAGATAAGCGCCGTCGGATGCACCGGCTGAAGTATGGATGGTCACTGGAAACAGTCGCAGGATCGCTGAAAGCAGGGAAGCAGGGAAGAGTCCACGTCGCCGCCTGACAGCCCACGAAGTTAGGTCGCAGGAAACTGGCAGCAGGCGGTCGACGATTCAGGATACTTGGCGCAGATGGGTATCAGAGTGGACACTTTAGACCATAAGCAATACAAGACTCCAGGACTCCTTGTTCACTCCAAATATAAATCACTTTATTTCACAAAGACCACACATATTTATACAAGTCAACTACATTGCAACATATGGGAGAAACCAGATACAATAGGGCGTGATCCAATCATAATACATCAGACAAAGGCCAGCAACAGATGGTCTTTAACAGATACAATAACTTAGAATTACATTTCAGATACAAAAGGGTTTGATTGAACAAAGACTTGAGGACCTGAACTAATTACCACACGGCAGGGGGTCTGACTGCAGTTCACAATGGCTTAATTAAAACACAGCAGGGGGTCTAGCTACAATACACAGTCAGATGGCTGGAGTGTCTGCAATACACATCTTAGGATCAGTGGCCCAAGGTTGAAGCCTTTGTTTGACTACTTTGAGTGCCCTGCACCAACCTTGACCAATCCCTGAGCTACCTACTGTTCCCCAGCTTAGGCTATGGAAAATATTTGCATGCCTATTCCAGGGTTTCGAGTGACCCAGCTTTCCCCTCTTGCCTCGCCGCCGAACTTTCGATCCGGTGGCGCTGATCATACACCGCACCAGTACCCGCCAACTGGTAGTCGGTGAATGTGTAAACCCTCGAACACACTTTGTACATTAAACATTAAACATTCGACATATATTAAACATAGTATATGAACCAAAGTCTATAAACATAAGTCTTTCTCTTAGGGAATAGCTGGCTAGTTCGTACGCCAAGGCACAGCACAAACAGTAATAAATGTCCATAGTCTTTGGATGCATAGTTCGAGGTCCAGACAAGGGCTCAAGTAACGGGTAGGATCCGTTACAATGATGATCCCTCTCCTTCCGGAGTGGATGCAATTTGTCAAGGTCCCAGCAATCACACCACACCAGTCCCCCAGCACACTACCATGCACATCTACCACATTATAGGTTGTACTTTATTTTTTTTAATCACTTGACATCATCATGAATATGTGCCAGTGTCACTTAAGCAGGAAGTTAGTGTTGTGGGCAAAGGACAGATGCACTCTGCATGCTAACACATTTTCAAGGTAAATGTTGCTGTAGAACTCACAACCCTGACTTCCAGCCACTTATTTCTCCACTACAGCCCTCAGAAGAAGTAATATTGTGCTGGGAAATGTTGCATCATATTAAACATAGGAGAAAAATGCGTTGTAATAGGAAAAATGTGTTCGAATAGGAGAAAAATGTGTTAAATAAGAGAAGAATATCTTAGAATAGGAGAATAATATGTTGGAATAAGTGAAAAATTTGCTGGAATAGGTGAAAAAGAGGAAAATTTTGCATTGGAGAAAAGGAGGAAACTTTTGGAAAAAAAGAGAAAAATTGTCAATTTTTTGCGAAAAGTCATATGGGAGATTTTTCTCACTTTTCTCCCACCCCTACTTAGATCCTAGTTAGATCACCAATGCAGAGGCTGAGATTCTGATACAGTGCCTCTTAACCCATTGAGTGCCAGAGGGGTACGCAACGCATTGCAAAGCAATGCGTTGCGTACCCCTCTGGCACTCAAAAGGTTCAAGTGAACCTGTCACCTTGTTTTTATTTTACATTGATTTAGGAGTACTGATAGACAATAGACTTCACAGCAGTGTGCAGAGTCACTCAGCTGCTGCAAGAGCAAATAGGGTACTAGCCTGCATAAAAAGAGGTGTAGATGCAAGGGATGCTAATATTATCCTACCTCTGTATAAATCCTTGGTTAGGCCTCATCTAGAATATGGAGTACAATTTTGGGCGCCTGTTCTAAAAAAAGACATTACTGAACTGGAAAAGGTGCAGAGACGTGCAACAAAACTGATAAAGGGATTGGAGGATCTGAGTTACAAAGAGAGACTAGCCGAACTGGGTTTGTTTACATTAGAGAAGAGACATCTAAGGGGTGATATGATTACCATTTACAAATACATTCAAGGTCAATACAAAGAACTATCCAGTGAATTATTTATGCAAAGAGCTGAGCTAAGAACAAGAGGTCATCCATTAAGACTTGAGGAAAGGTGCTTTCGACTAAAACATAGGCAGGGATTCTTTACAGTAAGGGTGGTAAGGCTATGGAATTCTTTGCCTCTGGATGTTGTGCTTGCAGATAATGCAACTGCATTCAAAAAAGCAATGGATGCCTATCTAGCATAGAACAATATTGACAATTATGACAGATGGCTTCAAAGCAAATAGGATATTGATCCGGGGAACTATTTGACTACCAGTTGGAGTTAGGAAGGAATAGTTCCCCTCGACACACACACACACACACACATTTGGGACTACATTGGAAATGGCTCCAGAGGGCTTTTTTGTTGCCTTCCTCTGGGGTGTTATTGGCATGGGCTGGACTTGATGGACGCATGTCTTTTTTCAGCCTTATCTACTATGTTACTATGTTACATATTTAAAATCTGCATTAAAAACTGCTTATGTATCATGTTAACAAAAAGACCATGACATATATACAGGAAATTTTCACACTTTTATTTCTGGGAAAAGCAAAAGTCTCCTGGTGCAGCACCCAGCTTCATTAGCATATGCCATGTGGCTGAAAACCTTAATTAGCATATAAAACATCACTTAAAGTCTGAATTAAAGCCATCACTGGTACCACACAGGTACCACAGTTAGCATATATTAGCATATGGTACCAAGTATGAATATCTCTTGAACTGCACATTTGGTGGTCTTTTAGCTAACATGGCACATAGGCAGTTTTTAATGAACTTGTCAAATATGCACACTTGAATCACGGTGACAAGTCCAATTTAAGATGTGTTACGAGGAATACAAGGGCTCTCTGAAGAAGTATTAGGGGTTCCACAGAATACATTTTTGTAATGGACATGAAAACATGAGTAGGGAGGCAGACAAAGCATGTTGACTAATAACTTGGTCTTAAAGCAGAACTTTCACTCAAATAAAAGTGCCCCCCAAAATTATTATTCACATAGAGATACACATATCAATACTAGTATTATCCTGGATAAGTCAGGCATTATTCCGAATTCCAGTGTGTTCCGAGATGCACAGGCAGCCATCTTGCTGTACCAGTATCTGTGCGCCTGTGCTGTCAGTCCCTTCCTGTACCTTAAGGTACAATGCAACCCCCCCTCATCAATCCTAGAGGAGACCAGTACAGACAGGGCAGACTCACAGGTGCCTCTTCAGGAAGATGACTGTGCTGATACCCACTTGTGAGTCTCGGAACAAGTTGAATTTCTCAATAATGCTGGACTTATTCCAGTTAATACAAGTATTTATATGCATATCGTTTTGGGAATAATTATTTGGGGGGCACTTTAATTTGAGTGAACTTTCCGAATTACGTTTCCAGTACAAACATTGATATTGTTACAAACTTAAAAGGGTAGTAATGTCAACATATAAAGTAATATTGGCTTGTTCATTCTAATTTTAGATAACGCACAGTACCATTTTAAATGTCCTTATCGTTGTAAAGTGCTTGTAATTTGAGATGAAAGTTCCCCTCCTGCCTGTTTTCCCTGCGTCAGTCATAGTTCCCTCAGACCTGAAAGATGGCCACTTGATCGGATGTATTACAGTGAGGGACAATTTTTTGTGTTAGTATAAGGGAAACCCTGCCCCCCTTGACGAATCATGGTTTTCCTTATGCTGACACAATATTGTCCCTCGTTGAGATCCGTCTGGACTGGCTTCCCAATCAAACATTACTTTACTTATTGACATTACTATCCCTTTAACCCCTTATGGACCAGCGATCCAGGGAAGTTACCTTCCTTTAAGGACTGCTTTGATCCTTGCCGACGCTCCAGTACATGTGACCTGTTAAGCGTATCGGAGCGTCGCTTTGGGGCCTAAGAGAGACTGCTCCATTCTTGGAGCGGTCAATTTTAGGCCCCATTTTTACTTTCTTTGCTCCTGGTAGAGCTCTATAAGTAAAAAGTACATGTCGTGATATGACCGTCACCGGTCCTTAAGGGTATAAGAATCGTGATGGTCATAGCACGTCATCTGGTCCTTAAGGGGTGAAGCTATTGGATGATAACAAGATCTGCAGTGAATTGGAGATCAACGCTTTGGCACTTCTCTAACATCCAGTGAATTAAAGGGACTGGTTTTGTGTGATCCACTGATATTTTGTGTGGAACTAAAGGATTCCATCCATGCCAAAAAATGTGGGAACAGTGGATCTAAGTAGATTTAGAGCAGTTCTGAAGAAATCCAACTGCACCCATGAAGCATTTAAAAATCTAAAAAAAAAAATTGAAACTTACAGCATTCAAGGGTTTAAAGGGTTAGTAATGTTTCACATTAAAAGCTCCTGCAATTAATCTTCATAGTATTTGAACCATGGAGAGTGTTATTTCAATACTGTCAGAGTTGTAGTTCAAGAGTAATTGAATGATTAAAGTGGCTCCTCCCGCCCCTTTTACTGATGTAACACTGCTCACCTCAGAGCAGCAAGACTGTCTGAATGGATCTCAGAGAGAAACAATCTTCAGTGAGCATAAGGAAAAACCTGAAAAACCTGTCATGGGGGCAAGGTTTCCTTATGTTCACAGTAAGAAGATTGTCTCTTGCTGTGACCTGTCTGGTCAGGGGAGATGACTTACACTAGGTAAAAGGGGAGGGAGGAGGATACTTTATCATTCAATTACTCTTGAACTACAACTCTGACAGTAATGAAATAACACTCTCCATGGCCCAAATACTATGAAGATTAATTGGAGCTGCTTTTATTTTGAAACATTACTATCCCTTCAAGCTTTTATAAGTATTTTAACCCCTTAATGACCAATGACATGCCAATACCGCCATCAGTACTTTAAAGGGATAGTAATGTTTCATAATAAAAGCAGCTCTAATTAATCATCATAGTATTTGGGCCTTGGAGAGTGTTATTTTAATTCTGTCAGAGTTGTAGTTCCAGAGTAATTCAATGATAATGTATCCTTCTCCCGCCCCTTTTACTGATGTAACACTGCTCAGCCAGATCAGAAGGGAGGTGCCCAGGTAGATTGCAGAGAGGGACAATCTTCAATTAAGATAAGGGAAAAAGCTGAAAAACCTGTCAAGGGGGGCAGGGCTTTCATTGTTCTCACAGTAATAATTTTGACCCTTGATGTGAGCTGTCTGGTCTATGGACTGGATTCCACGTCTGAGGGGAGGTGGCTTACACTAGGTAAAAGGGGAGGGAGGAGGATACTTTATCATTCAATTACTCTTGTACTACAACTCTGACAGAACTGAAATAACACTCTCCATGGAACAAATACTATGAAGATTAGTTGGAGCTGCTGTTTTTGTGAAACATTACTGTCCCTTTAAAATACCTACTTATTTTTTTTTTATTTGTCTCTTACGGTGCAGTTGTTTTGCATGATAAATGCTCCACGTCTTCTTAGTACATCAGCAAACATTTTCATACGCCTGGCTAATTGCACCGTTAATTTAAAAGCATGTGCAATTCATCATCAAGGCGTTAATATGTTTCTTACATCAAAACGTGAGCAACCACAAATAGCACATAACATTATGGCTTTTCACCCTTTGAGTGCCGGAGTAATATGCAGCACATTGCAAAGCAGTGCGTTAAGTGCCCCTCTGGCACTCATAGGGTTAAAAGAATAGCTAACGCTCTACTTTCTTGCATTCCGCCCTTAGTTTTTGAATGACATTTTCAAGTATTCAGTTTTTTCTAATTCAAGGTGACAGGTCCACTTTAAGACGTAATCGTAATCCCCTATTTTACAGTGGTTTTCTTTAATAGAATGTGAGTTTTGCAGAGTTACATTGAGATCTGGCTCACCCAGGTTCCTTTGATGTTGCTGTTTTATAAACTGGTATAATTACAGTGGGATCAAACACTCCCATTCACATGTCTTCAGACAGGAAGCTGACATGTCATCCTCTGATTAAACAGTAACTTTCTCTCGGCAGGTGAGTATCAGTCTTTGATTGGAACCCTTGTATTGTAATAAACACCTCAATTCATAGACAGATATCTCAGGAACCAGGCGGTCCCCCCTAAAAAAAATTGCCCTGTTCTGCATCAAAACGATCTCACATTACTTTCGTGAAAAAAATAAAAAAATTGGAATAGTAAAAAAAAATTATGATTAGGGACAATTCGATTTTTAATTGCTAATCAATATTTTAGCCCTTGTCTTATCATTGACTTTCCTTTTGTCCCGAGAGATGATTCAGATGCGAGGCAAGATGTTAACACCTTAATGACCACCTGATCTGGCAGGGGGGGGAGCATAGCACATTTTTTTTTAAAATTTAGTTCACTGCATTCTGGGATTGCTGTGCGGCATGCAGCCACACAGCAACCCTGAAATTCCATGGCGTGCTAGGACCGTCACCAGTCTTTAACCCCTTAAGGACCCATGACGGTCCTGGCATGTCATGGGTTGGATGTTCCATAAGGGCCCGTGAAGTGCCAGGACTGTCATGAATTTCAGGGATCCCTGCATGCCATTCAGGTAGCCCTGTGTCGATAGGACAAAAAAAATGCTCCGTGATGCTTAAGTGTCGCCCGCGAGCACCTGAGGCTGGTCCTTAAGGGGTTAACGTCCAGACACATGTGACAGTCCTGGCCTGTCATTTGTCCTTAAGGGGCTAATTTGTGTTTCAAGTGAGTTTTCAATGAAAGAAAATTAGAAGCTTCAGTTTCACTTAGTCCCCGTTCAAACAGGCGATGCCGTGTAGGTCCTGTCAGCTGTGGAGAAAGAAAACATGCTGGACTATGGCAGCAACTGACTTGTGGGATCTCACCAAAATCCAGCATGCTGCAACTTGACAGCATTCCTTCAACAAATGGTGCGGCAAGCTGTGGCAGTTCTGTCACCTATCTGAAAGTGCCCTTGAAGTGGATCATCATGTGAAGTTAATTTTAAAGATAATAAAAAATGACCTATGTATTTAATAACCACTAGTTTGAAATATAAATAGTTTTTGAGAAACTACCTTTGATTTGTTGGTGTTCAGTGTGGCACATACTGCTAATTGGTTTCTGTGCTGGGCCAGTATTACCACACACTGTGCTATAAATGAATCTAGGCAGAGCTGACAGACTGGGGGCATGTCTAATAGCACAACAATTGCTATTGGCCTAGAAGATTCATCCAGAAGGTGCCAATAGAAGATGTTACATTGATACAAGACAGGGCAATAAAAGAGGTTACATTGATACAGATGAGGCCAATAGCAGAGGATACACTGATATAGAAGAGGCCAATAGAAGAGGTTACATTGATACCGAAGAGGCCAATAGAAGAAGTTACAGTAATACAGAAGAGGCCAATAGAAGAAGTTACAGTGATACAGAAGAGGCCAATAGAAGAGGTTACATTGATACAGAAGAGGCCAATAGAAGAAGTTACATTGATACAGAAGAGGCCAATAGAAGAGGTTACATTGGTACAGAAGAGGCCAATAGAAGGAGTTACGGTGATACAGAAGAGAGCAAAAGAAGAGGTTACATTGATACAGAAGAGGCCAGTAGAAGAAGTTACAGTGATACAGAAGAGAGCAAAAGAATAGGTTACAGTGATACAGAAGAGGCCAATAGAAGAGGTTACAGTGATACAGAAGAGTCCAATAGAAGAGGTTACATTGATACAGAAGAGGCCAATAGAAGAGGTTACACTGATACAGAAGAGTCCAATAGAAGAGGTTACATTGATACAGAAGAGGCCAATAGAAGAGGTTACAGTGATACAGAAGAGGCCAATAGAAGAGGTTACATTGGTACAGAAGAGGCCAATAGAAGAGGTTACATTGATACAGAAGAGGCCAATAGAAGAGGTTACACTGATACAGAAGAGGCCAATAAAAGAGGTTACATTGATACAGAAGAGGCCAATAGAAGACGTTACAGTGATACAGAAGAGACCAATAGAAGAGGTTACATTGATACAGAAGAGGCCAATAGAAGAGGTTACAGTGATACAGAAGAGGCCAATAGAAGAGGTTACATTGATACAGAAGAGGCCAATAGAAGAGGTTACAGTGATATAGTAACCCCCAACTAACCATAGTGTTTGACTTCTACATCCCAGTCAATAAATCATCAAACACTCCAGAACTTCCCTTATATACAGAATCATTTACAACCGTAGTTCTTCTTGCCTTCTTCCCCCCATTGTTAATCCAAAACAGCCATCTGTTTATCTGTTTTTCAAGACTAATTAAAACAAAACAGAAAAAAACCCAATGTAAATCAGATTTTAGTGCAGTCCTTTCTTGCCTGCAGTTCTCCTCTCACTAGAGATTTGCGGTTTGGCTCTTATAAGTTGGACATTTCCAGGCATTCCCATACTGCATGCTTTTCAGAGCGTGGTCCCGGCCTACCAATTTTCTGTTTTTCTGCATATTATTTGAAACCATCCAAAATACCAAGTGGCATTGGTGTGGTGTTAAAGAAATGTATCATTTTATTGACTTGAAACAAATAAATCTGTGTATAAATGTCTCTCTCTCTATATATCTATATATCTATATCTATACCTACATATGTTACGGTTGGCAAGCAGAACCAGGAGTCAGACGGTATAGTTAATATAACTTTTATTATTAGAATAATACAGTAATGCAATATAATATATACACACAGTGGGTGATGACATAACCACCTGCACAGCCAATAGGAATGAGGCTACCATTTACAAATACAGCTCTTGCTAGAAACCTATGAAGGACTTCTAGAATTAAGAGAATTGAAAGGTGCCCCAGTGTTCCGATCAACGCATTTCGCGTGTAAAATGCTTAATCTTGATCTCTCAAGAGATCAAGATTAAGCGTTATCCACGCGAAATGCATTGATCGGAACACTGGGGCACCTCTCTTTGAAGTAAACACCAGTGTACTGCTTGGCCATACAGCCCTTCACTCACTTCATCGTGATTTTAAAGGAAAATAAAGGTGCATTTTGTTGATTTTAATTAACCCTCTGAGTTGTGTGTTCTTTTGGTGCGGTCATATAGAAATTTTGAGGACTTACAAAAATGGCCACTGATTGAAATGGGTTTTTGAGCTCCCTGAATGCTTGATAGGTCTTCAGCGCATTGTGAAGCAATGCATTGGAGACTCTCTAGCTTCCAAGGGGATATCGAGTCCCATTTAAATAAATACCAACCAATGTTTCAGAATTGCTTCACTTTGCTTTTATAAATTAGGCCTAATGTTATGCTATGCACTGCTGGCATAGCAGTGTGGATGGCTTTGTACTCTTAATTGAGGGAGTGCATATACTCTTAATTGTGGGAGTCTGTAAACTCTTATTTGAGGGAGTGCATATACTCTTAATTGTGGGAGTATCTATACTCGTAATTCTACAGATCCTTCCTAGGTTTCTAGCAAGAGCTGTATTTGTAAATGGTAGCCTCATTCCTATTGGATGTGCAGGTGATTATCATCACAGCATCCAATCATATCCATCAGCTGCCTCTCTGGAACTCAAAGCATTAACTCTGAGAAGCAGATGCAATGACTTGTAAATCTCTCTCTAGCATTCAAGGTTTAAAACCCCATTTAAATCAATGGGAATTTGGAGAATTTTTACTTGCCCCTATCAGGTCAGTTAATTTACCCCAGAGCTGGTCATTTTTCTTTATGCATACAGCCCTATATGTAGGAGGAGCCTTTAAAGTGATAGTAATGTTTCATAATAAAAGCAGCTCTAATTAATCATCATAGTATTTGGACTTTGGAGAGTGTTATTTCAATTCGGTCAGAGTTGTAGTTTAGGAGTAATTGAATGATAAAGTGTCCCCCTCCTGTCCCTTTTACTAATGTAACACTGCTCAGTCAGATCAGTAGGGAGGTGCCCAGGTAGACTGCAGAGAGGGACAATCTTCAATTAAGATAAGGGAAAAACCTGAAAAACTTGTCAAGGAGGGCAGGGCTTTCATTGTTCTCATAGGAAGAAGATTGTCCCCTGCTGTTATCTGTCTGGTCTATGGACTGGATTCCAAATCTGAGAAGAGATGACTTACACTAGGTAAAAGTGGTGGGAGGGGAAACTTTGCTTGTGAATATCTCTTAAACCATAAAGGTTTGAGAGATAAGACTTATATCGTTCTTCATGTTTTTTTTAATGCCTACAAAATAAAATTGAGATAAAACAAAGTATTACTATCCCTTTAACCAAAAAAGAGGCACTGTTGTAACATGACTTATTAATGATCTGTCTCTTTATGTTTACTTCTGATGGGAAGCATATGTCGGGAGAACACTCGAGTTCTGTCATCGGCCTAGCAATTTGTTAAGGGAAAGGAGCCAAATTGGCATGGCCGGCTGTAAATCTTGATTAAGCGTACACGGCTCCTGGAATAATTATCACTCCTCAATCAAAGAAAACCATGTCCATGAACAAAGACCCTCATAATAACCATTATGTTATGGTATTTGATTAATAACATACAAATGATAGTAATACCACTGAAAATCCATCCAGAATAATGATTTTTAAAGGGAAACACAAAATAAAATTAAAATGATCCTTCTATTAAAAAGGCACAACATATTTGCAAGTTTTAACATATCTAAAGAGTCAAATATACATTAACACCTTGGGTCCTCAAGCGGTTAAACCGCAAGTGCTCTTTTTGCAGCATTCGGGGGAAGCAATTGTTATCTGCACTCCTCACTTCCTTGTCAAGGGGTTGCACTTTAATGTACTGTGTGAGACACAGCAGAAAATACAGAAAAACAGGACGTTACACGGCAGGAAAAAAATCTGAGTGTTGTCATTTAACTTATAATTTAATGATTAATAATTTAATAAGTATAATAACATATGCACATGTACAAAACAATGTAATAATTACAATAACAGTCAATGCTTAAAAATACAGTACAGTCTGATGTACCATCTCTATTGAAAACACATGGAAATAGCTAAAACGCCAGAGGTAGACTAGGCTAGTACTTATAACTAGTATATGAATAAGTAAATTAAGGTAAACAATCCTTGAGTATGACTTGAATGATTGCCCACAGTCAATAGATGCATAGGAAGTGGTTGATTGCGTTCCCTGTGGATGGTTTTCCTGCCTTCCTGAACCATTCTGTTCCTGATTCTTACTTACTACTCTCTTAGTTAAAGGGATAGTAATGTTTCATAATAAAAGAAGCTCTAATTAATCATCATAGTATTTGGACTTTGGAGAGTGTTATTTCAATTCTGTCAGAATTGTAGTTCAAGAGTAATTCAATGACAAAGTATCCCCCTCCTGCCCCTTTTACTGATGTAACACTGCTCAGCCAGATCAGAAGGGAGGTGTCCAGGTAGATTGCAGAGAGGGACAATCTTCAGTTAAGATAAGGGAAACACCTGAAAAACTTGTCAAGGGGGGCAGGGCTTTCATTGTTCTCATAGGAAGAAGATTGTCCCCTGCTGTTATCTGTCTGGTCTATGGACTGCATTCCACATCTGAGAAGAAATGACTTACACTAGATAAAAGGGGCGGGAGGTGGAAACTTTGCTTGTGAATATCTCTCAAACCATAAAGGTCATTACCTTGACATTGTGTGTAGTGGGTTCCTCATATTCCATTTTATATATATAACTCGGCTTGGGTCTCAATTAGATTGCCTCTAATCAGATTGGATGATAATACACAACCCTCATATTTCATTGCTATCAGGGTTTTTAACCTTCATTTACTTTTCATGTACTAGTTATAAGTATTAGCTCAATTTACCCCTCTCTTTCTCTGTCTCTCTCTGTCAGTCTAATCCCATGAATTTCTCACAGTCTTGCTCCTTCTTCATTTCTCTGTCTCATTTAACTCTCCCTGGCTCGGGGGAAAAACACAGGATTTCCACAGAGGGGTCTCCAATAATTAAAATAATCATACAATAATGATACTTATGATTTGTTTTGTGCAATTCTGCTTCCGAAGTCTATGGCAGACCCGGAATAGTCAGTGAGTGTCATGGCTTACCTTATGGTTGTCACCTTTTTTGCAAGCACTTTTTCATGATTTGTAGAGTGATTCCTTAATCGGCATACTAGTGTGCACTGTGGTTTGAGTAAGTGCGTGCATATGACCACACTACTTATAAGGAGTTGTTTGACACTCATGCTTCCAGGTTGATGGAGCACATGTTCACAAACATTCTTTGGCGCCTATATAATCTGTTCATTTCTTGGTCCTGTTCCTTGCTGCCTGTATCTTGACCTTGTTTGAACTGCCTCTGTCTTGACCTTTGGTCTGCTTATTGACTTGGATTGTTTTCAGACAGCCCTGACCTTTTGGCTTGTCCCTGACATTGCTTTTCCGGATTCTGATTTGGCTTGAACAGTTTTTCTGAGCTGTTCATTTTGGATTGCCTTTTATACCTATCAGTTTACAAGTGTGCTCATCCTGATTTGGTCCCAGATCAACTGGGGATAAGATATCTGACTGTGAGGTTGACACCTTTATTCTGGCTATGGCTGCAGCAAGGGCAAACTTGTAGCTGACTATGATTCCAAGCTTCACTCTCATTACATCTATTTCAAGTTTCTTAGTAGCAAAGATTTCTTCTCTGATGAGCTTAGCCTTATTCACTCTGTATTCTTACATCGAAATCTCATCGCTCTGTCTCCCATTACAATCAGTGAGCAATCTTCTAAGCTTCAGCTATTGTTGAGCTACAGTTCCCACCATGGAAGTTGCAGTCCAACAAGAGCTGGAGAACGGCATATATTGACAATCGTAGCAACATATTTTACTACATGCTAAAGCTTTGTAATTTGATTTGGAAAAAGGGGGATAACAGGGGCATTTTAATGCGGCCTACATTCTCACCGGGCATCACCTTGGGCTTCCAACTGTTTTTATAGAAAGGAACCAATTTATTTCTTTGGTCAGATGGCCAGTGAGGAGGGAGTCATTTCTTGGTGCACAACATGTAAATGTGCATGATTTTCTTGAAAATAGACAGAAAAGAAGGAAGGCTAAAACTAAACATAAGGATCCTAAATGTTAACCTGTATTTAGAGGGCCACCATTCACAATTCCACCAGGGGCCTCAGGGGCTCTTAACCCTTAAAGTTATAGTAATGTTTCACAAAAACAGCAGCTCCAATTAATCTTCATAGTATTTGAGCCATAGAGAGTGTTATTTCAATTTTGTCAGAGTTGTGGTTCAAGAGTAATTGAATGATAAAGTTTCCCCTCCCGCCCCTTTTACCTAGTGTAAGCCACCTCCCCTCAGATGTGGAATCTGGTTGTAAGACTAGACAGATAACAGAAGGGGACAATCTTCTTCCTATGAGAACAATGAAAGCCCTGCCTGCCTTGACACGTTTTTCAGGTTTTTCCCTTATCTTAATTGAAGATTGTCCCTCTCTGCAGTCTACCTGGGCACCTCCCTTCTGCTCTGGCTGAGCAGTGTTACATCAGTAAAAGGGGCGAGAGGGGGGATACTTTATCATTCAGTTACTCTTGAACTTCAGCTCTGACAGAATTGAAATAACACTCTCCAAGGTCCAAATACTATGATGATTAATTAGAGCTGCTTTAATTATGAAACATTACTATCCCTTTAAGGACTACAGGCATTTTTTTTCTTGCAATGGATTCCAGGGTCGCCAAGCAGTATGACACAGGAATTCCATGAAGTGCCAGGTCACTGGTCCTTAAGTGCCTGACCAGACATGATGTCATGGTCCTGGCACATCAAGGATCCTTAAGGGGTTAAAACTGCCTTAGTGGGAAACATGAAACTCAGTCTCTACCTTTGCTCTGAGTTCTCTCTCTTTCAGTTATTAGAATTGCATTTCTGTGTGTTTTTGCACTAATTTGTATTTTCCAGTTGAACATCTCCTAGCCTTGATGATGTCCTATAGGTACCTATTTCAGACCTTGATCTGTGTGTTCAAACAACTACAAAGCATATTTAGTTTGGTGTCAGGGACCCTACATTGTGTAATATATATGTTATGGGTGCAGACATGTGACGCGTGATACTGTCCATGCCCCAGCGATTGGTGCCTTCCATCCTCCCCCGTAGTTAATTATTATGGTTTGCTGACAGTATGTTATAGAATTGTAAACATTTCTATGAATGTAAGGAAACTATTTTTAAAACTAGTGTCATCAAAGTTTTTACCCAGAATGTAAGGAACATTGGGCCTAGTTCTGCAAGTGAAATTGGTGGAATTCTGAGATAAACCAATTGCACAATGGGTAAACAGTTCCCTTGATTCACATGGGGCTTTTAACCCCTTGAATGCTAGAGAGATCGCCAACACATTGTTTTGTAATGCGTTGGAGATTTCTCCAGCATTCGAGGAGTTAAAAAAGTCAATCAATGTGGATTTGGGGAATTTCCAATTGTCCCCTACGGTGGAGTTGGTTAGCTACAGAATTAGACCATTTTGCCTTGCTGAATTAGGCCCATTGTGCCTATCTAGTTGTTTTATTGCTAGAATTTGCTTTTTAAATGAAAACTAACCCATCCTAACAATAACCCCACTTACCTTACCTAACTAGTCATTGGAAGGCCTCGGTATTGATTTTGTTTTGCCCCCTAACATGACAACATTCACCCAGGGACATTACTAGAACCTACTGGGCCCTGGAGCAGATGTTCACACTTCGATGCTTGGTCCCATCACCATACCTGGGAACTCTCCAAATTTGCCCCGGACACTCCGGATTTAGAAGTGAATTACCAGGTGTTCAGGGACAGAGGCTGATTTCTTATGAAACGCTGCCCACTTCTGCTCCTTCCCCAGCCTGTTCCTCCCACTTCTCCTCCTTCCCACCCTGTCCCTCCCACTTCTTCTCCTTCCCACCCTGTTCCTCCCACTTCCCACCAACTTCTAGTCCTTCCCCACCCTGTTTCTCCCACTTCCTGCGCACTTCTCCTCCTTCCCACCCTGTTCCTCCCACTTCTCCTCCTTCCCATCCTCTTGCTCCCACTTCCTGCCAACTTCTGGTCTTTCCCCACCCTGTTTCTCCCACTTCTCCTTCTTCCCACCCTGTTCCTCTCAATTCCTGCACACTTCTCCTCCTTCCCACCCTGTTCTTCCCACTTCCCACCCACTTTTCCTCCTTCCCACCATGTTCCTCCTACTTCTCATCTTTCCCACCCTGCTCCTCCCACTTCTCCTCCTCCCCACCCTGTCCCTCACACTTCTCACCTACTTTTCCTCCTTTTCACCCTGTTCCTTCCACTTCCCTCCTTACCACCCTGTCCCCCCCACTTCCCATCCCCTTCTCCTCCTTCCCATCCTGTTCCTCCCACTTCCCATCTTCCCACCCTGTTCCTCCCACTTCTGCTCCTTCCCCGGCCTGTTCCTCCCATAGGATCCTTGTTTTTGTCTATCAGCTTTTTTTGCTTTTATAAAGCAGCTGCATTGCTGCGAAATGCATAAGTGTTTAAGCCTGCATACTTTTATTGCTTTTATTTGCATACTGGATTAAAAGTTTTTTTTTACCTGGAATCAGCCATCCTGTCGTGACCCTGAATATGGAGTTTGGGATTAACCTCACCCCAAGTGGAGACGAGTGTAAAGCTCTTCATATGCTCTAGTGTCATATTAGCCGGTATCAGTTATCTGACCATTTGGACACGTGAGTGCAATTGATTTTAAGTATATATATCTCAAATGAAGTGATAATATTACACTTTTGGGCCCTCTTTTCCTGATTTTTTGTTTTGTATGATTTTGGGATCTCGATGCCACTCAGGGAGAGTGTGTAGTTTTGGCGCAGAGAAGAACGGTACGGCGTTCTACTGTTTATACTGCGTCTGGGGCCAGTTAATAATCTTCAGCAGTTAGTGGGCTGGAACTGGTATATTCCATTGTCCGGCAATTAACATAAAATCTCAGGTATAATACTCAGCTGTGTATAATATGCAGGTGTATATTATGCCCAAGATTTAGGGGAAAACAAGAGTGCCTATGTATAATATAAAACTTACCTTTTGAGGCTGAATTCTTGCATCTCCCACCCGCTTCCTTCAATCGGCTTTCAGGACCTTGAAATCCTCACAGGGCAATACCATAGGAGGAAGGTCCTGAAAACCGATTGAAGGAAGCGGGCGGGAGATGCAAGCGTGCCGCCCGCAGGGTAGATGGGAGAGAGGGATCTTTTTCAGATACACCATAACAATATTGAATTCAGCCTCAAGAAGTAAGTTTTACTTTGTCACCGGATCACGCTGGGAAAGGGAGGGAGGGAGCTGGAAGCTCTAACATTTTTTTTTAAATTCTAAAAAAAAATCTCGGGTATAATATGCACCCCCCACTTCACATAAGGTGAAGAGGGGTAAAATTGTGCGTATTATACCCGAGATTTTACGGTACCTTTGTGAGTATGCACCTATGGTGGCCGCCGTTGATGCCTGATTGTGGTCTCTTTCTCTCCCCCCTTCTTTTTACTACAAAATATCTAATATCTTCATGATAAGACTGACCTGCTTTCAAATAGGAATTATTTGTAGTGAGTGGGTAAAGACCCAAAAGGGCTGGAGCACCACCAATCCCTTATTATAGGTTTTTCCCACCCACTACTACAAGCTACATGAGGTCTGTATATTACCGTGATTACAGATAGACCTAGTGCAAGTAAGCTAAACAAAAAAGGCCACATACTATGCTACTGAAAACCTCTTTTACAATAATAACATTTGTGAATATTTAGGTTTTTACCTCATTCCTTGCTGTACTCCCCACTTTATACCCTTGGGTTCTTATTTTTGTGTATCCTTGTTATTGTGTTGGTTCTGTCCTGAGTGTAGTATTTTAACCCCTTAAAGGGATAGTAATACTTCATTTTATCTTTATTTTTTTTGTAGGCATTAAAAAAACATGAAGAAAGATACAAGTCTTATCTCTCAAACCTTTATGGTTTGAGAGATATTCACAAGCAAAGTTTCCCCTCCCACCACTTTTACCTAGTGTAAGCCATCTCTTCTCAGATGTGGAATGCAGTCCATAGACCACACAGATAACAGAAGAGGACAATCTTCTTCCTATGAGAACAATGAAAGCCCTTCCCCCCTTGACAAGTTTTTCAGGTTTTTCACTTATCTTAATTGAAGATTGTCCCTCTCTGCAGTCTACCTGGGCACCTCCCTTCTGCTCTGGCTAAGCAGTGTTACATCAGTAAAAGGGGCGGGAGGGGGATACTTTATCATTGAATTATTCTTGAACTACAACTCTGACAGAATTGAAATAACACTCCCCAAAGTCCAAATACTATGATGATTAATTAAAGCTGCTTTTATTATGAAACATTACTATCCCATGATGGTCCTGACACGTCATGGATTTCAGGCTTAAGGTCCAAGGACATACATGTACGCCATGGGGTTAACGTGCCTAAAGAACCCATGCCGTACATGTTCGTCATGGATTTTAGGGGTTCCCGCACGGCTGTTCGCTGTTTGGGGAGCCCTGAATCAGATCAGAAAAAAAAATGCTCCGTGGTCTTTAAGTCCCGGCAGCGCATGTGTGCACTGGTCCATAAGGGGTTAAAGGGTTAATAATACAAATAAAAACAAATAAATATCAATATATGCACTCACATTTTTCCCATTTTGGGCTAGTGGCGTATCAGGGGTCCCAACCCCTATAGTCAATGATCTGTGCCCATAGTTTTGTTGACTGTATTGGTTGGGACCATTGATACACTACTAGCCCAAGACAGGCAACATGTGAGTGCATTTATTGATGTTTGTTTTTATTTGTATTATTAAAATACTACATTATTTATAATTAAATACTACTAGACTTTTTCTGTGGTGCTGTTTCTGTCCTGTTTTGCTCTATATACAATGAGGATACTGTTTGCTTTGGGTGGACAAGGCCCCCAAATGAATTGAGCAACATCGGACAGCAGGGGAGGGCTGGCCTGCAGGGGGCAATTGCCCCCTGGGCTGGTCATATGTCTGGGCTGGTGGGCCACTCCCGCTTGTTGATGCAAATGTAGCTACACTAGTCATACCACAGAGCTTACAATTGAAATGGAGCTACAATTCAAGTGGAGCTACACTAGTAGCTATAAACCATTTATCTTGTAAGCTCTATAGTATCACTAGTGCAGCTTTACTTAAATGTAAGCTCTGTAGTTGCACCAGTGTAACCCCATTTCAGTTGTAAGCTCTGTGGTATTGCTTGCTTTACTTCACAACGCTAACCCTTTGAGTGACAGAGGGGCTATGGCAATTTTAAAATTAACAAAAGGGGGTGGGCTGGGACAGCGGGCTGGAACGACAGTAAAATCGGCCACTTGAGTTGCCAGCCCTCCCCGGTTGGACAGACCTGAAACAGACATCTTTTTACCTCATCTCATCATCCGACCCCTTTTCATTCATTTCGTCAATTTCCTTTTCTCATTCATCCTCCATTATTTCATGTAATACAGTCTGCTGTTCCTTGTCTGAACTGGATGTCTGAATCAGGTACTCTGTGAGACAGATCTGAACTGATTGAATTATTTACTTCCTTAGCTTTTGGAACATTGATTTTTGGAACTTTTATTTATAAGGGCTGCTTCATGTACACAGCATTATTTGTGCTAGTGTTTGTGGACATGTTTTTTCATTTTGTATTTCTGTATATATATATATATATATATATATATATATAATATATAATAAAGGTCCCTTTCGGACTGAAACGTCAGACATAAATACATTTTTATTATATTTTAAGTCCTGTGAGTGCTGGCCTTCTCTGTGTGTGTATATATATATATATATATAATATATATATATATATATTTTTTTTTTTTTTTTTTATGGTGTGCTAGCTCTGTGAGTTTCTTTTTTTTTAACGGAAGCAGACAGAGTGCTTGAGCTGACTTAAAGGAGCAGTAAACTTTTTTTAATGAAAATGTATATGTTATAGAGATTTTCCTGCTGAGTAAAACAAGGTCATTCCCACTGCTGTCAGTTTTATTCAGAAGTTACAAAGGTTCAAATAATTAGGAAGTGAATTTACTGTGTTTACTTCCTGATTGTTCAAAACTGACAGGAAGTGACTCAGCAGTTTCTTTCACATTCTATGGAGAACTGTAATTCACTGACTTTCCTCTCCATTAGAATGTAACAGGAGAACTAATTGGAATTTGACCACTAGGGGGCTATGTTAATGTAAATAAACATGGGTTTAAACTGTAATAACTCTGGAAATATGTATGTGTCAGCAGTGGGAGCACCCGTATGTTACTCAACAGGAAATGCCCTACAATATATGTTTTTATCATAAAAAAAGTTTACTGCACCTTTAACCCTTATAAGGACCAAACGGTTTATCTTAAAGGGATAGTAATGTTTCATAATAAAAGCAGCTCCAATTAATCTTCATAGTATTTGGGCCATGGAGAGCATTATTTCAATACTGTAAAAGTTGAAGTTCAAGAGTAATTGAATGATAAAGTATCCCCCTCCCACCCCTTTTACTGATGTAACACTGCTCTCCTCAGAGCAGCAAGACTGTCCAGATAGATCGCAGAGAGGGACAATCTTCAGTGATCATAAGGAAAAACCTGTCAAGGGGGGCAGGGTTTTCCTTATGCTCACAGTAAGAAGATTGTCCCTTGCTGTGGTCTGTCTGGTCAAGAGACCAGATTTCACATCTGAGAAGAGGTGGCTTACACTAGGTAAAAGAGGTGGGAGGGGGATACTTTATCATTCAATTACTCTAGAACTACATCTCTGACAGTATTGAAATAACACTCTCCACAGCTCAAATACTATGAAGATTAATTAGAGATGTTTTTTGTGAAACATCACTATCCCTTTAAGTATCTTAACACACTGATTTATTAACCTGTCCTTATACCATTAAAAGGCCATATCTTGAAGACAGGATCGGGAACAGTTGTTATCACTGCAGATCTGTTACCTTAACTCTCTGAACGCCAGTTGGGTGTACAATGCATCGCGCAGCTCTCTGGCAATCAAAGGTTAAGTTTAGTTGCTTTTAAAGTGGACCTGTTACCTTCAATTAATTCCATGCTGCCTGTGTATTATGTTAGAGAAAACTTCAGCAGGTGCGTAGCTTAGGAAATATCGATGCTTCATTTCTCTAAAAGGAAAGTCAAATTCTCAGTCAGTACTGCACAGTGTTCTAACTAAGCTCTGTGCTGTACTGAGACCTTAATTTGCATACTGTGCCAAACTTAGACGTTCACTTTTAGAAAGGATAGTGTCAATATCTCATATACCAGTGGTTCCTAACTAAATTCCAAAGGGACTCCTAACAGGTCAGGTATTTAACCCCTTAACAACCAGAGGTCCCAATGGATTCCCCTGAAGGACAGCTTTGATTTTGGTCGGTAAGTCGGCACACGTGACTGATCACATGTGCCAGCTTGCCCAATTGGGGTCTGATAGTGTCCGCTCAGTTGGAGCTGTCAGTTTCCGGCCTCAGTAGTGTTCACAGCACTCCCGCATACCTGTTATTCAGTGTCTATTAATAATTTACTTATTGAGCACAAATTATGACAGGAAAGCCTATAAAAGTTGTGGTGCTTTTTTTTTTTCATTTTAGCGAATAAAATGGTGGGTCTCCATATAATATCCAAATAAAGCCTGGCTACAAAATGGTATATCATTTCTGTGAGTGTATTATATGATTTAGAGGAAAAATACGGTTGAACAAAGACAGCAAAAATTTAAAAATTGCTCATCCACAAGTGTCATCAATAAGAGGTTAACTTGTCCAACAAGTTCAGTCCTCAAGAGCTACCAAAAGACCAGGAATTAAGGATTTCCCTGTTTGAGCACAGGTGGGCTAATCAAGATGAATGAGCAACTGATTAACTCACCTTCAACCCTGGTCTGTTGGTGGCCGTTTGGAATCAAACCTGGACAGCCCTGTTTTAAGATATCCCAGAAGCTCTTGTAACTGAGAAGACATTAACTATGTAAGAAGGAAAATTATTAAAGCAAATTTATTTTGCAAGACTAATATTTATTAAAGATGTGAAACCCTACATTTAGCATATGTTAATATGACCATTTATATCGCATATGGTTCTTAACCTCACTGAAGGACTGAGACAGCTGATTTTGGGGTCATTAAACTGTCCTCTGGCTGCTCAAGGAAATTGAGTGGGTCAGAAAGGTTGAAATCTCTTAGTGCCTCTTCCGAGACAGAGAACAGCCTGCGCAGGCTCTAAACAGAGCTACATCTCCGACGACAGAGTTCATTAAGGCAATGTCACCTGCCACAAGTGTAACCAAAAACTTCAGTGTTGAATTTCCATTCACCTAGCCAAGACTCCCTGCTGCAATACAGTTCAGTTTTCAGACCCTGAAACTACAATGTAATGGTTGGAGATCTCTCTAGCAATCAAGGAGTAAGAAACAAAATTTGAATCAATGGAAATTTGGGAAATTCTTATTTGTCAAGACACAATACTGTAGGCAGCTCTAACTTCAACCTCGTATTGGCAGTTCATAATACACGATCTTGCACATAGGTGACTAAACATTTAAGATTCTCTGATATATGGCATACCAAATATTTTGCAAAAGTGGTGAACTCTGTGTGTGCACACTGTGGAAACCTCTCTCTGGGTTCCAAATAATAGTCAAAGGAATAGAACTGAGACAGCATAGTTAATTACACCACAGCAATCCAACGGTTAAAAGCATCAAGAAGCTTTATTATAGAAAGGAAATCCAATAAAAGTACCTTGTGAAATGTACACCAGTCAGGTGTAATGAACCAAAAACTTCGATCAACGCGTTTCACGCAAACATCGCTTACTCAAGATGTTAGCATGCCAGGAGAGACTACTATATTGGATACCAGTCAGGTGTAATGGACCAAAAACTTCGATCAACTCGTTTCACGCAAACAGCGCTTACACATGATCATGAACCTTGAGTAAGCGCTGTTTGCGTGAAAAGCGTTGATCAAAGTTTTAGGTCCATTACACCTGACTGGTATCCGATATAGAAGTCTCTCCTGGCATGCTAACATGGGTTGTCATTTCACAAGGTACTTTTATTGGATTTCCTTTCTATAATAAAGCTGTTTGATGTTTTTAACCATTGGATTGCTGTGGTGTAATTAACTGTGTTGGTGTTGTCTCAGCTCTATTCCTTTGGCAATTCTTATTTGTCTCCTGTGTTGCAGTCAGTTTGATGCAATTCTTTAACCCTTTGAGTGCCAGAGAGGTATCCAACGCACTGCGTTGCAATGCGTTGGATACCTCTCTGGCACTCAAAAGGTTTTAAATCAGATTCTATAACTCTTTCTATCCTTTGCTGGTGAGTCACAAAACAAAGATCACCTGTTCTTAAGTTCCCCTGCAACTCCTCCTATGCAGTAATAATGAAAAGTGCAGAATCGAGCTGGCACTTTAAAAAAAAAAAAAAAAAAAAAGCCGTGTTGGAACTTTCTGCCAATTAAGTTAACTGATTGGCTTGAGGTCTTTGTCTCCTTTTTAAGGTATTAAAGAGTGCATTAGATAACAAAACACAGCTGCTGTTATGCTCTGCATCATCCAATAAAAAAGAAGTCAATTATTAAACAAAGTTAAAAATGAAGCAGACGCAGCCAACTAATGTTTTAAAAATGGGAGTTATGCGCTGAACAAACATACTGCTGTTGGGAAGAACCTTGGACTAGAATAAATGCCTCAACAGCTCCCCAAAAACACGTATCATATTGGCTGATTTTTATTGGATAACAGTGGATTTTCAAGGAGCTTTCAACATTTCCTATATGCCTTTTTAAAATTTAATAGAATAATTTAAGAGATATTTAAATGTATCAATTTATTCAAATGAGCTAGTACTGGTTGGCCTGAAGTGCTAGGTAAGAGAGCAGTGTGGCATGTTAGAACCTGGTTGGCCTGAAGTGCTAGGTAAGAGAGCAGTGTGGAATGTTAGAACCTGGTTGGCAGGAAGTGCCAGGTGAGAGAGCAGTGTGGAATGTTAGAACCTGGTTGGCAGGAAGTGCCAGGTGAGAGAGCAGTGTGGAATGTTAGAACCTGGTTGGCAGGAAGTGCCAGGTGAGAGAGCAGTGTGGAATGTTAGAACCTGGTTGGCAGGAAGTGCCAGGTGAGAGAGTAGTGTGGAATGTTAGAACCTGGTTGGCAGGAAGTGCCAGGTGAGAGAGTAGTGTGGAATGTTAGAACCTGGTTGGTAGGAAGTGCCAGGTGAGAGAGCAGTGTGGAATGTTAGAACCTGGTCGACAGGAAGTGCCAGATGAGAGAGCAGTGTGGAATGTTAGAACCTGGTCGACAGGAAGTGCCAGGTGAGAGAGCAGTGTGGAATGTTAGAACCTGGTTGGCAGGAAGTGCCAGGTGAGACAGCAGTGTGGAATGTTATAACCTGGTTGGCAGGAAGTGCCAGGTGAGACAGCAGTGTGGAATGTTAGAACCTGGTTGGCAGGAAGTGCCAGGAATGGAATGTTACTAGAATCATGATGGAATGCTGACCAATAGCGTTTAATGTGCAAAAATGAATAATAACATAAATAAATCAGAATAGCTCATAATATTGTTTGAAAAAAGATGGCTAACATAAAAAATATATATACATATATTTTGTGGTGGAAGCAGTCACTCTTCATATATAAGTGCCCAGGTGCACAATCCCAAAGCAAAATGGACATACAGTGTTGGACAAAAGGGGCAGCACCCGTGGGAATTGTTAAACAAACTTTTTATTGGCAAAAAATGAATACACAAACGGTCAATGTTTCGGTCGTATGGACCTTAATCAAGACATCTCGATAAAGGTCCATAAGACCGAAATGTTGAACATTTGTTAATTAATTTTTTGCCAATAAAACATTTGTCACACAGGTGCTGCCTCTTTTTCCAACACATAGACACACACAAGCACATCTTTAGTGTCTCTCTTATCTGTCTATTTATCTATCTATGTATCTATGTATCTATCTATCTATCTATCTATCTATCTATCTATCTATCTATCTATCTCAACATCATCATCTTCAGCCATTGTCGATCTGCTGCAGGATGAAGGCCTCCGCAGCAAATCTCCAACAATTGTGGTCCTGTGCCTTTTGTTGCCACTGTGCACCAACAAATTTGGTAATTTAATCTACCATCTTAGCTTTGGTCTTCTTCTTGAGAGTTTAGTGTCAAGTGGAATCCATTCCAAAATTTGTCTGGTCCATCCACCATCAGATCTTCTTGCTATGTGTCCTGCCCATTTCCATTTCAGGCACTTTACTCTTTTAAATACATCATAGACCTTTGTTTGCTGATGAATCCGAGCACATGTTTTTTGGTCTCTTTATGTTATGCTTAAAATTTGCCACTCCATAATTCTCTGTGTAACCTTAAGTTATTGTATGGCTTTGGCATTCGGTGTCCATATATCACAGCCATATGTAGGGACTGAGAGGAGACACTGGTTAAAAAAATCTTTTACTTGAGGCAGAGTGGTCAGTTTGTCTTAATGACAGCTCTACTAAGTTTTCCAAATGTTTGCCATCCCAATTTTATTAGTCTCTCAATTTCTATCATCTGTTGACATTTCTTATACAAGGTAAGTGTGTATGTGTGTGCATATATGAGACAAGACCCACGGGTGCTGCCCATTTTTTTTATATTTATATATCTTGTATAGGGATTGTGCACCTGGGCAAATTGGACTACCAGAGTGAGTGCTATCCACCATTTTGTTTTATTTATATATATATATATATATATATATATATATATATATATACATATATATTTGTTTGTTTTTTTAACCAAAGATCAGCACTCACAGGTCTTTTTATAAAACTTTAAATGAGCTTTATTGTAGATCGACATTTCGATCCCATCTGGGATCTTTATCTTTATCCCAGATGGGATCGAAACGTCGATCTACAATAAAGCTCATTTAAAGTTTTATAAAAAGACCTGTGAGTGCTGATCTTTGGTAAAATATTGAAAATTATCTATCTTGCACCCAGGCATTTACCACATTTTTTCGTGAGTGCTGCCTTTCTTTCATTATATATATATATATATAATGTGACAGAAAAACATATTTTATTCCATTCAAAAATCAGACAGTTTTATAGATGTTGCGCTGATTTAAGTAGCAGTTGCATGTAACCAAATGGGTTAAGTGTTACTGAGTGGAAAAGATAATGTGCAATTGAAACAGAAATTGCCCGAACAGCATGCCTTAATTAGCCTAATCTACAAATTTTTCTCAGAAACAACTTTTCTAAATAAAAATGGCTAATACAGCATAAACATGGTTTTGAAAGCTCTTTCAAAATCACCAAATTTGTTTTTAGGTAATAGGGTCCCTTTAAAAGCTTTGTAACTAAGGATCACTTCATATATTACTAGGAGCGTATGAAATACTTCCCTTTTCCTAGGCAACGGCTCAGCAATATAATTTTTTTTACTATAAGAAGAGTCTTAGTAAACAAGATCCTTATATTTGGCACAGACACAAGCAAATTGATTTTTTTTTCTTTTTTTTCACTGCTACTGGGCACACTACACAGGAAATTATTAAATATCCTTTTTAAAGGAAAATCACAGCTATAAAATTCAGCTTGACCCTAAATGAAAGAGCATGTTGTAACATTTACATATCGGTAATGTTTTTATGTGTGAAAGCTTCTAAATCCTATATTTCTATACTGTTTCTCAGCAAGCGGTTAAGAATCATTCAGAGGGATATATAAAAATCATTCTAATGTGTGTTCCACCTTTTGAGTGCCAGAGGGGTACGCAACGCATTGCTCTGCAATGCGTTGCGTACCCATCTGACACTCAAAGGGTTAACAATAAGCAGTAGAGAGTGCTCTGCATATTGCAAAGCAATGCATTAGACACTCCTCTGGAACTCAAAGGGTTAGGAATCGTCGCAAAAATTCTCGATGATGGTAAATATTTATAAAGTTGTATTTATAAATGTCCATATGTGACATTTTTTTCTCATACATATCTTATGCATTCAGTATATAAATCCAAAAAGACCAGGTTACACCTGTCATTAAGATTGAAATGGATAGTAATACTTTAAAACAACTTTACTTAATAGTGTAGCCCTTACAAATACAAATTAAATTAGCCCAGCGGCATCTCTCAAACCTGTATGGTTTGAGAGATATCAGCTTTCAAAGTTCCCTCTCCCCTGACGTCAGCGCTCTAGCTGACTGCAGGGGAATCCGGTCCCGGGACAGGCGTCTTCAGCAGAGCCGAGATCGTATTATAGAAACAGAAATCCTTCACTGAAATGGTCTTCTACGTCTGCTTGGTTTGCAAGCACACATAGAAGACCATTTCAGTGAAGGATTTCTTCTTCCATAAAGCGATCTCGGCTCCAAGCACACGTACAAGACCGTTTCAGTGAAGGATTTCTGTTTCGATAACACAAACTCAGCTCTGCTGCAGAGCCACCACTTTTCAGGGACAGGATTCCCCTGCAGTCAGCTAGAACGCTGACGCCAGGGGAGTGGGAACTTTGAAAGCGGATATCTCTCAAACCATACAGGTTTGAGAGATGTCGCTGGGCTAATTTAATTTGTATTTGTAAGGCTTACAATATTAAGTAAAGTTGTTTAAAAGTATTATTATCCCTTGAATCACTAAAACTGCCTGTATTTTTGGTTAAATTAGGGAATTTCTTTTTATATTTGCTGTGAAACAATTCTTATTTGGACAAGACCATTTCTACTCCACTTTTCAAAAAGGAAACTGGAGTTAGTACTTGGAGAAAATATGCTAAGTATTTATATATATCCTTATGTCACTTTGCGACAATTTTACAGACACTTTATTACGCCAGATTTATAAAACCCTCCCATGACTTGTAGTCTTTTCCTACAGCTGTGTCTCAGACACATTGCCTGCACTGCAGGAGTTAATTAGCATAGTATATGAATCTAAATAACTAAAAAATGAGTTTTCTATATAAAAAACAACATATAGATAATTTTGAAAGCTCTTTCAGAATCACCAAAGTTGATTTTAGGTGATAGCATCCCTGTGGTACATGTAGTTGGCAAATGCTAATTTCTGTGAGTGGGTGCATCAAAAACAATATAACTTAATGAAAATATTTGGAAAGGTGTGGCGGGTATGCTTGGTCCTTAACACATAAAAGTCCTGTGACATGTCTGTTGCGAGCAACTTATTTTTCCTGATGAATAAAGAACAGGAGAATGTATGTATATTAAAGAAAAGCTATCACTTTCTGAGATACAAGGGATCGTTAAAGTGCTTTTAAAAACCCCTCTGTTTGTGTTAGTGTTTCTTATTCAAGACAACACATTTCTGGATATTTAACTTGATGTGTTTGTCAGCAGATGCAAATCTGGCAGGCATGTCAGCCAGATACTAACATGCCACACTGCTCTCCACTCCAGTTTCCAATCCTTGCTTACCAGATTCTAACACTGCTCTCCTTCCAGGCACGTGCACACATAGACACCAAGGGGGGCTTGAGCACCTGCCCTTTTTGTCCAAAGTGCCCTCGTGCCCTTTTAACAACAACAAAAAAAAATAATAATAATTATGAGAAGTGCCCTTTTTTTCATTTGAGCCCTTGCCCCCCCAAATGTCTGTGCACGTCCCTGTCTCCTTCACAACTGTCACTCACTGCCTGCCACATGCTAACATTCTACACTACTCTCCATCCCACCTGCCACTCTGTCAGCCAGAGGCTAACATTCCACACTGCTCTCCATCCCACCTTTCACTCTGTCAGCCAGAGGCTAACATTCCACACTGCTCTCCATCCCACCTGCCACTCTGTCAGCCAGAGGCTAACATTCCACACTGCTCTCCATCCCACCTGCCACTCTGTCAGCCAGAGGCTAACATTCCACACTGCTCTCCATCCCACCTGCCACTCTGTCAGCCAGAGGCTAACATTCCACACTGCTCTCCATCCCACCTGCCACTCTGTCAGCCAGAGGCTAACATTCTACACTACTCTCCATCCCACCTGCCACTCTGTCAGCCAGAGGCTAACATTCCACACTGCTCTCCATCCCACCTTTCACTCTGTCAGCCAGAGGCTAACATTCCACACTGCTCTCCATCCCACCTTTCACTCTGTCAGCCAGAGGCTAACATTCCACACTGCTCTCCATCCCACCTTTCACTCTGTCAGCCAGAGGCTAACATTCCACACTGCTCTCCATCCCACCTGCCACTCTGTCAGCCAGAGGCTAACATTCCACACTGCTCTCCATCCCACCTTTCACTCTGTCAGCCAGAGGCTAACATTCCACACTGCTCTCCATCCCACCTGCCACTCTGTCAGCCAGAGGCTAACATTCCACACTGCTCTCCATCCCACCTTTCACTCTGTCAGCCAGAGGCTAACATTCCACACTGCTCTCCATCCCACCTGCCACTCTGTCAGCCAGAGGCTAACATTCCACACTGCTCTCCATCCCACCTGCCACACCCAGTTTTCCAGTACTAGCTCATTTGCATAATCACTTAAATACATAAAGCTAAATATCTCACAAACTATTGTTTGAAATTAAAAAAAAAGTCACAGTAATATAGAGGATTTTGAAGGTTCTTTCAAAATCAACTATTTGTTACAAAATGCCAGTTCCACTTTAAGGTGTTTTAACCCTTTGAGTGCCAGAGGGGTGTATGCAATGCATTGCAAAGCAATGCGTTGCGTACCTCTCTGGCACTCAAGGGGTTAAGGGATGAAAAGGTTTACTTATAGATCTCTAAATGTCGCAAAATATTCTTTCCTATAACAGCAAGTTGGATATTAGCATAAGGATTCCTGTAACCCTGTCATAACGTATTTTAAGCCCAATTAGTGACATGTGAATAGGCAGCAATGCTCTCGGTTTCAGTTTAGTGATAGACCTTGGAATAAGGGACAACATAAACATGCGTAAAATCGAAAGGATAAAATCCTCCACTTCCCTTGGATAATTCAAGTAAGCGAGGCATAGGAAATTCACTCCCAAAATGTCTCTGAAGGCTAGTTAAGACAAAGGTTACTGCACAGGCAGTTGGACATCGGCCACCGCAAACAACTTGTCCTCATTCCAGTTGAGCAACTGTAAGCAGGGACATTTTCCACTCAGGCCATTTAGGGACAGGACGAACGATTGGATGGGATTAACCACTTAGAGCCGTACGCACAAAAGGAAAAACCGGGCACTTCTAACAGAAAACCATAGGGGCAAATAGTTATTCCCTAACTTCCGAATTATTTAAATTAGGATTTTAATCCTTTGAGTGCCCTCTGGCAGAGGGTTAAAGGGATAGTAATCCTATATAATAATTCGCTAGGATGTTTGTCAGAAGACGTCATGCACAGTTGAGACTGCCTGAATGCACAGAATTCTGGGAGTACGGAATGCTGGGAGGTGTAGGAATGCTGGGATCACGGAATGCTGGGAGGTGTAGGAATGCTGGGAGCACGGAATGCTGGGAGGTGTAGGAATGCTGGGAGCACAGAATGCTGGGAAGTGTAGGCATGCTGGGAGCATTCTGTGTGTTCGGGCAGTCGCTACAGCACATGACTGCATCGCGTGCGCCACCAGTGAGGCAGCGGCAGTACGCAGAGCAGGACCGGCCTCTTAACCCTTTGAGTGCGAGAGGGGTACGCAACGCATTGCTTTGCAATGCATTGCGTACCCCTCTGGCACTCCAAGGGTTAACATTACCCGGGCCTCGGCCAGTGTACACAGGCTTTTACACTAGTAACTTAATAAAAGTTGATCTCAGATTATTACATAACATTTTTGGACCATTTTGCACTATATATAGTTACTCTTTTTTCTGTAGCTCAATCGCTATCTTAGCAGAAAAGATCCCCCTCCCACCCCTTCTGGCCGCCTCCCATTGATTGTGGAATCCAGTCTCGGGACTGGATGGATGCAGCCAATCTTTAGTCATTAAGTATAAGGAAAACCCTGCCCCCTTGATGACGGAAGGCAGGATTCCTTATGCTTAATGAAGTTTGTCAATCTCTTTGTTCCATCCGGACCTGCAAGAGAGGATCAGCGGTACAGACAGAAGGGGCAGGAGGGGGGGGTCTTTTAGGCTAAAATAGAGGTTAAACTACAGAAAATAGAGTAACTATATATTGTGCAAAATGGTCCAAAAATGATATGTAATCGGAGATTACATTTTATTGTGCTGTTACTATCCCTTTAGCCCCTCAAATGCAAAGCAATGTACTGGAGACTTATTTAGCATTCAAGGGTTAAGAGCCAGATTAAAATCCATTGGATTTTTTTATTTTTCACCTAAGGGAGTGTTTCTCAACTCCTGTCCTCAGGACCCACTAACAGGCTGGGATTTGATGATTTCCTTGTTAGAGCACAGGTGAGTTAATCAATGTGAATGAGCCTCTGATCACATGATTTCCTTGTTAGAGCACAGGTGAGTTAATCAATGAGAATGAGCCTCTGATCACCACACCTGTGTTCTAGCAGAGAAATCCCTAAGTCCTGGCCTGAGGGCAGGAGTTGAGAAACACTGACCTAAAGGACCAGAATATTTATCCTAGAATCATATGCTTCTTGGAGCATAGAGAGGTCTTGACCTTGCTAGCACCAAGGAGTCCATAGCCCCTTTTAAATCAACAGGAATTTGTATTTGTCCCCTATGGTCGTACTTGGTTCGGCCCTCCATTGCTCTCCTTTGACTTTGTGCCTATTACCACTGGATGTATTGTACTGGAGACCTTTTTTGCACTCATGGAGTTAAAAGAAAGGACATAAACACTGAATCACACAGTTTATTAACACTCAAATGTCTTTTACCACCCATAGCGCAAATAAGGTCACACCTATCTCCCAAACAATGAATGGCACAACGCAGGCAGACGGAAATTGGCACCGACCGCACAAGATACCTTTAATACTTTATTATACCAATGAATAGACATTGTTTAGACATTTGGGAAGCTGTCAAAATGTTCCAATGCTACCCATACAATCTATTCCACTCCAATTGACTCTGCTGAAAAACAAGTCCTTCTAAACAACAGATGTGGAACGTGTATGCAGAGTACATCACGGTCAGGTCATTTCAAGTCACCAACAGAAAATGGAGTGACTCTACCAATCCGCCAGAGCAACTTCAGTTAGCCGCCAACGCTAGTGTCTGAACTTCAGGATAGGATTGTTTTAGTAGATATAAATGACCACATTCAGCCACCATTAAAAAAGAACTAACACATGGTAATAATACTCTCGCCCCCTTATATTACTATGGCCATAAAATCATATAGTGCCACCTATAAATTTTGCCATTGTGCTTCTATTCATGAGATAATATCTTCAATATGTCCAGGATCTCATGTCCATCTAAAGAGGAACTATCACCCCAAATAAAGTCTCCCCCAACAATTAGGCATCTAGCGATACACTTAACAATAGTAGTACTAGCCAGCATTATTACTGCGTTACTGAGAAAACCTACTTCTGCCGAGACTGATGGCCAGGCAACAGAGCGCTAGAGGCACCTGCACCGTCAGTCCCTTCTGGTACCTTATGGTTCTATGCAGCGCCTTCTAGGAAGACCAGGACTGACAGCACAGGTGCAAAGACATCTGTAAGCAAAGATGTCTGCGCTGTTAACTGGCCATCAGTCTCAGCAGAAGTAGGATTTCTCAGTAATGCAGTAATTATGCTAATAGTACTAATGTTAAGCGTATTGCTAGATGCCTAATTGTTGGAGTTAGACTTTATTTGGGAGCAATAGTTCACCTTTAGGGACCTAAAGGGTGTGAAGCGAATATCGGAGCAATGCTGTGCACACCCCCTTGGTTCTTAAAGGGTTAAGATAACCATGTAGAGTGAGCACACTTTTGTCTCTGCCAGTTACTGTCATGTCTGCCGACATGGACATGGCTTCCTGTGCAAAATTAATAAGGGTCATTAGGATTTCCTGGTCATACTAAGATAAGTTGGTGGTTATTATTGGTATGTATTATTTATCCTTAAAGTCTTTAATGCTAGTGATATAGGGGAAGTCACTTGTCCCGGCTGTGCCAACAGGGCACTGCATTATACAGAAAGGAAAAATGACAATGGCTTGAAAAGGATTTTAATAAATAAAACACATCTAACACAACATATAGGCCATTTTGCAAGAAGGTTTAAACCTTTAACCCCTTAACGACATGTGACGTACTATGACCGTCACGGTCCTTGAAATACTCAAGGACCGATGACGGTCATAGTACGTCACGTACTTTTTACTTACAGCGCTCTACCGGGAGCGCTGTAAGTAAAAATAGGGCCTGAAATTGACCGCTCCAAGATCGGAGCGATCTCTATCAGGCCGCATAATGACGTGCCGATACACGCGACAGGTCACGTGTACCGGCGCGTCCAAGTGGTCCTATGCGGTCCTTATGGGACGGAAATGTCCCAGGACCGCCGGTCGTTAAGGGGTTAAGGAGGTAGCATGTCTTTGATCATGATTAAGCGCCGGAGAGGTGGGAAACGCATAGATCAGAGGAATTAAAGGCTCGCTATTGTTCCCACTCTGCTAGTATTGCATCCAAATGTTAGTTGTATGTGATGCCATGGATGTATGTGATTTTAAGCAATACTTTCCATACCCTGCTGGCAGTCAAAGGGTTAAACAAGATATATATATTCTTTAGATATGTTCATGGTCTTAAGAAGAAATTAAAAAGGTGGTGCGAATCCATATGAAGAAGTTAGCCCCTTAAGGAACCATAACGTGCGAAGACCATCACGCCGGACAGGCGCATAAGGAGCAGTAGCGGTCATAGCACAGCATGGAATTCTGGGATAGCAGTGCATCTGCATGCTGCTCTGTCATCCCAGAATTCATCTAGCAAAAGAAAAAAAGGTCTGTGGTCTTTAACGGCTCACCCACGTGCCGGATTGGGCTGCTATTAAGGGATTCATAAGGTGACAGTTACACTTTAAAAGGATAGTAATACTTGTATTAAATTTGAGCTCAGAGTCTTCTTTATGTTTTTTTTTTAAACATAGTGCTATATTTGAATACTCACAGTTGTGTAGTTCAAGCACTATTTGATCAGAAAGGAACCCCCCTCTCGTCCCTTCTGGCTGCCTCCCATTAGATCTGTAATACAGTCATGGGACTGGACGGATGCATTGAGAAACAATCTTCACTCAGTAAGTATAAGGAAAACCCTGCCCCATTGACAAAGGAGGGCAGAATTTTCCTATTGCTTACTGATGATTGTCCCTTGCTGCTCTCCATCCAGACCAGACTGAGAGGATCAGTGATGCAGTGAAAAGGGGCAGGAGGGGGATCCTTTCTGATTGAATAGCGCTTGAACTACGGAACTGTGACTATTCAAATATAGCACTACTGGTTGAAGAGCCCGTTACACAGGCCACAGTGCCACTGCCAGCCGGTCGCGGGGCAGTCATGCGCAGTACAGACTGCCAGCTCCGCGGCTGATACAGAGCTGGACGCTCCGAAGGAGTGCTGGCAGTCTCTACTGCCCATGACTGCATCGTTACACACATATACATACTATCCCTTTAACATTTTGGATGTATCAGAAATAAAAACCACTGCATCTAACGTTCACTTCTACAAAGCAGACATATCATGGAGTTTATAACCAAAAGAAACATTGATACATTCTGGAACAAGCCCGCTGCAAATACAAATTCATTCCAAATTCCCATTGATCTAAATGGGGGTGTTAAACCATCTGAATGCTAGAGAAGTTTCTAACACAATTTATTGGTGCCCTTTCTGGCATCCAAAGGGTTAAACTTCCCATTTAAATCAATTTAAATGTTTATTTCTTCCTTACGGTGCCGTTAGTTTGACCCAGAATTACTCCACTTTTCTGGTGAACATATGGCCTTTAGAAAGTGAATTCCTGGCAGCAATTCCTGTCCAGTATTAGTTGCGGATATGTCTACACACACTGTATAGCACTAGACTGCTGGCATTTTACTCACTACGCTATTGAATTGGACTCACTACAGCTATGAATAATGTCTGGCTGAGTCACTGTGTTGGATTCAATTAATTATGTCAACAGTGTATAGCAATTTGTGTTTCCTATATAACATTGCTGAGCAGCCCCACATTCTGCGATGACTGTAAAAAGCACACTCATCCGTGAAAGTCACAGCTGAGGCCAATGTATTGAGAAAAAGAGGAGAAATTCTGGAGGGACCAAGGGCACCATGGAGAACAATTCCTATTGCTTTAAAGGAGAACTAACACCTATTAATAATGACCTCTCAACTTAAATTACTATGGAAATAAAATCCCGATGACCCCTGTGAATTTTGTCCTTGTGCCTGTATTCAAGTGATGATATCTTCAAGTCAGTCCTGGATGCCATGTCCATAAATACTGGGGGTGTAAATACTGGGGGTGTAAATACTGAGGGTATCTGTCTATCGATCTATCTATCTATCTATCTATCTATCTATCTATCTATCTATCTATCTATCTATCTGTCATAGTTGGTTAATGCACCAGCTGTGGGGAATCTACTCAAAACCGCAATGTTACAGGCTTTAGTCCCAGCAGGGTCACATATCTGCCAACCCGCACTGGACCAGCATGGCAGACTACAGTCCACAGTGAACTGACAATGGCTGCAGCTTTATATTTATTTATATATATATATATATATATATATATATATATATATATATATATAATCCTATATAATAATTCGCTAGAATGTTTGTCACGATGCAGTCATGCGCAGTAGAGACTTCCCACTTTCAGGCAGTCTCTGCTCTGCATAATTGCATCGCGTGAGTGAGGCAACACAAGACTGCATCACGTGGAGCAGTGAGGTAGAGGCCTCTTAACCCTTTGACTGCCAGAGTGCCTCTGGCAGTCAAAGGGTTAACATACCCGGACCTTGGCCCGTGTACACGGGCTTTTACACCAGTTTATTTATAAAGCGACAGAAGTTTCTGCAGCACTATGTAGAATGGGGCTACAAACAAGCTGACATTCAATTAAACATTACATGAGATATATAACAGGCATAACAATCCTATATTATAATTTGCTAAGGATGTTTGTCAGAAGCCTTCATGCACAGTACAGACGGCTACGCACGCGGCAGTCATGCGCAGTACAGACTACCCACACAGCGGCTGATACGCAGCAGGGAGCTCCGAATTCAGACCGGAGTCCTCTCTGTGCACCGGGAGGTGCGCAGAGAGGACTACGGTCTGAATTCGGAACGCCCCGCTCCATATCAGCCGCAGCGCAGACAGTCAGTACTGTACATGACTGCAGCACCGCCAGTGTTCGCCTGTGTACACGGGCTTTAAAACTAGTATGATATAAAAGGTTTTAGTGCCCCTACTCTTGTGAGCTTACAATCTAGAAGGTATTTAGGGTGGTAGACACAGAAGGTAAAGGGACTGTTTGGAGGAGGGTGGTCTATATTACACTGGAAACATCCAATGGATAAATGAGGTGGTGATACCTTATGGAATAGTAAGAGATACAGAAAAGATATAGAAGTGTGAACAACAGCTTTAATGGACCTAGATGGTAAGCTTCTCTGAACAAATAGGTCTTCAGAGACTGTTTATAGTTGTGGAACGTGTTGAGAGTCTCACAGAGCAAGGTAGGGAATTCCATAGGATGGATGCAGCACGGGAGAAATATATATATATATATATATATATATATATACACACAGTTCATCAGGGAATAGACGGAACTCACAGGATTGTAGCATGAAAACGAAACGATGTTTATTGAAATCAACGTTTCTGCCGCATTTCGAGGCCTTGTTGAAATCGACTTTTCAGACGCATTTCCAGGCCTCAAGGCCTTGAAATGCGTCTGAAATGTCGATTTCAATAAACATTGTTTGATTTTCATACTACAATCCTGTGAGTGCTGTCTATTCATTGATGAGCTGTATATATGTATCTATCTATCTATTATTTGACGTGCACCCAGATATTGACACCATTTGCTACAGAGAGTGTTGCCACTACTGACTTTATATATATAGACAAATACCTTTCCCTTTGCTCCCCAATATGTAACCTGTAAATATGAATTAAAGCTGAAAAATAGGCTGCTACCCCCCAAAAAAACTCCCTCCAATTGAGGAGCGATAGAAAATGCATAAACATGATAATCGAAGCACCAAAAATATACTGCACCAAATATAAGAAAATAAACTTAACTGTCTTTATTGAGAATGAAAACTTGCACAAAAGCAAACTACACAGACATCATGTCTGGGACATCTATGAAACTACCGAACGTTTCAGTAAGTAAAACACTATACTCTAAACATCCAAGTGACCACTATGTCCCTATGAATAAGAAAGGGGAAAGGACCTCTGGTGAATAATATGTGTGTCTAAACGTCAAGCAATGAAAGACTCACCAGAGCCCATGTCACACCCAGCTCATCTGGACATTATTGTGTGAGTGCCAATCATTGAGTATTATATATACAAATATACTCAAAGTGGCGGTCAAAGGTGCTCACGAGTGCCTAGAGAGATCAGCTGGACCTCACTGACCTCTGTGGTTGGCTGCTTCTCTTGTTCAGAGGGCATATGCCTGGACTGTCATCTGGGCTGGACCAGTATGATATACTTCAGGATATTTCTTCCCTGTCTATGACATTTGTGAGCTAAAAGGGATTGCGACCAGGATAGGATATATATAGTCCTGCCTAGCTGAACATCTCTGACACTTACTTTTCATATGTTATTTAACATTCAGCTTGGTCGCCCCAAGAGTAATAGTGAAATCCAGACATGGACCCCTTGCTTATGAGTGCCTAGAAAAATCAGGTGCACCTCTCTGATGAGGCCCACAAAGGCCGAAACGTACATCTGTGGTCTGCTGATTTCTTGTTCAGAGCAGAATTGCCTGACGTTTCATGGCTGGACTGTCAGTTGGGCAGTACCAGTATGATGTGCTTCAACAGAAGAAATATAATACATTTGTTTATTTCTATATTTATTTGTGAGTGAACTTTTTAAAACTAAAACTTTGCAATGCATTGGAGGCCTCTTTAGCAAAAGGAGAAGGTTAAGTCAGTGGGACTTTTTATCAATCCCCCTTTGAGGCAGTTATTCAATCCGAAAACTGTTCCAGTGCTTCCTATCTGCCATATTGGAGTGAATGTACAAATCGGCAGTGCACCCACCCCAGGCTGAAGACTCCCCCTCTAAGAGCTGTGCATCACGGTATGAATCCCACCTGTCAGGGACTACAATTTACATCGTCCCCAACCAGCGTTCAGCAGACTGTTGTACTATGGAGTGAGCAGAGCAGGCTGTTGTACTATGGTGTGAACAGAGCAGGCTGTTGTACTATTTGGCTGTTGTACTATGGTGTGCTGCTGTACCATGGTGTGAGCAGAGCAGGCTGTTGTACTATGGTGTGAACAGAGCAGGCTGTTGTACTATTTGGCTGTTGTACTATGGTGTGCTGCTGTACCATGGTGTGAGCAGAGCAGGCTGTTGTACTATGGTGTGAACAGAGCAGGCTGTTGTACTATTTGGCTGTTGTACTATGGTGTGCTGCTGTACCATGGTGTGAGCAGAGCAGGCTGTTGTACTATTTGGCTGTTGTACTATGGTGTGCTGTTGTACTATGGTGTGAGCAGAGCAGGCTGTTGTACTATGGTGTGAACAGAGCAGGCTGTTGTACTATGGTGTGAACAGAGCAGGCTGTTGATGTATAATGTGAGAATGCAGTTGTACTGTAGTCTGAGCAGTTTGTTGTACTATATTGTGAGCAGACTGTTGTATTATAGCGTGAGCAGGCTGTTGTTGTATAATGTGAGAAGGCAGTTGTACTATAGTCTGAGCAGATTGTTGAACTATAGTGTGAGCAGATAATGTGATAAAGCAGTTGTATTATGGTGTGAGTAGGCAGCTGCATACCTCCCAACATTTCAAATTGCTAAAGAGGGACACTTATGTTTTAGGGGCGTTGCTGGGGGTGTGGCTGGTGGGTGGCGCATTAGCGAGAATTTTTAGGCTATTTAATGACCTATTGATACCTCCTTGTGTAACCTAATACATGACTTATAACAATATCAAAGTATCATATTTACACAGACTAATTTATACACACATATCCTGTCATTTAAACAAACACTAATGTGAGTTTTATTGCTGTAGAGCAATGTGATTCACTTATATACACAACACACAGTCTGATCTAAAAAGAGGGACAACAGGGTAGGAAAGAGGGACAGAGGGATTTGGGTCTAAAAAAGGGACTGTCCCTTCTAAAGAGGGACACTTGGATGCAGTTGTACTATAGTGTGAGCAGGCTGTTGTACTATAATATGAGAGGACTGCTGTACTGTAGTGTGAGCAAGCTTTTGTATAATAGTGGAAGTATATTGTTGTATTATAGTTTGTGCAAGCTGTTGTACTACAATAATGAGTAGGCTGTTGTACTATGGTGTGAGAAGGCTGTTGTACTGTAATGGAGCAGGCTGTTGCACTGTAGTATGAGCAGACTATTGTATTTTAGTGTGTGCAGGCTGTTGTACAATAGTAGAAGTAGTCTATCATACTATAGTAGGAGTAGGCTGTTGTACAATAGTAGAAGCAGTCTATCATACTATAGTAGGAGTAGGCTGTTGTACAATAGTAGGAGTAGTCTATCATAGTATAGTAGGAGTAGGCTGTTGTACAATAGTAGAAGCAGTCTATCATAGTATAGTAGGAGTAGGCTGTTGTACAATAGTAGAAGCAGTCTATCATACTATAGTAGGAGTAGGCTGTTGTACAATAGTAGGAGTAGTCTATCATAGTATAGTAGGAGTAGGCTGTTGTACAATAGTAGAAGCAGTCTATCATAGTATAGTAGGAGTAGGCTGTTGTACAATAGTAGAAGCAGTCTATCATACTATAGTAGGAGTAGGCTGTTGTACAATAGTAGAAGCAGTCTATCATACTATAGTAGGAGTAGGCTGTTGTACAATAGTAGGAGTAGTCTATCATAGTATAGTAGGAGTAGGCTGTTGTACAATAGTAGAAGCAGTCTATCATAGTATAGTAGGAGTAGGCTGTTGTACAATAGTAGAAGCAGTCTATCATAATATAGTAGGAGTAGGCTGTTGTACAATAGTAGAAGCAGTCTATCATACTATAGTAGGAGTAGGCTGTTGTACAATAGTAGAAGTAGTCTATCATAGTATAGTAGGCTGTTGTACAATAGTAGAAGCAGTCTATCATACTATAGTAGGAGTAGGCTGTTGTACAATAGTAGAAGCAGTCTATCATAGTATAGTAGGAGTAGGCTGTTGTACAATAGTAGAAGCAGTCTATCATACTATAGTAGGAGTAGGCTGTTGTACAATAGTAGAAGTAGTCTATCATACTATAGTAGGAGTAGGCTGTTGTACAACAGTAGAAGCAGTCTATCATACTATAGTAGGAGTAGGCTGTTGTACAATAGTAGAAGCAGTCTATCATACTATAGTAGGAGTAGGCTGTTGTACAATAGTAGAAGCAGTCTATCATAATATAGTAGGAGTAGGCTGTTGTACAATAGCAGAAGCAGTCTATCATACTATAGTAGGAGTAGGCTGTTGTACAATAGTAGAAGCAGTCTATCATAGTATAGTAGGAGTAGGCTGTTGTACAATAGTAGAAGCAGTCTATCATACTATAGTAGGAGTAGGCTGTTGTACAATAGTAGAAGCAGTCTATCATAGTATAGTAGGAGTAGGCTGTTGTACAATAGTAGAAGCAGTCTATCATAGTATAGTAGGAGTAGGCTGTTGTACAATAGTAGAAGCAGTCTATCATAGTATAGTAGGAGTAGGCTGTTGTACAATAGTAGAAGCAGTCTATCATACTATAGTAGGAGTAGGCTGTTGTACAATAGTAGAAGCAGTCTATCATAGTATAGTAGGAGTAGGCTGTTGTACAATAGTAGAAGCAGTCTATCATAATATAGTAGGAGTAGGCTGTTGTACAATAGTAGAAGCAGTCTATCATAGTATAGTAGGAGTAGGCTGTTGTACAATAGTAGAAGCAGTCTATCATACTATAGTAGGAGTAGGCTGTTGTACAATAGTAGAAGCAGTCTATCATAGTATAGTAGGAGTAGGCTGTTGTACAATAGTAGAAGCAGTCTATCATAGTATAGTAGGAGTAGGCTGTTGTACAATAGTAGAAGCAGTCTATCATAGTATAGTAGGAGTAGGCTGTTGTACAATAGTAGAAGCAGTCTATCATACTATAGTAGGAGTAGGCTGTTGTACAATAGTAGAAGCAGTCTATCATAGTATAGTAGGAGTAGGCTGTTGTACAATAGTAGAAGCAGTCTATCATAATATAGTAGGAGTAGGCTGTTGTACAATAGTAGAAGCAGTCTATCATAGTATAGTAGGAGTAGGCTGTTGTACAATAGTAGAAGCAGTCTATCATAGTATAGTAGGAGTAGGCTGTTGTACAATAGTAGAAGCAGTCTATCATACTATAGTAGGAGTAGGCTGTTGTACAATAGTGGAAGCAGTCTATCATAATATAGTAGGAGTAGGCTGTTGTACAAAAGTAAAAACAATCTGTCATACTATAGTAGGAGCAGGCTGTTGTATGATAATCTGAGCAGTTTGTTGTGCAATAATCTGGACAGGCTGTTGTACTATGGTGTGAGCAGGCTGTTGTACTATAGGAAGGTACACATTAATTGGAGCAGGTTTTTGTATAGTTGTCTGAACAGTCTGATGTACAATAATCTGGGTAGGTTTTTGTACTGTGATCTAAGTAGATTGTTACATAATATACTGAAAATTAGTTGTATATGAAACTGTACTGGTTGTTATATAATATCCTAAGCAGGTTCTTCTTGATGTGTAATATACTGAATACATTGTACAATCTACATATGTGGTTGTATTGTAATCTGAACAGGATGTTACATAATGGTCTAATAAATTAATAGTATAACCAGTTTTGTAGCCTGTTCTATATGAGCTAAGCATAATACTGCATAATAATAAACCAAGCAGGTTGTTTTATAATGAGCTAAATTGGGTGTAGTATAATAATCTATGTAGGCTGGTAAATAATAAAATTAGATAGTTATCAAATAATCTCTGTGAGTGGCTGTATCATAAATTTAACATGTTATTGTATAGAAATTTTAATTACTGTTGCATAGTAATCTGAGAAACTGTTTAGTGACAATTTTCACAAAATATTGAGGTTACTGTAATAATAAGAACTGAAAAAATTCTGGAACAAAAAGACTACATCATAGGGGAGAAATGAAAATGTTATTAATTCCCATCAAATGAAAATATGCTTTTAAAAGCCTTATTTGAAGGGGAACTGATAGTTTATACTGTTTCAGTGATTTGGAAAGAGCTTTCAAAATCACCTATATTTATATGAGACTTTCTGTATTTAGAACTACAATTTAGAAGATATTTAGCTTTATTTAATTGTCAGTTTGTGTAAATTAGCCATTACTGGGCAGAGCAGCCTGGTATGTGTCAGATGCTAACATTCCACTCTCCATCCTAGCTGTCACTTTCTAACAGGAAGTACTGGCTAATTTGCATAAAATGACAAATAAATCTGTATATCTACTAAACTATAGTTTTAAATGAACGAGGGCCACCATAAATATATTTGTTTTGAAATCCCATTCACCTAAGTAAGTCTAAGTCATTCCAAATCACTCCAAATCACCTAAGTCATTCTAAAGTGTCACCTTGAATTCAATATTCACACAAATTTGCCCATGTAGCTTGTTAGCCAAGTTTAGAAGATACTGATGCTTTTGTATATGAAAAGTGAAATAATTTTCAAAAAGTATAAAATGTACAGATTCCTGTACTTATCTTTTTTGTATGTGTTTGGGAGGTTTTGGCTCCTCCTTTCTTGGTTGGTAGCTCCCCAGCTGGCTATAAGTCAGGGAATGTAGAAATACTTCCCCCATTTCCCCTCACTAGGGTTTTAACCACAATAGAAGTAAAGTTGTTTTTAATTGCATTACACTAAATACATGTTCACAGATTGTAGGCAAATAGGTACTTGCCTAAATCTGGGGTACCTTGATTGGGCTGGCTGGCTTCCCATGCCTTTGGCCAAAAACATGCAACTAAATCTCCACTTTTTTATTTATAGTAAGTTATAGGTTATGTATTTGTAAAAGTAAGTATTTGATGAGCAGACACTCCTTTTGGTCCTTTGAAATAATTGTTTTAGTCTAACACTGCATGCAAATTAAAGAATCAGTAAACTTTTTTTATGAAAAAAATGTATATTGTAGGGATTTTCCTATTAAGTAAAATAAGGGTACTCCCACTGCTGAGAGATTTATATTTCCAGAGTTATTACAGTTTAAACCCATTTTTTTTATATTAGCAGTGACCTCTAGTGGTCAAATTCTAATTCGATTTCCTGTTAGATTCTAATGGAGAGGAAAGTCAGAAAACTCAGTGACATACAGTTCTCCACAGAATGTGATAGAAACTGCCTGTCACTTCCTGTCAGCTAGAACTATCAGGAAGTAAACACAGTAAATTCCCTTCCTGTCAGAACTATCAGGAAGTAAACACAGTAAATTCCCTTCCTGGTTATTTAAACTGCTATATATTTTGAATAAAAAATCTGACAGTGAAGGGAGCGACCTTGTTTTATTCAGCAGGACAAGATCTATAAAATATGTGTTTTCATAAAAAAAGTTTACTTCTCCTTTAAGGTGTGTGCTCCTCTGAGAACTTTATTACCAAATGGTACAGCACACAAAGATCACATTTCAGAAAAAACTACTGGTCTTTTGGATAACATAATATATTGACATTTTTAATGAAGATTTCAAATATGCAAATTTAAAATTCAAGGTGAAAAGTCCACTTTAAATAAGTGTGAATTTTAGGATTTAGTTGGTTTGCTCCAAAATGATTACAGTTCTCAGGAGATCTCTCATTTTGCAGTATTCAGATCAAAGTGATGGAAAGACTCAACTAAATGAGTTACAAAAAAAATACAAAAGTTTAACAGGTTTTGTAAAGTTTACATTAAAATCAAAACAATATTTCCTTGAAATGTTACTCAAACACCTGCTGTCAAGTTTACCTAATACCTATAATTTAAAGGGGACAATTTAACCTAGAAATAAGTGGCTCTTATTTTCTTTAATAAAATGACTCACCTAGGCAGGTCCCCTTCACAAAGCAGTCAGATGCGTCTATAGAGTTTAATGTTGTATTTTTGATCTCTCTTGCAGTTCACTGCTAGTTGTTTCTGTCTGCAATCTGATAAAAACTAGTGACCCTTACAATCCACTGAGATCTATTGAAGCTCATTGTTCGTTGTGTGAATATATGCGATTTAGAGGTAAACTTCAACACAAGTCATTATATACAGGAGACTGCAAAGACAAAGCAAAAATATTGTTTTGCCTTGTGTGTTGTATATATTTCTAGACAGACATTAAGGAGTTCTGTATGAAGGACTCCTAACTAGGTATATTCATCTGTAAAACTCATTCCAAGAGTAAAATTCCCCTTAACAGAGAAAAACAAACATTTCTATGGACAAAAAAAGGCCAGCAAATTGCTCATGAACTTGCAGTTGCAACATATGTTGGCCACAGATTTACAAGTCCCCTCAACACAGATAATCTGGGGCTAGATTCTATTGCAGGTGCTAAATGTTAACACCCGTTTTATCAAACATTTTCCTATTGAAGTCTATGGGGATAAAAGCAGAGATAAAATTAGCACCTGCAATAGAATCTAGCCGGAGATCTCTCACTCAGGGCTGGATTCTATTACAGGGGATAATTTTATCACTGCTTTTTATCTCCAGTTTTCCCCATAGACTTCAATAGGAGAATGTTTGATAAAACGGGTGTTAACATTTAACACCTGCAATAGAATCCATCCCTCAATTGCAGTATCGCCCTTGAGCGCCAGAGGGGTATGGAATGCATTGCAAATACCTCTCTGGCACCTTAAGCAGCTCTTAACGCTTTGATTGCCAGACGGTTAACCAATGCGTTGGATCCCCACCTCTCTCAGACTCAAAGGGTTTAACTTTCAAAACGCTCAGTACAAACAAAATACATCAATAAGGGAATAATGGAAAACCCTTTGGATGCCAGTGTTGTACAAAATTAATCAGATAGATTTTTTAACTCTTGGAGTGCCAGAAAAGTATCCAAAGTTGTTATTAGATGACCCTGCATATTGGCCATCGGATTACATTTTCTTATTCCTTAAGACGTTCCATCATTTGGACATTTAAATGATGCTTTTTGTGTCTTATTAAAGAGAAAGCTGCCTTCATTTACAGGCGGTTTCAAAAATGTTTAAAAAATCCAAGAAAAGTATCATTTTTAAGTGAACGCTTTAAAACCGGAGGATTGAGCAACAAATTAGATTCTTAAGGCTCTATAAGAAAGTCGCGTTTTTCGCGTTCATTAAAGCCGTTTCCAGGCCAAATCCTCTTAACCCTTTGAGTGCCGGAGGGATAGGCAACGCATTGCTTTGCAATGCGTTGCCTATCCCTCCGGCACTCAAAGGGTTAACATTTATTTATCTTACTCTCACTTTGAAAACGAATAAAATAAGATATATTTTTCCTTGGGTATTTGCCTTTCTGAATATTATCATTTTCACGAAAATTGTGACCATTCCTGTTATTTTAAGATTTTTTTTTTTTTTAAAAAGAGAAAACGCTTTGTCCCCAGCTCCCCAAAATTATCTTTTAACATTTGTTCCTTTATAGCACATGTTTGTTCAAGATTTTACAGCTTTACTTAGACTTTAGATAGAAAAAGTGAACACAAATATTAGAGATTGTGAAAAAACGCATATTTTTATATATTTATTCCCCTATATAGCGATGTTTCTACGAAATGAAATTATTCGTTTCTAATAGCTATTTTTATGATCAATTCTCTCTCTGTAAGAACGGGATTAATTTTTTTAAATTAATAGATCATAAATCGGAAAAAAAACAGTTAATTCATAAATTAGCAGATAATTTGTATTTCGATTTAATATTTAATAGTAATGTCATAGGATTCATGCTTTTCAATAAGTAGTAAATAAAATACACTGTTGCAAAATGTTTTCAATCATCTATCTATATGTCTATGTATCTATCTATATATCTCTATATCATCTATCTATCTATATGTCTGTTTATCTACTGTGTATCTCTATATCATCTAGCTATCTAGCTATCTTCCTATTATCTATCTATCTATCTATCTATCTATCTATCTATCTATCACATATCTATCTATCTATCTATCTATCTATCTATCTATCTATCTATCTATCTATCTATCCATCTATCATCTATCTCGCTTTCTATTTTCTATCTATGTATCTCTATATCATCTACCTATCTAGCTATTTTTCTATTTTCTTTCTATCTATCTATCTATCTATCTATCTATCTATCTATCTATCTCATATCTATCTATCTATCTATCTATCTATCTATCTATCTATCTATCTATCTTTCTATTTTCTGTCTACCTATCTATCTCGCTATTTTTCTATTTTCTGTCTATCTATCTATCTATCTATCTATCTATCTATCTATATATCATCTATCCATCTATCGGGCTATCTTTCTATTATCTATCTATCTATCTATCTATCTATCTATCTATCTATCTATCTATCTATCTGTCTCCTATCTATCTATCTATCTATCTATCTATCTATCTATCTATCTATCTATCTATCTATCTCCTGTTTATCTATCTCTACACACACACCTATGAATTATTGATTTATATATATCTTCTTAATCAGTGATTCCTATCGATGTAATTTTGTTCTTTAACCCCTTGTATGCTAAATTGTAGACCTCTCTGGCATTCAAGAGGATACAAGTTCAATTCAATCCTTTTAGTGCCACTCTGCCACTCAAAGGGTGAAAATAATAAGAATTCGATGGATTTCTTGTCCCCCTCCAGAATGGCTAAAGTTATTTTCACTGCATTATGCTCAATGAATCTCTCTGACATTCAATGGATTAAAATGTCAACGTTTCGGGAGAAATCTGTCTATCTATCTGCGTATCTATCTGTATTCCTAGCTATATATCTTTCCATACATCTGTCAAACTGACTATATCTTTTTTATTTGTATCATCTTTCAGTCTGTCTGTCTGTCTGTCTGTCTATCTATCTATCTATCTATCTATCTATCTATCTATCTATCTATCTATCTATCGCTATATTATCTAATTATAGAATACATGGCTTGTTGTAACAGTATATACATAATATATATATTAACCAACATCGCTGATTTGAAATAAAAACACAAATCAATAAATAAATAATATGTGGATATAAATGGCTCCGTTTACTTCATAGCTATATGAAATTAGTACCGCAAACTGTTTTTATGACATCATTAGTATGACATCATCACACCTTAATGTCACTGCCGCTTTATTGTAGGCGGAGAGGTTAAAAGCGGCACTGGACTAACCCCAATCTTTTCATATCCATTGTTTTTATAGGGATCCCGGTCTTAGGTTTGCAAGAAGAAACGTACCAATTATTGTAGTTCTGCCGGGGACCGACCCAAATTACAGTTTCTTCAAATTATTTTATATCGATCTTTATAGTGGAAGAAATAGATGTTTAAGATGCAGTTCAGAAAGTTAAAAAGTGAACTTTTGAAGCCAACCAAGTAGACCAGAGGGGACAAATAAACATTGCACAAATTCCCTTATATTTACCTGAGCCTTTTAACCCCTTGAATACTAGAGAGGTTAAAATCTCCATTTCAATCAATATTGATTTTTATTTCTACCCACTAAGCAGTTGGGATGTTCCAGAACTGCACACATTTATCGCATTGAATTACACACCATTAGGGATGTGGGACTGTAAGTAAGACGACTTTGGGCAGAATGAGGTTGATGTATTAACCCTTTCTGTGCCACGTACCCTTGTGCCACTGAAAGGGTTAAAATAACCAGGGCAAATCCACTACCCCTTTGACTACAAATACACATCGCAATTTCTTATAATCGGACTATTAACGCATTGAATGATAGAAATGTCTCAACTGCAGTGGAGCGTTTAACCCCTTCAGTGAGTTACAACCCCGATTTAAAGATATATATGACAGTTGTAGAAATTCTCATTTGTCTAATATGTCGCAGTGGGTTTGCACCCAAACTGCCCCGATCCTTAGTACCTCATCCTAATTGTACAGGAAGATTTCATCTATATAGCCATGTTAACCCTTTAAGTGGCATTGTATTTAAAGGATTAACCCCAATCTTATCACTGAAAAGAAAATTGTATTTGTTATTCTGAAGGACCAATACATTGGTATAAAAGGCATTTATTCACAATAAAGCTCAGATGGTAACTTTAAACATCCCTTTTACAAAATCTCTCTAAGTTAAAGGGATACTAATACTTAAAATGTAAAAAATATATGTTGTAGGGTTTATGTCCCCGAATAAAACAAGGACACTGCCACTGCTGAGATATATTTTATTAAAAAATTATAACAGCTCAAACTTGAAATTTTTAGGTGCAATATCACAGTGGCCTGAAAATTTACAGTGGAGCTGTTGCTACACCATCCTATGGACAGCTCTTGTCTGTAGAACATAAATCTCCATAGGATGGTGTAGCAACAGCGCCACTGTAAATTTTCAGGTCACTGTGATATTGCACCTAAAAAAATTCAAGTTTTTTTAAATAAAATATCTCTCAGCAGTGGGAGGATCCTTGTTTTACTCAGGGGGATAAACCCTACAACATATATTTTTTTTACATTTTAAGTATTACTATCCCTTTAAACTTAAAATAAGAAGAGATGAGCACTTTATGAATCAAATCCACTCTAATGTTCTCCTTTGGAATATTATCTCTTCTATAATATAGGCAATATATGATTAATTACAGTCAAATGCCATGATCGGACCAAGTTTCACATGGAGTTCACAGGGAAGATTTTAAAAACTTGAAAAAAATAGAGATGAGCAATTTTGGAGCAGTCCAAATACAAAACTGGGGGGGGGAATGAGAATTCCGATTGATCTAAATGTGACTTTTTAACCACTTGAATGCTAAAGAGGACGGCCACATTTAGATCAATCGGAATTTTGGGGACTTTTTTCACCCCTGTGGTGAACTTGGTTTGCCCCCAAAATGCTACTTCTTTTTCTTTCTGAACACGGCTTTTGATGTGGTTTTATTTCACAATAATTCTATTTGTTCATCACGGTCTATGGATTCACAATGCAGAAACACATTCCTGTACATTATTATATAATATTACAATACTAGTTGAAGAGCCCGTTACACGGGCCACAGTGCCACTGGCAGCCGGTCGAGGGGCAGTCATGCACAGTAGAGACTGCTCACACCGCGGCTGATACAGTACCAGCTGGTCACGGTGCAGTCATGCTCAGTACAGACTGCTCACACCGCGGCTGATACAGTGTCAGCTGGTCACGGTGCAGTCATGCTCAGTATAGACTGCCCACACCACGGCTGATACAGTGCTGGATGCTCCTTCGGAGCTCCCCGCTCTGCATCAACCTCATCACAGGCAGTCTCTACTGAGCATGACTGCGTCGTTACAAACTTTCTAGCAAATTATTATATAGGATAATGCTCCAAGATTTTCATAAGTGATGAGGACAAGGATTGATTTGAGTTTATTATGTTTATGCATCTGTATAGACGGCTCACTGATGTTATATATCTCTGAAAACCGAAACCTCATATACTTAACCATTTAATAGAGGGCCCCCTCTCTATCAGATGGTTAAATACCTGAGGTTGAGCTGGAGAGCCACATATCGCCCATCCATGTTGTGAATGGTCGGCGGTTTGCTAGCTACACTTATCCAGAGTTAACCCTTTAAAAATCAGCTACACCCCCCCAGTGCAGTTGATTTTTAAAGGGTTAACTATTATTAACTGTAGACAGCATAGCACGGAATATTCACAGCAAGGATTGGCAATATGTGGCTCTTCAGTTGTTAGACTACAATTCCCATCCCGAGTCCCGACTTCAACTGTTGTTGGACTGCAATTCCCAAAGGTCTAATAAGGATGGAAGAAGAAGCAATCCAACAACAACTGGAGAGCCACGTGTTGCCCATATCTTGTTTACAGCATAGGACGCAGCTGGGCACTTAGTTACAATAAAGGCCGTTATCAACTCTGTTTTATTTCTAGGGTATAAAGTAATTTAATGGCACTTTTACAGCAGTTAACAATCCTATAATGAAATGTTCCAGGATTTAGACAGAAAAAATACAGCTGGTTACAGAGAGTTTTCAAAACACATGAAAAAAACATAAGAAAATAAACAAGAGGACTTGGTAATATAACTAAGAAATGGAAAATTAATTGTACATTCTCTTTTATAGATAAAGATGTACAGATAAATAGATATAGACCACCAGATCAATATAGATGTATTATAAGAACAGATAGATGGCAACAGAGAGATGGATAGCGGGCCAGATTTCCTAAAAGGCACAGTAGGCAATTGCCTAGAACTCCAAATTTTGAGGTGGCTCAACTGTGCTGGCCACACCCACATTCTGAATTGTGGGTGTGGCCAGAGCAATTTCAGAGCCCCTGCAGCAGATTTATACCAATTTATAGCCTACTATTTAACCCCCTTGAATGACATAGAGAACTCCAATGTCTTGTGGAGCAATTTGTTGGGGAGCTTTCTAGTTATCAATGGTTAATTTTTTTATAGGGTAAGGGTTTTTTCTGTGCCAGGAACTAATGGTTGGGACTGGGGGTGTGGCCTTAGGTGGAGCTAATGGCAGCTCTGGAGAAAGAGAGAGAGAAATATGGTGGAGACATGGGCAGAAGGACAGAGAGAAAGACTATGAATAGAGAGATGACTGTTGATTGGCAACAACCTTCAATTAAAGGGAGGCCTACAAGAATTTTTTTGCTTAGAACCTCCAAACACATATAGCTACCCCTGCTGGTGGATAATAGGAATATGGATGACAGATAATAGGAAGATGATAGATTGAATTGATACACATTGATACAGTGGAAGACATACATATGGACAGATGGTTGGATGGATAGATTAGGGACAGAATGAATTGATAAATATTTAGTTTGGTGAATAATAATTAGTGATACTGTGATGGACAAAAGGCAGGTACTGGATAGGTAGAATACTAAACTGACATATTATAGGAAGATAATAAATAAGATATTAGTAGAATGATGGCTAGACAGATATTATTAATAGAATGGATGGATACATTGGAATATTCTAGATCGGGGTGGGCAACCCGAGGTCCCCCAGCTGCAGTGATCTACCATTCCTATCATCCTCCGCCAGCCTAAAGCTGGCAAGGGATAATGGGATTTGTAGTACACCACTCCAGGGGACCCACAGATTGCCCAATTCTGTTCTAGATGATAGTGATGAATAATAGGAAATCAATGCTCTTTATGCACAAAACAGGGATGATTCTGAAGAAACCAGATTCCCACTGATTTAGTGAGGCTTGGAACCACTTGCCTGTGTTACCAGGAAATGAACTGAAGGCCTTCAAAGGGTTTAAAGCTTCATTAAATGAATGAGAACCATATTTATTCCAATGCTTTAAGGGATAGTATTGTATCATTTTTTTAAAAAATGGAATCTTGTAGCCATTAAAAAAATAACTCAAACGATGTCAGTTCCATCCCTGAAACCTTTATGATTTGAGAGATAATCGCAGTTAATGTTCCTCTTCTGATGAACAGCCTCCACCAGTCCCGGGACCAGATTCCCCTGCAGTCAGCTAGAGCGCTGACATCAGGGAAAGGGGAGGGAGGGGTGAACTTTAACTGCGAATATCTCTCAAACCATAAAGGTTTGAGAGATGACGCTGGCATCGATTGCGTTATTTTATTAATGGCTACAAGATATATATTTTTTTTTTTAAATGATACAATACTATCCCTTTAAGCAGATTTGTGCCACAGTTGCTGCCATTTTCTTTGTGCAGAAGGCTCTATGGATAGATAATTGGGATGATGTACTAATGTGATTCTAAACTCAGCTAGGCCCTAGAACTGATTTTCTAGTCCCAGACCAACTTAATACCAATTTACTAAGCTACTTACATCTAAAATTCCCCCCTTAAAGAAATCTTAATGGCCCTATGAATTTTGCTTTTGTGTGAGAGATAACATCTTCAGTCAGTGCTGGATGTCATGTCCATGGAGGCGGACATGACAGCTGCTAACAGAACCACAGGGCACAAACTGCACCCACTGTACATGGTAATCTAATTTGCATATCCCTCTAGTCCTTGTACGGTTCAGCAGGCTCATGCACGCCACTCCAGTCTGAAGAAACGGCAACTGTCATGTCCATCTCCATGGTCTGATTCATCTTAAACGAAGGTACAAGGACTAAATTCATAGGGGCCGTTAGGAATTTTTTGGTCAAAATAAGGTAAGTGGAGCATTATTATTTGGAGGTTTTAGATCTACTTCAATGTTCCTTTGTCAAGTGGAGGGCAGTATGGAAATGTATGTGAATTTAGGGATGCTACTTTGCTCTCTCCATGTTTTAGGTGTACGTACGGTATGTATTTATTTACGTTTATTTGTATAGAGCCAACAGGTGTACGTAATGCTTTATAGTTTATATTTAGTATGGGGGACACAGTAAGTGCAGAAGTTATGTAGTTATACAGATGTTATTATATGGCATACCTGGGAACTCTCCAGATCTGCCCCGGAAACTCCGGTTTTCAGACTGAATTACTGGGTCTCCGTGGACAGAGGCCAACTCTCGGGTTGTGGTGAGTTTCTTCTCCTTCCCACCCTGTTCCTCCTACTTCTCCTCCTTCCCATCCTGTTCTGCCCACTTCTCACCCATTTCTCCTCCTTTCCTCTATGTTCCTCCTACTTTCCTCCCCCTTCTTCCCCTTTCCACCCTGTTCCTCCCACTTCCTATCCACTTCTCCTCCTTCCCACCCTGTTCCTCCCACTTCCCATCCACTTCTCCTCCTTACCACCCTGTTCCTCCCACTTCTCCTCCTTCCCACCCTGTTCCTCCCACTTCCCATCCACTTCTCCTCCTTCCCACCCTTTTCCTCCCACTTCCCATCCTCTTCTCCTCCTTCTCACCCTGTTCCTCCCACTTCCCACCCTCTTCTCCTCCCTTCCACCCTTTTCCTCCCACTTCCCATCCTCTTCTCCTCCTTCTCACCCTGTTCCTCCCACTTCCCACCCTCTTCTCCTCCCTTCCACCCCTTTCCACCCACTTCCCATCCTCTTCTCCTCCTTCTCACCCTGTTCCTCCCACTTCTCCTCCTTCCCACCCTGTTCCTCCCACTTCCCACCCTCTTCTCCTCCTTCCCACCCTTTTCCTCACACTTCACACCCTCTTCTCCTCATTCCCATCCTGTTCCTCACACTTCACACCCTCTTCTCCTCATTCCCATCCTGTTCCTCACACTTCACACCCTCTTCTCCTCATTCCCATCCTGTTCCTCCCACTTCCCATCCTCTTCTCCTCCTTCTCACCCTGTTCCTCCCATTTCTCCTCCTTCCCACCCTGTTCCTCACACTTCAGCCCCTCTTCTCATCCTCCTTCCACCTTTCAGGGGGCTCAAGATGAGCAAGTTCCCAGGTATGATTATATGGGGTGTACTAGGTGAACATATGTTAGGACAAAAGGCCCCTGTCCTGTAGAGCTTAAAATCAAAAAGGTGGCAAAGCTGTAATGTGCCCCCCAGGCCAGCCCGCCTAGCCCCTATGTTTATATGAAGGGACAAGTGAGGGCATGGAAATCCCCCCCCCCCCAATTCCCAGTGGTGGTTTTAACATGCATTAGGGACTGTATGCCTGGGTTTTTAGGCACAGAATTAAGAGTTGAAAATGTATCCCCTTATGTGTGTTACACTCACCGCATCCAATACAACAGCAAATGGTGTGGGCTGCTCCAATGATTTCTATGGGCGCTAATCTAGTGAACATCATGCATTTTTTTACTGTGGCTGGTCACAGTACAGGTAATAGAATAACAAACTGTGACTTAACACCTTAATGTCCGGTGATGTGCCAGGACCGTCACACCGGTCCAAACGTTAAGGACGTCCCTGGCACATCATGGAACTGAGGGATGGCAGTGCAGCTGCATGTTGCTATGCCACCCCAGAATTCAGTGCAAAGAAAAAAAAGCCCAATGGTCCTTAACAACTGCCCACCCCCAGATCTGGAAGTCATTAAGGGGTTAAAACGACCGTTGCCGTTTTTTTTTTTTTTTTTTTTGCCGGCCCTAATAAAATCAGCCCCTGGATTTCAGGGACCAGAATACTCATATATGTGGGACTCACTGAGGCAAATGTACAAAGACCAACTAGAACAATTCTGGAGCCAACCAATTGAACCATAGGAGGGGAACAAGCATCCCCCACGGATTTAGATGCAGGCTTTAATAACATGAATGCTAGAGAGATCTCCCAATGTATCGATATGCAGTGGTGACTGTCCTAGCACTGAAAGGGTTAAAGGATCAATTTGATTCAATGGGAATTTTGATAATTTATCAGTTCTGGTGCATTTGGTTTACTCCAGAAATGGAATAGTTAATAGCCCGGCAGCATCAAGGTGCAGGGAGATCTGGCCAACTGCACCTCCCAGAACTAATAAGAATTCCAATTGATTTAACCCTTTGAGTTCCAGAGAGGTATCCTCCCTGGGACTTGAAGGGTTAAATCGATAGAGATTTGAGGGATTCTTATTTGTTCCTTATGGGGCAATTGGTTAACTCCAGAATTCCTCCACCTCTACTTAGTATATGAGCCTCAGTACATGACTGGATGGTGTCCAGAGTGACACAATGCTGATGGGGTGTATCAAATGCTGTTTACTCTCCTGATATGTAATATTGCACGGGTTGTATTCCAGGTCATTCACCTTAGAGTGGTCAAATGTTGCACTGGGGATGCTTGGAACTTAACAGCCCGTTGTGCTCTGTCTGTGCCAGGGTAAACATTAGTATGTGTTTGGCTTAGCTGGCACAGAAGTGGGGTGTTGTATTGTTTATGGGGAGGGCAGTGCGGCTTCATATTGACCCTACATATATTTTACTTTGTACTGAACTGTAACAGAATTCATGTGTCTGTGCTTATATCAGATATGCTCAGACCATGGTAACACTAAAACACACACATCACACCTACACACACAAACATCATCCATACACATATACACATATCACAGGTATACACATCACACATAAATATACAGATGTATGCAGATATATCACACATACACAAACTTCATACCTATACATACGCACATCACATATACACACGCATATATCACAAAAATGCACATACATACATACATACACAAGCATCACACTCATACGCACACACACACATCACAAACATACAGTCACACACACATCACACACACACATTGCACACATACATGCACACACATTATACACATACACGCATCATACACATACACACATCATACACACACACACATAAATCATATCCACATTATACACATATATACACATACATTGTACACATACACACACATGCACACATTGCAAACATACATGCACACACATTAAACACACACACATCATACACATATCATACATACACATAAATCACACACACACATTATACACATACATAAACACACATCGTACACACACATATTGCACATATACATGCACGCACATCATACACATACACACACATCACACATAAATCACAAACACATCATACATACACACACATAAGTCACACACACATATACACACATATTGTACACATACACACACACACATTGCACACATACATGCACACACATCATACACATACACACACATCACACACACACACACATCATACACAAACACACATCACACACACATACAGACACACATCATAGGTGTGTTATTATTAAGAGGTGTTATGTCTCCTTTAATATCTATGTCAGATCACTTTTTCGCCCCAGTATTCAGCTGGTCCGCACCCCTGTGAAACTCCACTGGTTTGGGTCACAATTCTTATGCTTCCCCATTGGGTGCAAAATCACTGTGGGGTTTAGACATCAAGAACAAAATGAGTACATGAAGAACACCGTATGTATTAACTCTTTGAGCGCCAGAGGGCTCTGGCACTCAAAGTGTTAAAGATACCCACCCAGTGAATTCCATTAGATGTTTTCTTTGATACATATGGGGCCATATGCACAAGTGAAAGAGGAACAATTCTGGAACAAAGCAACAAATTAAACTTCCCATATTTCCAGTTGATATCTTTGTACCATTCTATTACCTACAATATAAGGCCCTTTACTATCACGGGTGGAACTTTCTCTATGACTCTAGACAGCCTGTCCATGATTTAAAAGGTCAGAACTCTCTCTTTGACCCTAGGCAGCCCCACCCATGATTCCAAAGGGTATCAAAATAATGGGCGTGGCTGGCTACAATCATAAAGAGAGTGTCCCGCCCTTTATAATAATGGGTGTGGCTGGCTGGTGCCAGAGAGAGAGAGGTCCACCCTTTAGAATAATGGGCAGAGAGAGGAAGAGAGAGAAGGAGAGAGTGCGCTCCATCCAGAATTCTAAAGGGCTTATATACATTTTTGGTTTACTATTGAAATATTGCCTGCTATTTGGCGACCATCAAAAGAGAGAGATCATAATATCGCTTGCATCAAAAGGGTGACATCAGAATGTCGCCCGCAAAAAAGGGCAGCTTTCTGATGTTGCACGCCTAAGGGTGGCCCTGCATGGCCATGTAGAACTTTGGAGAACTTTCAGTACTAAACTCCAGAGTCATCTGGAGAACTTTATTTTAAAATAAAACAATACAATTTGCCCTATATCCCTCCCCATTAACCCCTTAAGGACCAGCGGTCCAGGGAAGTTACCTTCCCTTAAGGACCGCTTTGATCCTTGCTGACATGCCGGGACACGTGACCTGTTACGCGTACTGGCGCACCGCTTTGAGGCCTAAGAGAGATCGCTCCGTTCTCGGAGCGATCAATTTTAGGCCCTGTTTTTACTTACCAGGAGCGCTGTAAGTAAAAAGTATGTGACGTGCTATGACCTTCACTGGTCCTTAAGGGTATAAGGACTGTCACGTAGTCCTTAAGGGTTTAAATGGCAACATTTCAATAGTAAACCATGCATACCCTCCATCTGCAGAGAAAGTGGTGCCCGAGCCACTTCTCCATGCTGTGCCTTAAGATACCCTCTTCCTCTCACAAGCCCTGGTGACTGACCATGATATCATCAGAGTGTTCAGTCACCAGGGCTTGTGAGAGGAAGAGGGCATCTTAAGGCACAGCATGGAGAAGTGGCTAGGGCAATGCTTTCTCCATTGATGGAGGGTATACATATTTTATTCTTGAAATGCCACCATTTAATGGGGGTATAGGACAAATTGTATTATTTTATTTTAAAATAAAGTTTTCCAGATTTGCAAAGTTCTACATGGCCCTGCAGGGCGACCTTTAAGCGTGCAACATCAGAATTTTGCCCATTTGATGTGGGTGACATTCCATTGTAACCCTTTTGATGCAGGTGACATCTGTCGCCCTTTTGATGGTCTCCAAATAGAGGGCTACATTTCAATAGGACACCACATTTTAAAGGTAGTAAAATGTCTCCACTTGGTCACCGACTGCAGAGTTTTAACGTAGATGCATTCGAAATGACAGGAAGGAAGGAATTTTTCGGAGTTATCTAGCATAGAACAATATAAGGAATTATGACAGCTGGCTTCAAATCAGATAGGATGTTGGTCCATGGAAATATTTGACGGCCATTTGGAGTCAAGAAGGAATTTTTTTTACCTATTTGGCACTTAATTGTAAATAGCTTAATTTTTTTTTTTTGCCTTCCTCTGGATCAACAGCCTCATCAACTATGTTACTATGTTACTGGTGGCAAAAATCAAAACACAAAGGTCAAAAAAAGAAATAAAAGGCGTATTACGGTAAGTAAAAGGTTGACACCCCTGATGAAATAGCTCTGATCTAAGAAACTAGTAGTGGGGAATCCAGTTTTGGTCTATTTTTTTTAATGTATTTTTTTATATATAGAGGTTTGGGACGATTTGTCTTCCCTGAAATTCTCCTTTTAGAATATACTAGCAATCCTAGGACAGCATTGCCCTTGAGCGCTCTCTCTCACTCTGCTTGGTGGTGGCTATAAGAGAAAGCTTGCCCATAATGAAAACACTTTTTTTGTTTTTGTAAAATAAAATGCACAGAGTGGATATCCGGTTCCCTGCAGTCTGACACTCCCACCATCCTTTTCGCCATGCCTTTTTGTTCTTCTCATTTACCGCAGTAACAGAGCAGTTTCATTCAGACTGTATGGCTCATAGACTCTGTGCAATGTGAATGAACGTGCTCTGTGGCGGTGGCATATGGGAAAGTGGGAGGGTCGAAGAGGCTCTGTGAAAGTGATGGAGGGAGGGGCAAAGAGGAGTGGTGAAAGTGAAGGTGGGTGGGGCAAAGAGGAGTGGTGAAAGTGAAGGTGGGTGGGGCAAAGAGGAGCAGTGAAAGTGATGGAGGGAGGGGCAAAGAGGAGTGGTGAAAGTGAAGGAGGGAGGCGCAAAGAGGAGTGGTGAAAGTGAAGGTGGGTGGGGCAAAGAGGAGCGGTGAAAGTGAAGGTGGGTGGGGCAAAGAAGAATGGTGAAGGTGAAGGTGGGTGGGGCAAAGAGGAGCGGTGAAAGTGATGGAGGGAGGGGCAAAGAGGAGTGGTGAAAGTGAAGGTGGGTGGGGCAAAGAGGAGCAGTGAAAGTGATGGAGGGAGGGGCAAAGAGGGGTGGTGAAAGTGAAGGAGGGAGGCGCAAAGAGGAGTGGTGAAAGTGAAGGTGGGTGGGGCAAAGAGGAGCGGTGAAAGTGAAGGTGGGTGGGGCAAAGAGGAGCGGTGAAAGTGATGGAGGGAGGGGCAAAGAGAAGTGGTGAAAGTGAAGGAGGGAGGCGCAAAGAGGAGTGGTGAAAGTGAAGGTGGGTGGGGCAAAGAGGAGCGGTCAAAGTGAAGGTGGGTGGGGCAAAGAGGAGCGGTCAAAGTGAAGGTGGGTGGGGCAAAGAGGAGCGGTGAAAGTGATGGAGGGAGGGGCAAAGAGGAGTGGTGAAAGTGAAGGAGGGAGGCGCAAAGAGGAGTGGTGAAAGTGAAGGTGGGTGGGGCAAAGAGGAGTGGTGAAAGTGAAGGTGGGTGGGGCAAAGAGGAGCGGTCAAAGTGAAGGAGGGACAAAGAGGCAAAGGTGTCAAAGTGGTGAAAGGAGGACGAGCCACAGTACCAAAGGAGGGGTAAAATAATAAAATTTAGAGTGTACAAGGAAAAGGGGGAAAAGTAGAGCGGCAAAAGGGAAGGGGATTGGTAAAGAGGCAAAAGGAAAGGGGATTGGGAGTGGCAAAGAGGCAACGAAAAGGGGGCAGAGTGCAAAAGGCATAAGGGAAGGGTAAATTGGTTAAAGGAGATTGGTTAGGCAATACAGAGAAAGAAAAGATTAGAGGCAAAGCAGATGCCTATACTTGCGCACTCCTGCGGGAGTCCCGGGGACCAGGAGTAAGATATGAGGTGGCTGTTTTACTGAGGGGATGGGGTTGGGACAGGTAGTGAGTTTCTGGGATTGCAAAGTTTGGAAATGGAGGGAGGGGGAGGCAAAGTGGTGAAAGGGAGCGAGGATGAGAAAAAGAGGAGGCGAAAGGGAGGTTGTGTGGGAGGGACAGGTGAAAGGGAGGTTGTGTGGGAGGGACAGGCGAATGGGAGGTTCTGTGGGAGGGACAGGTGAAAGGGAGGTTGTGTGGGAGGGACAGGCGAATGGGAGGTTGTGTGGGAGGGACAGGTGAAAGGGAGGTTGTGTGGGAGGGACAGGCGAATGGGAGGTTCTGTGGGAGGGACAGGTGAAAGGGAGGTTGTGTGGGAGGGACAGGAGAAAGAGAGGTTGTGTGGGAGGGACAGGCGAATGGGAGGTTCTGTGGGAGGGACAGGTGAAAGGGAGGTTGTGTGGGAGGGACAGGTGAAAGGGAGGTTGTGTGGGAGGGACAGGTGAAGGGGAGGTTGTGTGGGAGGGACAGGAGAAAGAGAGGTTGTGTGGGAGGGACAGGCAAAAGGGAGGTTGTGTGGGAGGGACAGGTGAAAGGGAGGTTGTGTGGGAGGGACAGGTGAAAGGAAGGTTGTGTGGGAGGGACAGGCAAAAGGGTGGTTGTGTGGGAGGGACAGGAGAAAGAGAGGTTGTGTGGGAGGGATGGGCAAATGGGAGGTTGTGTGGGAGGGACAGGAGAAAGGGAGGTTGTGTGGGAGGGACAGGAGAAAGGGAGGTTGTGTGGGATAGGGAAAATGAGAGGGACGGTCAAGAGTGGTATGTGAGGGTGAGATATTACATTTTCCATTGAGGTTCTTGCAATGAGAAATCCTTGCATGGAAGACATTAGCATATGCCCTCCTTACTGCCACACCAGGGTGTGTCTGACATGGGTGCAAAATGCTAGCTGTGTGATGCTGTTCTCATATATATATATATATATAGAGAGAGAGAGAGAGAAAGACAGAGAGAGTTTCAACAGAGCTCCATCAGGAGAATCATTCCAGTCGGAGATGGGTAAAAAGAGAACATCATCTAGTACTCAGACTGGTACTGTGACAAGGAGGAGGTTGTGAACAAAAAGAGAAAGGAGAGGGGTTGGTGAATATCAGGAGATACCCACATTGGAGGTTTTCCAGTGAATGTGCTTCTACCTAGAAGCTGGCTGTGCCTCAAGAACATGTGAGTAACATTCCTATTGTAACTAACATTCCTGCTGTGAGTATCATTCATATTGCAAGTAACATTCTTATTGTCAGTAACATTTATACTGTAACATTCCTATTGTGAGTAATATTCCTACTGTAACATTCTTATTGCGAGTAGTATCCGTACTAGGAGTAACATTCATACTGTAACATTCTTATTGTGAGTAATATTCCTAATGTAAGTAACATTCCTCTAGTGAGTAACATTCCTCTAGTGAGTAACATTCCCATTGTGAGTAAAATTCCTACTGTGAGGAACATTTCTACTGTGAGGAACATTCCTATTGTAAGTAACAGTCCTACTGTGTGTAACAGTCCGATTGTAACTAACATCCCCATTGTGAGTAATATTCCTACTGTGAGTAACATTCCGATTGTAAGTGACATTCCTACTGTGAGTAACATTCGTACTGTAACACTCCTATTTTAACATTCTGACTGTAACATTCCTACCATAGCATTCCTATTGTGAGTAACATTCCTACTGTAACATTCCTATTGTGTGTAACATTCCTATTGTGAGTAACATTCCTACGTTAACATTCCCATTGTGAGTAAAACTCCTGTTGTGAGTAACATTCCTGTTGTTAGTAACATTCCTATTGTGATTAACATTCCTACGTTAAAATTCCTATTGTGAGTAACATTCCTACTGTAACATTCCTATTGTGAGTAACATTCCTTTTGTAACATTCTGACTGTAAGTAACATTCCTACCATAACATTCCTATTGCGAGTAACATTCCTACGTTAAAATTCCTACTGTGAGCAATACTCAATACAGTGTTGGTGGAAAGTGGACAAATTCTCCTACATTTAGAGGAGAACGTCCCATTCCTCTTTTGTTTTGTTTCTACATTGATTTCAGTTGGAATGTCAATTTGTCCCAGAATTGCTCCAGTTTCTCTTAGTAATTCAGCCACAGTGTCATGATACAGAACAATATATTACAGGTATGGTATTATATAATTTTGAAAAAACACATACTTCTGGGTTTGTCCTTCTGAGTGAGTAAAACAAGGGCACCCCCACAGCTGAGAGATGTTCTATTCAAATGATACTGCAGCTCAAACGTTGTTGTGTGCAATACCGCCACAGCCTGACATTTAATGGTGGCTCTATTGCTATAGCTGCTGAGTAAAACAAGGGTACACATACTTGAGAGAAGTTCCATTAAAAAGTTACTGCAGCTCGAACTGACATTTTTTCAGATGCACTATTTCCATGACCTGAAATTGTTACAATGGTGCCGTTGCTTTAGAACCCTATGGAGGATTCTAAAGCAACGGCACCATTGTAACAATTTCAGGTCATGGAAATAGTGCATCTGAAAAAATGTCAGTTCGAGCTGCAGTAACTTTTGAATGGAACTTCTCTCAAGTATGAGTACCCTTGTTTTACTCAGCAGGATAAACACTACTATACATATATAGTTATATATATATATATATATATATATATATATATATATATATCCTATATAATAATTTGCTAGGATGTTTGTCAGAAGCCGTCATGCGCAGTAGAGACTTCCCACGCTGTAGTCATGAGCAGCACGGAGCGGGGCGCAACAAATTCGGACCGGGCTCCTCTCTGCGCACCTTCCTGGGACCGCTTGGTGAGTAGAGAGGCTCCGGGCACCAGCCAAGGCTGCTGGGTGGCACTGTGGCCTGTGTACATGGGCTTTTAAACTAGTAAATAACAAAGTGGTAGAATATGAAGCTCCCTGTGTGCATAACTGCACACGCACAGTAGAGACTGCAGAAACGCCTCGGCTTCCAGTCAGAGGCACCACCCCCGGCTCCAGGGCAGCAGCAGGGGCCGCTGGCTGGCACTTTGAACCGTGTACACAGGCCTTCAATACTAGTATATATATATATATATATATATATATATATATATATATATATATATATAAAACACAGAATATTATCCCTTGGACCCTTTGAGTGCCAGAGAGGTATCCAACACAATGCGTTGGATACCTCTCTGGCACTCAAAGGGTTAATTGTCAGTCCATATCTGCTCATCAGAGCTGATTATCCATTTATAGATACTCTGTGTCATGATACAGGACAGTAATTGCCAGTGCATTGTAACTCAGCAGTATTGTACAGTGCAGTGTTGTCCTCTTTATACACAGGTGCACAGGCTGTTCTGGAAGCAGCTTCTTTATAACAGCGATTTGTACCCTGAGCAATGCCTAGTACAATGGCCTTTCCTCCTGCCCGTGGCCCGTGCCAGCGTTACTGCTTTTGGCGCTGTTCTGGAAACACTTTGTGCTTGTCTCAGGCACATCCGTGTGACTAAACGTTCAGAAACACAAGGGAAGTCACTCATCAACAGAACATCTGGTTCTAGTGTCACAAAGGTCAACTGTGATTCTCTCGGCCCCACAGCATAAGGCTACGTGTGTCCCATAGGGTCATTATTATTACCGTGGGGTCACTGGGGCAAAACCAGGATTTACAGAGAGGGGTTTGAAAAAATAAAATAAAATCCTTTGGTTCTCCAGCTGTTGAAGACTACAAATCCCATCATTCCTTATCAGCCAATGATGGAAGCTGTCGTCCCCAAAATATAGTACAAAAGATTCCCCAGCCACCAAATAAATATTTAACCCTTCGAGTGACTGAGGTAGGTAAATGTTTTGGATACCTCCTTGGCACACAAAAGGGGTTATGCACTAAAGCGTGATAAAGTGGAGATGATTTCTCCAGTGATATCACTTCTCCAATTCCTGTTATTATATGGAGCCTACGCACTAAGATTTCCAAAGTGGGAGAGATCTTAGTACATTGGCTCCATAGAATAACACAGGAACTGGAGATGTGATATCACTGGAGAAGTCATCTCTCTTACTCCTTATTGCATAACACCCCCAAGACTTAAAGCGATAGCAGCCTTTAATTTTGACTTAACATATACTTCAAGTGCAATATGTACAGTCAAATTGTCTCTGAGATTCAACTCCCTTAACCCTTTGAGTGCCAGATTGTTATGCAACACACTGCAAAGCATTGCGCACCCCTCTGGGACTCAAAGGGTTCATCTGTTTACAGAGCGCTTGATGTCAGCCACTGTGAAAGTAGGGGTAAAGACAGAATGTGAAAAAGACAGCACACGGAATACAGAGCACTCAGAGCGGCGCGGTAACGTTACATTGTGTCACTGTCCTGCTTTTGATGGCTGACTGACCAGAGAACTCTCTGAGAACAGATCTTACTGTCAGGAAGATAAAATTGCAAAAATTAGAGGAGGAACATTTTGACTTTACATATTTTGCACTTAGATACTATTTAAGGTAAACATTTAAAAAAAAAATACAATTTGTTCAACCCTTTGAGTGCCAGAGGAGTATGCAAACGCATCGCAAAGCAATGCGTTGCGTACCTCTCTGGCACCCAAAGGGTTAATAATAACACCTAGAACGAGTTTTGTGTATTCCTGGATCCAAAAGCAATTGCAGCTGCCTGAGTACAGATCAGTAGTAGACAACTTGTAGCTTTCTCCCAGCTGTTGTTGGACTACAATTCTCATCATTCTCAGCAGTCCATAGCAGCCATGAAACACTTTCAAAGGCCAGGGTATGCATGCCTCTGGGAACGCCCCAAGGATGGGGTTGATTCTACCACTGAACATCAGGGGTCTGTGGAGCAGTGACTGGGAAATGTTGCTGTAGTCTGGATCAAAAGTGGGCAATTATTGTGGGACTGAATTGTACAAAAAACGTATATAGTGTATCACTCTACATAGAAAATCAGAAGTGATATTTATCTGTGCAACAACACAGCGGTAACTGGGGTGTATACTCAGAAATCAGCCAGACACACTGGCCAGATCATATTTATCCAAGGGTTGGATCCAGGCCATAGGCTGCAATGTGGCCTTAAATGCTCTAGATTACGTGAGTTCACACCTGTCCTCTGATCCTCCAAAGGTGTACGTTTTCAGGATCCCCTCATCTGAACACGGGTGACTCTGTCTGAAGTTCATTCATGCTAAAGAATCTGAGTTAGCGTCATTAACCAGTGTTTGAGGATATGCTGAAGTCATGCACTGTTGGGGGGGGGGGTGAGAACAGGTCTGAGTGCCCCTGTTATAGATTAGGAATGGGCAGCCTGAGGCTCTGCAGCTGTTATCATGCATTGCTTACCCCTCTGGCACTCAAAGAGTTAATATGTATCAGATAATAATTACCATGAAGATGTATCAGAAAAATATTTTTCTTGTAACTTTTTTACACACAAAAAAATAGAAATATTTTGACATCAGGTATAAACTATTTGGCCAACAATTCCGTACGCATCCACTGGTAGTCACAGAGTAAATCATGCACTAATGGTCACTCCAGCCTTGTTCCACTGTCCACAGTCACAGAGCCACATATAGATTAACTAGTTGAAGAGCCCGTGTACACAGGCCACAGTGCCACCCAGCATCGGCCGCATTGCAGTCATGCACAGTAGAGACTGTCCACGTCTCGGCTGATAAGGAGCTGAATTCAGAGCCCCGCCGCGGCGTGGGCAGGCTGTAGTGCGCATGACTGCAGTGCGCGCAGCCATCTCTACTGTGCATGACGGCTTCTGACAAACAATTTAGAGCATTATTATATAGGATGGTCACCCTAGCCTTGTTCCACTGTCACAGAGCCACATATAGACTAATGGTCACCCCGGCCTTGTTCCACTGTCCATTGGTAGTCAAAGAACCACAAATAAACTAATGTCCATCCCAGGCTTGTTCCATTGTCTGCCATTACTTACATTGGTTCTGTTAAACCCCAAATTGGTCCCAACAATTCCCTAATCCTCAGCAGTGAAGATCAGTGGATCAATCATAGTTACAGACAAACAGCTTAAATATTTAAAGTGATTTTATCTTTAAAAAAATATATATCCTAACTGTCTATATCAAACACAATATTAAGTTATTAACTGCAAGTGAGTCCACCCTACAGACTACAGCTTCTTTGTGTGGTGGTTTTAGCATATATGATTGTATGTACTGTGTATATACAAGCAAATTAATGTGTATGTATGTTTTAGTTTGTATTTGTGTGATTTAGTAGGAATGTGTCCATCTTTAGATGTGAGTGTGTGTTAGGTATGTGTTCTGTGCGTGTCTTGGTCTGTTGCTTGTATTTAGGTGTGTGTACATTTTAAAGGGATAGTAATACTTAAAATGTAAAAAAAAAATATGTTGTAGGGTTTATCCCCCTGAGTAAAACAAAAGTACTCCCACTGATGAAAGGTGTTTCATTCAAAAGTTATTAATTTTCAAAGTTGAATTTTTTAGGTGCAATATCACAGTGGACTGAAATTGTACTGTGGCGCTGTTGCTACACCATCCTATGGAGATTTATTGTCCAGGGACCAGAGCTGTCCATAGGATGGTGTAGCAACAGCGCCACTGTACAATTTCAGTCCACTGTGATATTGCACCTAAAAAATTCAACTTTGAAAATTAATAAGTTTTGAATGAAACACCTTTCAGCAGTGGGAGTACTCTTGTTTTAATCAGGGGCATAAACCCTACAACATATTTTTTTTTTTTACATTTTAAGTATTACTATCCCTTTAATAGTCATGTTTGTGTTGTAGAAAGCATGAGAATGTGTTTAGCTGTGTGTCTATATGTGTGTAGTTGTTATGCATGCACAAGTCTGTGTAATATCTGATTGTGATGCATATTCAAACTACTAAATGGCTGTGCTGTTGAATTCAGTCTTATTTTGAAAACAAAAACTCTAATAATCAAGTGTCCCAATGACAAGCAGTGAGAACCTTAAACGGAACATTCTCATTTGTCGATAATTATGTGGCACAACAGAGACAGTCATCGACAGAATGGGGGCTTTAACACTTTGGTGACCGGAAGAGAGTGCCAACTCTTTGAGAGGCATTGGGACGCACACCCCATTTCACCGTTAAAGGGTTAATAGCTATCTTGTACCTTTTGTAACCTTCTATGAAAGATATACGATTTGCGTATAATTTTAACCAATAATAACGATCTCCCCAAACTCTGGATAGGGGTGTTCCAGGTAACTATAGCTCGACGAACTGACATTGCAATAGTTAATAAATGATCCTACAACTCTAATATCGTCGCAGTGCAGTTATGTAGGACCAGTCGGCGGTACTGATGAACAAAAACTTCTTTTATGCCAGAAAACTGATTGGAATTTGGTGCCCAGGTACTGAAATTAACACTTTCATAGCGTTTCATTTTTACCCAGTCATCTGCAGATTAAAACCAATTACAAACGGATCTAAACATTAACGCCTTCGTTGCTAGAGGAGACAGCAACGAAATGAAACAGAAAAAAAATCATGGTTTAGCAAAATTGTAGGGGGGGGACACCCTAAAAGCAACAATGGTCCCTTAACCCTTTGAGTGCCAGCGTTGCACATCCCTCTGTGCACTCAAAGGGTTAAATCACAGATTCTCAATTTTTTGTGTTGCTCAAGGAACCCCTAACACAATGTATGGAATGGTCAGTGTGCCCCTAACATCAAATCAACAACGGTCACTTAACTCTTTCAGTATTGCACACATTATACGTGAAGGGATTCAACAAAGTGCAGGAGGGAAGTATATTTGAAAGGAGTAGAAATGTTAGGAAAAGAGGCCATAGTCTAAAACTAGAGGGACACAGGTTTAGACGTAATGTAATAAAGTTTTACTTCACTGAGAGGGTAGTAGATAAGTGGAGTAGCCTACCGGCAGAAGTGGTAGAAGTTAATACAGAATATAACAATGCATTGGAGAGGCATAAGGCTGTCCTGAACATAAGAAAAGACCAAGGACCAAGAAAGGTTTGAGGTTTTTACAGTAGGAAAATGGGCAGAATAGATGGGCCGAATAGTTCTTATCTATGTTTCCTCTGGTACTCAAAGGGTTAAATCGCTGATTCTCAATTTTTATTTTGTTGCTCAAGGTACCCTTAACACAAAGCATGGGATATTCAGTGTGTCCCTAATATCTTATGGGTCCATTTGGTAATGGCATATTCACGAGGAAAATGAACATGTATACATATATATTCTTAGGTCCTACAGTCAGTATAAGAGTGTATAACATACATAGCGTCACCATTTCAAAAAAATATACATTTAAAAAATCAACATTCACATATTTTGGTTAAAACATTCACTTGAAAACAAATTGCACCCTGAGTGGAAGCCCACTACACACTAATGTGCCTTGGCACCATGGCTGAGAACCAGTGAGTTAAAGATTGCAGGGCTTGAAGTTGCCAGATGACCTTGAGCGGTCAAGGTCACCGAGAGCCCTGTAAACTGTAACACAAAGGAGTCCACAGTGCAGGTATGTAACGATCCCTGGTACAGCCTGTGTCCGATCAATATTTAGCTGGACTGCACGTACAGAATTGCTAAATCGCTGCTATTTATTCGGAAATGAAGGGAACTAAATTGGGTACAAAAGGCTTTATCTGGCACAAAAAAATCACAAGAGATACACAGCACTTTTGTCTCTCCACCCAACCACTACGTTTTTAACGAACCCTTTTTTTTTGTTTTCAAGAGACGGCAAATGAATAGTCCATCTCACAATAAATAGGATTTCTGCTACAAAATAAAAGTGTGTTAGATGAATCAGTCCGCTGTGGGACTTGACATATTTTAATACCGATCTACGTTACAGAAAATGTACTGATAGACAGATTGATCCGAGTTATAGTTAGTTATAAATGTTCTATATCGGTCTGTCTCTCCCTCTGTCCTTCTCGCTCTGTCTCTCTTATTTATCTTCCCAATTTATCTCTCTCTCCCCCTCTATTTCTCTCTTTCTTACATTCTTTCTTACATTCTCCCATTGTCTGTCTATCATCATGTAATCGATCATACACCCATTTCTGTTACCCACCCCCCCACAACACACACACAAAACCCCATTACATTACATTTCTCTGTCTCCCTCTCTGTTTCTCCCAATTTTTCTGTGTATCTTCCCCTGTCTGTCTCCCTTTCACTGTATATATATCTTACCCTACTATCTATAGCTCTCCGTCTGTATGGATATTTATATTTATCATCATGTAATCGATCATACACCCATTTCTGTTACCCCCCACACAACATACACACACAAAAACCTCTATTACATTATTTTTTCTCTCTCTCCCTCTCTGTTTCTCCCAATTTCTCTGTGTATCTTTCCCTCTCTGTCTCCCGTTCACTATATATATCTTACCCTACTATGTATAGCTCTCCCTCTGCATGTATATTTATATATATCATCATGTTATGGATCATGCACCCATTTCTGTTACCCCCAACACACACACTATAAACCCCTATTACACTATTTTATTCTCTCTCTCGCCCTCTCTCCGTTTCCCCCTTTATATTTATGTATTTCACCTGTCTCCTGTCTGTCTCCCTCTCACTGTATCTATCTATCTATCTATCTATCTATCTATCTATCTATCTATCTATCTATCTATCTATCTATCTATCTGTCTGTCTGTCTGTCTATCTATCTATCTATCTATCTATCTATCTATCTATCTATCTATCTATCTATCTATCTTTCTGTCTATCTTCTATCTATCTAATCTTCCAATACTATGTATAGCATACATACATGTATGCATATTCATATCTATTATCATGTAATCGATCATGCACACATTTATGTTACCCCCCAACACACACCATAAACCCCTATTACATTATATTATACTCTCTCTGTCTCTCTCTAGCTGTCTCTCCTCTCCCCTTTCCCCTCTGTATCGCTATATATAGCCGGTCAGTAGCACCGAATGTCTGATAATCACTAGCTGCCCCCACAGGACAGACAGATGTAAGGCAATGTCACACATTCTGATGAGGTCCACATCACCTCACCGTTTGACAACACAAATAACTGAACTGCAAGTGACAGACAGAACCCAAAAGCGATCCAGAGAGAGGATTTTAATGCTGCAGAACCATTTATAGATTATATGCTAGCAACAGTGAAAAACCTGTGAATTTTCAGCGTCACTTGGAGATAGATGTCTCTTATAAGAAGCAGAACTCTGAGATAATCACGTTATTGGCTGGTGACTGCCTGCTGTGGGCTGGTTAACCCATTTCAGTGCCAGATGGGTGAATGGGATAACCCTTTGAGTGCCAGAGGGGTACGCAACGCTGCGTTGCGTAACCCTCTGGCGCACAAATGGGTTAAACTGAGTGCTCCTTAGTATTTAGAATTTTTTGGGGAAACTGAAGGGTACTTGTACTTGTCCATTGTAAGAACTGATTATTTGCAAGGAAATGTCTCCCTATCTGATCCACAGTGTAACAATGTCAGCAGCACTTTAAAGAACAAGGAGGTTGTATTAGGAGCGGCCCTGGTGCTTTTGCTAGCCCTGGGGGGTTGTCAGCAGGCTCAGCATCTAATTTGTGGGTACAAATTACAAGGCTCGCTATTTTAAACTGTCCTTTAGAGAAATGTGCTCGATTCATTTCAGCAGCTTGTTCAGAGCTCTGCTGGTGAGAGCTCAGATCCTTAGCGTGGGAGTGAGTGAGCTTCACCTTAAATGTCCTCACAGGGAGAGAGAGAGAGAGAGAGGGAGAGAGAGGGCTGAGCAGTGTGGAGACTGCAGGGAGACAGTGCCATTACCATTGCTAGCACCTGACACACAACCACACACACACACACACACTGCATTAATCACACACAGTCACACTGAGCAAACCACACACACAAACGCAAACTGCATTAATCACACACAGTCACACTGAGCCAACCGAACATACACACAGACACATTACACTACCATACACAGACACACTGCACAAACCACATACACACACTGCACAAACCCCACACACACACACAGATTGCATTAATTACACAGTCACACTGAGCTAACCACAAACACACACACATGCACATATACTGCTCTAACCACACACACAACACTACCACACACAGATACACTGACAAACCACATACACACACTGCACACACACACACTGCACTACCACACACACACACACACACTACACAAACCACATACACACACTGCACAAACCACACACACACTGCACTACCACACACAGACACACTGCACAAACCACACACACTGCACAAACCACACATACACACACACTGCACTACCACACACAGACACACTGCACAAACCACACACACTGCACTACCACACACAGACACACTGGACAAATCACACACTCACACATACTGCACTAGAAAACACGCAAAGCTTTCTATACACAAATTACACTAACACACATACATTGACACTGTCTTTCTCTCTCTCACACACAGAAACACACCCACCCACACAAGCTAAACACACATTGCACACACACACACACACACACACACACACACACACACACACACACACACACACACACACACACACTTCTCTTTCCACTCTCCCATCACTTTCTCACCCTTCCCACTTTCCTTCTCAATAACAAAGCTTTACCCTCCAGCATCCTCTCACCCCCTCTCTTCCTCCCCTCTCCCTTTCAAATATCCATTTTAGGGAGAAAATTGTATTTTCCTGTTTATCAGTATATTAAAGCCAATATTTGTGCATGTACCATTTGCCATCACAAAAAATAACTTTTCCCATAAACCTTGTATTGCTTATCCTTTCCAAACTGAACCACATTGTATATTTTCCACCTCTTGGTTGGGTAACCCTTTCTTTGCTGAATCTCGCGTTGTAAAATGGAAAGAGCTCAAAGTAAACCCTTTGAGTGCCAGAAGTTTGGGAGAGTTTCCATTCAAAAGTTATTTCAAAGCAAACACACGTACTATGGCTTGCTGTAGTAAGTGATAGAAACAGCCCCACCTGGTGACCACAACAGACTGTTTAATTAAAAACAAGCAAAAAACAAAACAAATTTGAGCTGTCACATGTCTTGTCATTTATTTCAAAGAGCAATAGTCAGTGACTCATTCTCTTCCATATTATGCATTCTAAAAACAATACCCACTAGTTGGTGCTGCTGATTTAAAAAAAAAGTTTGTGCTGTTAGAGCTTTTGACTCAAAAACTCTCGCAGAAGTGCAAGTATCCTTGGTTTATTCAGCAGGAAAACCCTATAGCATATATTTTTTCATATTAAACATTTACTCCCATTTAAATGGATATTAATGTTTCAAAATTAAAGCAGCTCCAATTAATCTGCATAGTATTTGGGTGATGGAGAGTGTTATTTCAATACTGTCAGAGTTGTAGTTCAAGAGTAATTGAATGATAAAGTATCCTCCTCCCACCCCTTTTACTGATGTAACACTGCTCACCTCAGAGCAGCAAGACTGTCTGGATGCATCACAGAGAGAGACAATGTTCAGTGATCATAAGGAAAACCTGAACAACCTGTCAAGGAGGCAGGGTTTTCCTCATGCTCACAGTAAGAAGATTGTCCCTTGCTGTGATCTGTCCAGTCAAGAGACCAGATTCCATATCTGAGGGGAAGTGGCTTACACTAGGTAAAAGGGGCTGGAGGGGGGATACTTTATCATTCAATTACTCTTGAACTACAATTCTGACAGAATTGAAATAACACTCTCCAAGGTCCAAATACTATGATGATTAATTAGAGATGCTTTTATTGTGAAACATTACTATCCCTTTAGACCAGACAGCTCACAGCAAGGCACAATCTTCTTACTGTGAGAACAATGAAAATTGACCCCCTTGACAGGTTTGTCAGGTTTTTCCATTATGCTAACTGAAGATTGTCCGTCTCTGTGATCCATATGGACAGTCTTGTTGCTCTGAGGTGAGCAGTGTTACATCAGTAAAAGGAGTGGGAGGGGGACATTTTATCATTCAATTACTCTTGAGCTATAACTCTGACAGAATTGAAATAACACTCTCCATGGCCCAAATACTATGATGATTAATCAGAGCTGCATTTTTTTGTGAAACATTACTATCTCTTTAAATGTAAACCAACCCCCAGGACCTCTGGTCTTTAAGGGGTTAATATTACCATGTGCAGAGAGCTGAGTACATTGCTCTGCTAGCAGCTGTGATGTCCACTTCCGTAGACACAATATCCAGGACTGATTGAAGGTTTGATATCTCTTGAGCAATAGCAGAAAGGCAACATTCATAGACAACATCAACCCCTTGAGTGCCAGATGGGTACCCAACGCATTGCTTCATTGCATACCCCTCTGGCACTCAAAGGGTTAAGATTTTATAGCCATTAGACAAGTGGATGTGTTAGTCCTCCTTTAAAGGGACAGTAATACTTAAAATGTTAAAATAGAAAAATATATAGGGTAGTCTTTATCCCCCTGTGTAAACAAGGGAGCTCCCACTGCTGAAAAGCGTTTTATTCAAAACTTATTACAGCTCAAACTTGATTTTTTTTAGGTGCAGTATCACAGTGCCCTGATATTGTACAGTGGCGCTGTGGCTATACCATTCTATGGACAGCTCTGCTCAGTCGACCATAAACCTCCATAGGACTATGTAGCAACAGTGCCACTGTACAGTTTCAGGCCACTGTGATACTGCACTTTAAAAATTCAAGTCTGAGCTGTAATAATTTTTTAATAAAACACCTTTCAGCAGTGGGAGTGCCCTTGTTTACTCATGGGGTATGCACCCTACAACATATTTTTTTTTTTTTACGTTTTTAGTGTTACTATCCCTTTAACACTTTGAGTGCCAGAGGTGTATGCAGTGCATTGCAAAGCAATGCGTTGCATACCCCTCTGGCACTCAAAGGGTTAACCATTTAAAGATGCAAGGGGTGTGTGCCATTCAGTGGAAGTCAGAGACATTCCTCCCACTTGTTCTTTCAGAGCGAACGTACTGGACATTTTCAGTTTATTTCCTGTTGGTTAAGACTTAGGCAATTTAGGGTTTTCCCTGAAATATGTTTCCAACATCTCACTGAAGTCAAATACCTCATCCTCTCACCCACTGTGACCACGTTCTGTGTCCCTGGACATAGGGGACTCATTTATAATGTATTTACTCCCATTTTGCATCAGAAATGATGCTGCAGAACGGTTAATAAGCCAAGCGCTTTCCGCTGTGAGTTCTGTTTGATAAATGGTGTCCTGAATAGGAAAAGATAAATGGCCAGGATGTTGCCTAACTTCTTCTGGAGAAATGCAGGTTATTTGTGGAAGATATTCCCCTCACTGCTGGCTTAACCCTTTGAGTGCCATAGAGATATCTAGTGCATTGCAGCAGAATGCATTGGACGCCTTTCCGGCACTCAGAGGGTTAAAGGGATAGTAATGTTTCACAATAAAAGCAGCTCTGATTAATCTTCATAGTATTTAGGCCATGGAGAGTGCTATTTCAGTTCCGTCAGAATTGTAGTTCAAGAGTAATTGAATGATAAAGTATCCCCCTCCCTCCCCCTTTTACTGATGTAACACTGATCACCTCAGAGCAGCAAGACTGTCCGGATGGATTGCAGAGAGGGACAAACTTCAGTGAGTATAAGGAAATACCTGAAAATCTTGTCGGGGGGGCAGGTGTTTTCCTTACGATCACAGTAAGAAGATTGTTCCTTGCTGTGATCTGTCTGGTCAAGAGACCTGATGCCATATCTGAGGGGAGGTGATCTGCACTAGATAAAAGGGATGGGAGGGGATACTTTATTATTCAATTACTCTTGAATTACAAGATTAATCGGATCTGCTTTCATTGTGAAACATTACTATCCCTTTAAGGATCAGATTAACAACTTCAGAGAGCCGGCACAAGTGACTGATCATATGTGCTGGCGTGCCAAATGGGGGTCTTGTCGTAACCACTTTGGTTTTGGAGACGTCAGTTTCAGTCCTTCTACTGCTCACAGCACTCCCGCAGGAGATGTCAGGAATGTCAGCGGTCCTTTAGGTGAGGTACAGCAGTGACGGTCCTGACATTTCACTGCTCCTTTTTTAATTAATGGAAAAGAAGTTTGGCGGGCGTTAAGTGACGGCCGCGCGCGCAGCACTAAGGGGTTAAGGGATAGTAACACTTAACATATAAATAAATATATTGTAGAGTTTATCCTCGTGAGTAAAACAAGGGTCATTGTTAAGAGGTGTTTTATTTAAAAGTTATTAAATCTCAGACTTTATTCGTTTTAGGTGCAATATCTCAACGGCCCGAAATTGTACAGTGGCGCTGTTGCTACACCATCCTATGGACAGCTCTGCTCAGTTGACCATAAATCTCAATAGGATGTTGGCGCAACAGTGTCGCTGTACAATTTCTGGCCACTGTTATTCTGCACCTAAAAAATTCATGGTTGATCTGTAATAACTTTTGAACAAAACACCTGTCGGCACTAGGAGGACCCTTGTTTTACTCAGGACGATAAACCCTACAATATATATTTTCCCATGTTACGCACTACTATCCCTTTAATTCATAGTACAGATGTGATAATATTGATCCAACACTGGAGCTAATTAACATGAAGTGCCACACTGTGCCACCAACAAAGGTTAATAAAAAAAATTATATATATATATATATATATATATGTACATAATATAATATATACCACAACATACGGGAAGTTTTTGATTCTCTTTAAAATTAAATCAACTTATCTTGTAGTGACAGGTCCACTTTAAGCCCTTAATAGCCAGAGGAGTATTCAAAGCATTGAGAAAGATACCCATCTGACACTCAGAGGTTGTTCGTCAGATTCAATGGGGGATATGCACTAGGACGTGATAAGTGGAGATAAATTCTCCAGTGATATAACTTCTCCAGTTATATCACTTCTCCAGTTCCTATGTTATTCTATGGAGCCTATGCACTAAGATCTCTCCCACTTGAGAAATGTTAATGCATTGGCTCCATAGAATAACATATGAGCTGGAGAAGGAATGTCACTGGAGACGTCATCTGTACCTTATCACCTCTTTATCACTCCTTAGTGCATAACCCCCATTGTGTTGGCCAGGTAGGGAGGTGGGTAACTTTATCAATGTACAGAATGGAAAGAAATACAAATCAAAATGCTACCTCCTCCTACAAGTACTACTATTGGTACTACTACTACTGATACTACAAATGATACTACTACTATTGATACTAATACTACTTCTACAATTGATACTACTAATGTTGATATTACTACTGCTACTACAATTGATACTACTACTAATACTACTACTGCTACTACAATTGATTCTACTACTACTGATACTACTACTACTACAATTGATACTACTACTGCTACTACAATTGATACTACTATTATTGATACTACTACTACTGCTACTACAATTGATACTACTACAATTGATACTACTACTGCTACTACAATTGATTCTACTACTATTGATACTACTACTACTACTACAATTGATACAACTACTGCTACTACAATTGATACTACTACTATTGATACTACTACTACGACTGCTACTACAATTGATACTACTACTACTATTGATACTACTGCTACTACACCTACTACTATTACTATTGATACTACTACTACTAGTGCTACAATTGTTGCTGCTACTTCTACTTCTGCTACTATTTCTACAATTAGAACTACTATTGGTACTGCTGCTACTACTTCTACTACTGCTACTATTGGTACTGCTGCTTCTACGATATTGCTACAACTACTACTACTATTAGTATTGCTGCAACTACTAGTGCTGATATTATTACTACTGCTACTACTACTATTACTATTGCTGCTGCTACTATTCTTATTACTACTATTGCTACCACTACTACTACTCTTGCTACCATTACTACTACTATTGCTGCTACTACTACTACTATTAGTATTGCTACTACTAGTTCTACTATTGCTACAACAACTACTACTATTGGTACTGCTACTACTAGTAGAGATGATGCTGCAATTATTAATACTGCTACTACTATTACTACTACAAATACTGCTACTATTAATATTATTGCTGCTGCTACCATTCTTACTACTACTGTTGCTACCTCTACTACTACTCTTGCTACCATTACTGCTACTGTTGCTACTACTACTATTGCTACTATATATATAATATATACATATACATTTAACTAGTTGAAGAGCCCGTGTACACAGGCCACAGTGCCACCCAGAAACGGCCGCGGTGCAGTCATGCACAGTACAGACTGCCCACACCCCGGCTGATACTGAATAGGGTGCTCCGAAATCAGACCATACGGTCTGAATTCAGAGCCCCGCTCTATAATCAGCCGTAGCGCAGGCAGTCTGTACTGTGCACAACTGCAGCATGTGCAGCCGTCTCTACTGCACATGACGGCTTCTGACAAACATCCTTAGTGAATTATTATATAGGATGATTTTACATGTGCTCCCCTATATCTAAAGCTGTAACAATGTTTGGATTATTTCTATGATTATCTGTGAATTTTACACTAAACTACTAGGTAAAAAAGAGCGTTACTGACATCAAAGCACTGAAAAAAAAATGATCCATTGATATCTCTTGAAGAGTTAGTTCAGTTCACTTTCTAGTCTAATGGAGGCGCTGTGCAGAGGGCCTGAGCATCAGAAAAGGCAACTTCATAGACGCCACCATTTTCCTCCCTATATTTTGCCACACAATCCTCTCAGTGTCATCCATCCCCTGACTCTGAAGTCCGCAGCTGGAGCACAGTTCATCCCACTTCTCACCCCCACCCACACCAAGGACAGTCTGGTTATTCTGTGCTGTGCTTACCTTTCTGTCTGTGGTGCTCCAGGATATTGTGCACTGCCCACACATGTACATTATGTATGAATGTGACATAGCTGTGTGTGCACAATGTTTTTGTTTGTGTGTGTGTGTGATAACTGGATGTATGTAGGCATGATGGCTGTAGGTGTGTGTGTGTGTAGGGGTATGTGATGGCTGTGTGTGTGATGGTTGTAGGTGTGCTTGTGTGTGTGCGATAGCTGTATATATGTGTATCTTGATATATATATGTGTGTGTGTGATAGTTGTATGGGTGTGTGACAGCTGTATGTGTGTGTGTGACAGCTATATGTGTGTGTATGATGGCAGTATATGTGCTAGATGGCTGTGTGTGTATGATAACTGTATACATGTGTAAATGTGTGTCTGTGTGTGTGAGGCTGTATGTGTGTGTGACAGCTGTAGGTTTGTGTGACGGCTATAGGTGTGTGTGTGATGGTTGTAGGTGTGTGTTATGGCTGCAAGGTGTGTATATATATATATATATATATACACACACACATATATATATATATATATATATGTGAGTGTGTGATATAGTTTTAGGTGTACGTGTAATGGTTTCACTTTTATGTGTGATGGCTGCAGGTGTGTGTGATTCCTGTAGGTGTTTGTGTATGATGGTTGTATTTGTGTGTGACTGTGTGTGGGCGGGGGGCATGCATGTGTTGGCTATGTGTGTTGATTGCAGGTGTGCGAGTGTGTATGCACATGCCAAGGCTATATGTGTGAGCATGTATGTGCAGTTGATTACTGTGTGCAGGTGTGTGTGTGTGTCATGGCTGTGGGGAGGTGTGTATGTTTACTATAGCTGTATTTTGTAGCATGTTTGTGCATGTGATGGATGAGTGTGTGTGCTGGCTGTAGGCAGGTGTGTTTGTGATTGATGTACATGTGTACATGCATGTCTTTGATGAATGCATGTGTGTGTATGTGTGAAAGTGTCTTATTGCTATATGTGTGTGTCTGTGCAACTATGTGTATTTGATGATTGTGTATATATATATTGGCTAAGGCTGAGGACAAAGATATATATATATATATATATATATATATATATATATATATATATGTGCATTTGTGCTTAATGGCTGTATATATGTATGTATGTATGTATGTGTGTGTGTATATTTGTTGGTTGTATAGGTTTGTATGTGTATATGTGTGTTACGGCTTTGTGCATTTAGTTGTGTTGTGACTGTATGTATGTGAGTAAGTATATTTGATGGATGTATATGAATGCATGTATATGTGTACTATGTATGTATATTCGTATTTGTGTGTTTTATTGCTGTATGTGTGTGTTTTATGGCTGTATGTGTGTGTATTTCTGTATGTGTGTGTTATGGCTGTATGTGTGTGTATTTCTGTATGTGTGTGTATTTCTGTATGTGTGTTATGACTGTATGTGTGTGTTATGGCTGTATGTGTGTGTTATGGCTGTATGTGCGTTATGGCTGTATGTGTGTTATGGCTGTATGTGTGTGTGTTATGGCTGTATGTGTGTGTGTTATGGCTGTATGTGTGTGTATTTCTGTATGTGTGTGTGTTATGGCTGTGTGTGTGTGTATTTCTGTATGTGTGTGTGTTATGACTGTATGTATGTTTGTTATGGCTGTATGTGTGTTTTATTGCTGTGTGTGTGTGTGTTATGGCTGTATGTGTGTGTGTTATGGCTGTATGTGTGTTTTATTGCTGTATGTGTGTGTGTTATGGCTGTATGTGTGTGTATTTCTGTATGTGTGTGTGTTATGGCTGTATGTATGTGTGTTATGGCTGTATGTGTGTTTTATTGCTGTATGTATGTGTGTTATGGCTGTATGTGTGTGTATTTCTGTATGTGTGTGTGTTATGGGTGTATGTGTGTGTATTTCTGTATGTGTGTTATGGCTGTATGTGTGTGTATTTCTGTATGTGTGTGTATTTCTGTATGTATGTTATGGCTGTACGTGTGTGTATTTCTGTATGTGTGTGTATTTCTGTATGTGTGTGTGTGTGTGTGTGTGTGTTATGGCTGTATGTGTGTGTATTTCTGTATGTGTGTGTGCATTTCTGTATGTGTGTGTATTTCTGTATGTGTGTTATGGCTGTACGTGTGTGTTATGGCTGTATGTGTGTGTTATGGCTGTATGTGTGTGTGTTATGGCTGTATGTGTGTGTTATGGTTGTATGTGTGTGTGTTATGGCTGTATGTGTGTATGTGTGTTATGGCTGTATGTGTGTGTTATAGCTGTATGTGTGTGTGTGTGTTATGGCTGTATGTATGTTATGGCTGTATGTGTGTGTATTTGTGTATGTGTGTGTATGTGTGGGGGGTGCCTGTCTCCCCCATTCTTCCCAGCTTGCTGCTGTCCGATGTAGCCGTTGCCGTGCTGCTGTGGGGGGCCTCTTACCTCCCATAGCCCGTGCACTGAACTCTTTGGCAGCTCTGAGGGTTCATGTGAGGACAGCGTTCTGCAGAGATCCGGGGCTGCCAGCCAAAGGCTCCGGAAAAAAAAGCAGCCGATGACTGTGCAAGCGCCTAAGGATGGGAGGTAGGAGCGGGGGAGAGAGGGAGCTGCAGTGTAACCGAGCACCGCATCCCTGGCACCCCTTACCCACACTGCCAGGCTGTGGCACTGAAGGGGTGCAGGTGAATCCGATGTATTGATAGGGTGCAGAGAAATAATAGCCAATTAATTATATAATCCAGTGGATCATCCCGTATGTATCATGTTTATCGTTCGCGTTTACAATTTCATGGCATGCCTGATAGCAAAGGATTAACCCTTCGAGGGGCAGCGAGGTGTTAAACGCATTGTGCAATGCGTTGAGCACCTCTCGAACCCTCCAATGGTTAACTTTTTGCTGTTGCAGCTCGTCAATGGCCCTTTATTTTCTAGGGGTTAACACGTGATCGAAGGCTCTCCGTTCTCACCGCTCAGGTTCGTTCAAGTTTTAACCCTTTGATGCCCAACAGAGAGCAAGTTGGGCATCTCCCATGCTTTCTGGGAGTGTTTCCTTTTTGCTGTAAGTTATACAACGCCTTGAACACGTCTTCAGGCTCCCGAAGGGTCCTCCCTCTTGCTGTCACGTTAACCCTTTGAGTGCCAGAGGGGTACGGAACGCATTCTGGCACTCAAAGGGTTAAACACTACTTTGGCGCTGTAAGGGTTAAGTCATTTTTAACAGAGGGATATGGACGTGTAAGAAGAGTGCAAGAGAGGGAGCTTATTTATGTAATGTTCACATAGTCAGGCCAAAATTAAAGGATAGTAATACTTAATATGTAAAACGATTATATCTGTTGTAGTGTTTATCCCCCTGAGTAAAACAAGGGCACTCCCACTGTTGAGAGATGTTTTATTCAAAACTTATTGCAACTCAAATTTGAATTTTTTAGGGGCAGTATCACAATGGCCTGAAATTATACAGTGGCGCTGTTGCTACACCATCCTATGGACAGCTCTATTCAGTTGACCATAAATCTCCATAGGATGGTGTAGCAAAAACGCCACTGTACAATTTCAGGCCACTATGGTACTGCACCTAAAAAATTCAAGTTTGAGCTGCAATAAGTTTTGAATAAAAACACCTCTCAGAAGTATGAGTGCTTTTGTTTTACTGGGGGGGGGGAATCCTACCATATATATATATTTCTATACATATTGTTACTATCACTTTAAGGTGTTTTGGGGTGATCCAACCAGACCATAGGGGAGATATAAAAATTTCTTTAAAATTCACCGCACCATCTTCCAATCACTCTATTTCAGACATATAAAATTCAAATACCTTTATTCTTAGACGTTAATAGCAAAATTCTTCGAGACCACACAAAAACAGGAAGGCAGTTGGCAAATGGTTACAAGATGACAAGACTCGATCTACATGTTTCGCGTCTTAACGCTTAATCATGTATCATGATTAAGCGTTAAGACGCGAAACATGTAGATCGAGTCTTGTCATCTTGTAACCATTTGCCAACTGCCTTCCTGTTTTTGTGTGGTCTCGAAGAATTTTGCTATTAACGTCTAAGAATAAAGGTATTTGAATTTTATATGTCTGAAATCGAGTGATTGGAAGATGGTGCGGTGAATTTTAAAGAATGTTTATTGTAAAGGGTTGGAGAGCCCGAATCACCAGCACATCTAATATCAAGTTTTCGGACTATTGTTACTGGGTTGGACAGTTAATATGTGGTGTTGTGTACACTGATAAATTGCACATTGGAATGTTCACCGAGTCCCTGAACTTGATCTGAGCCGCTAATCTAACTTGGTGTAGAGATATAAAAATTCCAATTGATTTAAATTGGAATTTTAACCCTTTGAGTGCCAGAGGGGTACTCGTATTGCATTGCAATGCTTTGCATACCCCTCTGGCACTCAAAGGTTAAACAACATTTCGATCAATAGGGATTTGGGAAGTATTTTTTGTCCCCAAGTGGTGCAGCTGTTTGGCTCTGTAGTTGATTCAGCTTTTCTTAGTAGATGAGCAGCTGTGTCAGGGACATCTTTAGCATTCAAAGGGTTAACAGCCCTATTTAGATCAGTAAACATGTTTACTGGTTCCCTTCAGGGGACAGTAATGTTTCACAAAAACAGGCGCTCCAATTAATCTTCATAGTATTTGAGCTGTAGAGTGTTATTTCAGTACTGTTAGAGTTGCAGTTCAAGAGTAACTGAATGATAAAGTATCCCCCTCCTGTCCCTTTTACCTAGTGTAACACCGCTCACCTCATATGTGGAATGTGGTCCACAGACCAGAGAGCTCACAGCAAGGTACAATCTTCTTACTTTGAGAATAATGAAAACCATGCCCCCACTGACAGGTTTTTCAGCTTTTTCCCTTACCTTAATTGAAGATTGTCCCTCTCTGCAGTCTACCTGGACACACCCTGCTGCTCTAAGCTGAACAGTGTTACATCAGTAAAAGGGACGGGAGGGGGATACTTTTATCATTTAACTACTCTTGAACTACAACTCTGAAATAACACTCTCCATGGCCCAAATACTATGAAGATTAATCAGAGCTGCTTTTATTATTAAACATTACTATCCCTTTCAGTGCAAATGGTTCCTACAGAATTACCCCAAGTCTTATTACATCAACCTTCTTGTGTCAGCGTGTATGTAAAGCATGGCTATAGTGCATTAACTTAACCCCTTAGAGTCCGGTGACGTACCCGGACCGTCACGCTGGTCCGGCACTTAAAGGGATAGTAATACTTCGTTTTAACTTTATTTTATTTTGTAGGCATTAAAAAAACATGAAGAATGATATAAGTCTTATCTCTCAAACCTTTATGGTTTATGAGATATTCGCAAGCAAAGTTTCCCCTCCCGCCCCTTTTACTTAGTGTAAGCCATCTCTTCTCAGATGTGAATCTGGTTGTATGACCAGACAGATAACAGAAGGGGACAATCTTCTTTGTATTAAAACAATGAAAGCCCTTCCCCCCTTGACAAGTTTTTCAGCTTTTTCCCTTATCTTAATTGAAGATTGTCCCTCTCTGCAGTCTACCTGGGCACCTCCCTTCTGATCTGGTTGAACAGGGAAGGGATACTTTGTTTGTGAATATCTCTTAAACCATAAAGGTTTGAGAGATAAGACATATCATTCTTCATGTTTTTTTAATGCCTACAAAATAAAATAAAGTTAAAACGAAGTATTACTATCCCTTTAAGGACCAGTGAAGGTCCTGGTACGTCACGTACTGTTATGGTCAGTTAGGTTAGTATGTGTTAGGTTAGGTAAGATTAGGTAAGGTTAGGGTCAGTTACGTTAGTATCTGTTAGGTTAGGCTAGGTTATGGTCAGTTAGGTTAGTATCTGTTAGGTTAGGTAAGGTTAGGGTCAGTTAGGTTAGTATCTGTTAGGTTAGGTAAGGTTAGGGTCAGTTAGGTTAGTATCTGTTAGGTTAGGTTAGGTAAGGTTATGGTCAGTTAGGTTAGTATCTGTTAGGTTAGGTTAGGTAAGGTTATGGTCAGTTAGGTTAGTATCTGTTAGGTTAGGTTAGGTAAGGTTATGGTCAGTTAGGTTAGTATCTGTTAGGTTAGGTTAGGTAAGGTTATGGTCAGTTAGGTTAGTATCTGTTAGGTTAGGTAAGATTAGGTAAGGTTAGGGTCAGTTACGTTAGTATCTGTTAGGTTAGGCTAGGTTATGGTCAGTTAGGTTAGTATCTGTTAGGTTAGGTAAGGTTATGGTCAGTTAGGTTAGTATCTGTTAGGTTAGGTAAGGTTAGGGTCAGTTAGGTTAGTATCTGTTAGGTTAGGTTAGGTAAGGTTATGGTCAGTTAGGTTAGTATCTGTTAGGTTAGGTTAGGTAAGGTTATGGTCAGTTAGGTTAGTATCTGTTAGGTTAGGTAAGGTTATGGTCAGTTAGGTTAGTATCTGTTAGGTTAGGTAAGATTAGGTAAGGTTAGGGTCAGTTACGTTAGTATCTGTTAGGTTAGGCTAGGTTAGGGTCAGTTAGGTTAGTATCTGTTAGGTTAGGTAAGGTTATGGTCAGTTAGGTTAGTATCTGTTAGATTAGGTAAGGTTAGGGTCAGTTAGGTTAGTATCTGTTAGGTTAGACTAGGATAGGATCAGTTAAGTTAGTATCTGTTAGGTTAGGTTACATTCATTTAGGTTACTGTCTGTTAGGTTAGGAAAGCTCTTTGTAATATGCATATGCAATTAAGGAGTGACAGTTAAAATTATCCCAGTCTCTGGGAAAAACAGCACATTCAGTATAATTTATTTAAGATTTTATTAACATTTTGAGTGCCAGAGGGGTATGCAACTAATGAGTTGTGTACCCCTCTGCCACACAAAGGGTTAAAACAGGAAAACATCTGCAAATATATATGTGACTGCTTCAACATCCTCTCTATTATATAAAGCTTTATTTTTGTTTTAAAGGAGAAATAACACCTATTTAAAATGCATCTATTATTACATTTAAGACCTAAAATAAACGTTACTTGCCCCAAAGAACATTTATTTTACACACACAGCGTATCTACATTCTGAACATCCTGGCAAATGAAGGGAGCTACCATCTTTGTGAAATGCCTTACAGCCTGACTTTAAGCCACACCCACTATGCAGAATAACCAATCAGTAATAATCTTGCAACCAGTGATAACTTCCCTTTGTCTAATATGTGTACTCTTAATTACACAGTGGTTATTTATCTTACTGATTTGTTATACATAGTACACAAAAATTGCTACCTGTGCATTAGCTAACATACAGCAGTAGGGGAGTGATAACAATTCGGACCTATTCCAGTGGTTCTCAAGCTTTTTTTTAATCAAGGCTCACCTAACAAGCAGTATTGCGTTTTTGGGGTACCCCTTCATTTTACGTCACTTGTCAAGGGTGTAATGAAGGTTACAAGTACATAAATATAGAGTTATTGTTAGACCTCACCGCTAAATAAATATATTGTGCATAATAATATCCTTAAAGCGGAAGAATTACCCATCTGGCAACTAGCTGCTCAATAGTACTAGTCGCCAGAATTATTACCTCGTTATAGAGAATTCCTACTGCTCCCGGGACTGACAGACAGGAAACAGCGCAGACATCTTTGCATAGTGATGTCTGTGCACCTGCGTACCAGTGTGCTCTAGGAGGTGATGCTAGATACTGGAAGGTACCGTCAGGGACTGAAATCGCAGGCGCACAGACGTCACTATGCAAAGATGTCTGCGCTGTTTTCTGGCTGTCAGTCCCAGGAACAGCAGAATTTCTCTATAAGAAGTTAATAATTCTGGCAACTAGTACTACTGAGCAGCTAGTCGCCAGATGGGTAATTCTTCGCGAGGTGGTAGTTCCGCTTTAAATATACATTTTGAAGTCTACATTTCAGATTTTTGTCAAAGCCTTATAGATAAAATGGGGCACCCTAGGTGGATGTTTGTGGCATACCAAAGTGCCAGGGCACCTTTTCTGAGAAACACTGATCTAGTCATATTACTTGATTCAATGGAAAATTTAGTAAATGTTTCTAATATACAAGTAAGCTAGCCTGTGTTTGTGCTTTGAAAAATAAGTGCTCACTGCATTATCAAGTGCAAATCGTAATGTAATGCTGAGTTCTGTGATACTGTTCTGTAGGGCTATGCAATGATTTGCACATTCCTATGACCCCCCAAGTGTTAAGCACAATTCTTTGCACATTGCAAGTTTGAGCCTTAGGAAATAAAATTGGAAAATTATCTTTATTTTGCCGAATGCCAGAGAATTAAGCAACACGTTGCATTACATTACAAACTCCTCTTAATAATAACTCCCACATACTTTAATCTGGGCCGAAAATCTAAATGGTCGTTATGAATCAATTTTGTGTGGTTTGTGTAGTTTGATTCTCCAGAACTAATCTATAATTACTATTGTTATTTACTGGATATTAAGAATTCCCCGGAAGGGAGGGAAGAGTACAGGGAGGGGAAGCATGTCATGGGGAGGGTTGGCCTGGATTGGTAGAATGTCTGCTAGGGGAGGAGTATGGAAAGGATTATTAAGGGTTGTTACAGGAAATGGACCGCAGTTGGGGGGAAGGGAGGGCAAGAAGAAGCATCCCACCCTCTCTCCCTATTATGGTGTGTTTGTGGTGTTTGGTTGTTTGTCACAGTGGGTCGTGTAGTCCTTGCCTGGTTTTCAGAGATCAGTAACTGATGTGGTAAAATTATGTAGATTTATCCTCAGGCGAAAGCCCTTTGGGAGTTTGCCCTGGACTTAGGTTGCGGGTGGTGACGTTACCCATTGAAGCTAAGGTGGATGGCTAATGGGATAATTACTAGGGAGTCAGCTTAAGTGCTGAAAAATGTTGGGTTCAGCTGTAAGTGCTGAAGGAATGTTGGGATCAGTTGTAAATGTTGAAGGAAAGTTGGGATCAGCTGAAAGTGCTGAATAATGTTGGTATTCAAGCATGAGCCCGTGCAATTTGGCCATGCTTGGTTTTAAGGAATGTGGGTTGGCAAGGACTCCCAGTTAGTGATTGATTAATGGTTAATGATTAATTCTTATTATTATGGTAAATAAGGGCAATAATGTGTTTGGAATTATTTAAATAAAGTTGTGGCCTGTTATCCCCAATAGATGTCTGTGTTTTATTTGAGGGATCATACCTTCTCCTTATAACATGTCCATTAAGGCAGACATGATTCTTTTTTTGCTGGAAATACCATGAAGAAGTACCTGGGAATGTAGCTATTACATGGAATATATATATATATATATAAATATATATTTCCTATAAAATAATTCGCTAATATATGTTTGTCAGAAGTTGTCATGAGCAGTACAGAAGGCTGCGCGCACTGTAATCATGTGCAGTAGAGACTGCCTGCTCCGCGGCTGATAACGGAGCGGGGAGCTCCGAATTCAGACCGTAGTAAGTGCGCAGAGAGGACTAAGGTCTGAATTTGGAGTGCCCTGCTCCATTATCAGGTGCGGCCAGTCTCTACTGCGCATGAATGCACCGCAGCCATTGCTGCCTGGCACTGTGGCCCATGTACACGGGCTGTTAAACTAGTATATATATATATATATATCTATATATATATATATATATATATATATATATATACAGATAGAGAGACTTATTCTATAGGAGTAATTCAACTTTAAAGATGAACTGTCACTTTGGGGTAATATGGATGGAGAATTTCCTATATTTCTTTTAGCCATTTTTGTATTTAAAACAATATTTTAGGAGACATATAAGTTTAATTACTTGCCATTTATGCAAATTAGCCAGCCAGATACTAATATTCCACACTGCTCTCTCTCTCCACCCACCTGCAGTTCTGTCTGCCAGCCAGATACTAACATTTCACACTGCTCTCTGGCTCATCTGCCTCTCCTTGCCAGCCAGATACTAACATTCTGCATTGCTCTCTCTCCCACCTGCCTCTCCCTGCTGGATACTAACATTCCGTACTGCTCTCCATCCTATCTGCCACTCCCTGCCTGCCAGATACTAACATTCCGTACTGTTCTCCTTCCCACCTGCATCTCTGCCTCTCTCTGCCAGTCAGATATACCACAACACAGCGCTCTCCACCCCAACTGCTACTCTATGACAGTTAGTACTAGCTCATTTACCAAAACTGACAAATAATGCTAAATAAACGATTGTTTGAACTAAAGCAATGGTTAACATAAAAATGGGTGTTTTTGAAAGCTCTTTCAAAATCACCTATTTGTTGCAAAGCAATAGTTCTGCTTTAACAACTATGGGATAGTTATGAGTATTACGAGCCAGATGTTTTTTTATCGTACTTAAAGTTTTTATTCATTTTACATTATTTTTTAAAGCATTACATTACATTACATCACAAAAATATTATTTCAGGAAGAGTAAAAGTAACATTATCATGTAACATTACTTGACATATATATAATAACAATCGGTAGAGGAAACCCGCTCCAAGGAGGAAAGCAAGCTTATTATATAATATTGACTTTCAATTGCAGTAAAGTTCAGCCTGCAGGCCAAGAATTAGCCTTTTTCAGTGCATCACAGTTCTTTCCTTATTTGCTCTCTAACCATGGGAACCAGACAGTCTCAAATTTCTCAAAATACCCCAGTTCTGTAGAGCTCAAGTATTCATATATACTAAAATAAAATATATAATGAGCCAGATCTTTTTAATTACACTAGGTATGGAAATGGGCAGACTAGGTGTACCAGCTGTTACTTATCTGCTATCAGAGTGTACAGGAAGAATTTAGGTTTTGGAAAATGTCCAGCTAGGTGGATAACAACCTGATTGTGTTTTTATCTGCGTGTGTGTTTGTGTATCTGTGTGTGTATGTGTATGTGTGCCTGCTTATTTGGATACATATGTGTGTGTGTGTGTGTGTATGTCTGCGTGTGTGTCTGTGTGTTTTTACGTGTATATGTATGTGTGTGTGTATGTCTGTCTATATGTGTGTGTGTGTGTGTGTGTATGTGTGTGTGTCTGTGTGTTTGTGTATATGTGTGTGTGTATGTTTGTGTGTGGTCATGTGTGCGTATGTCTGTGTGCTCATGTGTGTGCTTATGTGTATGCGTATGTGTGTGTGCATACCGCTCAACATTTCAAATTGCCAAAGAGGGACACTTGTGTTTTCGGGGTTGTGGCTGGTGGGCGTGGCATTACCAGGAATTTCTAAGCTATTTCATGACCTATTGTCACCTCCTTGTGTAACCTAATAAATGATTTAGAACATATCATTATAAACACATATACTGACATTTAAACAAATAATAATGTGAGTTTTATTGCTGTAGAGCAATGTGATAAACTTATATACACACTACACAATCTGATCTCCTAAAAAGTGGGACATCAGGGTGGGAAAGAGGGACAGAGGGATTTGGGTCTAAAATAGGGACTATCCCTCCTAAAGAGGGACACTTGGGAGGTATGTGTGTGTGTGTGTGTCTGTGTTTTTGTGTACATGTGTCTACCGTATGTGTGTGTGTGTGTGCCTATGTGTGTATGAGTGTGTGTGTCTGTACGTGTGAGAGCATGTGTGTATGTTTGTGTGTGTGTGACTGTGTGTGTGTCTGCGTGTGTGTCTATGTCTGTATGTGTGTGTATGTCTGCGTGTGTGTGTGTCTAAGCCACAATGATTATTCTGTGAGGCTGTGAGATGAGGTTTTTCCTACCTGTCCTGCACAGTCCCACACACAGATATAAAGAGGCAGTCTGTGTGCTGAGTGATCATATTGCCGTGATATGGTCTGTGTGTGCGTGAGGAGGAATATCCAGCAACCTGATTGCTCATCGATCAGACCATTGTTCTCCTTGTGCAAGGCATTTTTAACCATTTAACAGTCACAATGTGTTGCATACCCCTCTGGCACTCAAAGGGTTAAGATCCCTGCGGGATTATGAATGACGGTCCTCACATACACGTAAGTGTTTAGGAACATCTTTAGTTCAGTAGGAACCTTCCTATCTCTGAAAGAAACAGTCATATATATGTGTTGTACACCCAGAACTGCCTCACTATTCCCTGACCTTCTGGGCAATGGATTAAACTGATTCCTTTCTATACAAACTGGAACTGTTCAGAACCATTCCTGAGAACTCTCTGGATCTGACCCGGAGACACCAGTTTTTATATGTAAAGGAGCAGTCAACTTTTTTTATGAAAAAACATATATTGTAGGGCATTTCCTTTTGAGTAACATAAGGTGCTCCCACTGCTAACAGATCCAGAGTTATTACAGTTTAAACCCATCTTTTTTTACATTAGCAGTGCCCTCCAGTGGTCAAATTCCAATTAGTTCTCCTGTAACATTTTATTGAGAGGAAAGTCAGTGACTTACAGTTCTCCAAAGAATATGATAGAAACTGCTGAGTCACTTCCTGTCAATTAGAACTATCAGGAAGTAAACACAGTAAACTCACTTCCTGATTATTATTTTTTAACTTCTAAATAAAACAACTGACAGTGGTGGGAGTGACCTTGTTTTACTCAGCAGGGAAGCTCTAAAACATATACATTTACATAAAAAATGTTTACTGTTCCTTTAATTACCAAGTCTTTTGGGACAGAGGTTGATTCTCAGGGCTCAGTGAGTTCCTTTGTAACTCCGCCCACTTCACCGTCAATTCCACTCACTCTCCGCCCAGATTACATCATTTGGTCACTCCCACCTCCAGTCCTTAGTGAACCTCCAGAGGCTAGGCACAAGAAGGTTCCCAGTCATGTAGGCAAGGTCCCCTGGAACAGGAGGAATGTGGTGAATCCTGGCTGTGCCCATGCATTGAGAGGTGCCTATGATGGGCACTTTTAATCTCAAATAAACCAGCTACACCATAGGGGACAAACAATTCACACTGATGGGTGTGTGTGTGTGTGAGGGGGGCTTAAATCCCCTTTGAAGGGATAGTAACACTTAAAATGTAAACACAATCTGTTATAGGGTTTAACCCCCTGAGTAAAACAAGTACACTCCCACTGCTGAGAGGTGTTTTATTCCAAAGTTATTACACCTCAAACTTGATTTTTTTTAGGTGCAGTATCACAGTGGCCTGTAATTGTACAGTGGCGCTGTTGCTACACCATCCTATGGACAGCTCTGGTCAGCTGACCGTGATTCTCCATAGGATGGTGTAGCAGCAGCGCCACTGTACAATTTCCAGCCATGTGATACTGCACCTAAAATCCAAGTTTGATCTGTAATAACTTTTGAATGAAACACCTTTCAGCAGTGGGAGTACCCTTGTTTTAATCAAGGGGATAAAACATACAATATTCTTAACAATATTTTAAGTATTACTGTCCCTTTAATGCTTCAGACATCTCCAATGTACATGCTGTATACCGTTCTGGCATTCAAGTGGTTAAAAGCCCCTATTTCTATATTAACTGTAACTTTGAGAATAATTTAATCTCTGTGGTGCAGTTAGTTTGCCCCAGAATTGCTCCATTTACGTCCTCGTGCATATGGCCCCAAGCAATTCTGGGTTAATCAACTGCACTATAAGATGGGAATAAAAATTCCTATTGATTTAAATATGGGTCTTAATCTCTTCTCAATGCTTTGGAGACCTCTCCAGCATTCAAGGGGTTAAGACACCTATTTAAATTATTGGGAATATTTTTTTTGGTCTCTATTGTGTAATTGGTTTGCTCTGAAATTACTCCATATTACCCCAAATTATGGTGCCCTTCTGAATCCAATCTACTGAGCTCCATGTATAAAATACGACTTGGCACAGAGGTACTGAAGGTTATTTGAAGCTGATGGAGACAAGCACCAAAACGCTCAATCCGTTATTTTTGTATTTTTTTTTCTGTGCCCGAAACAAAATGTTTTCCGTTTTTCTGTGGATAACTCGGCATCGTTCTCTGGAAATATTCCACGGCCGGAGCCGAGAGTGTCCTGAATGACTCCAATCACAAAGGGAGAAAGTAGATACCAAACAAGGGACCTTTTCAACGTTTTTTTACGTGATGAATAGCAGCGCTGAATACCAAGTCCCACATGGATGAAACAAATAATATCACATGCCCAAACCTCCATACAGCAATCTGATTTGTATCTAAAACAGTGACAAGACCAGGCACCCAATAATTCCACCTCCCCCCTTCCTGTGCCATGAAATTCCATCACCCGGGCACAGCCTTTAAAGGAGAACTAACAACTCCGAATAATACTCCGCCCACTTACTTTGCTATGGAAAGAAAATCCAAATGACCCCTATGAATTTTGCTGTTGTGCGTTTGTTCAGTAGATAACATCTTCAATAGGTCCTGGACGTCATGCCCATAGAAGCAGTTTCTGGCAGTTGTTTCATACTAAAGCTGGCAGTGTGCATGAGCCTCGTTAAAGGGATAGTAATGTTGTAAAATAAATGCCCAGTCGATTATTCTCCATAGTTTTTCTTGTCCATGTGCAGCATTGTTACAATATTGTCAGATTTGTAGTTCAAGAGTTATTAAGTTATAAAGAGTCCCCCTCCCGTACCTTTTATCTAGGGTAAGCCGCCTTCCCTCATATGTGGAATCTGGTCCTTGGACCAGACAGCTCACAGCAAGGGACAATCTTCTTACTGTGAGCATAAGGGAAACCCTGCCCCACCTTGACGAAGGAGGACAGGTTTTTCCTTATGCTCAGTGAAGACTGTCCCTCACTGTGCTCCATCCGTACGGTCTTACTGATCTGAGGCGAGCAGCTTACGTAATTGAAAGGGGCATGAAGCAGACTCGTTATAACTTAATAACTCTAGAACTACAAATCAGATAATATAGTAACAACGCTGAGCAAAAATAGATTAAGGCTCCATAGGGCCCTAGGCAAGATACCAATCTCTTGATCCGGTGCTCCTGACACAAAGTGCTGCTAGCAGGTACTGGCATTTTGGCTTTAAAGCAGAACTATCACCCTAAATAAAGTCCCCCCAATAATTAGGCATATGGTGATTAGTTTCTTAACAGTGCTATTATTGGGCACAAGTACCATGATCTGAAGCAATCCTTCTTTTTCTGAGACTAAGTGCCAGGCTTTTTGCTTTAGAGCTGCCTGCGCCATAAAGTCCCTTCAGGTACCTTAAGGTACCATGCAATGGCTCTGTGTGGAAGCCTGGCCGCCGGTCTCAGAAGAAGAAGCCTATTTATTGGGGGGGGGGGCTTTATACAGGGTGATAGTCCCGCTTTAATGGAAGTGTGAGCAACTGGATGGTTCTGGTCTCTTTCAACTAAAAGAACATCTAACACAAGATGTTAGGTGCGGCAGCAGCAGGACCTCTGTCCATGACCCATCACTTGCAGACTGGGCCCCTCATACTACCATGGGCCCTAGGCAGTATCCTTGGTTGAAAGGTCCAGGTCTGACGTGTGCATGGACAAAAAGCTATGAAAATTAATCAGTCCAGGACCGTCATGGGTTGAATCCCGTTAAGGACCGTCATGGGTTAAATGATAGCAGCACGCCTCCGTGCATGCTGCTATCATTCATTCCAGGATGAGACTGAGAGCTCCGGTACCAGAGCGTTCAGTCTCAGCCCTTCTCACTTGTGCCGGGGCATGTGATCGCTGCAGCAGAGATCACATGTGCGGAATTCTGAATGAATGAGGCAGTATGCAAAGCATACTGCCTCTGTGTCTCCCCTCTGCCTCTCTATCCCTTACCATCAAAGTAAGGGAGAGGGAAGCAGAGAGGAGACACCTAACAGAAAAGAAAAATGCAGCAGCTGGGGCTATTAACCCCTTCACTGCTGTGTTGTGCCATGTAATACACTTATACACACTGCCAAATGTCATCAATAAAAAAGTGGGAAAATAGGGTGGGAAAAAGGGACATGGGGATTTTCACCCAGGTGAGACAGCACCCACTTTAAACTGCCCATTTTGTAGGTATGACTGACCGGTCATACCTTTCATGCAGTCGCCATAAAAATTTAACCCATTTCGCCCAAATGATCCCAATAGAAAAACAAAAATGGTGTTTTTTTTTACATTTTTACCGTTTTCCTTCATTTTACTAAAATAAATGGTGGGTTAGCCATTTAAATGCAATATCATAAGAAAGCCCTATTTGTGTGTAAAAAAAACAGTATATAATTTTCATGGGTAAAATAAAGTACTTAGAGAGAAAACGCTGTTGAACAAAGACATAGTCAAAAAGGTTAGAATTGCTCCACCTCAGATTTTCTCGGTCCATAAGGGGTTAAGGACCAGAGGTGTGCCTGCCATATTGCTAAGAAATGCATTGCATACCCCTCTGGTCCTTAAAGGGTTAATTTTACTGTGTGCAGTGAGCAGAGTCTGAGGACTTGTTGTCCTGCTAGCAACTGCCAGTTTCATTCATAAATGCATTTGGATTTTCTTGCCGTAGTAAGGTATCATTAGGACCTGTTAATTATCATTTAACATGGCAGGTTTCATTTTTTTTCCAGGGCCGCATTTCCCAAAAGGCAGAGTAGGAAACTGCTTAGAATGCCACATTTTGAGGTATGTTGTCTCAGTTGTGTTGGCCACACCCACATTCTGAATTGTGGGTGTGGTCACAGCAATCTCATTGTCCTTGCACTAGTATCGTACCCTTAGCAGGCTATTATTTAATCCCTTGGATTCTAGAGAGATCTCAAACACATTGCTTGAAGATCTCTCCAGGGAATTAACAAAAAATGTCCTTGTTCTTTATAGTCCAAGGGTATTTTATGGTGGAACACTCACCTCCAATAAAGTAATCAGTATTTTATTCTGTTTCCCCAATACAGCTTGAATCCTTTTTTTTTCGAAATCTACAGCGCAGATGAAGACCTGCAGGGAAGGGAGTGCTAGGGTGCGTTGCTGGTGTTTGGAAACAGTAGTGCAGTGACTGTCTATAGCGAAGCCTTGCTGCGACCGAGGCCGGGTAAAGATGCTGGCCGCGAAGCCAGATGTCCGATTCCGGTTGAGCCGGGACCCTGACCAGGATAGCAACACTGTACACAGTACAATCTCCCCTGCAGGGGGGAGTGAAGGCTTGTGAGTGCAGGCCAGAGATCGAGATTAGAGTGCGAAGACCACCAGGTGGCAAAACTCGCCAAAACTAGACCTAGATTCCCAGAAACTGTACAACCCAGAGTAAGAGGGTACAGACCTGAATCGACAGATCCAGCGAAGACCTAGAGAGGCAGCTAGTCAGCTTATGAAGAAGATCCGCAGGTAGGAACAGGATGAAAGACACTGGATCAGGAGTAATCATGTTAGCTGGTTCGGTACACTGCAGGCAGGATTGGACATTAGGAGTAAATAGGAGAATAGCCAGGCATGCCGGTTCGGTACACTGAGGCAGGACTAGACAATAGGAGCAAGCAGGAGAATAGTCTGACAAGCCAGTTTGGTACACTGAGGCTGGACTGGACAATAGGAGTAAGCAAGAGAATAGTCTGACAAGCCGGTTCAGTACACTGAGGCAGGACTGGAGTCAAGATACAAGGACTGAGAATCACTAGGACAAGGATCCTGAGACACGGTAACACTGTGAGAGTGCACTGGTGCAGGAGAGAAGATGCCAGATATAGGAGCTAGAAAGTAGTGTCACAGACAAGTGACGTGGACGAACCCGGAAATGCAAGGGTACTCCGACAGAGCAAGCCCTGGGAGGACTGAACCGGAATCTGCAGAGGAAAAGAGCAAGCGGATACCCGGCGAGAGGCAAGATGTGGACGTATGGTGACCAGAGACATGACAATCGGTAATTTCAGTGAGACATAAGCTTAGAAAGTGTTACCACATGACATCACTGGTTGCCTTGCCGTGGTACAGCTCTGTACCACACGGCTGTCAATCTTCTCCTCTTCCTTTCCCCTGTTGTACCTCGTTCCCTCCTCGTTGTCTTTCATTGGTAAGAGGGCGCGCCAGGTCACCTGGAGATTCAAGCATCAGACAGGGAGGAGGGAACAAGGCACAACAGGGGAGGAGAAGAGGAGTAAATTTACAGCCGTGCAGCACAGAGCTGTACCACGGCAAAGCAAAGCATTGTACACCCCTCTGGCACTCAAAGGCTTAACTGTTTGAGTGTCAGAGGAGTGTCCAGTGCATTACTTGGCAATGTGTTTGGCAGCCCCTGACAATAAAAAGGTTGCGCTCCATTCACAGAAAGAGGATTAACTGTTTGTATGACAGGAGGGGAGATTGGTGAAAAGTCCCTTTTTTTGCAGACATTTTCGTGAAAAAGCAACATGATTTGCTGCTTTTTCTGCCAAAATTCACACAGAGAAGATACATAAAATTGCTGTTTTCTACCTGTGCCTTCTATGGACACAATAAGTCCCTCTTCAATACCGATGAGGGTTGAAGTAGAGAAATCCACAGCTGAAATAAAAGTCATTAACAGGCTGAATCCTACAGCAAGAAAAGCCTTGAAAAAGTTATTAGCAGGACGAGTGCCTATGCCTACAACACTAACCACCTGCTTGTACAACTCTGACACAGCCGTTCTTGAAAAATAACTGCAGCTTGGAATATGTTGGTGGGGTGTAACACATGACATCAGTTCTTTAAAACCTCTATTTTCAACAAAAGAAAAGGGCAGCATGTTAACTGCCAGCATTTTGGCAAGTTTGCCATTCCACACGAGTACTTTTGGATTACTTTGTTTACTTCTAAGAAGTCAGTAAGGGTGGATTGGCAGAACACAGAAGAACTGTGTAACATACCTGCTTTAACAACATGATGACTAGGGGTGGCGGTTTCAGGAGTGGTGTGGGGACCTGTCACCTCAAAATATCCCAGAGTCACTCTCCTCCGTGCTTTGCATTTGCACAACAGCAAGAGTAGGAGACATGGGTTTTATTGTTACTGAGGAAAATGGGCCCAACTCCCAGAGACATCTACAAAACTATTTTTTTATGTGCCCACTTGTCCTGTACACTTTTAGGAGTGCTTCTACTGCAACTAGCCTTGACGTTCTGCTGGTGTGTCTCCTAATCAGACCTGTCATTGTGCTTCAGGTGGGATCTCGGTGAGGAGGAGCCTAAATCTTATCTTGCTTCCCCCTGCTCATAAGATTTTTACAGAGAACAGAAAGCAACATGTTTAGCTTTTGGACTGCTTGTGATGTATCTCCATCCTAGAGAATGCATAGTTTGAGGTGTTCCTAAGGGACTACTATTACAGGAGCTAGATGTTGCAATTGTACTAGCAGAATGCGTCAGCAGAGCTGCACTTTGAACAGCACAAGAAGCACTCATCACTCGGGTTGTGGATGTTGACCTTGGATGGTGCTCAGTCATTAATAACTAGTGTGACTGGGTGGATACTGGAATTAGAAGCAGTGGCAGTGCATATGATGACTATGATGGTCTGTAGGACATATTGACATATCTTTTACTGTAAAGTACACAACAGAGCTCTTAACATGTGGAGTGATGTTTAGCCTGTATGAAAATATAATTTAGGCCTCAGTCTCTGTCAGGTTTTGGTATGATCTCCTGAGTGACTCTGTGCCCTATAGTTAAAATAATGTTTTAAACTGTTTCTGTCATTGTCACTTTTTACTAATCCCACCCACACTCTCTGCAACCATCCAGAGAAGTGGCTAGCATCAATAAGCCTTAAATCAAGCAGCCTCAGTTCCCCTGCTTTGTTGTCTGCCTCTACACACTAGTACCTAATGTCAACATAGCAGCAGCTTTCTCTTTCTTTCCCAAGAACTGCAGTGTTTATTTTTTTATTGTACAGTACAGGATAGACATGTCAGCTTCAGAATAATCAGCTTGCAGTAAAGGATAAAGATCAGATCAGACAGTGATGTTCCACCACACCTCAGTATATGCTTATCCTTCTTGTACTTGTGGATGTTGGAATGAGTGTGTATAAGTAGCACAATAAGTCAAGTTGTACCTGTCTGTTTGTCTTGAATGTATGATGTATTTATGCCTGTCTGCATCTGTCACTCAGTCTCTACAGTCTCGTGCTCAGGTAGCTCACATGGGAAGAATCATTTCACCTGCCTGTCTGACTGTTACTTATCCATCAGAAAGGGTTATTTTGTTTGTTTTTTGGTGTTATGCTCCTTTCTGCTGTCACACACAGAAAACACCTTGTAGTGACTACGACCAATACTCTTAAGAAACAACTCCAGGTCCCGCTCTATGCCTGTCTGCCTACACTTGCTAGCATCGGAAATTGAGTTGCTTTCTTTCCCAAGCACAGACTGACAACATACAGTAAATTATATTTTAGCACTGCAGGAATTCATGGGGCAATCTCGTCATGTGGTAGTGGGGAAATACAATATTATAATTCTACCACAAAATATAACTATCAGGCACTCCACAGATTTGTTTTTCTATACAAATCTGTGGAGTGCTTGATAGTTATATTTTGTGGTAGAATTTAGTGTCAATTTACTGTATGTTGTCAGTCTGTGCTTGGGGGAGAAAGCAGCTGAATTTTTGATACTATCTAGTGTAGGCAGACAGGCATAGAGCAGGACTTCGAGTTGTTTCTTAAGAGCATTGGTGGTAGCCACTACAAGGTGTTTTCTGGGTGTCATAGCAGAAAGGAGCATAACATAAAAAAACCTTTCTGACTGATAGGTGAAATGATTCTTCCCTTGTGAGCTAGCTGAGCCCGGGACTCTAGAGACTGAGTGACAGAGACAATTTATATGATAACTCTTATTTGCCAGGATAAAAATGAACACCATATGTTTAATTATATAACACTAATACAATAAACTACAGTAAGGAAATATCAAACATTTATACCCCCAAAAAAGGGGTACAAAATATATTGTTCTAACTGGAAGGGAGTATTTAAAGAAGCAGTAAACTTTTTTTTTTATGAAAACACATACTTTACACAGCATTTCCGGCTGAATAAAACAAGGTCACTCCCACTGCTGTCAGATGTTTTATTCAAAATTTATAGCAGTGTAAATAATCAGGAAGTGAATTTACTGTGTTTACTTCCTGATAGTTCTGACGGGAAGTGAATCAGCAGTTTCTATCACATTCTATGGAGAACTGTATGTCTCTGACTTTTCTGACTTTCCTCTCCATTAGACTCTAACAGGAAATCTAATTAGAATGTGACCACTAGAGGGCACTGCTAATGTAAAAAACATGGGTTTAAACTGTAATAACTCTGTAAATATAAATCTCTAGGCAGTGGGAGTACCTTTATTTTACTCAGTAGGAAAATCCCTACAATTGTGCAGTTTTTATGCTTTTTTCACTGCAATGTAACCAATTATAATATTATACTGATACCTATTGTGGCAAAAACTGGAAAACCTACAGGTCTGCAAATCTGCTAGCAGCTACAGATATAACCCCCACTGGATGGAGGATTGGAGGATTAGAAATTCTGAATATCAGTAGTGTGGAACACCACATGTGTGCTGTCCCACTGCTTCTGCTAGGCCTACCTCTCAGGGTTTCCCAGATAGGTGGATTGGTAGTGGTTGTTTGGATGTGACTCACTGTGGGCACAAAATATATCCTGGATTTTGTGGCTGCTATGATTTTTTAAAGGAGCAGTAAACTTTTTTTTATGAAAAAATATATTTTTTGCAGAATTCCTATGGAAGACGGGAAGTTCTGTTTTTCAGGTTTTGTATTTGAGATAAAACGTTTAACCCACCCCTAGCTCGTTTCCTGCCAGCAGCTGAAGGGTTAAACCAACATTTGAATAGTAAGTAACATATTTTTTTGTCCGTGATATATATTCTAAACAGGTGGCAGCCATGTCGTTTCTTTGTAAACTATTAAACCAGCTATAACATATTACATAAAATGGGATAAACCAATTTCTATTTCCCAGAGCGGAATTTTTCCTTAACATTGTTGGATATCAATGCAAACCTTGTAATTTCAGACAGCTTGGTGGCAGGAGCTTGTGATAAATCAATTAGGACTTTAGCTGCATCCATAATGTTGATCACCTAGTGAGCAGCTGTATTATGTTAAAGGGAAGGTATCCTAGCAGGTCATAATTCAATTTTCCTTATAAGACTTGAAATGGACCTATCACCTTAAAATACATTTTTGTTTTTGTTTTGTTTACTTTTCTACAGAGCATTGAAATCTGCCTATAAGTTATACAATAATGTTCTGTAAAATAAATAGTTTTTACGAAAATAACTTTTATAGTTTGATGGTGTTATATGCTAATTAGTTCTGTTCAAGTCCAATCTTATCTGTTGTTGTGCTACTAGACACTCTCCCAGCGGGCACTGCCTGAATGCATTGATAACACAACTGGCATACTTGGGAATTCTACGGATTTGCCCAGGAGACTCTGGTTTCGACAATGCATTACTGGGTCTCTGGGGACTTTCTGATCCTGTGGATGTGGGGAGTTCCGTCTAAAACTCTGTCCACTTCTCCTACTTCCCAGCCTGTTCCTCCCATTTCTCCTCCTGCCCCACGCAGTTCCTCCCACATCCCACCCACTTCTCCTCCTTCCCACCCTATTCCTCTCACTTCCCGCCCACTTCTCCTTCCCACCCTGCTCTTCCCACTTCCCGCCCACTTCTCCTTCCCACCCTGTTCTTCCCACTTCCCGCCCACTTCTCCTCTTTCCCACCCTGTTCCTCCCATTTCCCTCCCACTTCTCCTCCTTCCCCACGCAGTTCCTCCCACATCCCACCCACTTCTCCTCCTTCCCACCCTATTCCTATCACTTCCCGCCCACTTCTCCTTCCCACCCTGTTCCTCTCACTTCCCGCCCACTTCTCCTTCCCACCCTGTTCCTCCCACTTCCCACCCACTTCTCCTCCTTCCCACCCTGTTTCTCCCATTTCCCTCCCACTTCTCCTCCTTCCCCACCCAGTTCCTCCCACATCCCGCCCACTTCTCCTCTTTCCCACCCTATTCCACTCACTTCCCGCCCTGTTCTTCCCACTTCCCTCCCACTTCTCCTCCTTCCCCACGCAGTTCCTCCCACATCCCACCCACTTCTCCTCCTTCCCACCCTATTCCTATCACTTCCCGCCCACTTCTCCTTCCCACCCTGTTCCTCTCACTTCCCGCCCACTTCTCCTTCCCACCCTGTTCCTCCCACTTCCCACCCACTTCTCCTCCTTCCCACCCTGTTTCTCCCATTTCCCTCCCACTTCTCCTCCTTCCCCACCCAGTTCCTCCCACATCCCGCCCACTTCTCCTCTTTCCCACCCTATTCCACTCACTTCCCGCCCTGTTCTTCCCACTTCCCTCCCACTTCTCCTCCTTCCCCACGCAGTTCCTCCCACATCCCACCCACTTCTCCTCCTTCCCACCCTATTCCTATCACTTCCCGCCCACTTCTCCTTCCCACCCTATTCCTCTCACTTCCCGCCCACTTCTCCTTCCCACCCTGCTCTTCCCACTTCCCGCCCACTTCTCCTTCCCACCCTGTTCTTCCCACTTCCCGCCCACTTCTCCTCTTTCCCACCCTTTTCCTCCCATTTCCCTCCCACTTCTCCTCCTTCCCCACGCAGTTCCTCCCACATCCCACCCACTTCTCCTCCTTCCCACCCTATTCCTATCACTTCCCGCCCACTTCTCCTTCCCACCCTGTTCTTCCCACTTCCCACCCACTTCTCCTCCTTCCCACCCTGTTTCTCCCATTTCCCTCCCACTTCTCCTCCTTCCCCACCCAGTTCCTCCAACATCCCGCCCACTTCTCCTCTTTCCCACCCTATTCCACTCACTTCCCACCCACTTCTCCTTCCCACCCTGCTCTTCCCACTTCCCGCCCACGTCTCCTCCTTCCCACCCTGTTTCTCCCATTTCCCTCCCACTTCTCCTCCTTCCCCACCCAGTTTCTCCCACATCCCACCCACTTTTGTGCTACACTCTTTAATCCCCACCCCCCACTCAAGCCCCACCCCCTTCTTTGACACAATTCCCATCAATTATATCCCACCCAGCTGCACCAGAGAAGTCCCCAGAAAGAAAGTTCCCAGAAATGACAACTGGGTTGTATGTTCAAAAGACAAGTGGACGGTTTCCGGGACAAACCATTTGCACTATGGCGAGAACTTAAAAGTCCCATTGATTTAACTTGACTTTAACCCCTTGAATGCTATGGAGGTCTCTAATGCATTGCGTAGTAAATTTTAATCCTTAAAGTTCCAAATAATATAGATTGTTTTGCAATATGTTGGACACCCCTGTGGCACTAAAATGGTTAACCCTTTGAATGCCAGAGGTTTAATACATTTTAATCCTTAAAGTTCCAAATAATATAGATTGTTTTGCGTTATTTTGGACACCCTTGTGGCACTCAACTGGTTAATAATTTATGTAACGAACAATGAAATCTGTGTACTGCAGGAAATTGGTATGTTTGGCACCAGAACCCTAAAGGCGTTCCTTGACCTCTGATTGCCTGTATAATTATGGGAGTTGTAGTTCAGTAACAGCTGGCAGGGCTTGCCATTGGTTAATCATATTATTGTTCCATGTACCTTTGGCTGTGTTCATAGTGTGTGTGCCACGATGCCTCCACCTGAAATGTGTGGGAGAGAACTGGCATGCCTGGCGTTGTTTATAGTTGAACTGCATTTGCACATGTTGGGCGTTAACATGGACGTGAGAAACTCGCCCAGATATGATCCCTGTGATCACCTCATTTACATGTCTGTGCTGCAAATAAACCCAAATCTCTCGGGGCTGTAGGTATAAAGGCCACATGGAATAATTCTGAGGCAAATCAACTCCACCATAAGGGACAACTAAAGATTCCCATTATTTTGGCCTAGTTCACACTGATGACTTAGTTGAAGGAACTATTTTGCAAATGTGCTGCCGCAACAGAAGATTGCACCTGAAAATGATTAGAGGTAAAAGGGATAGTAATGTCAGAAAAAAAGTATTAACTATATCATATCTCCCAACATTTTGAATTGCCAAAGAGGGACACTTATGTTTTAGGGGGCGTTGATGGGGGTGTGGCTGGAGGGTGGGGCATTAGCAAGGATTTTTAGGCTATTTAATGACCTATTGACACCTCCTTGTATAACCTAACAAATGACATAACAATATCAAAGTATTTTATTTACACAGACTAATTTATAAACACATATACTGACGTTTTAACAAACATTAATGTGAGTTTATTGCTGTGGAGCAATGTGATACACTTATATACACACCACACAGTATGATCTCCTAAACACAGGGACACCAGGGTGATACACTTCTATACACACCACACAGTCTGATCTCCTAAACACAGGGACACCAGGGTGATACACTTATATACACACCACACAGTCTGATTTCCTACACACAGGGACACCAGGGTGATACACTTATATACACACCACACAGTCTGGTCTCCTAAACACAGGGATACCAGGGTGATACACTTATATATACACCGCACAGTATGATCACCTAAACACAGGGACATCAGGGTGATACACTTCTATACACAGCACACAGTCTGATCTCCTAAACACAGGGTCACCAGGGTGATACACTTATATACACACCACACAGTCTGATCTACTAAACACAGGGATACCAAGGTGATACACTTATATACACACCACACAATCTGATCTCCTAAACACAGGGACACCAGGGTGATACACTTATATACATACCACACAGTCTGATCTCCTAAACACAGGGACACCAGGGTGATACACTTATATACACACCACACAGTATGATCACCTAAACACAGGGACACCAGGGTGATACACTTCTATACACACCACACAGTCTGATCTCCTAAACACAGGGTCACCAGGGTGATACACTTCTATACACACCACACAGTCTGATCTACTAAACACAGGGTCACCAGGGTGATACACTTATATACACACACACCACACAGTCTGATCTCCTAAACACAGGGACACCAGGGTGATACACTTATATATACACCACACAGTCTGATCTCCTAAACACAGGGACATCAGGGTGGAAAAGAGGGACAGAGGGATTTAGGTCTAAAAGAGGGACTGTCCCTCCTAAAGAGGGGCACTTGGAAGGTATGCTATATGGTAGATAACATTAAAAGAAAGTACTTGAACTTATTCATATCTCTCAAACTGTTATGGTTTGAGAGATATAGGAAAAATAAAGTTCTCCGTTCCCTCCCCTTTCTGCTTGACGAGCTGTAAAGCTGTCAGAAACAGATTCCGATCACTTGACCAGACGCGGCTATTCAGCAGAGCCGATATAACGAAATCTAAGGATAAATACTTAATTGGAATGGTCTACGATGTGTGCTTGCAAACCAGGCACACGTTGTAGACTGTTCCGATGAAGTAATTATTTATAGATATCGCTATGTTGGGACTGCTGAAGAGCCGCATCTGGTCAAGCGACCGGAATCTGCTTCTGACAGCTTTACAGCTCGTCGAGCAGAAAGGGGAGGGAGGGGAGAACTTTATTTTCCTATATCTCTCAAACCATAACAGTTTGAGAGATACGAATAAGTGCAAGTACTCTCTTTTAATTGTATCTACCATATAGTTAAAATGTATACTATCCCTTTAAAACCCACCCATGTGTACTGCCCCATGGAAAGCAATTATATCTATTCTGAGAAATTTGTCATTGCAACAAAGTTGTCAGCGTGAACTAGGCCTTAAATGTGGCTTTTAACCCTTTGAGTGTGACAGGGGTACGCAACGCATTGCAAAGCAATGCGTTGTGTACCCCTCTGACACTCAAAGGGTTAATCCTTTGCCTGCCAGAGGGGTTGGAATTTAAAGGGATAGTAATGGTTACTTATAACAAAGCTTAATAATGTACAAATTAAAAATTTAAATACAATGACCTACCACCCGTCTCTCAAACATATATAGTTTGAGAGATTTAAGCTGCTAAAGTTCCCCCCCCGTCCCTTTCATAGTCGCCAGTGCTGTAGCTGACAGAAGGAGATCCTGGTCCCGGGACAGGCCAGCGGCTCTTTAGCAGAGCCGAAATAGCGTTATATAGAAACAAATACTTCACTGGAACAGTCTACAAGGTGTGCCTGGTTTGTAAGCATACGTTGTAGACCGTTCCAGTGAAGTATTTCTTTCTAGATAGCGTTATTTCAGATCTGCTGAAGAGCGCAGGCCGGTCCCGGAACCAGGATCTCCTTCTGTCAGCTAGAGTGCTGACGTCTGTGAAAGGAGCGGGAGGGGGGGGGGGACTTTATCAGCTTATATCTCTCAAACTATATATGTTTGAGAGAAGGGAGGTAGGTCATTGAATTTATATTTTTAATATGTACATTATTAAGCTTTGTTATAAGTAACCATTGCTATCCCTTTAAGGAACTTTTATTTGTCTCCTGCAGTGCAATCAGTTTGCCCCAAAATTGCTCCAAATTGAGCAAACTGGAGAAAACCTGGAGCAAACCAACTACATAAGAGGGAAGAAATAAACATATCCAATATTCCTATTGATGTAAATGGGGCAAAGCAATGCACTGGAGATCTCTCTAGTAACCAAAATGGGTAACCCTTTCAAGTGCCAGAGAAGTATCCAATGCATTGCAATGCTATGATTAAACGTTTTTGTCTTTGCTTGTTATAAGCCATTGGTATTTTCTGTGCCAGAAATAGTAGATCATATTGAGGACGAAACCATGTCCAGTGTGGGGGTGTGGCCATGGGAGGAGCTAAAGGCACCTAGAGTGCCTTACCTAGGGGGAGCCTGGGATGTAATCCTGCCCTGATTGGAGTTGTAACAGCTGGAAAGCCACATATTGTATTATAGGAACTTACATTTTCTTAGTACTTGAAGATCTCAAGTGAAAACTGAAAACAAACAGTCTATCAATACTCATACAGAAATTATACTATTTCAGGAGACTTTTAGCTGGAAGCAATATGTAGGAGACCTCACTAGCATTTAAGGGGTTACAATTCACATTTAAACCAAATGGGTAGTTTTATTCAGGGCAGGATTTACATCCCAGGCTCTCCTAGGCAAGGCACTCTAGGCTTCCTCGCTCTGCCCATATCCACGCCCCCATGCCTCAGATGGCCCCGCCTCCAGTCCCACCCACTATTACCAGCAGAGAAAAAACCCTTGGCCTGTCCCAAACAATGAGTTGGAGATCTCTCTCTAGCATCCAAGGGGTTAAATAATAGTCTGTATAGGTTGTATAAAACTGGTGCAGGGACAATGATATTGCTCTGGACACACCCACAACTCAGAATGTGGGAGTGGCCAGCACAGTTGAGGCACTGCCCCTGAGAATATGGCACTCTAGGCAGTTGCCTACTCTGTCTATTGAGAAATCTGGGTCTGGTTTTGCCAACTATCAGTACTCATACAGAAATTATACTTTTTCAGGAGACTTTTAGCTGGAAGCAATATGTAGGAGAGGGCAGTGGTATAACAGTAGGGGTCGCACCTGCAACTGGGCCCATCACTCCAGGGGCCGGTTGCGCCCTGCGACCCCCTCCGCCTGGCGCCCGGCTGATCTCCCTCTTGCACTCTAGTAATGCAGAGCGCTGAGAGATGACATCATGTCCCAGTCCTCTGCATTATAAGAGGACCGTGCAGGAGCTCCATCTGCATTGAGGTTTGTGCAAAAGGGGGCACAGACCTCTCCTGCCATGCCACTGGACCACCAGGGAGGTAGGAGATGAGCAATGTGGGGGCAATGTGGAGATGGGGGGCAGTGTGGTGGCAGTGTGGAAGCAATGTGGAGATGGGAGGCAATGTGGAGATAGGGGCCAATATGGTGGCAATGTGGAGATGTGGTGGCAATGTGGAGATTGAGGGCAATGTGGAGATAGGGGACAGTGTGGTGGCAATGTGGAAGCAATGTGGAGATAGGGGGCAATGTGGAGATTGGGGGCAATGTGCAAATAGGGGGCAATGTGGGGGCAATGTGGAGTTGGGGGCAGTGTGGTGGCAATGTGGAGATATGGGGCAATGTGATGGAAATGTGGAGATGGGGGCAATGTGGAAATTGGGGACGATGTGGAGATGGGGGCAATGTGGAGATAGGGGGTAATGTGGTGGCAATGTGGAGATTGATGGAGATGGGGGCAATGTGGGGTCAATGTGGAGATTGGAGCAATGTGAAGATAGGGGGCAATGTGATGGCAATGTGGAGATTGGGGGCAATGTGAAGATAGGGGGCAATGTGAAGATAGGGGGCAATGTGATGGCAATGTGGAGATTGGGGGCAATGTGGAGATGGGAGGCAATGTGGGGGCAATGTGGAGATTGGGGACACTGTGGAGGTAGCCCATGAAGATGGCCAATATGGTTGAGGGGGGCAATTCTTGCATCAGGGCACAGTGGCTTCTAGTTATGCCTCTGGGAGACCACTAGCATTTGAGGGGTTGAAAGTCCCATTTAAACCAAGTAGAGTTTTCTATTTCTCCCTTATAGCGCCATTGCTTTGCCCCAGAATTGCTCATGTTTTCTTTCCTCCATTTGGTCCTTAGTATCACGTTTTTCCTTCCACAACTGAGTACATGCCTTGTGCGAACCTGCTAATTGGACACAAAGCCGTTTGACCTCCTGTGGGCCCATTAACAGGATGGAGACGCATGCAGCGATTTCTCCTTTTATGGATGCAACGTGTTGCTTTTTATGGAACAATGAGCTAAAAAAAAATAGCCTTGCTCCAAAAATAACAGAATTTTGACGACTGCACCTCCTTAATACGTGCCCGGTAAGCATTGTCTTTTTAACCGTTTGAGTGATAGTTGGGTGTCCAATGCATTGCAATGTTTTAGACACTCCTTCTGTCCCTCAAAGTGTTAAAGAAAAAGTAATACTTTATTTTAATTCCTATTACTTTAATGGTATATAATAGCTTATTTTTCCTGCTGGCTTTCTAGTCCTTTAAAGCAAAACTTTCAGTTACTAATAAGTCGCCCTACAACGCCGGCGGCACTGCAGTCATGCGCAGTACAGACTGGAGGACAACACTGGCGGAGCTGCAGTCATGCGCAGTACAGACTGGCGGCCAACACTGGCGGAGCTGCAGTCATGCGCAGTACAGACTGGCGGCCAACACTGGCAGCGCTGCAGTCATGCGCAGTACAGACTGGAGGCCAACACTGGCAGCACTGCAATCATGCGCAGTACAGACTGGCGGCCAACACTGGCAGCGCTGCAGTCATGCGCAGTACAGACTGGTGGCCAGCACTGGCGAAGCTGCAGTCATGCGCAGTACAGACTGGCGGCCAACACTGGCGAAGCTGCAGTCATGCGCAGTACAGACTGCCAGCTTCGCAGCTGATACAGAGCGGGGCGCTCCGAATTCAGACCGGAGTCCTCTCTGCATACGACTCCTGTCTGAATTCAGAGTGCCCCACTACGTATCAGCCACAGCACGAGCAGTCTCTACTGCGCATGATGGCTTCTGACAAACATCCTTAGCGAATTATTATATAGGATATGGCGACTAGCATCCTAATACACGTATTACCTCTGTAAAGTGCTGCATTCTAAAGAAATCTTTTCTCTTAGGAGACTGATGGCCAGATAAGTGCTGTCTGCACGCCTGCGCCGTCAGTCCTTCCGGTTACCATGTGGCACACTGCAATGCTTCTTACAGGAGATCGGGACTGACAGCGCAGGTGCACAGACAAGATGTCTGCGCTGATGTCTGGCTTCCGGTCTCCTGAGATGAAAGATTTCTTTGCAATGTGGCACTTTACAGAGATAATACATGTATTAGGATGATAGTCGTCATAATAATAATAATTGAAGGGCGACTTATTAGTAACTGAAATTTCCGCTTTAATCCTTTGAGCGCCAGAGGGGTACGCAACGCATTCCCCTTTGGCGCTCAAAGGGTTAATTATCTGTAATTATCAAAAACGAGCTTCTTTCAAATCTTCTCCTTCTCCCACTTTTAGGACTGCGAGCTCCGGTTATCTATAGAGAGTGCAAAAAAGGTCCCGGAGACTGATGTACTCAGTGAAGTGGTGACACTCTGCAGCAAACCAATTCCATCATAGGACTCAAATGGGAATTCCACAAACTCCTACTGCTTTAAATGGAAGTTATACCACACTCCACCATCCCCCCTATTTAAAGTAATAGGTGTTTTTATGTTCCCATAGGTGCAGCTGGTTAGTTCTTGAATTGTATTACTTTTTTTTAGTGTATCAGCCTCTGTGACTTAGCCATATCTACAATGGATCATACAGGCTTTTTTCTGCAAATTCCCATTGATTTAAATGGGTCTTTTAACACCTTGAATGCTAGAGAGGTGTCCAACACATTTCACACTGCTCTATCTCCCACCTGCCACTCCCTGCCAGCCAGATACTAACATTCCACACTGCTCTCCACCCACCCTGCCAGCCAGATACTAACATTCCACACTGCTCTCCATCCACCCTGCCAGCCAGATACTTACATTCCACTCTGCTCTCCATCCACCCTGCCAGCCGGATACTAACATTCCACACTACTCTCCATCCACCATGCCAGCCAGATACTAACATTCCACTCTTCTCCATCCACCCTGCCAGCCAGATACTAACATTCCACACTGCTCTCCACCCACCCTGCCAGCCAGATACTAACATTCCACACTGCTCTCCATCCACCCTGCCAACCAGATACTAACATTCCACTCTGCTCTCCATCCACCCTGCCAGCCGGATACTAACATTCCACACTGCTCTCCTTCCACCATGCCAGCCAGATACTAACATTCCACTCTTCTCCATCCACCCTGCCAGCCAGATACTAACATTCCAAATTGCTCTCCATCCACCCTGCCAGCCAGATACTAACATTCCACACTGCTCTCCATCCACCCTGCCAGCCAGATACTAACATTTCACTCTGCTCTCCATCCACCCTGCCAGCCAGATACTAACATTCCAAATTGCTCTCCATCCACCCTTCAAGCCAGATACTAACATTACAGACTACTCTCCATCCCCCCTGTCAGCCAGATACTAACATTCCACACTGCTCTCCATCCACCCTGCCAGCCAAATACTAACATTCCAGACTACTCTCCATCCACCCTGCCAGCCAGATACTAACATTCCAGACTACTCTCCATCCACCCTGCCAGCCAGATACTAACATTCCACACTACTCTCCATCCACCCTGCCAGCCAGATACTAACATTCCACACTGCTCTCCATCCACCCTGCCAGCCAGATACTAACATTCCACACTACTCTCCATCCACCCTGCCAGACAAATACTAACATTCCAGACTACTCTCCATCCACCCTGCCAGCCAGATACTAACATTCCAGACTACTCTCCATCCACCCTGCCAGCCAGATACTAACATTCCAGACTACTCTCCATCCACCCTGCCAGCCAGATACTAACATTCCATACTACTCTCCATCCACCCTGCCAGACAAATACTAACATTCCAGACTACTCTCCATCCACCCTGCCAGCCAGATACTAACATTCCACACTACTCTCCATCCACCCTGCCAGCCAGATACTAACATTCCACACTACTCTCCATCCACCCTGCCAGCCAGATACTAACATTCCACACTACTCTCCATCCACCCTGCCAGCCAGATACTAACATTCCACACTACTCTCCATCCACCCTGCCAGCCAGATACTAACATTCCACACTGCTCTCCATCCACCCTGCCAGCCAGATACTAACATTCCACACTACTCTCCATCCACCCTGCCAGCCAGATACTAACATTCCACACTACTCTCCATCCACCCTGCCAGTCAGATACTAACATTTCACTCTGCTCTCCATCCACCCTGCCAGCCAGATAATAACATTCCACACTGCTCTCCATCCACCCTGCCAGCCAGATACTAACATTCCACACTGCTCTCCATCCACCCTGCCAGTCAGATACTAACATTCCACACTGCTTTCCATCCACCCTGCCAGTCAGACACTAACATTCCACACTACTCTCCATCCACCCTGCCAGTCAGACACTAACATTCCAAACTGTTCTCCTGTCTGTCTCTAGTCTCCAATACTAGCTAATTTGATAAGCTGATAGATGCTCCCACTGTGGACAGAATGTGGACAGCTGACAGCTCCACTTCAATATAAATCAATTCCCTTAGGCCTTTGAATGAGACATCCTCACATCTAGCTCCCTAGGGGTAATAGTAAATAGCCTGCATACAAATGAATGCAATCTAGTATAGATTTCTACTGATATTTGTACTTGTAGGTCTCTGTGGATGATGTACTGAGAAGCATTGGAGCAAACCAAGTGCACCATACAGAACAAACAGAAATCCCAATTGATTTAAATAGAGTTTTTAACCCCTTGAATGCTAGAGAGGTCTCCAAAATTAGCTGGAGACATCTCTAGCACTTAAGGGGTTAAAATCCACATTTAAATCAATGGGTAGTTTTATTCAGGGCAGGAATTACATCCCAGGCTCTCCTAGAAAAGGCACTCTATTCTCCTTTACCTCTGCCCATGGCCACACCCCCACTCCTCACATGGCCCCACCCCCAGTCTCACCCACTGTTTCCTAGCAGAGAAAATACCCTTGGCCTGGTTAACCAATAGTCTGTATAGGTTCTATAAAACTGGAGCAGGGACTTTGATATTGTTCTGGACACACCCACAATTCAGAATGTGGGTGTGGCCAGCACAACTGAGGCACCTCCCCTGAAAATATGGAACTCTGCAGGGGAGGGCTGGCCTGGGGGGGGCAGGGGGCAATTGCCCCCTGGCCTGGTCATATGTCTGGGCTGGTGGGCCACTCCCACTTGTTGCAAATGTAGCTACACTAGTGATACCACAGAGCTTACAATTGAAATGGAGCTACAATCCAAGTGGAGTTACACTATGAATTAATATGTTTATTTATATAGCGCCACAAGTGTACGCAGCACTTTACAATTTAAGGGTTTAAACAATACAGGGTTACAGGTGCTTTGTAGAGTGAAACATTGGGTGGGAGGTCCCTGCCCGAAAGCTTACAATCTAGTAGCATGACCAGTTTCTCTTGTAAGTTCTATAGTATCACTAGTGCAACTTTACTTAAATTGTAAGCTCTGTAGTTGCACCAGTGTAACCCCATTTCAATTGTAAGCTTCGCGGTATTGCTTGCCTTACTTCACATCACTAACCCTTTGAGTGACAGAGGGGTATGCCACGCATTGCGTGGAATACCCCTCTGGCACTCAAAGGGTTAATGGCAATTTTAAAATTAACAAAAGGGGGAGGGCTGAGACAGTGGGCTGGAACGATAGTAGAACTGGGCCACGTGATTGCAGTTGCCCTCCAAGCCACAAGTTGCCAGCCCTCCCCTGGAACTCTGGGCAGTTGCCTACTCTGCTTACTGGGAAATCTGGTTCTGGTTTTGCCAGCTGTGGTGCAGCTGGTTTGCCCCAGAATTGCTGAAGTTATTCTTAGTACATGAGGCTCGCGGTACATCCCTTGGTGGCCTTGCCATGTGAGGAGGAGATCTCGGGGCAGCGCAATGTGAAAAGTGTCAACATACTAATTAAAGCATCATTATTGGCACTAATTGGCACCCTAGGTGGTTGTCTCAGCAGCAAGACAAACAAGAGAATGGACTTATTAAATTGCTATGGAAACTGAACTCCAGCATCACATATCGTCTGTACCAAACATTATTAAGACAGAATTAGGACGTGAATAGATGCATAACTGATTATTCCCGTTTATTGTCTTATACAACAAATAAAATCGTGGTGGTGTTTTTCAGCCTCATTTAACATGTGTATACATTGCTACTGACAGTGGAAACAGTCAACTCATATTACACATTTCTAACAATTAAACCCTACATTGTTGTTCTATTAACCAATAGGTTGTCTTATTATAAGGAGGTTCTGACCACACAAGCGCTATGCAATGCTTGGAACAGTGGTGTTAAAGGGATAGTAATACTTCGTTTTAACTTTATTTTATTTTGTAGGCATTAAAAAAAACATGAAAAACGATATAAGTCTGATCTCTCAAACCTCTATGGTTTGAGAGATATTCACAAGCAAAGTTTCCCCTCCCGCCCCTTTTACCTAGTGTAAGCCATCTCTTCTCAGATGTGGAATCCAGTCCATAGACCAGACAGATAACAGCAGGGGACAATCTTCTTCCTGTGAGAACAATGAAAGCCCTGCCCCCCTTGACAAGTTTTTCAGTTTTTTCCCTTATCTTAATTGAAGATTGTCCCTCTCTGCAGTCTACCTGGGCACCTCCCTTCTGCTCTGGCTGAGCAGTGTTACATCAGAAAAAGGGGCGGGAGGGGGATACTTTGTCATTGAATTTCTCTTGAACTACAACTCTGACAGAATTGAAATAGCACTCTCCAAAGTCCAAATACTATGATGATTAATTAGAGCTGCTTTTATTATGAAACATTACTATCCCTTTAATAACAATTAAAGCGGAACATTCACATTAGACAAACTTGTGTCCATTGGCTTTAATTAGTAAAACTAAGTTGGCTTTGTTTTTTTAAATCTTACCTAGTATTGAAGATATGAAGACTTATAATCGGGCACAGTATGTGTGGCACAACGCCACAGGACTTCCCACCTCCCTCCCAGCTGTCCCAGGGAGCACGTTCATGCTTCTCTTCGTAGTGGCAGTTATTTGGGCTATCGTTACAGAAAGCTCTGTTTACCATGGTACAGAGCTTGCAGCACATACTTTGTGCCGCACAACATGATAGTGCCCAATTATAAGTCTTCATATTGTCAATACTTTTACTAATTAAAGCCAATGGACACAAGTTTGTCTAATGTGAACGTTCAGAAACACATGGAAGCTGACGTGTCAAGGACTGGAGCAATCCTGGAGCAAGCCAACTGCACCAGACGGACAGATAATATTTCCCCAATGCCCCATTGATTTAAATGGGGCTTTTAATCCATTGAATAATACAGAGGTCTCCAATACATTCAGGGTTGGATTTCTCAGTAGGCAGAGTAGGTAACTGCCTTGTACTCAAAAGTGTGAGAGGCGGTGCCTCAGCTGTGCTGGCCACACCCACATTCCAAGTTGTGGGTGTGGCCAGAGCAATCTTAATATCCCAATTACAGGCTACCCCTCTGGCACTCAAAGGGTTAAGAGGCCGCTACGCTACCTCACTGCTCCACGCAATGCAGTCTTGCATTGCCCCGAACACAGGCAGTCTCTACTGCGCATGACTTAGGCTGACCAGACCTCACCTTTAACCGGGGACACACGGGAAATAGGCATATTTCAGGACTACACTGAAATCAAGCAGCCCTGCAGTATGTATTTTTCATATGTGTCCCCGGTTAAAGATGTGGTCTGGTCACCCTAGCATGACTGCATTGTGACAAAGATCCTAGGGCAGAGGTTCTCAACCCGTGCACTCAGTGGCCACTAACAGGCCTGGACTTAGGAATTTCCCTGCTAGAACACAAGTGTGTTGATCAGGGGCTCATTCACACTGATTAACTCACCTGTGCTCTTAAAAGGAAATTCTAAAATCCTGGCCTGTTGGTAGCCACTGAGGGCATGGGTTGAGAACCACAGTCCTAGGGAATTATTATGTAGGATGTTACGATTCTCTTATTGGCACCTAGGTTCCTTGTCTAGGGATGTCTGATATGGTTGCAATGACGTTTTGCAAAGTGCCCTAATGGGTGATTGTACAGGCCTTAGCTTAACCCCTTGGATTCTAGATTCATGGCTAAGATCCAAGAGTGAAAATGTAATTGCTAATTGAAACCTTCGTTTTCTGATCTGGTACACACTTCTGTGATTGCATCCTATGTTTATCAGTGCTGGGGCTCATTTAATTAATCACATATCCTTTTAAGCACAGCTTGTAAATGTTGTCCTTTGATTGTTATCTTACAAATTCTTAAACTAAACTTTTCAACTCCAGGAAAAGGCACTTTTGCCTTAGCGCTGTTTATATTTAACACCCATCCAGCTGAGACTGAAAGACATAACAACAAGGCGTGCACATGGGATGCAACTGATCAAACATTTATGGCTGGCAAAAAACTTTAAAGGGATAGTAATGTTTCACAATAAAAACAGCTTCAATTAATATTCATAGTATTTGGGCCATGAAGAGTGTTATTTGAATACTGTCAGAGTTGTAATTCAAGAGTAATTGAATGATAAAGTACCCCCCTCCCGCCCCATTTACTGAGGTAACACTGCTCTCCTCAGAGCAGCAAGACTGTCTGGATGGATCTCAGAGAGGGACTATCTTCAGTGAGCAAAAGGAAAAACCTGTTAAGGGGGCAGGGTTTTCCTTATGTTCACAGTAAGAAGATTGTACCTTGCTGTGATCTGTCCAGTCAAGAGACCAGATTCCCCATCTGAGGGGAGGAGGCTTACACTAGGTAAAAGGGGCGGGAGGGGGATACTTTATCATTCAATTACTCTAGAACTACATCTCTGACAGTACTGAAATAACACTCTCCATGACCCAAATACTATGAAGATTAATTGGAGCTGCTTTTTTTGTGAAACATTACAATCCCTTTAAAGAAGAAGTCATATATCAAAATAATAATCCTGCACTTGACTTACTAGGGCCAAAAATCCTTTTGGACTATGAATTTTTTTACTTTGTTCAAGAGGCAACATCTTCGATCAGACCCGGATGTTGTGTACATAGAGGGGACATAAGAGTTGGAGGCAGTTTTTTCAAATTGAATGTGTCTGGCACTCCTCTGGACCACAAAGGGTTATGGATCAGCGAAGTGTGCAATGCATCATGTGTTCTGTGAGCAGAGTTTGAGGTCCTGTGGTCCTGCTATCAACTGTCATGTCTGCCTCCATGGACGTAGAGGTGTTAGTTCTTTTAAAGAGGAACCTTTTAACAGAAGAACATACCTAGGTTTGTGTCCTTTATAGAGCAGGCTGGGGTATCTAATTATATATTTATTTTTGCAGATAGATAGATAGACATTATATAGATAGATATTAGATAGGCAGACAGATTTAAAGATAGATATGTGAGAGATAGATAGATAGATAGATAGATAGATAGATAGATAGATAGAGCAATAGCTAGCTATGAGATAGATACATACATACATGCATGCATACATACATATATAGACTTATAAATAAATAATTATGTAAATGAGAGTTCAAAAAGTAAACTAAGGATATAAATCGTATTTTACTAAAGTATAAATTTACAGCAGTTGGTTACACCACTTAATGTGGCCTGCCGGGTAGCCTTTAAATGCAGGGTACTTATGGAAAACACATAACGCAGGGCTTTACCGATTCTGTGCAGTCCACCTGAATGCAATTTTCATAAGTGTCCTGCATTTAAAGGGATAGTAATACTTAAAATGTAAAAAAAAATGTTGTAGGGTTTATCCCCCTGAGTAAAACAAGAGTACTCCCACTGCTGAGAGGTCTTTCATTCAAAAGTTATTAATTTTCAAAGTTGAATTTTTTAGATGCAATATCACAGTGGCCTGCAATTGTACAGTGGCGCTGTTGCTACACCATCCTAGGGAGATTTATGGTCAACTGACCAGAGTTGTCCATAGGATCGTGTAGCAACAGCGCCACTGTACAATTTCAGGCCACTGTGATATTGCACCTAAAAAATTCAACTTTGAAAATTAATAACTTTTGAATAAAACACCTTTCAGCAGTGGGAGTACTCTTGTTTTACTCAGGGGGATAAACCCTACAGCATATTTTTTTACATTTTAAGTATTACTATCCCTTTAAAGGGACATCTGGTCACATTATACACAGACCACTAAGCTATTATATGGAGTTGATCATAGCTAGAAGGTAGACTGGCTTGTGCCCAGCCCCACAAATAGAATGCTGTGCAGGTGGTGTATGTCACCTATCCTATAATTAGATTGTAAGCTCTACGGGGCAGGGACCTTTTATCCTAATGTATACGCACCTGGTGTTCCCATTATGATTGTCTATATAATTGCTTAATTACTGAATTTATTGTACCCTTCTATACAAAATGTGAACTGTAAAGTGCCAAATACCCCTCTGGGGTATACTGCCAGAGGCTTTGAAGACCACAAGACAGAACATAGCTCAACTACAAAAAAAAGGTCAGACAACAGCAGACCTGTTGACAAGCACTTAAATGGCTGTAATGACTGTGACAGCAACATATTTAAATTTCAAGGTGTAGTGAGATTCTCCTGAGGATATAAAGGACCATGGGCATCTGGAGGTGGGGAAATGAGGGGGCACTTCCCCCCTCCATGTAAACATAGGGACTCAGCGGGCTGGCATAGTGCGTTGGCTCCATAGAATAACACAGGACTTGGAGAAGTGATATCACTGGTCAAGCCATTTCCCGTTATATCACATCTTTATCACACCTTAGTGCATCCCCCTGGTGTCACTTCCCATTTAACCCTGAAACAATCTAAATGGTTACCTTGCACAAGGTGGAGGTGACAGAACCATTAATTCCTGGCCAGGCTTGCATCAGTTTGTACTGCATCACAGTATTTGCTTGGGTAAATATTTGTAGAGGATGATGTAGGGTATGACATGCTATAGAGGTGCATAGGTCACATACAAGGGTAGTGACCAATCTCTGATCATAAACCAATGTGTAGACTGTGTGAGTCAGTCAGGCAGTGTGAAAGGTTCCAGTAAATTGTTATCTGGCCAGCATCTGAAATGGTGCAAATTCTACATGATGAAAGAGCTCACAGTAGTTTGGCCAATCATGACTTATCAATGCTAGGGGCGTATTTAAAGAGATAGTAATACTTAAATGGTAAAAAAAAAAAAATATGTTGTAGGTTTATCCCCTTGAATAAAACAAGAGTACTCCCACTGCTGAAAGGTGTTTTATTCAAAAGGTATTCCAGATCAAAGTTTAACTTTTTAAGTGCATATTACAGTGGCCTGAAATTGTACAGTGGCGCTGTTGCTACACCATCCTATGGAGATTTATGGTCTACTGACCAGAGCTCTCCATAGAACGGTGTAACAACAGCGCCACTGTACAATTTCAGGCCACTGTGATATTGCACCTACAAAATTCAACTTTGAGCTGTAATAACTTTTGAATAAAACACCTTTCAGCAGTGAGAGTACCCTTTTTTATACTCAGGGGGATAAACACTACAATATATATTTTTTTACATATTAAGTATTACTATCCCTTTAAGAAGATAGATAACTGCAATTTTACAGGGAACAAGTGAAGATTGTAACCCTTTGGGTGCCAGAGAGGTATCCAATGCATTGTGTTGCAATGCATAGGATGCCTCTCCGGCATGAAAAGGTTAACTCATTGTATGCACGATGCACTGAGATCTTGCTAACTTTCAAAGTGTTAAAAATCTCCCATTTAAATCAAAGGGAAGTTTAATTTATGCCCTATAGTGCAGTTGGTTTGTAACAGAAATGCACTCTGGTGAATACAGACCTATGTGTCATATTTATACTTAAGTTAAATCCTAATTGAAAACAGAAAATAAATTATTGGGGAATAAGCATGCTATTTAATGGGTATTTCCAAAAATTCCTATCGATAAGTGCAGATATTCCAGTATAGTATTAACTGAGGAGATTTACTCTAAAATGCAGGGGGCATACAACCTCCTGCTGACGCATTTCTCACTAAAACCTTACACATTATATTGTTTATTGCGCACAGGAGCTTGGATCCATATAATAGTGGGGTCTAGTGAATAATGGCATGGGTGTTAAAGGGATAGTAACATCTATATTAAACGTTATCTCCGAGTCTTCCATATCGTTTTTCTGTAACACATATTGCTATGTTGAATTACTTACATGTTTGTAGTTCAAAAGATACTAAAAGCTGAAAGGATCCCCCTCCCACCTATTATGGCCGTGCCACACTGCCTCTCTGTCTGGTCCAGATCGGATTCAGCGAGGGACAATCTTCAGTAAGCAAAAGGAAACCTTTGTCAAGGGGGGAGGGCAGGGTTTTCCATATACTTACTCACTGAAGTTCGTCCCTTGCTGCATCAGTCCGTTCCCACAGGCTAGTATGTTATAAAAATTATATAGAAGACTTGGAGATAAAGTTTAATATAGACATTACTATCCCTTTAAATAGTTTTTGGAGCCCAACCTTCTGCAGACTTTTGAAAGATGCTAAACATTTTCACATTTAGCATTCAATGGGCCCCTAAAATCTGCTTGATCTCTGTGCTTTGCATATGCTTCACCAATGTTAGCTCTGTTCCTGCCACCCAATGTGGTATCAGGATGCTGCATAGCCTAAACGCACAAATGGAGGAGCCATAATGTTTTACTATGAAAACATGTATACTGCAGAGGGTTTCCTGATGAGTAAAGCAAGAGAACTCCTAGTGCTGTTAGATGCTTGCTTCAAATATTATTACAGCTCAAACATTTCTTTAATCATTTTAGCAACAGCGCCAACTGGTGTGCAAAGCACATTTATGCACTTACCTGGAATCTGCTATTTCCTTATTTAATTCTTCGCTTCTTTCTAATTTCAGTGTCGTGACTGCCCTCTACTTGCCATGAATAAAAATAGTCTGTGACTCAGCTGTAACGGCAAAGGTTCATGTATAATCTGAGTGTGTCTAAAATAATCAGTCCAAGAAGCAAACTGGTTTGTACATCACAGCTTATGAGCACATATGAATCTCTTGTACCTCTTACTATTAATTCTCGCTCTCCGGGAACTGATCGTCCTTCCCTGACTCAGAGATACATGTGGCTCCGCCCACTTTCCCCACATGTCTCCACCCACTTCCCACCATGTGACACCCACACTCCACCCCTCTCCAACCCATTCCACACCTGTCCAGGGGAATCCACTCCCCTATACCATACTGCAAAACCTTTTTGCAGAATTTACCTGATGAGCAATTCTAGAATAATCCAACTGCACCATAGGAGGGAAATTAACCCTTTGAGTGCCAGAGGGGTACGAAATGCATTGCAAAGCAAAAGCAATGCATTCCGTACCTCTCTGACACTGAAAGAGTTAAAAAAACCTCCCCAAATTCCCATTTATTTAAATCTGAGTTTTAAACCCTTCAATGTTAGAAGTCTCCAATACGTTGCAAAGCATTCAAGGGGTTAAAATACCCATTTAAATCAATTCAAAATTTAAATCTCCCCCTCCATGGAACAGCTGGTTTGCTCCATAATTGCTCATATTTTGCATTCTGCGCACAACCCTAAATGATGTCATATTTACCTCCCCACCTCAAGGGCTTTCATTACCTCGGGACGCTGAGACAGCGATCATCCCAGCTAGGTTCAACTCCTATTGTTGCCTGAGGATGATGGGAATTGTAGTCCAAAGACATCATTAGCTCTTGATTGATTTTCAATGCACAGAGCACAATCAAAATTGACCAAAATGCTGTGTTCCCACTCATTAAAAATGCTAATGTAGGTTTAGATGTCATTGATCTAAGGTAACATGACTCATTTTTCCAGTTACTAGCTGGAAGTATGTGGTATTTAAAACCATATAAAATGAGTGCTAGTATTCCTTTAACTCTCCACCCTTTTTGTGCCAGAGGGGTGTGCAGTGCATTGCTTTGCAATATGTTGTGTACCCCTCTAGCACACAAAGGGTTAATATATGCCGTTTATACCTTTCAGCATGACTGGGAGCTTGTCCTTTTGAAGGCTTTTGTGCTGTGACCAGGGGGATGTAAATAAAGTTATTCGTGCCATAAACTGGGTGTGACTTAATCGAGTGGGTGGGGCTTATTCTTGTGACAAAAAGTGGTTGGGAAGTGGCCAGGACAGTGTGGAAAGGAGAAGAAGTGGGCGGAAGTGAGAGGAACAGGGCTGAGAGGAGGAGAAGTGTGCTGGAAGTGGGAGGAATGGGGTGGGAAGAAGGAGAAGTGGGTGGGAAGTGGGAGGAACTGGATGGGAAGGTGGAGAAGTGGGCGGAGAGTGGACGAACATGGTGGGAATGAAGAGAAGTGGGCAGGAAGTAGGAAGAACAGGGTAGGAGGAAGGAGAAGTGGGCTGAACAGGGTAGGGCAAGGGTGGGAAGAAGGAGAAGTGGGTGGGAAGTGGGAGGAACAGAGTGGGAAGGAGGAGAAGTGGGCTGAACAGGGTGGGAAGGCGGAGAAGAGGGCGGGAAGTGGAGGAACATGGTGGGAAGGAAGAGAAGTGGGCTGAACAGGGTGGGAAGGAGGAGAAGTGGGCAGGAAGTGGGAGGAACAGGGTGGGAAGGAAGAGAAGTGGGTAGAGTTTCTTAAGAAACTCACCATAGCCAGAGAATCAGCCTCTGCCCCCAGAGACCCGACAATTACCTCTGAACACTGAAGTCTCCAGGTTTGCTTTCAGTTAGACAGGTAAGAACTCGGATATCATAAGACATAAGTCCCATTCATACTGTACATTATCCCGTCAAGTAACAGTGGGATGTAAACATGGACAAAGTAAAGAGAGAGCATGGCAATGCATGTGTAATTGTGGTATAATTGCATATATGAGATGGCAAAGGCAGTTTACAACATGCCACAAGATGGATTTGGGTCCAGTTCTCCACTGTATCACCAGACTGGATCCTTATCAAAGTCAGTTCACTTTTTAAAATGTTGCATGCAAAACAACGTGCGACTACAGGGCACATTCAGCATGTCAGCCTGATTAAAATGGCGACATGAGAATCTAGCACTGCAGAAAAGCGCTAGATTCTTATGTCACCGAATGAAATGTCACCATCAGTGTTGAAGGAAGTATTTGTAATTTGTCATTCGGGAGACAGTTGTCCTCTGAGGTGCAGGTGATTCACTCTTTCTTCATCAGCCCCCTTTACCTAATATAGCTCTGCCTCCTTCCAATGGTAATCTTGTGTCTGTATTGGCGGCAAGGAAGAGGCAGCCAGGATCCTCATCAAATCCAACCACAACGGCCTTAACCTCCAGTCCATGTCCCAGGTGAGGGATCCACACGCACCTAGCTCCTGGCTGAGCACTCGGCCTCCATGTCCCTGAGGTAGATGGCTGTGCAGTAAGCCAGGATTGCAGGCTGGTGATAACCAGGAGTAGGCAAGCCTGTGAGAAGAAACCTACTGGAATTTGCTTGATAGCCTATAACCCAGAGGTGTCCACATAAATGAGTAGGCAAATGACACTATAGTCCAGGCAGGGGGCTGCCCAACAGATGCAGCCAACCTACTCCCAGGCTGGTCTGACTGTCACAGTAATCAGGCAAATAAGAACAGACACAAATATAAATTATAAATCCACCTTTATTAATAAGTACAGTAATAATAGTATAGCCCACACAACCCTAGAACGCAGGATGATAGAACCAAGGCTACTACCCAGAGCTGCACACTGTGCTGCTCACTACACTACTGCGATATACCAGAGACTAGGACTGTGCCGCGGGTGGAACACCAGAGGGAACGGTAACTGAGGCACAAGTTTCCACCCTGAGTCACGTGACCAGGGGCAACAGGAAGAGAGAGCAGACCTGAACCATGAAACACTGAGACTGATGGTCAGGCAAGTTCAGACAGTATAGAGCCAGTGGTCAGCCGGAGCCACAGGTCAAACAAGCCAGGGACTAGGCAGAGCGATAGGCAGCAAGAGCCAGAGGTCAGACACACCAGGGACTACACGGAGCGAGTAAGTCAGCCAGAGCCACAGGTCAGAACCGATGTGGGTAGTCAGACAAGCTGGGATCATACACGGAGTGAGTTAGTCACCCAGAACCACAGGTCAGAACTGATGTGGGTAGTCAGAAAAGGCAGGGTCATACACTGAGCGAGTTAGTCAGCCAGAGCCACAGGTTAGAACCAATGTGGGTAGTCAGATAAGCCAGGGTCATACATTCTCAGGAAAGCACAGGTCACAATGGAGTGCAAGAGACAATATCAGAAACACCACGTAAGGGTAATGACTCCCAGGCCCAGTGAGGTTTATAAAGGAGAAGGCGGGACCCAATTAGACCACACAGAATAGGCCCATAAACAGGCGTCCTAGCCAGTGCCTGTGTCATGATGTCAGCAATGCGGAAGTGGCCGCAACTATGCCGGCTGACACACCACAGAGGAAGGAAGCACAGAATAACTAGGCCTCTAAGGTAGACTGTGATACTATCTTTGCAGACACTTGGATGCAAGCAGAAACAGGGAAGGTAGGCAAGGGTAGTTATAGGATTGTGCGGGTGGATGGGCTACGTTACGGTGCGGTAAGCCGTTCCAAATATTTCCTTCGACATTGATGGCAACATTTCACCTTTTTAATCAGGGTGACATGCGGAATGTGCCCTGTAGTCATACACTGTTTTGCATGCAACATGATAGAAGGATACCATCAAAGTCTAGTGCATCTTCCCCTAGAAGTCCTGCAAAAAGAATCATGTCTGTCTCTATAGACGACATCTAATACTAAGCAGAGATTAATTATAGTGAACCAATTCACACACACAATTGATTCAAAGGGGAGGTTAAGACTTTCTGTTAGGATGACCACATTTCCATTCTGTCATTCAGGGACACGGCATAGATGAGAGCAGTAGAGTACGTGTCTAGTGCAGCTATGTGGAAGGGGCCACTACACATTACTGGCCATCAGTGTTCGGTGTGCAACACTCTCTTTCTCTGGCACACCACAGAGTTCTAAACACTAGAGGGAGAACTGACCAGTGACTGCTGTGACAGAAAGCGATGCCTGTGGCGGGCTATAAGAAAATGTACATCAGGCCCAAAGCCTTAGACTACCATTACACTGCAACAAAATTGCCCTGCAGCTCCTGTCTGATGTCAGGATCAAGGCTCAGTTCTCTCCCTAGGGTTTAGAGCTCTGCCTGAAAGCCATTTTCCTGTAGCCCAGCAGAGGCATTACTTCCTGTCACAGTAGACAAAGGGCAGTTCTCCTCCTGTTTAGAACTCTGTGCTCTGGAATCTACATTCAGGGACTTTGTATTGTCCATGAAGGGGGCTGCCAAGGACATGGGACACACATTTCAAATCAGGGACTGTCAAGGGCAGTCAGGGACATGTGGTTACCCTACTTTCTGCCCATACAAAGGTAAATGTTGGCTTAGTTTAGGAACTGTTCCCTTAAAGGGATAGTAATGTTTCATAATAAAAGCAGCTCTAATTAATCATCATAGTATTTAGACTTTGGAGAGTGTTATTTGAATTCTGTCAGTTGTAGTTCAAGAGTAATTCAATGACAAAGTATCCCCCTCCCGCCCCTTTTACTGATGTAACACTGTTCAGCCAGATCAGAAGGGAGGTGCCCAGGTAGACTGCAGAGAGGGACAATCTTCAATTAAGATAAGGGAAAAACCTGAAAAACTTGTCAAGGGGGGGCAGGGCCTTCATTGTTCTCATAGGAAGAAGATTGTCCCCTGCTGTTATCTGTCTGGTCTATGGACTGCATTCCACATCTGAGAAGAGATGGCTTACACTAGGTAAAAGGGGCAGGAGGGGAAACTTTGCTTGTGAATATCTCTCAAACCATAAAGTTTTGAGAGATAAGACTTATATCGTTCTTCATGTTTTTTTTATGCCTACAAAATAAAATAAAGATAAAACAAAGTATTACTATCCCTTTAAGATGACAAATCCAGCTTAACCGTCCAAACCCAGAGGGGTATGATACTTATTGTTTAGTGCGTTGCACACTCCTTTGGTCATGAAGATATTAAATAAGTCAGTTTGCCATTAGCACATGTCGTAAGAGAATGTATTAGTCACCTCTATGAATTTTCCAATTTTATTCAGGTCAGGAATAATGTCGGGCCAGTTATCAATCGCAATAAAAGGTTAAAGAAGGACAATTAAGGTTCTCTTCCTCTAAATAGCAGAGAATAGTGTGAGTCATGGGCAAAATTTCCTCTCTGCGTCCAGTATTTCTACAGATCTGTCCCTGAATAGATTTCCTTGAACTATTTTAATTGGCACTAATTCATTAATAAAAGAGAAGTTTTATTTTTAATGCCTTGTCCTGGGATCCAATTCAACTATGAGAGAAGAGCAATCTGTTAAAGTGGAGACTTTATACCATAAAATATTTAGGTCTGTGTTCAGCAAGCTAAAGAAATACAATTCTGGTTCAAGCCAAATGCACTGCAAGGGACAAATAATTATTCCCCATATTTAAGAGGAATTGTTAACCCCTGAATGCAAGACAGGTTTCTCGATGCACCGGAGACCTATCTAGCTTTCATTTAGTTAAAAGCCCGTTGAATGTCTTACAACTGGAACAAACTGGGTCAGACTGACGATGAGATTGGCATTAATGATGGTCTGCTTCAATTAATTCTACCAAATGCATTGAGTATGTACCATAACCGGTGTGTCTCAAACCAACAAGTTCCATTTGAGCTGGAGACCCTGAGCTTTACAGCCTCTGGCCTCCGATCTCCAGACACAGACCTGCTCTCATGATCTGGGAGTCACACTATGATCTGATGCTTAAAGGGATAGTAATACTTCGTTTTAACTTTATTTTATTTTGTAGGCATTAAAAAAAACATGAAGAACGATATAAGTCTTATCTGTCAAACCTTTATGGTTTGAGAAATATTCACAAGCAAAGTTTCCCCTCCCGCCCCTTTTACCTAGTGTAAGCCATCTCTTCTCAGATGTGGAATCCAGTCCATAGACCAGACAGATAACAGAAGGGGATAATCTTCTTCCTATTAGAACAATGAAAGCCCTGTCTCCCTTGACAAGCTTTTCAGGTTTTTCCCTTATCTTAACTGAAGATTGTCCCTCTCTGCAGTCTACCTGGGCACCTCCCTTCTGCTCTGGCTCAACAGTGTTACATCAGTAAAAGGGGCGGGAGGGGGATACTTTGTCATTGAATTACTCTGGAACTACAAGTCTGACAGAATTGAAATAACACTCTCCAAAGTCCAAATACTATGATGATTAATTAGAGCTGCTTTTATTATGAAACATTACTATCCCTTTAAAGGGATAGTAATACATCGTTTTAACTTTATTTTATTTTGTAGGCATTAAAAAAACATGAAGAATGATAAGTCTTATCTCTCAAACCTTTATGGTTTAAGAGATATTCACAAGCAAAGTTTCCCCCTCCCGCCCCTTTTTCCTAGTGTAAGCCATCTCTTCTCAGATGTGGAATGCAGTCCATAGACCAGACAGATAACAGAAGGAGACAATCTTCATCCTATGAGAACAATGAAAGCCCTTCCCCCCTTGACAAGTTTTTCAGCTTTTTCCCTTATCTTAATTGAAGATTGTCCCTCTCTGCAGTCTACCTGGGCACCTCCCTTCTGATCTGGCTGAACGGGGAGGGGGGTACTTTGCTTGTGAATATCTCTTAAACCATAAAGGTTTGAGAGATAAGACTTATATCGTTCTTCATGTTTTTTAATGCCTACAAAATAAAATAAAGATAAAACGAAGTATTACTATCCCTTTAAGCTAGATTGTGAAGTCTGGCTGTGGACTCTCTCTCGCCTGCATAAACCTCAGGAAATTGATAAGAAGTTTTCAAGCTTAGCATCTCTTAACCTAATAAAACATAGAAATAAAGGGAGGGTTAGAATGGGGGGGGGGGGTAATGCAGGTAACAAGTAAAATCACTTCCTTTTTCTTTGCTGCTCATCTACAAGGATAAGTATATTTATTGCTCCACTATATATGAATGTATATTAGCATTTACTAGTTCTTTCTGCTCATATTCAATAGTAAGTGTTTCATTATTATTATCCTCCTCCGTTTCAGGAGTTCAATATCGTTACTTAACACTGTAGCTTGTCTGCTTTCATTTTCAGTCTTTACTGTTTATTATATTCATTTTCTTTCCCCTATTCACCTTCTTTTTACTTCTATCCAGAATAAACTTGGTTTTGCTTTATTCCTTTATCCCTCTGACTTGTAATTTTATCTTGGGAGAGTCTTTCCTCTCCTTCAGTTATTGCTTTCTCTCTCTATCAGTTATCATTCTATACTGACCATTTTACTTCCTCTGTGCTCACGTATGCGCATTGGTATCTTTATACCTTGTGTTTATATATCTGCAGTTTTGTTGCTCTATTATTGCCTTTTATTTACTTTTTTTGAAGAGGTTCACTGTCTTCTACCTCCCTAACCTCCACATTCATCAGGGAACGTCTATTAGCCTGCATTACGTATTTTACTTGATATTCTATTACTTGCAGTAGCCATCTTGGTTTTGGGCAACATACTTCCTGCTTGAGCGCGCATGCCTGAATCACCTCAGAAGCCATCTCCATTTTGCTGGCTGCCTGCAACGGAGTTGGATGCCCTCTACTGTAACTGTTACTTTTAAGTTTATTCTGTGGGGAATTCTATTTTACTACATCTCACTTTTCTCATTACTGACATTATTTTTATCCTATTACTTTATTATATATTTTATTTAGTCAGATATTCACTCCTTATCTTTTAACCCCTGGATAAAAAATTTGTTGATTATGTCACATAAAAATTGGTCTCACCTTGCACCCCTTTAAAGGGAAATAAAATTCCTCATCATTTCTTGGCGGAGGATAATGTTTCCATTAATTCTGATTTACAGGAGGATCTAGCCTTAGCATCTAAATCAAATGAGGATCAAATTCAAATAATTATGGACCAAATGGTGAACAAAACCGTTTCCAACGGTATTTCCTCCTGCATGAACCAAATGTCTGAAACCTTGGCCAAACCTTTGGCTGATGTTATAAGCCAAAAAAAAAAGAAGCAGATCCCAATTAAATCAGAAATCCCAACCTTCTGTAAATATTCCTGGAGTAATCTCCAGAGAGAAGACTCCATGATAAAGTTGGGGGAAAACGGAAACGAAAATCTAAATATTGTTCCTCAGAAAGAGAAACTCATAGTTCTCATTTGAAATTGTTGGACAAAAATGAAAATCAGACACGTGGCTCACTACCTCATACCAGAACCTCACCTCGAGAGGATGGCAAACCGAGTGGACGAAACAAGGTCACGTCCAAATTTGACTCGTATTGTCTTGACTCTTCTTCAGAAGAGTCAGATACTGACACAGGAACGTTGGGATCAATCCTCTAGTGACAATGATTATACACCCGGACAATCTGATCTTGAGTTAGACTCTGAGGACAAAAATGTTGATGAACAGGGTATGCCCCTGTTTGATCCCACGGCCATCAAACACCCTAGATCCGCAGAATGGATACCAAAAGACTATGTGGCTAAATATATCAATCTGTGGGTGCGCAAGGGTCTGGACAATAAATCCAGAAATAAATTATGATCAGAGTGCCCCAGACTGTCCGTAAACAAACCTTGTGGGACCCCTATTATGGACCCACAAATGGCACAGTTCACCGCCAAGTTGGGTAGAGACCCTAGAAAGGGCATAGAGAGATCCCTGAAACAATGTTAGGACAAATTGCTTAGCATTGTGGGCCCTTTGGCTAAGATATTTAACTTGACCGAAGAAGCAATTGCCAAATCTTCATTAATTGACCTCAGTACTCTTAGGGGTTGGATACAGAGCACATTTTGCTTACTCTGCAATGCCAACATAGCTCTGTCTACAGAGACGGAGAGCCATACTTCTTCGTATAGACCCTAAACTCTCAGATATGGCTTCCACAGAAGCAGGCCCTGAAGCGAACGGCCTCTTTTTCAGTTAATCCTTCATTAATAACTTAGGGAAATTTGTCAATACCTTTACAGCCCTTGACAAAGCCCAGACCTCCACAAAAAAGGTTTTTAGTAGATGGGTTTTTGCCAGGGCCAGGAAAGGTAGAGGTCGCTTTCCCGGCCGAACTTTGGATTCCGATAGAATACACTACAGGAATCCTCAAGACCCATCACAATTTGGGAGAGGAGCCTACTCCCAGGAGACCATGACTTCAAATCCTTTCTATCCACCACGTGGCAGAGTCTGGAGATCAAAGATCATGAGATGACTTCCCTGTTCTAGACCATTTTCAGGTAAGTACCCTACCTCCTTCTCCCTCCAGAGAAAAAGTGGGTGGCAGACTCACCCATTCTTTCCAAGCCTGGTCTATAATTACCTCAATGGGTACTTCAAACTATCCAAGGCTATCAGATACCAGACAAATTCCCTCATTTTATCCAATTCTCCAAGGAAGATTTCTGTCTAGTGGATTTAGAGGTCCTAGAGCTTCAGAAAAAAGGCTTGTGACGGATACCCGTACTCAGACTGAGTAGCTCCGCCAAAACTGTGCTTCCTTAACCAAGGACAACACTCAGGATCTCCACCAGCCAGGAATCAGGATTATAGCTCCATTCACCCAGTAACTTAGGCAGGACTCAGTGTAGGATGAGCACACTCTGGAGACAGCAAGCAGCCCCAAGCAGATTTAGAAAAAGAACTCTTTTATTGAATCAAACACACAGCTTATATACACTTACAGAGACTCTTATCAAAATCAGCATGTAAACTAGGACTTGGGACGGTGTTGCTGCACTTGACCAATCAGCCACCAACACCCTTATCAAGATAAGAATGCAAATTAGGACTTGAAAATGGGGCATTCTAACTGTATCATAAATAACCTCCCATGATTGGTCAAGGAAGTACAGCAAGAATCAATTGACATTCCAATCATTCCTTAGCACAGACCTGAAGTACATTGCAAGTGTTGCCCAACCCCCATTTCACCAAATGCCTTTACAGACTTTATAGTGTAACACCACACACTATTACATTATACCACACAATATACAATACAATGAGCTATATTTCAAATGTTATAGTCCTGTTCTGTGACACCCTATGCCCACCAAGAAGCACAGGGTGACTTACACACACAAGAGGACTGGGAATTTGGGAAAGCCGCTTCCCCATGCATAGAGTCCATAGTCTGTAGGCCCCTCCAGAAGCCAAGTGCCCTGTGGTTTCCGTGACAAGGCTCTATTAACCAAGCCCCTCTGATGACACCAGGTTTTATAGGCAATATCTTCCTGGTACACAAAAAAGACTCAGGGGTATGCGCAGACATAAATCTGAAAGATTTGAATGCATTCATCCTATAAAGACATTTCAAAATGGAGGGCATTCATTGCCTCAGAGACCTTTTATTGTCAGCAGACTGGATGGTCAAACTGGATTTGAAAGACGCCTACCTAATGATTCCCATTGCCGATCATCAACAGAATCTCCTTCAATTTATTTGGAGAGGAGCGACATGGAAGTCCAGTTTGACCTACTGTCAGCTCCATGGTGCTTCACGAAGATCATGAAACTCGTGGTCTCCTTCTTGAGAAGCAGAGGCGTACGCATGATCATATATCTAGACGATATGTTGATCATGTCCCAAAATTTGGATATACTCCAAAACATCTTCACTTGACAATCCAAACTCTAACTGACCTCGGCTTCATCATAAACTGGAAGAAGTCGGGGATTCATCCTACTCAAAACATAGAATTCCTGGGATTCGTAGTAGATTCCCTACACTTGACTCTTTGCTTACCACGCAAAAAATTAAAGAATACTTGCAGTGAAATAAAATCCATTTTAAAAATGGAATACATTTCTCTGAGGATGATAGCGAGAATACTGGGTCTCCTATCGGCCTCGATCCAAGCCATATTTCCGACACCCCTTCATTATCGATCTCTTCAAAAGTAAAAAATTATATACCTTTGCAGGGGTCTTGGTTACTCAGATCTGATTCCCTTTTCCATGGATGTGAAGGAAAAACTTCTATGATGGTTACACCACATGGAAGCATGGAATGGGAGAGCAATATTCCGGATGTCTTCAGAACTATTTATAGAGTCCGACCCAAACAATCTAGGCTGGGGAACATGCTGTGGAGATCTGACCACAGGAGGGAAATGGTGTCTCACAGAACAAGATATGCACATCAACTGCTTGGAATTATTAGCAGGGTCGTTTGCGATAGAAAGCTTTATGAAACAAACGTCGAATTGTTGCATCCTACTGAAGATGGACAACATATCAGAAGTAAGGTACATAAATCATCTGGGTGGCACGAAATAGAAACCTCTAGCAACTCTAGCAAAAGACATTTGGCACTTCTGTCTGGACAGAAACATCTTGGTTCAGGTAGAATACTTAGCAGGTCTATCCAATACCATAGCGGATTGGAATTCCAGATACCTAATAGATTCAAGCGATTGGACTCTGCGGCCCCTGTGTTGGACCTCTTTGCCTCCAGATTAAACACTCGAATTCCAAACTTCTTCAGTTGGAGGCCGGATTCAGAGGCATTAGCACTAGACACTTTTCTCCAGGCTTGACCCACTCAGGGAAGCTACACTTTTCCCCCCTTTGCTATGATTCCCTGAATCTTCCTCCATGTCAGGAGACAAGAGATCACTTTAGTCAACCATGGTTCCATCCACTTCTAGAGATGTCCATAGACCTCCACCGTTTCTTAACTTCGAATCCTCATTTGCTTATGGATCCAGCAGGGAACTCTTATGATCTCTTACTTTAAAACCAACTACATCTGCTACTGCTGGATTATCGACGGTTCTGGTTTCCAAACTGGAAGGATTCATTTAGATACATCTACGGTAAGACATCTATTTTCAAGCTAGTCGCCATGCATTTAATGAATACATGGCGACTTGCTATTATCTGAAAGTTCCGCTTTAACTCCCAGTTTCTACAGCTACCATAGCTAGGTGGATCTGTTGGATCATGCACGCTTCTGGGATTGATACTAACCTTTTTGGTGCCCACTCCTCTAGACAAGCGATGGCCTCCAAATCCTTTCTGTTTGGGGGTAGACTTGAAGATATCCTCAAAGCAGCGGACTGGTCCAGGGAATCCACCTTCAAAACATTTTATTTCAAACCTATTAACCATGTAATGTGTAATGTTATACAACAGCTCTAAGAGCCTCCGTGTCTAGCTATATAATTTGTGGATTTTCCTAACTTTGTGAAGGAAAGTCAGAATTTTATTAAAGACACAGAGGCAAGTATTATCCCCCCCTGTTCTAACCCTTCCTCTGTTTCTATGTTTTACTTAGGTTAAGAGATGCTAAGCTTGAAAACTTCTTATCAATTTCCCAAGGTTTATGACAGTGTTCACATCTATTTCATCTTCTACACCAAAGAAAGGTTAAGTGGTTTTACTTGCTACCTGCCTTATACAACTAATATTTGTACAGCTGTGAAGGTCTTGATTGGTTACCTGTTATAAGGGGTGGGGTTAATGAACTGTTACATTATATTTTTTGTTATATAACTATTAGCTTTGCTGCTGAGTAGAAAGAATGGAGTTATTGCATAATACTCGCCTCCGTGTCTTTAATAAAAACCTGACTTTCCTTCACAAAGTTAGGAAAATCCACGAATTTTGAAAGCTCTTTCAAATTGTCAAAGTTATATTTAAGTAATAGGGTCCCTTTAATCCTAGTGGTCTCTATGAATCAATTCCCTACAGATTGGTTCTCTAGAATTAGTTTTTAATTAGTACAGGATCTGAAGTCCATGGAGGCGGACATGATTCTTTGTTTCAGGTTTCCTACTAGCCAAACTCCTCCCACTGAGTCCCGGAGCCCTGCAAAAAAGAAACATGTCTGCTTCCAGGGACACAATATTCAGTAACAATTAAAAGATTTTTGGAGAATGAATTCACATGTAATTGTTTTATAGTTACCTTTAGGATTTCCTGCACAGATTGAGGTTAATCAGGGTTTATTATTAGATGTTAGTATTAGTTTAAAATGCATTGGATACCTCTCTGGCACTGAAATGGTTAAAGAAATGTGAATGCTGCTCCCACATGAAGTATGACACACAAAACAACGGCTTTGAAATGCTTGTTAGAATAGAAAAACAAGTATCTAAGTCACAGCAGGAGACTTGGGGAAAATGTTCCTGCTACCAAGTAGGAAAGAAGTAATCCTGTTCAGTACAGAAAGCAGTGGAACGACTGCAGCCAGTGGACACTGAATACCATATTGAGACTGATGCCTTATGAGTAATAAACATTGGAGCAGGGGAAAAACTACCACTGGTGCAAAGTCCAGCCAACTTTAGTGGTCCATTGAATACTGAAAACAAAAAAATGTTTAAAGAGGAACTTTGCTTACATCTATTTCATCTTCTACACCAAAGAAAGAGGAAGTGGTTTTACTTGTTACCTGCCTTATACACCTGTGAAGGTCTTGATTGGCTACCTGTTATAATGGGTGGGGTTAATGAGCTGTTACATTATATTTTTTGTTATATAACTATTAGCTTTGCTGCTGAGTAGTAAAGAATGGAGTTATTGCATAACACCTCTGTGTAAAAGCTTACCGTTTATACCACTGGCTCAGTTATGGGCAAAAGGTGGTAGAATGTTAATTCCAGTCTAGTACAGGCTTGTGTGCACCAGGTGACGTGTCACATAAGGGCAGGACAAGGGGCGGGATAACAGAGAATGATAGGAGTGACTAAGTAACCGCACGGTAACCAGATTGACACATACCTCCCAACATTTCAAATTGCCAAAGAGGGACACTTGTGTTTTAGTGGGTGTTTCTGGAGGCGTGGCTGGTGGGTGGGGCATTACCAGAAATTTTTAACCTATTTCATGACCCGTTGTCACCTCCTTGTGTAACCTAATAAATGATTTAGAACAAGACCAAAGTATTTTATTTACACACACTAACTTATAAACACATATACTGACCTTTAATCAAACAATAATGTGAGTTTTATTGCTGTGGAGCAATGTGATACACTTATATTCACACCACACAATCTGATCTCCTACAAAGAGGGACATAAGGGTGGGAAAGAGGGACAATGGGATTTAGGTCTAAAAGAGGGACTGTCCCTCCTAAAGAGGGACACTTGGGAGATATGTTGACAAGCAAAGTAGCGCTCACAATGCTCTACACATCACAAGGTTAAACTTTAATCTTCTTTTGTGCCTTATCGATCAGTTTTCTGGTAGGAACTGGACTGGAAGCATCCCTACCTCCGTCCTTTATACTATGTTTTTATTAATTTTGACATTAATATAAACATTACATAACAATTAAATTTATAATTACAATTATTGATATGAATGAATATTTATACAACATTGTATTAAAAAAAATTAAATAATAGCATAATATTAACATATGAACTTAGTTATAACATTATTATATACACATAACTTAGAAATATATAACCAGTAAAGTATAAGGAATTTGCCAGGAAGAGAAGAAACAACTAATGTATAAATGTAAGTTGTTTTTATACTTTAAAGGGATAGTAATACTTCATTTTAACTTTATTTTATTTTGTAGGCGTTAAAAAAACATGAAGAATGATATAAGTCTTATCTCTGAAACCTTTATGGTTTAAGAGATATTCACAAACAAAGTATCCCCCCCCTGTTCAACCAGATAAGAAGGGAGATGCCCAGGTAGACTGCAGAGAGGGACAATCTTCAATTAAGATAATGGAAAAAGCTGAAAAACTTTTCAAGGGGGGAAGGGCTTTCATTGTTTTCATACAAAGAAAATTGTCCCCTTCTGTTATCTGTACTGTCATACAACCTGATCCACATCTGAGAAGAGATGGCTTACACTAGGAAAAAGGGGCGGGGAGGGGAACTTTGCTTGTGAATATCTCATAAACCATAAAGGTTTGAGAGATAAGACTTATATCATTCTTCATGTTTTTTTAATGCCTACAAAATAAAATAAAGTTAAAACGAAGTGTTACTATCCCTTTAAGGAGGAATTTACTGTCTGAACTATAGTTGCTGTCTAACCAAGGGGACCAAACTTAAAGAAAATTTTCAAAATTACCCAATTCAACGGCACTTAGATATTCATTTCTGCAAATAAAATTGATTTTATCCAGTATGTTCTTCCAAGAAATGTCAATTTTTTTTCCACTGGGAGGCGAGAGATGTTCTGGGGGCTAGCGTTACTTACTAATTCAATCTTTTGTCCAAGTAAAGCTTCATGACTCTTAAGTTCAATATTTATATTTAAGATTTGTGAAATTAGATTATTTAACTTGTTTCAGATTATTGCAACCTTAGGACATGTCCACCATATATGATGAAAGGTGCCAGTTCATCACACCCTCGGAAACATACATCCGAAGCATCTTTATACACCTGAGCTAATTTAGCCAGAACCAAGTAAAAAAGATGAAACATCTTGTAAGGCTGTTTAGTGAAGTTAGTATTTAGACTGCTTTTATGGATGTGTAAGGTCACCTCCGTCCTTGTGCAGCAATTGTGTTACAGCATTTGGGTGGGTCCTTTCCTTTGTTTGGGCATGTTGAAGTGTTTACATTAAATAACTGATGATTGTTCTCTAGGGAGAGAAGACCGATGGAAATGTGCCTCTGGATTAGGATTGGAGCTGGGTAATCTGGGGGGAAATGCAGTAAAGTGTGATAAAGTGGAGATGAATTCTCCAGTGTTCTAAACTCTCTAAGTCATATGTTATTCTATGCAGCTAATGCACTAAGAGATCTGTAACTTGAGAGATCGTAGTGCATCGGTGCCATAGACAAACATAGGTTTTAGAGAGTTTAGAACACTGGAGACATTGAGGGTTATGCACTAAGTTGTTACTGGAAGGTGATAAAGTAAAGATGACTTCTCCAGTAACGTCGCTTCTCCAATTCATATGTTATGTTATGGAGTTAATGTACTAATATTTCAACAACTTTGGAGATCTTAGTGCATAGACTCTATATAATAACATAGGAACTGGATAAGTGATATCATTAGAAAAGTTATCTGCATGTTATCACTTCTTTATCATGCCTTACATATTAGAGTTACATACCTCCCAAGTGTTCTTCTTTAAGAGATATTAGGGGTACATACCTCCCAAGTGCCCCTCTTTAGAAGATATTAGGGGTCCATTCCTCCCAAGTGTCCCTCTTTACAAGATATTAGGGGTCCAAACCTCCCATGTGTCCCTCTTTAGGAGATATTAGGGGTCCAAACCTCCCAAGTCTCTCTCTTTAGGAGATATTAGGGTTCCATACCTCCCTAGTATGCCTCTTTAGGAGATATTAGGGGTATATACCTCCCAAGTGTCCCTCTTTAGGAGGGACAGTCCCTCCTTGAGTCCTGAATCCCTCTGTCCCTCTTTCCCACCCTGGTGTCCCTCTATTTAAGAGATCAGACTGTGTGGTGTGTATATAAGTCTATCACATTTCTCCACAGTAATAAAACTCACATTATTGTTTGATTAAAGGTCAGTATATGTGTTTATAAATTAGTGTGAGGGCAATGCATTGCTGAGTAGTGTCAGTGAGTGGAGGTGTTAATTTAACCCCTTAAGGACCCTTGACGTACCAGGACCGTCACGGTCCTTGAAATACTCAAGGACCGATGACGGTCATAGTACGTCACGTACTTTTTACTTACAGCGCTCTACCGGGAGCGCTGTAAGTAAAAATAGGGCCTGAAATTGACCGCTCCAAGATCGGAGCGATCTCTATCAGGCCCCATAATGACGCGCCGATACACGGGACAGGTCACGTGTACCGGCACCTCCAAGTGCTCCTATGCGGTCATTATGGGACGGAAATGTCCCAGGACCGCCGGTCCTTAAGGGGTTAAAATTAAGACAGGAAATCAGTGCTAGGTGAGGTGGGCAGTGCATTGCTGAACAGTGTCAGTGAGTGTTGAGAAGGAAGCCAGTGCTAGGGGAGATAGTCAATGCATTGCTGAGAAGTGTCAGAAAGTGGAGGAGTTAAAATAAGGTTAAGACAGGAAGTCAGTGCTAGGGGCGGGGGGCATTGCTCAGCATTGTCAGTGAGTGGTTAAAACAGGAAGTGCTTGTACAGCGTATACCTTAATTAACATAATCTATTAGGCAAAACCTAGTTTTCCAAATACAAATTGCTAATATAACATCTATACCATGTTGAAAGCTCTTAAAAATCCTCCTTGTTTTAGGGAATAGGGTTGGTTGAATCCTTTAAGAACCAGAATGTTGACAAATGCATTGCTTCTAAATACATTGCAAACCCAACAATTCCTTAAAGGGTTAATCACTGACATACCTATCTAAACTTAAAAACATCATAAGGGGTACGCTTTTAGCTGCTGCCTCGGATTCTATCGCTCATTTCAAAAAATCGTTGGAAGGAGGGGGAAGCTTCTATTGCTTTGAAGAAAACAATCGTTTTGTAGCAGTTCGCCAAAAGGATACTGTGTGACCTTAACTGCACCTTGAATTTCTGTACACAGGAACTCTGGAAAGGGAACAATTATATAACTGAAGATAGCTCAAACAAAACAGCAACAAAAAATGGAACAGATTAAAATCACGAAACAGCAAGATTCTAACCTCATATGTTTTTCTCACATCAGGAACGCTGTCCTGTAGGCATATATAATTGCAGAAGCACACACAATGACACATTTAATTTATCTGCGCAGATTAATGTTACTATGTACCAGGCAAGGGGGAAAAAAAGAGATATCAAATAATAGGAACTGCAAGTATTCGTTAAAAATACACATTTTTATCTGTGAACCTGCAATTTAACCCTTTAAGAACTCGAGAGGTGGGCAACGCATTGCAGAGCAATGCGTTGATGTGTTGCCTACCTCTCGAGTTCTTAAAGGGACGCAGAATCAGTTACATTTTTATAAAAAAAAACAAAAACTAACAAATAACAAAATTATATGGTACGGCTTTTCCTGCTCAGGAAAAATAAGATCCTCCCATTGCTGCCTTTGCTTCTGACAAAAGTTAAAACAGTTCAGACTATTTACAATGTAAAATGATGGGCTATTTTGTTACTTGGATGATGAAATTCATACTTCTAAAGTTTGTTTTAACTTAATAAGAGGAGGGCAGCACCCGTGGGTCTTTTCAAAAATAGCATTATTTGCACAAATGATCAAGGGAACGTGGTCGACGTTTCTGTCCTCCTCTTCTATCTATCTATCTATCTATCTATCTATCTATCTATCTGTCTATCTATCTATCTATCTATCTGTCTATCTATCTATCTATCTATCTATCTATCTATCTATCTATCTGTCTATCTATCTATCTATCTATCTATCTATCTATCTATATATCTATCTATCTATCTATCTATCTATCTATCTATCATCTATCTATCTATCTGTCTGTCTGTCTATCTATCTATCTATCTATCTATCTATCTATCTGTCTATCTATCTATCTATCTATCTATCTATCTATCTATCATCTATCTATCATCTATCTATCTATCATCTATCTATCTATCTGTCTGTCTGTCTATCTATCTATCTATCTATCTATCTATCTATCTGTCTATCTATCTATCTATCTATCTATCATCTATCTATCTATCTGTCTGTCTATCTATCTATCTATCTATCTATCTATCTATCTATCTATCATCTATCTATCTATCTGTCTGTCTGTCTATCTATCTATCTATCTATCTATCTGTCTATCTATCTATCTATCTATCTATCTATCTATCTATCTGTCTGTCTATCTATCTATCTATCTATCTATCTATCTATCATCTATCTATCTATCATCTATCTATCTATCTGTCTGTCTGTCTATCTATCTATCTATCTATCTATCTATCTATCTATCTATCTGTCTGTCTATCTATCTATCTATCTATCTATCTATCTATCATCTATCTATCTATCTGTCTGTCTGTCTATCTATCTGTCTGTCTGTCTGTCTGTCTATCTATCTATCTATCTATCTATCTATCTATCTATCTATCTATCTATCTATCTATCTGTCTGTCTATCTATCAGTCTACAGTATGTAATAACATACTGTCTGTCTGTCTGTCTGTCTGTCTATCTATCTATCTATCTATCTATCTATCTATCTATCTATCTATCTGTCTGTCTATCTATCAGTCTACAGTATGTAATAACATACTGTCAATCTATCTAGTACAGTATGTAATAACACCTTTATTATTAAACAATAACAAAATCAAAGTGGCTGCTACAAAATTCCAGTAATAACATGTAGCAAGTCAATTGCACATCATAAATATGTTCAACTCACCCGTATCAGTATTGTGTGGCAAGTCTGACGTAGCCACCAGCAATCATAGCATGATTTCAGCAAACGAGAAGACACAGATAAGGAGAGCTGCACGAGCTCACTAAGACTTCATACACCAATTAGGAAACTTCCATTCGATTAAAGTTCCTCTTTATTGCAAACATCTTTAACCCCTTAAGGACTGGGAAAATCTGAGGTGGATTTCACTTAAGGACCGGAGCAATTATGACCTTTTTGACTATGTCTTTGTTCAACAGTGTTTTCCCTCTAAGTCTTTTATCCCACCCCCATAAATTATATACTGTTTTTTAAGCACAAATAGGGCTTTCATTTGATACCCTACTTATATGGATAACGCACCATTTACTTTATTAAAATTAAAAAAACATGTAAACAAAATGTAAAAAAAAACACCATTTTTGTTTTTTCCCTTGGGATCAGTTGGGCACAAAGGGTTACATTTTTATGGCGACTGCATGAAAGGTATGACCGGTCAGTCATACCTACAAAATGTGCAGTTTAAAGTGGCCACTGTCCCACCCGGGTGAAAATCCCCATGTCCCTTTTTCCCACCCTATTTTGACACTTTTGTATCCGTGACATTTGATGGTGTGTATAAGTGTATTACATGGCTCCACAACAATCACACTTCCAATATTGTTTAATGAGATGTTTTTTTTTAAATAAAATTTTTTTGTAAAAAAAAAAAAGTGTGTTGTGTTTAAAAAAAAAAAAAAAAAAAAAAGTATCATTGCAGGTCAGAAATTGAACTGCATTTAGCAAGCCTCTGGCACCAGCAGTGAAGGGGTTAATACCCCCAGCTGCTGTATTTTCTTTGCCACTAGGTGTCTCCTGTCTACTTCTCTCTCCCTTACTTTGATAGTAAGGGAGACAGAGGCAGACGAGACAGGCAGAGACAGCATGCGTTCTGTGATGCCTCTGTCTCTCACTATTCCGGTACATGTGATCACTGCCACGGCGATCACATGAACCGGAACAAGCAAGAAGGGTTGAGACTGAACACCCCAGTCTCAGACCGCTCAGTCTCAGCCTGGCATTAATGATAGCAGCGTGCACGGAGGCACGCTGCTATCATTTAAGCCATGACGGTCCTGGTACGTCATTGATCCTTAACGCAAATCCAGCCATGACGTACCAGGACAGTCAAGGGTCCTTAAGGGGTTAAAAGCATTCAGCAATGTACAAGGAGGTTTGTAGAGTATCACAATAGGCCTATGACTAAGTGGGGGTTCTCCCAAGAAACGCATTAGGCGGATCACCACCGTTGATTTGTTGTGATACTCTATAAACCTCCTTGCACATTGCTGAATGCTTTTAAAGATGTTTGCAATAAAGCAGAATTTTAATCGAATGGAAGTTGCTTTTATTATGAAACATTACTATCCCTTTAACGCCTTGGATGCTAAAGAGATCTCCAACAAATTGCTTTGCAATGCGTTGGAGATCTCATTAGCAACCAAGGGATTAAAGCTTTTTTTTGTCCTTGTTTGTTGTGTGCTAAGGGTATTTTCTGTGAAAGGAAACAGTGAGTGAGACTGTGGCAGGATCTAGTATGGAATGGGGGTGTGGTCATGGGTGGAGCTAAGGGCACCCAGAGTGCCTTGCCTACAGGCACCTGGGATGTAAATCTGGCACTGATTGGTTCTCTCTAGAATTGGCCCATTTTCTTTAGTAGAGCAGCCTCATAGACGCCAATATGGAATGCTCTTTAGTACCGAAATCACACTCTTCTGTAATGAAAATATTAAAATCAAACGTAACATAGAATTTGACGGCAGATAAAACCCAGTTGGCTCATGTAGAATCTGCAGGAGCTGCTTCCCCTGACACATAACTAAGCCTGTTTTCAGTTAAGAGTATTTAGTTTTCAGTGATAGATTTCCTATAAAGCAGCCAGCGGTGTTTTCTTTGCCATAATCCTAACATCAGAGCTTACATAGCCGTGCCATTTTACATGAAGGAAGAAATGCTGTTTTGATAAATATTATTTTTACGCATGTGCCTGAATATACATGTCAAATTATCCATCAGGGCCGTATTTCCCAATAGGCAGAGTAGTAGAATACCTAGATCTCGATAGTTTGAAGGGCGGTGACTCAGCTGTTCTGGCCACACCCACATTCGGAATGGTGGGTGTGGCCAGAACAATCTCCATGAACCAGTTTAGAGGCTATTATTTAACCTCTTGGGTGCTAGAGAGATCTCCAAAGCATTGCTGAGCAATGCAATGGAGAGTTCTGTAGCAAACAAGGGGTTAAAGCTTTTTCTGGTACTTGCTTATTATAGGCCAAGGGTATTTTCTGTGTCAGGAAACAGTGGATGGGACTGGGGGGCAGGGTCAGGTGAGGTGTGGGGGTGTGGCCATAGGCAGAGCTAAGATCACCTAGACTGCCTTGCCTAGGGGTGACTGGGAAGCAAATCCAGTCCTGTTAACCAGTTCAATGCCAGAAATGCTCACAATCCAAGTTACAGAATACTTCTTCAAGGAAATTGAGTTTGCAAGTAAATGTTTGCACCATTGGGAAATAAAGCCTCATTTAACCCCTTAACAACAGGTTATATGCCAGGACTGTCACTTCTGTCCAGACGTCATGGAATTCTGGGATAGTAGCGCGGCTGCGCGCCATTCTGCAATCTCAGAACGCATTGCTGAAGGATAAAAAAAGTGCTGTGGTTCTCTTGAGCCGTCCACCTCATGGTCGTTCAAGTGTTAAATCAATGAGAATTTGGGGAACATTTATTGTTTTCCGACAGGATACTCTAAGGCTTGCCTTAGATCCTATGACTTTTTCAGATTTACATCCCAGGCTACGTAAGGCACTCCAGGCACCCTTAGCTCCACCTATGACCACACCCTCACAATTCATATGACCCTGCCCCTAGTCTCACCCACTGTTTTCTGGCACATAAAATACCCTTGGCCTATAACAAGCAAGGACAAGAAAGTCTTTAACCCGTTGGCTGCTAGAGAAATCTCCAATATATTTCGGAGATCTCTAGCATCCAAGGGGTTAAATAATATTCTGTAAAGGGTCAGAAACTGGCGCAGGAACACTGAGATTGGCCACACCGATAATTCAGAATGTGGGTGTGGCCAGCGCTGCTGAGTTCTAAGACGTCCCCTATTGGGAAATCCGGCCCTGAATGGCACTCTAAACTCCATCAATGTCACAGAGCTCCCAAACGTGTTCCAAAGCAGTAGCTGATTATCAGGGGAGAGTGGAATCATTTCTGCCAGGAGGAAAATAAAAGCGCCAAATCAAATCCAGAGGACGCGGTGAAGGGACTGATACTGTCAAGGCCCGGTTTACTATTAGGCAAAATAGGCAACTGTCTAGAACAGTGATTTTCTACCAGGGTGCCAAGCAATTTGGTGTGCCACAGAAATCCACTTGGGGCTAGGGTGACCACATTTCAATTCTGCCATTCAGGGACACTGCTGAGAGAAGAGCGCACTACAGAGTTCTAACCACTAGAGGGAGAACTGCCCACTGACTGCTGCGACAGAAAGCCATGTCTGTGGTGGCTCCAAGATAATGTACTTCACACCCAAAACCTCAGATTAGCATTACACTGCAACAATACTACACTGCAGCTCCTGATTGATGTCAGTATCAAGGCACAGTTCTCTATTGTTCAGAACTCTGTCCGGAAGCCATTTTTCTGTAGCCCAGCCGAGACATCACTTTGTGACAGTAGTCTATGGGTCATTCTTCTTCTAGTGTTGAGACCTCTGAGTTCAGGAATCGTCATTCTGGGACATTGTACTCTCCCAGAAGGGGGCTGCCCGGGACAAGGGACAAACATTTAAAATCTGGGACTATACTGGGCAATCCGGGACATGTGGCCACCCTACTTAGGTTCCCCTTATTTTCTACCTAAATGTGGATGTTGAGTTTTAGATCTATTTTTATGGAATGGTTATGCACAATATGTTTGTTTTTGTTATTGTAATATTAAAAATAGCTATATATTAATGTATCTGTACCCTTCATTACAACTTGACAAATTACCTATAAAATAATAGGTGTGCCCCAAAAATTCCAGATTACTATAATGGTGCCTTGAGCAAACAAGATTGGGAAACACTGGTCTAGAGAACCAAGTATTGAAATACGCCTCCCCTGTGCCAACAGCTAGATGAGGAATTGGGGCAGGGCCGGATTCACATCCCAGTCACCCCTAGGCAAGGCACTCTAGGTGACCTATGGCCACACCCCCACACCTCACCTGACCCCGCCCCCTGCCCCATCCACTGTTTCCTGACACAGAAAATACCCTTGGCCTATAATAAGCAAGAAAAACAAAATAATAAAAATAAAAGCTTTAACCCCTTGTTTGCCAGAGATCTCGCTAGAATCCAAGAGGTTAAATAATAGCCTCTAAACTGGTTCATGGACATGGAGATTGTTCTGGCCACACCCACAATGCAGAATGTGGTTGTGGCCACCGCCCTTCAATGTACGGAGCTCTAGGCATGTACCTACTCTGCCTATTGGGAAATCCGGCCCTGAATTGGGGGGATGGGAACTGCAGTCCCCAACAACTGGAGAGTCAATGGTTGTCTGTCATTCTGGGCTAGATTGTAAACTCTCACAAGCAGGCTCTTTATCTGTGTGCTACAATATATGTAGTGTTTCTAATGTACATTGATACAGCATATATTGGCTCTCTAGAAATAAGAATAATAACAATAACAACTATCACCTACAAACAAACTTGGTGATTTTGAAAGAGCTGTTAAAATCTTCTGTATGATGCATTAGTCATTTTTTATTTAGAAATCTAGGTTTTTAGTTAGTTGCATAGATTATGCTAATTATGGCATGCCATTCAGATATTTCCTGTCCTAGTCCTTCATTTCCTCCGCCTCACTCACTGACACTGCTCAGCAATGCATTGGCCCACCCAGGGTCGGCCAAAGACATTGTGCTGCCTGGGTCCAAGGATGAAATGCTGCCCCCCCTCCGCACACCAAAACCACGCCCACCAAAACATGCCACATCCTTCATTATATTAACCCCTCTCCTGCCCCTACAACCACACAGAACTGTGCATCTTTTCCCCTCACCCCTTGTGCCTGTCTTTTCTCCTCTTTTCATCCCTTGTGCCTCTTTTTTCACCCCTTGTGCCTCTCTGTTCCCCTCTTTTCATCCCTTGTGCCTCACTTTTCCCCTCTTTTCATCCCATGTGCCTCTTTTTTCACCCCTTGTGCCTCTCTGTTCCCCTCTTTTCATCCCATGTGCCTCTTTTTTCACCCCTTGTGCCTCTCTGTTCCCCTCTTTTCATCCCTTGTGCCTCTCTTTTCCCCTCTTTTCATCCCTTGTGCCTCTCTTTTCCCCTCTTTTCATCCCATATGCCTCTTTTTTCACCCCTTGTGCCTCTCTGTTCCCCTCTTTTCATCCCTTGTGCCTGTCTTTTCTCCTCTTTTCATCCCATGTGCCTCTTTTTTCACCCCTTGTGCCTCTCTGTTCCCCTCTTTTCACCCCTTGTGCCTCTCTGTTCCCCTCTTTTCATCCCTTGTGCCTCTCTTTTCACCCCTTGTGCCTCTTTCTCCCCCCTTGTCTGTTTCTCTTCTCCTTCTGGCTCGTTCCCTCTCTTCTCTGCTTGTCTGGCTCTCCTCCTGCTTTTTACTCAGTTTCCCCACTGCCCTGCACTGATGACAGCCGGGACCGCAGTGTGGTGCATGCTGGGATTTTCTTTGTCAGTCTGGGCGCCAGTTTTAAACTTGCACTGGTCTCCGAAGTGAGGAAGAAAACATTGGCATGCTCCACACGGCGTCAAAGCATGTGAGGTATCCTTTTAAAATGTTGCCCTCTATTGGGCGCACAACACAATGGCGCATTCAAAATGCCGTTGTGCGCATAACAGCGATATCAAAATGCCGCCTGTATGAAAATAGCATCATTCTGCTATTGCATACCACAATATTGTGTCCTTCCAAAGAACTCTGCATCACTGTTAACCACTTAAAGACCAGGGACATGAAGAGACAACCTGTTCTCTCCCCAGCCACTGAGGTTCATCTCACCCCAACCAGAGACTCTCCATCAACCCATACACTGCCATTAAAAAGATTTTAACTCCCTGTTACTTCCCACAATATCTTGTCCTCTCCCAAACGCCGCCCAAGAGTTTCATTCAGGGAGTACTGAGTCAAAAGGTTTGGCAGACAAGAAGTTAAGGTCCCGTCCAATTGCTCATCCTGCTCCCTGTTGATGCTCACATCCACCTCAAATTTAACCCTATTAGTGCCAGAGGGATAGGAAACGTATTGCTTTGCAATGTGTTGCATACCCGTCTGCCACTACCAATAGCAACTCATTCATATATTTCGTCCTTTATGCTGTAGTGTCCACAAGTTCTCATTCCAAGTCACCTCTTAACACCTCCCTTGCAGTCGTGGTTTCGCCACTCCACTTCCTCTGTTGCCTGCATGTGCCCTCTCTATATGTTATTGGCACTCAAAGGGTTAATAAGTGCCTGGCTTACCAGCTGCAAACAGAGGATTCACACAAGTAAAAGGAACGGGGTTTAGCGAGCGCAGCTGGGAGCAGACAGCACAAGCCATGGGAAGTAACAAGGAGTTAAAATCTTTTTAATGGCAGTGTAAGGGTTGATGGAGAGTCTCTGGTTGGGGTGAGATGAACTGCAGTAGCTGAGGAGAGAACAGGTTGTCTCTTCATGTCCCTGGTCTTCAAGTAGTTAACAGCGATGCAGAGTTCTTTTGAAGGACACGATATTGTGGCATGTGATATCAGAATGTCGCTATTTTCGTGCAGGCGGCATTCTGATATCACTGTTATGAGCACAATGGCATTTTGAATGTGCGGTTGTGTTGTGCACCCAATTGAGGAAGATATTTTAAAAGGATACCCGCATGTGACACTGTCCCAGCCGTCATCAGTGCAGGCAGTGAGTAGACGCTGCACACAAAATACATGCCTTGGGGCAGCAAATTGCCACCCCTGTGAGAGTGCCGCCTGGGTCCATGGCCCCACTGGGACCCATGTAAGGGCCGGCCCTGGGCCCACCTCTCCTAGCACTGACTTTGTGTCTTATCCCTGCATTACTGCTTCCACTCACTGTGGCTGCTCAACAATGCACTGCCCACCTCCCATAGAACTGACTTCCTGTCTTATCCCAACATTACCTCCCCCACTCACTGACACTGCTCAGCAATGTATTGCCCACCTCCCCTAACACTGACTTTATGTCTTATTTCTATATTACCTCCCCACTCACTGTCACAACTCAGTAATACATTTCCCACTTCCCCTAGCACTGATTTCCTGTCTTATCCCTACATTATCTCCTCACTCACTAACACTGTTCAGCAATGCACTGCCCACCTCCCCTAGCACTGATCTCCTGTCTTATCCCTACATTACCTCCCCACTCACTGACACTGCTCAGCAATGTATTGCCCACCTCCCCTAACACTGACTTTATGTCTTATTTCTATATTACCTCCCCACTCACTATCACAACTCAGCAATACATTTCCCACTTCCCCTAGCACTGATCTCCTGTCTTATCCCTACATTACCTCCCCACTCACTGACACTGTTCAGCAATGCACTGCCCACCTCCCATAGCACTGACTTCCTGTCTTATGTGTACATTACCTCTCCAGTCACTGATATTGCTCATTAATTCACTGGACACCTCCGGTAGCACTGACTTCCTGTCATGCCTATATTACCTCCCTCACACTGCTCAGTAATGCGTTTTCCCCATCCCCAGCACTGATTTCCTGTCTAATCCCTACATTACCTCTCCCACTCACTGACACTGCTCAGCAAGGCATTGCCCACCTCCCCTAACACTGATTTCCTGTCTAATCCCTACATTTCCTCTCCCACTCACTGACACTGCTCAGCAATGTATTGCCCACCACCTCTAGTACTGAAAGGGTTTCGTGTCAGGAAGTGCCTGCACTGCATGCCTTAAAGCGGAACTACCACCTCCACTAAAGTCGCCCTGCAATGCTTATGCAGGTGGCAACTAGCTTACTAATCATTATTTTACCTTTAAAAAGTGCCCACGAATAAAGTTATCCTTAAGCTTCCAAGACCGGAAGCCAGGCAGCACCGCGGACATCTTGAATGTGCGCCTTAGCTGTCAGTCCTCTTCACCCTTCACAGGCATTGCAGTGGCCCGGACGGCTCCGGAAGAGACTGACGGTGCAGGCGCACAGGTTGCAGTAACCTGGCCGTCAGTCTCGGAAACTTAAGGATAACTTTATTCAGGGGCACTTTTGAGAATTAAAATAATGATTAGTAAGCTAGTCATCACATGCATAATTATTGCAGGGTGACTTTAGTGGAGGTGGTAGTTCCGCTTTAAGTAGCATCATCTATAAATCTGAATAATTGAAACGTTCTTTTTCTAAATAAAAGAACGGCAAAGTACAACATGCATATGCTATTGAAAGCACTTTAAAAATCACCAAAGTAGCCTGCAGGTGATAGGGTCCCTTTAATACAAAAATTAATAAAAATCAGGAATTAAAATTGCTAAGTATGGTACAGGAAAACTTCACAAATTTTCATAATTGTGACCCTAAGCTACTACTCTAGAAAGGAAGTTGGGTAGATGCAGATTTGAATGTAAGTTTATTATTACAAGGAAGCAATTGCGCATTTTGTAATTAGGGACTATATTTTCAACAAGCTTCAGTGAATTAATTGAATCCTTTCCCATCAGATTAGGGTTTCCAATTGCCGTTCTCCATAAAATATGTTTTAAATAGTCCAGGTTTTTTACTTTTTAATATTTGAATGTCAATGTTTTTTTCCATTAACCTTTTAGATGCCAAAAGCCTGTGCAACGCATTACTTTGCAATGCACTGCACATCTCTCAGGCGCTAGAAGGGTTAAAGCAGCGGTTCTCAACCTTTCTAGTGCAGCGACCCTTTGATACAATTTACCAAGTTGTGGCGACCCATAACAGTAAAATTATTTTCGTTGCTCCTTCATCGCTGTAATTTTGCTACTGTTATGAATCGAAATATAAATATATGATGGTTTTAGGCGACCCCTGGCAAATCGTCATTCGACCCACAAAGGGGTAGCGACCCACAGGTTGAGAACCACTGGGTTAAAGGGATAGTAATACTTACATTTTTCTAAGTTCCACCTTGTAGCCCTTAAAAAAACAAATGCAATGCCCCCAGTGCCATCTCTCAAACCCTTATGGTTTGAGAGATAATCTCTTTCAAAGTTCTCTCCTCCCTGACGTCAGCACTCTGGCTGAAAGCAGGGGAATCCAGTCCCTGGACCGGCGGAGGCTCTTCAGCAGAGCCGAGATCACGTTATTGCAAAAGAAATGGTTTACAAGCACACATAGAAGACTTTTTCAGTGAAGGATTTATTTTTCATTAACTTAATCTTGGCTCTGCTGTAGAGCCGCTGGGTGGTTCCAGGAGCGGATTCCCCTGCTGTCAGCTAGAATGCTGACGTCAGGGAGGGGGGAACTTTGAAAGCGATTATCTCTCAAATCATAAGGGTTTGAGAGATGGCACTGGGGGCATTTCATTTGTTTTTTTAAGGACTACAAGGTGGAGTTTAGTAAAATTTAAGTATTACTATCCATTTAAAGGAAAAAAACATTGACGTTCAAATACAATATATATATCGAGAGAGCGGGACAGAAAGCTTTAAGGTGGAAAGGATTGGAGTTCCCCTGAAAATCCTACAAACTGCTCCATTGTTCTCTCATTGGCACAACTGGTGTTAATGGGAGGATTTGGTGCATATGTACCCTGGTAAATTGACGAAAGATAGGTGCAGGGACTAAAAAGTTATGCCAGTGCCTGACTTAACTCAGAATCTCTGTAGAGTCACTTCAATGTCTCTACCTCTGTTGTTGGAATACAACTCCCATAATCCTCGGCGAGCTGGGGCCAATGTTCCCTCTATGGCAGGAGTATCAATTGCTGTCCCTCCAGCTATTGGGGACTACAATTCCCAGTAGGCTGGGAATTGTAGTAGGCTTGCACTAAGCATACTGTTTCATTTCATGAAACAGTATGTTTAGTGCAAGCCTGCTAGTACAAAAAAGTACAGTAAACCAAAGATTAATATATAGTGATTGTAACATAACATTCAAAGTTACTCACTAATAAACACTGGTGTAACAATAGGGGCCACCCCCTGCGACCCCCTCACCTGGCACCTGAAGCAAGTAGGTTTGTGCCTTCTTTGGCACAGACCTCTAACAGCTGATCTCTCTCTCCGGCGCTCTAGTAAAGCAGAGAGATGTGAGATGACATCCTCTTCCAGCGCTCTGCATTACTGAAGAGAGAACCGCGTGGGAGCTCCAGCTTCTGAGGTCTGTGCAGAAGGAGGCACAGACCTCTCCTGCCACACCGCTAGACCACCAGGGAGGTAGGAGATGGACACTAGGGGGGGTCAGTGTGTCGGCAGTGTGGAGATTGGGGGCAATATGGAAATGTGGTGGCAATGTGGATATTGGGGGGCAATGTGGATATTGGGGGTCAAGGTGGAGATTGGGAGGGCAATGTGGAGATTGGGGGGCAATGTGGTGGCAATGTGGAAATTGGGGGGGCAATGGGGGGCCATGTGGAGACTGGGGGCAATGGGGGGGCAATGTGGTCGGGGTCCCATGGCAATTTCTGAACCAGGGCCCGGTGGCTTCTAGTTACTCCTCTGCTAATAAGGCTAGCAGTAACTTTTTAATCTGGTACCCTCAACCTTATATACAAGTGGCAGCATCTGTGACAGTAATTCGCTATGGAAAAAAATAATTCTCCTCACAGAAGAGAAGAGCATTAACCTAACTGCATACCCATTAGTTTTTGATCCATGGGTGCAGATCAAAAGAATGATAGAATATTATTTACTAGTGTAAAAGCACGTGTACATGGGCCAAGGTCTAGGTGATGTTAACCCTTTGAGTGCCAGAAGGGTACAATGCGTTGTGTACCCCTCTGGGACTCAAAGGGTTAAGAGGCCGGTCCTGCTCTGCATCCTGTCATCGATGCAGTCATGCGCTGTAGAGACTGGCTGAAAGCACAGAATGCTCCCAGCACAGAACTCCCAGCATTCTGTGCGTTCGGGCAGTGTCTACTGCACATGACTGCTTCTGACAAACATCCTAGCAAATTATTATATAGGCTGGGTAGCTAAAATCATAAACTTTATTGTAGGATTATTGATAAAATAAAACAAAAATATATAAAAAAAAGAGGTGTATATAGTCCGTTTCTCTCAAAGGATGGCCAGAAAATAATGTGAAACTCGTGTAGTGACAGGGTCAGTAATGTCTGTTTTTAACCCCTTGAGTGCTGGCACTCAAAGGGTTAACTTTATTTAATATTGTAGAGGTTACAAAAATAGAGTATTTGGAGAAAGTGGCATCTCTCAAACACTTACGGTTTGAGAGATATTCACCGCTAAAGTTCCCCCTTCCCTCCCCTTCTCCTGACGTCATCGCTCTACTGACAGCAGGAGATCTTGGTCTGGGGACCAGCCGGCGTGTCTGCAGCAGAGCCAAAATAGCGATATTTAAAAAGAATTACTTCATTGGAAAGGTCTACAAAGTGTGCCTGGTTTGCAAGCACACTTTGTAGACCGTTCCATTGAAGAAATTCTTTTTAAATAATGTGATTTCGGCTCTGCTGAAGAACCTCCTCGAGTCGGCCGACTCAAATCTCCTGCTGTAGCTTTACAGCTGACAGCAGGAAAAGGGAAACTAGCGGTGAATATCTCTCAAACCATAAGGGTTTGAGAGATGTCATTTTCTCCAAATACTTTATTTTTGTAACCTCTAAAATATTAAATAAAGTTAAAGGGATAGTAATACTTCGTTTTATCTTTATTTTATTTTGTAGGCATTAAATAAACATGAAGAACGATATAAGTCTTATCTCTCAAACCTTTATGGTTTGAGAGATATTCACAAACAAAGTTTCCCCCTCCCGCCCCTTTTACCTAGTGTAAGCTATCTCTTCTCAGATGTGGAATCAAGTCCATAGACCAGACAGATAACACAAGGGGAGAATCTTCTTCCTATGAGAACAATGAAAACCCTGCCCCCCTTGAAAAGTTTTTCAGGTTTTTCTCTTATCTTAATTGAAAATTGTCCTTCTCTGCAGTCTACCTGGGCACCTCCCTTCTGCTCTGGCTGAGCAGTGTTACATCAGTAGAAGGGACGGGAGGGGGATACTTTATCATTAAATTACTCTGAAACTACAACTCTGACAGAATTGGAATAACACTCTCCATGGCCCAAATACTATGATGATTAATTAGAGCTGCTTTTATTATGAGACATTACTATCACTTTAAATACGGGCATTACATACCCTTAGATGAGTCTATCTACCCAGTGCATAACCGCAGGTCAGAGATCCACTGTCTAAAGCCTATATATATATATATATATATATATATATATATATATATATGGGCAATGGATAAATGCTCTCACTACCAGTATCTATATACAAATGAAAGTAAATACCCTCTGATTTCTAAAGCGTAATCTGTTCATCTGCAAACAGACTGGATAGGTTTATGGTAAAGATCATTCTTACAGTCAATAATTCATTGGTGTTATTTTAGATACTGTGATTTGAGAAGCGTGTCGCTATTTCCAATAAATGGACAATGTCAGTATACAGTATTGTGTCTGTTATATCGTACTAGTTGAAGAGCCCGTTACATGGGCCACAGCCAGCCGGTTGCGGGGCAGTCATGCACGGTAGAGACTGCCCACACCACGGCTGATACAGTGCCAGCCGGTTGCGGTGCAGTCATGCACGGTAGAGACTGCTCGCCCCGCGGCTGATACAGAGCTGGACGAGCCTCGTCATGGGCAGTCTCTACTGCGCAAGACTGCGTTGTTATAAACTTTCTAGTGAATTATTATATAGGATGTGTTTAATTACACAGGTTGAGAGCAACCAACAGGCACACAGTTCATCTGTTGAGTGGAGAATATAGGGTTTTTCCTGTCTACATTTTTTTTCTCAAATAACTGGTAACAGATGTATGATTTCTACACTCGCATTGAATTTGATGCTTTATTTAAAAAGGATCAGACAGGTTAGATGGCCTGTAAGTGTATGATTCCGCACCTGGTACAGAAAACGTGGGATCTTAACATGTATTCAAATTGATAGCTTAATTCCTCCCTGTCTGGTAATACTTAAAGGGATAGTAATATTTCGTTTTAACTTTATTTTATTTTGTAGGCATTAAAAAAACATGAAGAATGATATAAGTCTTATCTCTCAAACCTTTATTGTTTAAGAGATATTCACAAGCAAAGTTTCCCCTCCCACCCCTTTTTCCTAGTGTAAGCCATCTCTTCTCAGATGTGAATCTGGTTGTAAGACCAGACAGATAACAGCAGGGGACAATCTTATTCCTATGAGAACAATGAAAGCCCTGCCCCCCTTGACAAGTTTTTCAGCTTTTTCCCTTATCTTAATTGAAGATTGTCCCTGCAGTCTACCTGGGCATCTCCCTTCTGATCTGGCTGGACAGGGGGGGATACTTTGCTTGTGAATATCTCTTAAACCATAAAGGTTTGAGAGATAAGACTTATATTGTTCTTCATGTTTTTTTAATGCCTACAAAATAAAATAAAGATGATATGAAGTATTACTATCCCTTTAAAGGGACACTAATGTCCCATAATTTTTTTTCTTTTTTTATAGATTAAAAAAGAAGAAATTATGTAGCCCAAATCCCATCTCTCAAACCTTTAAGGTTTGAGAGATATCTGCTTCTATAGTTCCCCCTCCCTCCCCTTCTCCTGACGTCAGCGCTCTGCTGACAGCAGTAAATCCCAGTGTGGGGATCAGCCGGTGGTTCTGCAGCAGAACCGAAATAGCATTATTGGAAAATAATTAGTTAATTGGAAAGGTCTACAAAGTGTGCCTGGTTTGCAAGCACATTTTGTAGACCATTCCAATGAAATAATTATTTTCCAGTATCTCTATTGCGGCTCTTCTGCAGAGCTGCCTCGTGTCGGCCGACACGGATCTCCTTCTGTCAGCTTTACAGCTGACATCAGGAGAGGCAGAACTTTAGACATGAGGGTTAGAATAATTAAAAAAAAATATATATAAAAATAAATAAATAAATAAAAAAAAATACCGGGTCCCAATGACCCCTCTGTGGGGTGCGCCTGTAGGCAGATGCCTACTCTGCCTTACGAGAAATCTGTCCCTGGATGATTGGGAGTTGTAGCCCCCCAAAAGCTGGAGATGTCAATTGACTTCCTCTATTCTAAGGTAATCATCCAGCACTGAAAGAGTTAAAGAGGGCCGTTTAGGTAGTCTGCTTTGGAATAACAGATGCAACACACTGCCGTGACCAGTTTCAGTAACTCTTTTAACCCTTGAGGACCAGACAGCCCTGGAATGCATAGTAAAGCAATTCTTTGTGCAACCCGGAGTCAGCAAGAGGATAAATCTTTAGGTGCTGTTTTGCTGACCTTCGCTTACCTTAGAGGAAACACTGGTTGTGGGTATCCTGCTGTATCCCTGCAGTATCTGCTGAGGATGATGGGAGTTCATACCTACCACCACTTCAAATGGCAAAAGATGGATACTTATGTTTTTGCTGGCGGTGTGGCTGGTGGGTGGGGCATCAGTTGGAACTTTTAGGTTATTTCATTTATTTTGTGACCTATTGATACTTCCCCGCGTAAGTGAATAAATGATTTAGAGCAAGACTAAAGAATTTTATTTACACAAAGCAATTAATAAACATATTTTACTCCCTTAACGTGTGGCCAGCTGGCACTTAAGGACCACGGAACATTTTTTTTTTGTGATTCCGATTCAGGGCTCCCCGAGAGGCATGCAGCCATGTGGGAAGCCCTGAATTCCATGACGTGCCAGGACCGTCACTGGTCCTTAAGTGCCGGACAGCCATGACGGTCCTGGCCCGGCATTGGACGTTAAGGGGTTAACGTATCAGCAAATATTAAAGCGGAACTATCATCCAAATTAAAGTTACTCCCAAATAATTATGCACATAGCAATAAGCATATCCATACTAGTATTATCTGGAATACGTCCAGGGTTATTGACAAATCCAGCTTGTTCTGAGACGGTCAGGCAAGCAGCTTAGTGTAGAGGGATCTGCGTGCCTGCACCATCAGTCCCTTCCTGTTACCTTAAGGTACAATGCAGCGCCTCCTAGAGGAGACCAGGAAGGACAGCGCAGGCACAAAAATATCTCTTTGGCAAGATGTCTGCGCTGATGCCTGCCTGACTGTCTGGGAACGAGCTGGATTTTTCAATAAAGCTGGAATTATTCAGAATAATATTAGTATGGATATGCATGTCGTTATGTGCATAATTAATTTGGGTGAACTTTAATTTGGGTGATAGTTCTGCTTTAATGTGAGTTTTATTGTTGTGGAGCAATCTGATACACTTTTATACACACCACACTATCTCCTATAAAGAGTAACGCCAGGGTGAGAAAGAGGGACAGAGGAATTTGGGTCTCAAAAAGGGACTGTCACCCCTAAAGAGGGACACTTGTGAGGTATGGGAGTTTTATTATAACAGCCTCTTTAAATCCAGAGTATGATGCCATTCAGAAATTTGTTACAAATAAAAGTATTTTATTTCCACGTTTCTTCTCTGTCTACGTGTGGATTTTTGTTATTCCATATGAAATATATGATGATTTCTGTAAGGATGCCAATTAGCCTTTTTGCAATGGTATTGGCAATAAAATAAAGCAAGTACAGCATTCAAGGGAACAATATCTAGCAGACAGCATGGGAGAGAGAGATGTCCAATCCCGACAAGGCATGTACATAAGCTGATGTGATTTATATACTGCTGGACAGCTATATGTATAGAAATCAGTTGTGTTTTTGTGTTTTATCTATGTCTCAGTAATTTATGTATTCCACTTGGCTCTTATGTATAATTTTCATCCAATAATTCAACTTTATTTTGAGGTAATGAAATATTGAGTTCCAGAGATACATCAACAGTCATTGCTAAGCTTGCAACTTTGTACACAAAGGGTAACTATCACATATATAAAGTCTTATTAGCTGGTGTGTTCCCGGGAAGTGGAGCTGCCAATTAAATTAGTGCTGCTCCGTGAATCTCAGCAGACTAGTGGTAGGGCAATGCAGGGATCTTAAAAGGGGTTCCTGCAGCGAGAGATTGAATTGCAAGACTGAAATCCTACAGTTCAGTCCTATTGGGCTCGCAGCCTTCAATCCCCTTAGTGAGGACTTTTAAGACCAAAATTAAGGGCAAGATATTCAAAAATTTGTGGTAACTGAAATTGTGTGTATTCAGTCTGAAAAAGTTCTTACTGTATAAAAGATGCGGCAGCACGCCACTAGAAAGAATGTGCTCATAAACAAAGCACCGAACTTCTTAAAATTGAAGCTTTATTTAACAAATTTTAAAAGCAAGTATATTAGCATAGGAGGGCATAGACAGGGCTTAAAATTTTAAGTCCTTTGCTACTAGCCAAACCTGAAAAGTTACTCGTCACTGCAAGCCATAGCATACCCACCAGGGCTGAATTTCTACTCGCCAGGGCTAAACCTTCACTCGCCATTGGCTAGTGGAAATTTTGAGCCCTGGCATAGAGTGTACAACCAACAAGATTGTGATCCTCTTCCATACATCCATCTTTTATGTTGAGACTGGCTTTATATATAAGTTGAAAGATGCCGCATGATGATGATGTCATACACCTGCAACGTCCGATGCATGAACGGATGACCACAATGTCAGGACCACCAGAGTTGTTATCAGTTCCGACAGTAAGTTTGTCACTCACATCCACAAACTTCATGGGTTGCATTGGAAGCCTCCACCAACACTTAAGGACCAATGTTCAAAAATGTCATAATAGTCAAAAAATTGTTGGATTGTGAGTTGGGGTAAAAGAAGGACAGAATTATCAGAAGTAAATCCATCACATTTGAAAATATGTCATAAAGAATTCAAAATAGTGGTAAGAGCAGCTTGATGAATAATGTCATTACAAATACAGATGTTAAACGTTAATTGTCGGATCCTCGTAGAAGTCAAGGCCGCAGGACTACTACCCTCCATTATCCTTTGTTTGATATCTTCTCCTGATAGACCGCTCTGACAGCTGAAGCGCCTCTGCTTGCTTGTTTGTTAAGACGTTAAAAATGTGTTTAATTTTGTCTTTCTGCTTCCCTCTCCTTTTTGCTAATAGTACTTTAATAACTCTTCTACATGTTTAGGCTATTTTTATTGTGTCGGAAAAAAATTAGAGAAATCCAACAGAAAAGCGACGTCTAACAGATTTTTTTTCTGAAAACTCCTTAAAATTTGACGGTAGATTAAATCACAGCCACTTGTCAACCTTTGAGTGCCAGAGAGCTGCACAACGCATTGCTTTACAATACGTTGCATACCCCTCTGACACGCAAAGAGTTAAGACTGCTTTTTCTCTTTGATAGAGATAGTGAAATGCAGGGGAGGGCTGGCAACTTGTGGCCTGGGGGGCAAATACAATCAAGTGGCCCATTTCAACTATCGTTCCAGCCCATTGTCCCAGCCCATAACCATTTGTTCATTTTAAACTTGCTGTGAAGTAAGACAAATGATACCACAGAGCTTACAACTGGAATGGGGCTACACTAGTGATAATACAGAGCTTACAACTGGAATGAGGCTACACTAGTGATAATACAGAGCTTACAACTGGAATGGGGCTACACTAGTGATAATACAGAGCATACAGTTCAAATGGAGTTACACTAGATATAACATAGAGCTTACAACTGAATTGAAGCTAGACTAGTGATACCACAGAGCTTAAACATTTAAAGCTACACTAGTGATACCATAGAGCTTACAATGGCAATGGGTTATGCTACTAGAGGTACCACTAGCTCAGTGGTATCACTAGTGCAGCTCTGTTTAAGTTATAAGCTTTGTGATATAACTAGTGTAAGTCCATTTCAGTTGTGAGCTCTGTGGTATCACTAATGTAGCTCCATTTCAGTTTTAAGCTCTGTGGTATCACTAGTGTAGCTCCATTTACAGTAGCAAGAAGGAGATTGAGTGAGGCAGTGGCCCACCTGTCCAGACCTATGACCGGCCCAGGGGGCAATTGCCCCTCTGCCCCCCAGGCCAGCCCTCCCCTGGTGAAATGGGATACAAAAATAACGTTAATATGTCTGTGAATTGAAGGCGCTGGCGGGAGATTGCGGGCGCCAGGAGGATTGGTCGCAGGGGGAGGCCGGGCCCCTGGAGTGCACAGGTCTGGTCGCAAGTGCGACCCCTGTGGCCCCTATAGTTACGCCACTGGATATACGGAAGAGGATCACAATCTTGTTAGTTGTACAGTCTATGCCCTTCCAAGCTAATATACTTGCTTTTAAAATTTGCTACAATAACGTTTCAATTTTAAGAAGTTTGGTGCTTTGTTTATGAGCACATTTGTTCATGTGGCGTGCTGCCGCATCCTTTATACATTGTATCCAGTTCTTCTCGGCAGTAGGAAGCCGTGGCGGTTTGCAGCACCCTGAACCTGGTGACTGTGAGTGAAGATAATGGTGAGTTTGATGTTGGCAGTTAAAAATTTGGCGTGATACCACCAGTCTATCTCTCTATTGAAAAAGTTCTTAAGCCATGGACAATCAATTCACAGACATATTAAAGTCATTTTTTGTAGCCAATTTTGCCATCTCTATCAAAGGGAAAAAGCAGTCTTACAAGTGTTTGTGATTTATTTTACCTTTGTAAGGTGTTTTCAGAAAAAATCTTGTTAGCCGTCATCTTTCTGTCTGATTTCTGTCATTTTTCCCGACACAATAAAAATAGCCTAAACATGGAGAAGAGAAATTACAGTACTAGTAGCAAAAAGGAGAGAGAAGCAGAAAGACAAAATTAAAGACATTTCTAACGTCAGAATTTTTAAGGCCAATATTCATCAAGCTCCTCTTACCACTATTTTGAATTCTTATTGCATATTTTCAAATGTGACGGATTTACTTCTGAAAAAAATGTCCTTCTTTTACCACCAACTCACAATCCAACAATTTTTTCAGTGTTATGACTTTTTTGAACATTGGGCCCTAAGTTTAGGTGGAGGCTGCAAATGTGGTCCCAACACTGTGGTCATGTGTTCATGCATTGGACATCTCCATACCACATTCGTGGAGTCCACTCTGATGCGCTGTGGTGTATAATTGCCACAAATCACATCAAAAAGGGGGAGGGGTTTACCCGTCAGTGGGGGCAGGCCTTTCCGGGACATCCCACAAGTGGGCAGGAAGTGGCAGGAACTGGGTGGTGCAGGAGGAAAAGTGGGAGGAACTGGGTGGGAAGGAGCAGAAGTGGGCAGAGTTTTAACTCCTCACATCCAGAGAATCAGCCTCTGCCCCTGAGACCTGGTAATGAACTCTCAAAACCAGAGTCTCTGGGGTAAATCTGGAGAGTTCCCAGGTATGGACGTCGCAGACATATGACATCATCATGCAGCATCCTTCAACCTGTATATAAAGCCTGGCTTGACATATTAACTCGCTCAGTTGTCTGGGTCTACTACTTGCATATTGGCTGAGTACTTTATTGACCTGCTGATGCCTGGCTACAGACCTTGGCTTGTCCTCCGATATTGATCCTGTGCTGCCTCCCCTGACCTTTGCTTGTCCTAACTTCACTTTTGGATTTCCCCTTGACAGGTATTTTAATTTTGTTTTGTTTCCTGCTCCTGGTTTCCATTGCCTCTCTGTTATTTAGACTTTGGTCAGGCTTTAGTTCTCTTTAACCTGCTACAGTTTGTCTTTGCATTCAAGTGTCTTCTTTTATATCTATAGCTTTCTGCTATACATCTGTAACATCTCTCCTTCTCCGGAAAAATTATAGGAAGCTTACATTTACAGAGTATTTGTGATCATTTGCATGACACTTACAGGTTGCCTTCCAACCCACTGACGGCCACAGGGTTCAGTTACTGATTCCCCTGAATGGCTGAAAGGAGCCTTTTGGGAGCATAGGAGTAAACAGTAAAACATTTTAAAAGGATAGTAATGTTTCACAAAAAAAGCTGCTCCAGTTAATCTTCATAGTATTTGGTAGGGATGGGCGAAAATTTTCACCTCAAACTGAAATCGGTGAATAATGGCACTTTCCGCTTGGCAAATAATTTCCCGCGAAAAGTGCAGTTTTTCTGCTTTTCCCGCCTTTTCCGCCCATTGAAATCAATGGGAAGAAAAATATTTCTACACCTCAGGAAAGTTTTCTACAGCCATATAAGAGGGTGTCAGGCTCCCACAGCAGCCATTTTGTGTTTGTGAGAGGAGAGAGCGGCATATTGTGAGCTAGAGGAGATAGGCAAATAAAGGGGAATTGAAGCTTAGTTTAGGAAGTCATTTAGGTAGGACATTTGTTCTCTGTAGTAGGGGAGTCTGGGGGCACTCTAGGGGATAAGAAGGGAGGAAGGAGGTTGACCCCCAAATACTCCAAAATTCCATGTGACTGACTGGCAAGACACAGACAGCTAGGGACCTATTTGCTTGCTGATATTGTCCCTGTGCTGGGTGGGGAAGTCTGGGGAAAGACGTTGTTGATTTCATGTGGTGGCAATGTGGAGATTGGAGGCAATGGGGAGGCAGTGTGGAGATGGGGGGCAATGTGGAGATGTGGTGGCAATGTGGAGATTGGGGGGAATGTGGTGGCAATGTGGAGATTGGAGGGCAATGTGGAGGTGTGGTGGCAATGTTGAGATGGGGGGAATGTGGTGGCAATGTGGAGATTGGGGGGCAATGTGGAGATGGGGGTCAATGTGGAGATTGGGGGGCAATGGGGGGAAATGTGGAGCCTTTGGGCAATGGGGGGGCAATGTGTTCGGTGGGAGGCCCATGGCAGTTTCTGCACCAGGGCCCGGTGGCTTCTAGTTAAGCCTCTGAGTTTAACCATTTGAGTGCCATAGGGAATATAGACTTAAAGGGCTTAAAAATCTAGTCTTATATATGATCTGTGGGGGGCAGCCATTCCTGCCTTTTCCAGGGTTTCCTTCCAAAAAAGACTTGGATAACAAAGAAATTGTCTGTTACGGTTTTCAAGACACTCAGACCAGCCGGTAAAATAAAACACAGTTTTATTAAATAAAAAGAAATATAAAGGAACTCCCTCTACAGGCGACAATAGGAATAGCAAACACAAGCAGAGTTGCTATTACAAGTAAGTAGGTGAACAGGATTGTAATGATAACATATACTGATAGGTACACAGTAGCCAGGCTACTAAAGGGTTAATACAACAAGGTCAGTCTCAATTGTGGAGTTAGGCATGCCCAAGGTGGTGATAAAGCTGTTGATGGCAGTGCACAGGAGACTGAATGCACAGTCAGTACTGCCTTAGATAATAGCAGTGCATAGCCCCCACGGGCGTAGCGATGAAGACCACAATGTATGCGAGTGCTAGAGTCGGTAGCCCCCACGGGCGTCACTAATGGAGACTGCTAGACTGCAAGAACTGGCCAGTAGCCCCCACGGGCGTAATAATGGGAACCAACAATGCAGTGATTCGAGCGTATACCGGAGAAACCTGCAAGAGCTTAAGCCAATAGCCCCCACGGGCGTAATACTGAGACTGCTGTAACGCTAGAGATGGTCAATAGCCCTGTGGACGTACACCGGAGGCCACTCTCTGCTGCACGAGAGGTGAACCAATAGCCCCCACGGGCGTATACCGGAGACAATCTGCTGAAGCCAATAGCGCCACTACCGGATGCGATAATTAATACCGACTACTCTGCTAGGTGGAGGATTGATCTGCCGTCCAAATTAAGCATACAACGCGGCCAGCTCGGCAGAAGTAGCAGTTATACAGGAATAGGCTCAGCAATAAGCGTAAAGGCTCACAAGAGGTATGCCAGCACTGAACAGGTTAAGCAGCTCATAGGAATCAAGCTTAGCTAGAATGAGAAATGCTGTGCAAGAATCAGGAAGGCTCAGTACGGAGGCACAGCTCTGCATACAGGAAAGGAGACTCAGCACAGGATGCCCAACACAGAAGGAGTACTGTGGCGAGAGACAATCAGTCCGGTACTCAGCCTCAGCGGAAGTCAGAATGTTGCAACGGCAACAGTGGAGCAGGAAGCTGTACACGCAGGTCACAGGAACAAGCCGGTTCAGATCACGGAGAAGGAAATCAGCCGGGCCGGATCGGTACACGGAGGTGGTTCTCAGACAAGCCAGATCAATCACAAGCAGGAACGTCAGCCAAACTGGATCGGTACACAGAGGTGGTTCTCAGACAAGCCAGATCAGTCACAAATCAGGAACGTCAGCCAGGCCGGGTCGAATCATGGAACAGGAACAAAGGAGCGTAGTCAGGACAGGCCAATTCGGTACACAGGAATCAGGATCCAACAGCAACAGCAACACTGGCTCAGGAACACCACGAAAGGGCAAGTGACAAGTGTCAATGGCTGGGTATAAAAAGGTCACCGGGGGTGGGCCAAACCTCCTCAGCCAATAGGAGAGCACCACAAGCGAGAGTGACAGAAAGGGATCACGGGCACTGTGATAGTGTCGTATCCACGGACACGATATTCAGTACTAATTACACATTTGTTCTGTAGGACCAATTCATTCAGGCCTCAGTCACTGCAGCCATTAGGATTACCTGCCGGGATTCAGGTAAGTGGGAGTTTATTATGAAGACGGGTTACAGATGTCTTTATCATCAACGGGGTTAAAATTCTGCAAATATTGGGCAGAGACAGAAATGGGTTTGTGATCATTAGATACAAATAAAATAATTACTGAAGACTACCACCTGTTGATAGTTACAGATATTACAAAGTATAATCCAGTGTCGAGGGAACCATGGAGACAAGACTCGCATTTATTTTCTTTCACTTTACCCTTTGAGTGCCAGAGAGGTATCCAATGCATTGCAACGCAATGCATTGGATACCTCTCTGGTACTCAAAGGGTTAAAGGTTAAAGAAGAACTGTCGTCGTCCCCCCTTTACTCTGGACAGAAATTCCTAATGGCCCCTATGAATTTTGCCTTTGTACATTGGTTCAAGAGAGAACATCTTAAAGGGACAGTAATACTTAAGATTTAAAAAAATATATATGTTGTAGGGTTTATGTCCCCAAATAAAACAAGGACACTCCCACTGCTGAGAGATATTTTATTAAAAAATTTTAACAGCTCAAACTTGAATTTTTTTAGGTGCAATATCACAGTGGCCTGAAAATTTACAGTGGAGCTGTTACTACACCATCCTATGGAGATTTTATGGTGTACGGACCAGAGCAGTCCATAGGATGGTGTAGCAACAGCGCCACTGTAAATTTTCTGGTCACTGTGATATTGCACCTAAAAAATTCAAGTCTGAGCTGTTATAATTTTTTAATAAAATATCTCTCAGCAGTGGGAATACCCTTGTTTTACTCAGGGGGTTAAACCCTACAACATATATATTTTTTCACCTTTTAAGTATTACTATCCCTTTAAGTCCATCCTGAATTTTATATCCATGGGGGTAGACATGACAGTTGCTGGTAGTCATTTCACACTGAATCAGGCCTGAGCCCACTTAATCCTTTTAAAACCAAGGGCTGCAAAGCATCACATTTCAATCCCTTCTGGTCCTTAATCTTTTGAATGCAAAGCAATGGGCTGGACACACCTCTACACTTAAGGGGTTAAAAGGTTAGTGTTACCATTTGTAGTGAGAAGACTTTGGGGGATATTCACTAAGCAGTGATAAAGTGGAGATGACTTGTGCAGTTTGTCACTTCTTCAGATCCTATGTTATTCTATGGAGCCTATTCACTAAGATTTCTTCACCTTTGGAGATCTTAGTGAATAGGATCCATAGATTAACATAGGAACTGGAGAAGTGATAAACTGGAGAAGTAATCTCCACTTTATCACCTCTTTATTATTGCTTAGTAAATCTCCCCTCCTGGGTCCTGTGGTTCTTTCAGCAGCTGTCATGTCTGCCTCCATGGACATGACATCCAGGACTGACTGAGTATGTTATCTCTTGAACCAAGTAGCTAGGGAAATAGTCATAGATGCCATTAGAATTTTCTTTCCATTGTAAAGTATGTGTGGGGCTATTACTAGGTGGGGTTATTAGTTCTCCTTTAAGCATTCCTAGTAGCCTCCTCCCCTTCAGCCCCCGACCAGGGGCATGAAAATGAAGTTATTCACACCATATAGAGCAGGGCTTCATTGAGTGGGTGGGGCTTGTCATCCTTATGGCATTAAGTGGGTGGAAAGTGGGCAGAACAGGGTGGGAAGGAAGCAATGTGGAAGGAACAGGGTGGGAAGGAGGCGAAGTTGGAGGAACAGGGTGGGAAGGAGGAGAAGTGGGTGGGAAGTGGGACAGGGTGGGAAGCAGTAGACATTGGAGGAACAGGATGGGAAGGTGGAGAAGTGGGTGGGAAGTGGGACAGGGTGGGAAGCAGTAGATGCTGGAGGAACAGGGTGGTAAGGAGGAGAAGTGGGTGGGAAGTGGAACAGGGTGGGAAGCAGTAGATGTTGGAGGAACAGGATGGGAAGGAGGAGAAGTGGGTGGGAAGTGGGACAGGGTGGGAAGCAGTAGAAGTGGGTGGAACAGGGTGGGAAGGGGGAGAAGTGGGCAGAACAGGGTGGGGAAAGAGAAGAAGTGGAAGGAACAGGGTGGGAAGCAGGAGAAGTGGGCAGAACAGGGTGGGAAGCAGGAAAAGTGGGTGGGATGTGGTGGGAACAGGGTGGGAAGGAGAAGAAGTGGGTGGGAAGTGGGTGGAACAGGGTGGGAAGGAAGAGAAGTGAGTTGAACAGGGTGGGAGGGAGGTGATGTGAGAAGAACAGGGTGGGAAGGAGGTGAAGTGGGAGGAACAGGGTGGGAAGGAGAAGTGGGTGGGAAGTGGGAGGAAAAGAGTGGGAAGGAGGAAAAGTGGGAGGAACAGGGTGGGAAGCAGGAGAAGTGGATGGGGAGTGGGCGGAACAGGGTGGGAAGGAGGAGAAATGAGAGGAACAGGATGGGAAGGAGGAGAAATGGGCAGAGTTTTGCAGGAAACTACCCACATCTGGAGAATCAGCCTCTGTTCCCGGAGATCAAGTAATTAACTCTAAAAATCGGAGTCTGTGGGGCAGATCCAGAGAGTTCCTAGGTTTGCCTTTAATCCCAATTTAATTTTTGAGTGAACATTAAATTTGAAAAAGGAAGATTTTTTTTTTCTTTTTGGTTAGAACACATGACAAATACAGTTTACATTGCCTGCCAACTCCATTCCATAAAAATGAAATATTTCTTTTATGTGAAAATTTTTGTTTTCAGTAAATCATGAATAAATAAAATGTTTTCAGTGAGTAGTCTGGTTGTCGTCTCATGGTCAGGATAGTAGAACTGTTTTTGGTAAGTCTAATAAATAAGTAATTTGGGTTGCTACTTTGACTTTTGTTTGTCGGTTTGTTTGTTTATTTCACAATCTGGACGGAATATATCACTAATTTCACGCAGTGGAAAAAATTTGACTGTCCTCTTCTTAGGTCGCTCCTTGTTACACAATATGAACTGACAGTAGTTTTCCATTCCATTAAAAAGACGAAAATTCACAATCATTTGAAGGATCGGTAAAGTTATATTATGAAATGAAAAAAAAGGTACTCCCTGCTTTATTCAAATGTTATTACAGTTCAGTCTGTCACCAAGTGGTGGAGCTGTTACTATTACATTCTATGGAGTAATGTGGTTAAAGGGATAGAAATACTTAAAATGTAAAAAAAATATATTGTAGGGTTTATCCCCCTGAGTAAAACAAGAGTACTCCCACTGCTAAACTGTATTTCATTCAAAAGTTATTAATTTTCAAAGTTGAATTTTTTAGGTGCAATATCACAGTGTCCTGAAATTGTACAGTGGCGCTGTTGCTACATGATCCTATGGACAGCTCTGGTCCCGGGACCATAAATCTCCATAGGCTGGTGTAGCAACAGCGCCACTGTACAATTTCAGGCCACTGTGATATTGCACCTAAAAAATTCAACTTTGAAAATTAATAACTTTTGAATGAAACACCTTTCAGCAGTGGGAGTACCCTTGTTTTACTCAGGGGGATAAACCCTACAACATATTTTTTTTTACATTTTAAGTATTACTATCCCTTTAATGAGCATGAGACGAATTGGAGCCAACCAACTGTACCAAAGGGGACAGATAATAATTCCAAAACTTCCCATTATTTTAAACCTTTGAGTGCCAGAGGGGTACACAACACATTGCTCTGCAATGCGTTGCGTACCCCTCTGATACACAAATGATTAAATATAGTGTTTTTTTAATCATTCATTTTTTGTTGAAAAATGCAATAAGAAAAAAAGAAAAAACTTTTAACAAATTCAGGCACCCAGAGTGCAAATTGATGTAACAGTAGATATTACAGGCATGGTAAGACATGTGTTGTACAACAGTAAATAGATAACTGTGATCCTAAACATCCATTGCACTAATCATACTGAACGGTAGATGTAGATGATGATAACAACACAGACACACAACATAAAATAATGCCTAGAAACCTCTTAACCCCTGGAAATCTCTTAACCGTCACCATTTGTTTGTTTTTTGTCTGAGGAACCGGTGACGGTCCTGGCATGTCACGTATTTTGTGCTTACGGTGCTCCTGCGACAGTATTGAGTAATGCTAAATAAAGCAGATTGTAGGGTTTATCCTGCTCAGTAAAACAAGGGTACTCCCACTACTGAGAGACGTTCTATTTAAAAGTTATTTCTGCTCAAACATGAATTTTTGGGGTGAAGTTCCTTCATGGCCTGAAAATTTATGGTGGCGCTGTTGCTGCAGCAGTCTTTAGACAGCTATTGTCATTGACAGTTACCTTCAGTATGCTAATGTAGTAACAGCAGCACCATAAAGTTTCAGGTCATGAAGGAACTTAACCCAACAAATGAAACTTTGAGCAGCAACAATTTTTAAATTGAACATCTCTCAGCAGCAGGGTGCCCAAATTTCCATTCTGGGACACTGTGGAGATGAGGGCAGCAGCATTCTTGTCCTTAACTCATTGCAGCTATGTGGAAGGGGTCAGTATACATCATTGGACATTAGTGCACAACCTGCTCTTTCTCTGGCGCACTACAGAGCTCTAAACACTAGAGGGGGAACCTCCCATTGAGTGCCATGATTAAAAGAGATGTCTGTGATGGGCTCTAAGTAAATGTACACCCTTAGACTAGCATTAAACTACAACAAAATTGCTCTTCAGCTCTTGTGTGATGTCAGGATCTAGGCTCAGCTCTCTCTCTAGGGTTTGGAGCTCTGTCTGGAATCCATTTTCTTGTAGCCCACCAGAGGCATCACTTCCTGTCACAGCAGACAATGGTCAGTACATCTAGTGTTTAGAATTCTGTGCTCTGAAGTCTTCATTCCAAGACTTTGTATTGTCCCAGAAGGGGGTGTCTGGGACATGGGACACACATTTTAAATCCAAGACTTTCCTGGGCAATCAGGGACATGTGGTCACCCTACTCAGCAGTGAGAGAGCCCATGTTTCACTGAGTAGGATAATCCATACAATCTGTTTTTTTCAGTATTACCCAATACTTTCTCATTGTCATTCAGCTGATATATCTGTTCTTTATTTAAAAGTAAACACTAACAATCATAAATATATCAGATATACGTGATTTATGCCACTTTTTTATCCCTGTGATAAAATACCAACCTCTTCTGTTGTTGTTTTCAATGAGTAACTAGAGAGACCTAGTTAGCCAATCAGCTGGCAGGCACTTTTACTGTGTTCTTTAACCCTTTTATTGGCAAGGGGTATCCAACGAAATAGATGGACAGGCATCTGGCACTCATAGGGTTAAAAGTGAAAAGACATTCAATGATCTAAAGAGGCTTTTGCACTTTTTTTTGTAAACAACAGTATTCGGAAAGAATAAAAATACAGAGATTTGGAAAAAGATCTGAAGTTTGACCTGATATGACCTCAGCTGAAGGGAAGATGTTGACATTTTTATCACATTGGATAAAAACAAGGGACACTCCCACAGCTGGGAAATGTTTTATTTAAAAGTTATTGTAACTCAAACGTGCAATTTTTGGATGCAGCACCTTTATGACATGAAGCTTTATTGCTACAGCTGCATAGGATCAAACAAAAGAAACCATAGCTTTAGGCAGATCAGTCCCTATGATTGCTTTGCAATGCGTTGTGTACCCCTATGGCACTCAAACGGTTAAACCAGAACAGTTCTGCCCATTTGGGGCCCCAAAAATGTAGAATGTCAGCCTTAAAGGGATAGTAATACTTCGTTTTATCTTTATTTTATTATGTAGGCATTAAAAAAAAACATGAAGAATGATATATGTCTTATCTCGCAAACATTTATGGTTTGAGAGATATTCACAAGCAAAGTTTCCCCTCCTGCCCCTTTTACCTAGTGTAAGCCATCTCTTCTCAGATGTGGAATGCAGTCCATAGACCAGACAGATAACAGCAGGAGACAATCTTCTTCCTATGAGAACAATGAAAGCCCTGCCCCCCTTGACAAGTTTTTCAGGTTTTGCCCTTATCTTAATTGAAGATTGTCCCTCTCTGCAGTCTACCTGGACATTCCCTTCTGCTCTGACTGAGCAGTGTTATATCAGTAAAAGGGGTGGGAGGGGGATACTTTGTCATTCCATTACTCTTGTACTACAAATCTGACAGAATTGAAATAATACTCTCCAAAGTCCAAATACTATGATGATTAATTAGAGCTGCTTTTATTATGAAACATTACTATCCCTTTAAAAATGAACTTATATTAGTTCAATCTAAAAAGGTACAAACCCTATATCTCCCACTCAGTTTATGTGGAGATATATAAAGTGAGAAATAAAAATGAACCATTGGGACAACTATCTTCTGTATCCTGCGATAGCAGTAGCGCCATCATAAAGTTTCAGGCCATGAAGGAACTTCACCCAAAAAAATCAAGTTTGAGCAGCAATAATTTTTAAATGGAATGTCTCTCAGCAGTGGGGGCACCCTTGTTTTACTGAGCAGAATAAACCCTACAATCTATGTTTTTCAGTATTAATACTAACTCATTGTCATTCCGTTGCTGTATGTGTTCTTTATTTAAAAGTAAACACTGGCAATCATAAATATATCAGATATACATGATTTATGTCACTATTTTATCCATGTGATAAAATGCCAACCTCTTCCCTTCAGCTGAGGTCATGTCAGTTCACACTTCAGATCTTCCTCCATATCTCTGTATTTTTATACTTTCCGAATTCTGTTGTTTACAGGGATAAAAAGCGAAAGCCTCTTTAAAGCGTTGAAATGTCTTTTCATTTTTAAAGAACACAGTAAACATTTCAAAAGTGCTTGCCAGCTCATTATCTAACTAGGTCTCTCGTTACTCCATGAAAACAACAGCAGCTGGGCCGTGTAGCCAAAAGCACATTTTAGCCCGTGATTTTCTGTGCAACATGTTTTATAGACATTTATACTTTATCTGTTTTCTTAGCAATTCGGGGCCTTATTCGTAAAGATAAAGAGGTTTAATTCTGGTATGAAACAAATGCACCTAGGAGAGAAGTAAAATAGGGGCTTTTTAAAGGGATAGTAATAGTTTTATCTTTATTTTATTTTGTAGGCATTAAAAAAACATGAAGAACGATATATGTCTTATCTCTCAAACCTTTATGGTTTGAGAGATATTCACAAGCAAAGTTTCCCCTCCCGCCCCTTTTACCATCTCTTCTCAGATGTGGAATCCAGTCCATAGACCAGACAGATAACAGCAGGGGACAATCTTCTTCCTATGACAAGAATGAAAGCCCTGCCCCCCTTGACAAGTTTTTCAGGTTTTTCCCTTATCTTAATTGAAGATTGTCCCTCTCTGCAATCTACCTGGGCACCTCCCTTCTGATCTGAGCAGTGTTACATCAGTAAAAGGGAGGGGAGGGGGATACTTTGTCATTGAATTACTCTTGTACTACAACTCTGACAGAATTGAAGTAACACTCTCCAAAGTCCAAATACTATGAAGATTAATTAGAGCTGCTTTTATTATGAAACATCACTATCCCTTTAACCCCTCAAATACCAGACAGCATTTTCCATCTCAGGGATGAAAGTCTGGAGGGAATGTTTTAGTGCATTGAATATGGCCATGCGTGGGAACCTTCTCATCCATGGCCTCTGGAGAAATGCGTGGGGCTGGGGAATAGCGTGACCACATCTCATTTCTGCCATTCAGGGACACTGCGGAGAGAAGACTGCACCACAGAATTCTAAACACTAGAGGGAGAACTGTCCACTGATTGATGTGACAAAAAGTGATGCCTGTATTAGCTTGCAAGATAATGAACATCACGCCCAAAACCTTAGATTATCATTACACTACAACAAAATGGCACTGCAGCTTCTGTTTGATGTCAGGGCCAAGGCTCAGTTATCTCTAGTGTTTATATATCTGTCTGGAAGCCATTAGCCCAGTAGAGACAGCACTTTCTGTCACAGTAGACAATGGACAGTTCTCCTTCTAGTGGTCAGAACTCTGTGCTAAGGAGTCTTCATTCTGGGACTTTGTATTGTCCCAGAAGGGAGCTGCCCGGGACATGGGACACACATTTAAAATAGGGGACTTTCCTGGGAAACCCAGGACACATGGTCATCCTACTGGGGATGTGTCCAAATGATGCTATTAATGTCATAATGTAGGAGGGTTTAACTGGGCCGACATAGAGTTGGAGGGTTAAGAGGTGGGGTTTTACACTTAAAGGGATAGGGAAGTAGGAGGAACAGCGTATGAGTGGGTGGGACAGGTGGGAAAATAGGCGGGGTTACCACTGAACTCACAAAGCTGGAAAATCAGCTTTTGTTCCCAGAGATCCTTTAAAGGGATAGTAATGTTTCATAATAAAAGCAGCTCTAATTAATCATCATAGTATTTGGACCTTGGAGAGTGTTATTTCAATTCTGTCAGATTTGTAGTTCAAGAGTAATTCAATGACAAAGTATCCCCCTCCTGCCCCTTTTACTGATGTAACACTGCTCAGCCAGATCACAAGGGAGGTGCTCAGGTAGACTGCAGATAGGGACAATCTTCAATTAAGATAAGGGAAAAACCTGAAAAACTTGTCAAGGGGGGGCAGGGATTTCATTGTTAGCATAGGAAGAAGATTGTCCCCTTCTGTTATCTGTCTGGTCTATGGACTGCATTCCACATCTGAGAAGAGATTGCTTACACTAGGTAAAAGGGGCGGGAGGGGAAACTTTGCTTGTGAATATCTCTCAAACCATAAAGGTTTGAGAGATAAGACTTACATCGTTCTTCATGTTTTGTTAATGCCTACAAAATAAAACAAAGTATTACTATCCCTTTAACTCAATCTGAAAGCCACAGTCTCTGGGGCACATCAGGGGAGATCCCGGGTATGGTTATAGCCCTCGACAGGGACGTGCACAGACATTCTGGGGGGAAGGGTATCACAGTGCCTGTGATTCTTGTCACTCTTTTCTGTGGTTCGCTCTGATTTGCTGAGCCAGTTTGGCCCGCCCCTGGTGACCTTCTTATGCCTGGCCCAGACACCTGTCAGATGCCCTTTCGTGGTGTTTCTGAGCCAGTTGTACTGTTGCTGTGTTCCTGTGTTCTGGATTTCTGTGTACCGAATCGGCTTGTCCTGACTATTCTCCAGTGTTCCTGTTTGTGTATGATCCGGCCCGACTGCGTACCACCCTTGGATCCTGACCCGGCTTGGCTGACGTTCCTGTTTGTGTATGACCCGGCTTGTATGACTACCTCCTACGTGCTCCGACCCGGCCCGGCTGACTTCCTGCTCCGAAGATCGACTTCCAGCTTGTTCCAGTGACCTGCATTCCAGTTGTCGCCGCCGCGACATTATCATCTGCTGTTGCCAGTCTCTGTGTGATTGCCTTGCCTGGTGTTACCCACGATCAGTGCAGTGTATCGCTACCCGTGCAGAGCTGTGTGTGTCTCAGTACGCCTCCCTCATACTGTAGAGCCTTGCTGTTTCGCTGAAGCCTCGAGTAAACGTGCTTATTAACCCTAGCAGCGCTGCCTTGGTCTCACTCTCTCTACCTCCAGTACGAGCCTCGTTCTCGGTGATACTCCTGCTGAGTTGGCCGCTCACCCTCGGAGCACGTAGGAGGTAGTCATACAAGCCAGGTCATACACAAACAGGAACGTCAGCCAAGCCGGGTCAGGATCCAAGGGTGGTACGCAGTCGGGCCGGATCATACACAAACAGGAACACTGGAGAATAGTCAGGACAAGCCGATTTGGTACACAGAAATCCAGAACACAGGAACACAGCAACAGTACAACTGGCTCAGAAACACCACGAAAGGGCATCTGACAGGTGTCTGGGCCAGGCATAAGAAGGTCACCAGGGGCGGGCCAAACTGGCTCAGCAAATCAGAGCGAACCACAGAAAAGAGTGACAAGAATCACAGGCACTGTGATAGTGGGGCTCAAATGAAAAAAAAGGCACTTCGATAAAAATGGACTGATTAAATTTTTTTGTTAAAAGGGCACTTTGGACAAAAAGGACAGGTGCTCAAGCCCCCCTTGGTGTCTATGTGTGCACGTGCCTGGCTCTCAAGAGCTTTACTCTATTAACCCTTTAAGAAATAATGTGTTGTATATTCCCTGGCACTCAAAGGGTTATTAAGCCACTAATGGACCCTAATAAAATCTCATGGGGGTGGGGAAATAAAGAGTAAAGGAAGGAGAAGATTTCATATAGACATTTATATGTATTCAGATTTTTGATCATTATATATTTTCCCTCTAACGTGTTGTATACTCAGCATACAGTGCCCTGTCCTTTGAAATCCATAACGTTCATGCTGGAGTCAAGGGATTGAGTACAGAACATATAATCATACCTGGGAACTTTCAGAATTTGGTGACCCTGAGGTTTTATAGAGTACAGTGCACCCCCCCCCCCACAAAAAAAAAGTAAAAAATGCTGTGTTTACAGAACAGAAGTACATACAGTAACACACGTTCTAGATGCCTGATTTCCAGTGGAAGACCAAAGTTTGCTGAGAAAAGTCAATTTTTTGGCATGCAAAGGGTTAATCTGTGTTGGAAATCCTACCAGTACCAATAGAAGCATTAATGCAATGTACTGCAAAACTAAGATACACCACTTTTTAACACTTGTGGCGCGAACTCTACCTTCTGCTCAGCCTCTGCTGCTTCTCTTTAATGTGACACAGTGACGTAACAACATCATAAGTTCGTAACGCTGTCGCTCTTCCTCCTCTGCACAGTAGTCATGTGACCAGCCGCATGTCCAATGAAACACCACGGGTGATAGAAGCTGGTGTTTCATTGGACAGTCACAGCCAGCTCAGAGTCATTTTTTCTTCCTAATAAAAAAGCTGTGCAGGAGCAGCAAATGTTTGCCTGGACCCTGAGAACTTCATCCAGAGGACTGAAGACACAGCCCAAAATCTGGAGTCTCCGGGTGAAACCTGAAAAGTTCCCAGCTATGCATATAATGATCCCAAATCTGAATATATAAATATATACATGAAATCTTCTTCTCCTTACTTCTCCCCCCTTTACCCTCCCCTCTGTTTCCCCTCCTTTCCCCTCTTACCCTCTCTCCCCCCCCCGCCGCCCTTTTCTCTCCCCTCTGTGCCCTCCTCTTACCCATTTTCCCTCTCTCTTCCCCTTTAAAGTTTGTGCTGGAGTCAGTTTTATTATTTATAGAACAGCAGGTTGATTTGTTCTGTTCTTTCCTCTGTGCTTACCTCTAAAGCAATGCATTGGAGACCTCTCTAGCATGCAAGGGGTTAAAAAGATCTAGTCAAGTCCATGGGGATTTAGAAATTTGTATACGTCCCCTATGGTGCAGTTGGTTTAGCCCTGGATAACTCCAGGCTGTTTTTATAAATATTTGCTAAAGAAAATTATTCATCAGGCTAATGAGGTTCAATTCTGGAGCAAACCAAAAACACCTTAAGGGGGGAGTGTGTGTGTGTGGGGGGTGATTGTATTTCCCATTGATTTAAATGTGGTTTTTAACCCTTTGAGTGCCAGATGGGTAGGCAACACACTGCAATGTATTGTGTACCCCTCTGGCACTCAAAGGGTTAACCCCTTGGATGCTAGTGGGGTGTCCAAAACATTGAGAAGACATTTAGATCAGAGAGATCTTGCAGAAGTTACGTTTCAGCTTTATGGTTGCGTTGGTTTGATCCACTTTGCCTCTTTAGCTTGAGGAATAAGTTTAAAGGGACAGTAATGTCCCATCAAAACAGCTTAGAGTTTTGTAGAGGTGAAAAAAATAAACGATATGAAACAAATCCTATCTCTCAAACCACTATGGTTTGAGAGATATCCGCCGCTAAAGTTTCCCTTCTCCTGATCTCAGCTGTAAAGCTGACAGACGGAGATCTGTGTCGCCTGACACCAGGAGGCTCTTCAGCAGAGCCGCATTAGCGATATTGGAAAAGATATACTTCAATGGAAAGGTCTAAAAAGTGTGCTTGCAAACCAAAGAAGTATTTATTTTTAAATTGCGCTATTGCGGCTCTGCTGAAGAGCCGCTTGACGGTCCGCCAGACCAGGAACTCCTGCTGTCAGTTTACAGCTGACGTCAGGAGAAGAGGAGGGAGAGGGGAACTTTCACGGAGGATATCTCTCAAACCATAGCGGTTTGAGAGACAGGATTTGTGTCATGTCATTTATTTTTTTAACCTCTACAAAACTCTAAGCATTTTTTATGGGACATTACCGTCCCTTTAAATATCTTGCTTCTGTAAATATGTGTGTGTGTGTGGTCTATGCTAGAGATGTCTGGTACCCAAGGGGTTAAGTATTTCAACATTTCAGGTTAAACCCCTTGGATACAATGCTTTGCAGACATATCTAGCAACCAAAATAATTGTTAATCTATTGTAACAAAATATCTAAGGCACCGCTCCAATTTCATTTGTTCATTCTCTGTTCTCATACGGTAGCAGTTTTTTTTCATGGTTAATGTTTGTTCTCAGCCATTCTTGCTACATATTGTAAATTAAAGCATTCGTATCACTTTTTGTCCCTTAATAAACAGGAAAAGGCTACTCTGCATTATGTTTTTATTTGGTTTTCTTTATTTTAAAGTGACTTATCACCTTTCTAAGTCCTCCCCAAGACTTCCATCTTGAAAGGATTTACATCACTATTCCTCCGTATCAATTTATTGCACCCCTCTGGTGGAAACTGATTTTCACGGTTTAAGGAGGTAGAGAGAGGTGAATTTATGGACATGTGAGTAAATAATTATGCTGCTCTATCTAACCAAGTCAGAGAACAAAGCTCTGCTGAGAATATGAATACTACGAACTTGCCTGAAAAACGAAAAACACAAATTATATGCAGTTTACATTTATACGTTTAATGAGGCTAAAAGATGTGTAGGCGACAGATCCACTTTAATGTAGATTAGTGCTTCTGTACAAGATTGCTGCCTATACCATAACAAAGTGCCATCTAGTGGTCTGATGAAGAACTGCTTTTGTAGCTGTTGGGAGAAAAAGGAGGTTTTGAACTGGCTGATCAAAATAAAATAAGAATCCCCACAATGTAATCTCTTGAATGCTAGAGAGGTCTCCAATGCACTGGTATTTATGGGGTTAAAAGACCCATTTAAATAATTGGGAAAGGTCGGTTTCTCCAGTATGGGTTCACCTGGTTTTCTCCAGAATTACTCCTTTTCTATTTTGTTCCTACGGCTCTAAACATTACTAAGTGGATCCAAGCTCCAGGGGAGGAATGTACCAATCTGCCAGCGCAGCTCATTTGCTGAGCTTAGACGCTGGCATACAAATCATGTTCCTGCATTTTGCGGTATGTACTAGGGAGAACGATGTCTTTAGTGCAGGGCGGGACAATGTGAGGCCTTCCAGCTGTTGTTGGACTGCAGCTCTGATCATCCTCTGCCAGCTTGACTAGCAGGGGATGCTGTGTGTTGTAGTCCAGCAGTAGATGGTGGGCCATATGTTACCCCACCCTGCTGTCATCATGACAATGTACACACTCCACCACAGTTAAGAATTTAACCCCTTAACGACCAGAGGTCAAGGGAAGTTAACTTCCCTTAAAGTGTTAGTAATGTCCAAAAAAAAGTTTTTTGCATTTAGAAGAGCTTAAAAATCTGAGCTAAATGCAAAAAAACGTATCTCTCAAACCGCTATGGTTTAAGAGATACAGGCGTTTAAAGTTCACTGTTTCCTACTGACAGCTGTAAAACTGTCAGCAGGAGATTTGTGTCAGTCGACACTGAGGCGCTTGAGAAGTGCTGAGGTCTCGCTACTTACAAGGAATCCTAACACTTTAAGGACCACTTTGATTGTTGTTGGAGGCACACGTGACCTGTGATGTGTACCGGCATGCCGAGCGGGGGTTGTTGGAGCTGTTAGTTTCAGACCCCGTTTGTAGTTACAATCCTCCCGTAGGAGTGATGTAAGCAAAAAGTATGTGACGTGCCAAGACCGACTCCAGTCCTTCAGGAAAAAAACGATGATGGTCCTGTCACCTCTTTGGTCCTGAAGGGGTTAATGCAAAGAAGTAACCAAATATCTCCCCTACAGCACACACAGGAAAATAGAGAAATGTTACGCCAGGGGTGGCTCTTGGTTTCTGGGGGCCCTAACCAACCTTTACTTCTGCACTGGTTCTTTTAAAACAACTTTGCCATCTGAGTTTGTTTTCATGCATTGGGGATACCAAATAAGCACTATGGGGCCCTCTGACCAAGGGGGCGCCCTAAGGAGCCGCTTATTCTGCTTGTAGTACCACCACTGTGTTACACAGAGTTCCTCTGTTCCTTGTTAGAAACAATGTAGAGCTGAGCAGGGCCAGATTTAAATCCCAGGTGCCCCTAGACTCTAGGTGCCCTTAACTCCACCCACTGCCACACCCCTACTCCTTACATGACCCTACCCCCAGTCTCATCCACTGTTTCCTAGCAATATCCTTGGCCTATAAAAATCAAGAAAGAAAAAACTTTATCCCTTTGGTTGCTAGACAGATCTCCAAAGCAATGAAGAGGAATGTATTAGAAATCTAGCTAGCAATCAAGCGTTGACATTAAGATTGCTAAAGTGATCTCAATGAACCTGCACCAGTTTTATACCCATTTACAGGCCATTATCTAAGCTCTTGGATTCTATAGAGATCTCCAACTCAATGAGGAGCAATGGCTTGCAGAGCTCTCTAGCATCCACCAGGTTAAATAGTAGCCTGTAAAGATGTATAAAACTGGTGCAGGGATATTGAGATTGTTCTGGCCACACCCACAATTCAGAATGTGGGTGTGGTCAGCACAGATGAGGCACCACCCTTCAAAATCTGGCACACTAGGAAGTTGCCTATTCTGCCTATTGGGAAATCCAGCCCTGTGGCTGATGATGGGAGTTTACACTGATGTGTTACTGGATTCTCAAATTGGGGAACTTGCAATGAAATGGGTGAGAAAGTGGGCAGAACGGGTCAGGAATGGTCCGAATGGACTGGAAAGCGTGTTGGGTTATAACTGGACTTATCAAGCCGGACAATCAGCCTCTGACCGTGGAGACTCAGAAATTCAATCTGAAATCCAGAATCCTCAGTGTAGATCCAGAGAGTTCCCAGGTATGAACTACAGGTGGCGCAGTTGTGATGGGGCCCAGCTCTAAGGAGGCTCATTGGCCCCAGGGCCTAATAGGTTCTAGGTACTCTACTGGGAGGATATTGTTTAGGGGCCCAAAAATGCTTTCACCTGGGCCCTCCAATCACTAGTTATGCCACTGGTGTTTAACAAGCACAGAGGACCAGAAACAGACTGAGTCACTGACAGTGGCAGATTTCCCAATAGGCACTCAGTGGCTTAAATCACTGGGGCATTTTATTTGTCCTTGTGGTGCAGCTGGTTTGCTTCAGTATTGCTGGCATGGTAATCCGAGAAGGGGCAAGAGGAAAATATACCCCTTCTATATTGAATGTAAACTGTAAAGTGCCAAGTACACTGGTTGGCACTATATAAATAAAAGTTTACAATACAATACAATACAAAAAAATCTATGTGGATGCCCATGATTACTTGTCTGTTCTTTTGTGTACTAAACCAAGCATCTTTTGGTACAGGGATATGCCTTGTGTAATACAGTGATTATTAGCTCTGATCATTGGGGCACACAAATAAGCCAGGCGTAAGGATATCCCTGATTAACCACAGGTAGAGCAATCACAGTGACTGAGCACTGATTACGAACATGTTAATAAGCAGAGAGAGGTATCATGAAAACCTGCACTGCTGATGTATCCTGAGAACTAACATTGGGAAACACTGGTGGATGTGACATGAAGTCTTTGCATTACCTGGCAATATGTACAAACTGTTGCACAAGACACACACTCATTGCTCTATAATACATGCATTATCAATGTAAACATATTGGATGTCAGGTCCAGTAATTCTTTTAGAAAGGTTCCTGTCACCTCTACTTTTAAAAATGAAATGATTCACTGTATTAATAATATATATATATATATATATATATATATATATATATATATATATATATTTATATATATATATTTCAGATGAGTCCACCTGATTCACAGTTTACCAGATCATACCGTGTAGTATGTTTATGAGAAATATGAGACACATGGTCTCTGGTCCTTAAGGGTTAACATCTGCTCCCAAAAAGGATCCCAGAAGAAATAGGGTTCCAGGAAAGTTACAATTTCTTTATCTCTACAACTGCATTTCTTAAAGGGGAACTTTCACCTCATAATCTTTTTTACTATAGGTTTAGTTAATAAAGTACTATTAGGAAAGGGTTTTTTTTTCTAAATGTACATGCTTTTAAAGATATTTAATCTTCTCTTGTTTACTTCTTAAAGGGATAGTAATACTTTGTTTTAACTTTATTTTATTTTGTAGGCATTAAAAAAATATAAAGAATGATATATGTCTTATCTCTCAAACCTTTATGGTTTAAGAGATATTCACAAGCAAAGTTTCCCCTCCCGCCCCTTTTACCTAGTGTAAGCCATCTCTTCTCAGATGTGGAATGCAGTCCATAGACCGGACAGATAACAGAAGGGGACAATCTTCTTCCTATCAGAACAATGAAAGCCCTGCCCCCCTTGACAAGTTTTTCAGGTTTTTCCCTTATCTTAATTGAAGATTGTCCCTCTCTGCAATCTACCTGGGCACCTCCCTTCTGCTCTGGCTGAGCAGTGTTACATCAGTAAAAGGGGAGGGAGGGGGATACTTTATCATTGAATTACTCTTGAACTACAACTCTGACAGAATTGAAATAACACTCTCCAAAGTCCAAATACTATGATGATTAATTAGAGCTGTTTTATTCTGAAACATTACTAACCCTTTAATTCTCCTCCCACCTCCCTCCCAGCTGCCCCAGGGAGCACGTTCACACTTCCCTTCAGTGTGCTGTGAATGGCTTCTATCATTAGATCAAGCTCCGGTTAGCATTATACTGAGGTTGCAATCTCAGTTTAATGATAACCAGAGCTTGATGTAATGATAGAAGCCATTCACAGCACACTGAAGGGAATTATGAAAGCGCTCCCTGGGGCAGCTAGGAGGGAGGTGGGAGGAGAAGAATAGCTGTGCCGAAGATTCAGCGTGCCGCATTATTCGAAAGTGCACAGCTTGAAGATGAAATATCTTTAAAGTATGTACATTCAGAAAAAAAAAAAAACATCTTTCCTAATAGTACTTTATTAACTAAACCTATGGTAAAAAATTTTTATGAGGTGAATGTTCCCCTTTAAAGTGGACCTATAACCTTGAATTTTCTTTAGATATTTGAAAACTTAATTCAAAAATGCCTACGTGTCATATTAAGCAAAAGCCCAGCAGATGTGTAGCTTACGGGATATTCACACTTTTATTTCTGGGAAAAGGGAAAGTGAAAATTTCCTGGTACTGCAGAGAGCTTCACTAGAATATGAAATGCCACGGAAAACCTTCATTAGCCAATGAAATGTCGCTAGTATTGCATGGGTACCGCAATTAACATACTTTAGCATATGATAACAAGTATGAATATCTCCTTACCTGTAGATCAGCTGGTCTTTTGGGTAACATGGCACATGGGCGTTTTTAATGCCGTTTTCAAATTTGCAAACTTGAATTAAGGTGAAAGTACCAGGAGGACCAAGGTGAAGAAAACACAGCTGGACCTCTGATATCAAGGTACATGTGTTATTGTTACAGGTGTGGGAAGGAGGAATGGGCCATAGGTTAGTGTTAGGACTAGGGTATTTAATTCATTTGTAATATTATGTGTACTGGAGGGCCAATGGTATACTTTTAGGGTTAGTGGTGGGGATGGTGTCTTTGTAACTAGCTCGTAGTTGATGTTTGACAGTATGTTAAACATCAAGCATTTGATAGTTTCCTTTGATGTTCCCACTATTCACTCTACTTAGTGTAAGTTGGTAGAACAGAAAGTTGCAAAGAGTGTTAGTATGCAACATGAGGTCATGTGACCCACATCACCGTGCAGGATGCTGGCCAAGGAATAGAATTCAGACAGAACAATGGCTTGTAGGTGCCATCCGGAACGCATTTGGACCATAATGAAGGTTTTAACGGCTGTGACAGAATCGATCAGCAGGTGGTTACTTCCCCAGGGGAAGTGTTTGATGGAGGGAGAGAAAGGTAAGTGCGGTGTCTAAGGCTACAAAGGAACTTTAATTGGGGAAATCTGGAGTTCTGTGAAGACTGAAGTCTGACATGTTTTTTATTATTAAAAGAGATTTATACTCAGAGGAACAAGTAGCTCTTAATCAGTTACAAGAAGTCTTGCCCCTCCAGATAGATGCTGATTGATTGGGAGGATAGGTTAATCCAGGGCATGTTCTGTGCCTTGCATAACCCCACATAGCAGCCAGTGGGAGCATGGGAATTAGCAAGAACAGAGATTGGCCATATAAAAGCCAATCTCTGTTCATATTTCCCTCACACCGACTTGGGCAATGGCCTGAGCAGGACCAGAACAGGGTTTTTTTTGGTTTTTTTTAATTTTCTTATAGACAGCAGCAGAAGAGGTGGTGGTGTGTCGGGGACATGGGCATGGGCTATAGGTTAATGTTAGGATTAGGGGGGATTAATCCTTTGAGTATGAGAGGGGTATGCAACTCATGGCATACATCTCAGGTACTCAAACGGTTACGTATTTTTATGTATTTTTTGTTTTTTATTTTGTTTATTGTAATTGGGTGTATTGATATGAACGCTTTGGACACAATATCAATTCATCCGCAGGTCACTAGTGTAGGGGTGCCTATTTGTGTTCTCATGTGTGTGATTTTACTTTTCTATTGTATGTTGGTGGTTTTTACCACACGTTATGAACTCAACGCCTATGTTTTATAGGTGCTGTATTACCACCAGAGACAGCAGTCCCTAGACACGTGTTAATAGCCATTGCATGCAACAGAATGAGACCTGGATTTGCTGTCCTGTTGATGTCAATGGCCGCTTTGTTGCACTCAGTGTGTGTTTCTGGCTATAGCTTGTCACATCACAGGTAATAGAATACTAAACTGTGACGTAAAACTAACATTGTTAGTTTTATTTCACTAATGGCCTGGCTGGAATTGAGCCCCTGTTTCCTTGTACTGGTCACATTCCTACCCATGATTGAAATTACCTTTAGAGCAGTAAAGCACAATATATTGGTTATAATTCAAAATCACAGAATTATTCATAATTGTACATTAGTCAGGATTCAAAGGATAGTCAGGCAGGGTCCCCAGTTGAAATCATCACTGACATTAAATTGCTGTCAGATTTCTGGAAAGAGCAGAGTACGATTTAAAACACAACATACAAAACATGAGAGGCTTCTGAGAACGAACAAACAACACAATGGCCTGTCCTACAGCTAATCACCGCTCAGAAGCATCACGTTTTAGCTCTCTAGTGCTATTGCAGAAAAAAAAAAATTTGCCATGTACATATTAAACTACTCCAACCCAAAAGAGTGGTGCAGCTAGATTATGTATGCACTGTGAGCAAGGGGTCCATGTCTGGATTACCCTTCACTCTTAGGGAGACCCCCTAAAAGTATTCAGACACAACATACAAAATGTGAGTGGCTTCTGAGAACAAACAACGAACTGGACTGCCCTTTTGGGCGGGATTAGCCTAATGTGTATATGGAAATTTCTTCTCTGCAATGGCACTAGAGAGCTAAAACATGATGCTTCTGAGCGGTGACTAGCCGTAGGACAGGCCATTGTGCTGTTTGTTCATTCTCAGAAGCCTCTCACGTTTTGTATATTGTATCTGAATACTCTTAGGGGTCTCCCTAAGAGTGAAGGGTAATCTAGACGTGGACCCCTTGTTCTCAGAGCCTAGGGAATCCAGCTGCACTCTTCTGATGTGGCCAAACAAGGCTGAAACATACATTGGGGTTTAGCAGGTGTTCCCCTGTGTGGGAGATTTCCCTGTCATTTTGGGTGGGGTTAGTCTAATGTGTATATGGAAATTTCTTCTCTGCAATGGCACTAGAGAGCTAAAACATGATGCTTCTGAGTGGTGACTAGCCGTAGGACAGGCTATTGTGCTGTTTGTTCATTTGCAGAAGCCTCTCACGTTTTGTATATTGTATCTGAATACTCTTAGGGGTCTTCCTAAGAGTGAAGGGTAATCCAGACGTGGACCCCTTGCTCTCAGAGCCTAGGGAATCCAGTTGCACCTTCCTGACGAGGCCCAACAAAGCCGAAACGTATGTCTGGGGTTTGCTGGTGTTCTCGTTCGGGGGAGGTTAGCCTGTCATTTTGGAACTGGACTGTCCTTTTGGGCAGTATTAGTCTAACGTGTACATGGAAATTTCTCCTCTGCAATGGCACTAGAGAGCTAAAACATGATGTTTCTGAGCGGTGACTAGCCGTAGGACAGGCCATTGTGCTGTCTGTTCGTTCTCAGAAGCCTCTCACATTTTGTATATTGCATCTGAATACTCTTAGGGGTCTCCCTAAGAGTGAAGGGTAATCCAGACGTGGACCCCTTGCTCTCAGTGCCTAAGGAATCCAGCTGCACTTTCCTGATGAGGCACAACAAGGCTGAAACATACATCGGGGTTTAGCTGGTGTTCTCCTGTGTGAGAGATTTACCTGTCGTTTTGGAACTGGACTGCCCCTTTGGGCGGGGTTAATCTAATGTGTATATGGAAATTTCTTCTCTGCAATGGCACTAGAGAGCTAAAACATGATGCTTCTGAGCAGTGACTAGCCGTAGGACAGGCCATTATGCTGTTTGTTCATTCTCAGAAGCCTCTCACATTTTTGTATATTGTATCTGAATACTCTTAGGGGTCTTCCTAAGAGTGAAGGGTAATCCAGATGTTGATCCATTGCTCTCAGCGCCTAGGGAATCCAGTTGCACCCTCCTGACGAGGCCCAACAAGGCCAAAACGTATGTCTGGGGTTAGCTGGTGTTCTCGTGCGGGGGAGGTTAGCCTGTCATTTTGAAACTGGACTGTCCTTTTGGGCGGGATTAGTCTAACGTGTACATGGAAATTTCTCCTCTGCAATGGCACTAGAGAGCTAAAACATGATGTTTCTGAGCGGTGACTAGCCGTAGGACAGGCCATTGTGCTGTCTGTTCGTTCTCAGAAGCCTCTCACATTTTGTATATTGTATCTGAATACTCTTAGGGGTCTCCCTAAGAGTGAAGGGTAATCTAGACGTGGACCCCTTGCTCTCAGAGCCTAGAGAATCCAGCTGCACTCTTCTGATGTGGCCCAACAAGGCTAAAACATACATCGGGGTTTAGCTGGTGTTCCCCTGTGTGGGAGATTTCCCTGTCATTTGGGAACTGGACTGCCCTTTTGGGCGGGGTTAGTATAATGTGTATGTGGAAATTTTTTCTCTGCAATGGCACTAGAGAGCTAAAACATGATGCTTCTGAGCGGTGACTAGCCGTAGGACAGGCCATTGTGCTGTTTGTTCATTCTCAGAAGCCTCTCACATTTTGTATATTGTATCTGAATACTCTTAGGGGTCTTCCTAAGAGTGAAGGGTAATCCAGATGTTGATCCCTTGCTCTCAGCGCCTAGGGAATCCAGTTGCACCCTCCTGACGTGGCCTAACAAGGCCGAAACGTATGTCTGGGGTTAGCTGGTGTTCTTGTGCGGGGGAGGTTAGCCTGTCATTTTGGAACTGGACTGCCCTTTTGGGCGGTCTTAGTCTAGCGTGTACATGGAAATTTCTCCTCTGCAATGGCACTAGAGAGCTAAAACATGATGTTTCTGAGCGGTGACTAGCCGTAGGACAGGCCATTGTGCTGTTTGTTCATTCTCAGAAGCCTCTCACGTTTTGTATATTGTATCTGAATACTCTTAGGGGTGTCCCTAAGAGTGAAGGGTAATCCAGACGTGGACCCCTTGCTCTCAGTGCCTAGGGAATCCAACCGCACTCTCCTGATGAGGCCCAACAAAGCTGAAACATACATCGGGGTTTAGCGGGTGTTCCCCTGTGTGAGAGATTTATCTGTCATTTTGGAACTGGACTGCCCTTTTGGGTGGGGTTAGTCTAATGTGTATATGGAAATTTCTTCTCTGCAATGGCACTAGAGAGCTAAAACATGATGCTTCTGAACGGTGACTAGCCGTAGGACAGGCCATTGTGCTGTTTGTTCCTTCTCAGAAGCCTCTCACGTTTTGTATATTGTATCTGAATACTCTTAGGGGTTTTCCTAAGAGTCAAGGGTAATCCAGATGGTGATCCCTTGCTCTCAGCGCCTAGGGAATCCAGTTGCACCCTCCTGACGAGGCCCAACAAGGCCGAAACGTATGTCTGGGGTTAGCCTGTCATTTTGGAACTGGACTGCCCTTTTGGCTGTATTAGTCTAACGTGTACATGGAAATTTCTCCTCTGCAATGGCACTAGAGAGCTAAAACATGATGCTTCTGAGCGGTGACTAGCCATAGGACAGGCCATTGTGCTGTTTGTTCGTTCTCAGAAGCCTCTCACATTTTGTATCTTGTATCTGAATACTCTTAGGGGTCTCCCTAAGAGTGAAGGGTAATCCAGACGTGGACCTCTTGCTCTCAGTGCCTTGGGAATTCAGCTGCACTCTTCTGACGAGGCCCAAAAAGGCTGAAACATACAGCGGGGTTTAGCTGGTGTTTCCGTGTGTGGGTGATTTACCTGTCATTTTTGAACTGGCCAGCCCTTTTGGGCTGGGTTAGTCTAATGTGTATATGGAAATTTCTTCTCTGTAATGGCACTAGAGAGCTAAAATATAATGCTTCTGAGCGG